>CM034533.1:71034002-71306851 GCA_020002185.1 Paraescarpia echinospica | reverse complement strand
ACCTTTTAAAACCATTGAGGCGTGCCTGTCGACTCTAACTACTCCTGTTCTTGCTGACAGGCCAAGCGATCTGCAATTAAGAACTTTAAGCTGATTTGGAAACATGTAACATTTTTATTATGTATTATAGAGCCATAATGCGGTTTTGATCAAATTGATGTCCAATTTTAAATAAAAACCCGTTTTCTGGCTTACAAATAACAAATCAGAACGTCCAACACTCCATACGATATGCCCGATTCATCATGCTGCTCTCCGACATCACACCGCAAGAAAAATCCGATTAAGCTTACTTTAAACATATACACAATTCACAACACGTTGGGTGGTAGAATATGGGAATGAAATTACTTGATAAAGGACCGAACACTAACACGGAGTATGTGAATTGAACATTAATTTTGTAATATAAATAATTGTACGTTTGTGAAAAACTAATTATACACTTTTATGAATCAATATGTCATAATTTTTTATAACAAATACCAAGAGAATAAACTAATAATAATTAACATCCTTAGGAATGGTGCATAATTAACAATACAGATGTGCAGTTTATGAATTAGGTGTAGCGGCACACGAGGCATAACAAACGATATAACAATAACAGTAATCGATCATGGTATACGCCCAATGCCTTTGTGTACGGTGTTGCAAATTATAGGTAGTTATGTAACGTTATATGCGTGGATTGGTGTGGTGCTACTTCTTCACTAGACTAAAGTCTATGTAGAGTGGGTTAGAATATTAAATTAACATGATACTACGTAATGAAATTCGACACCCCAAATTCAGTTACATTTTTATATTACCACTGTCATCGATAGAAACGAATTGAGCTTTAGGAATTGTTAATAAAGGGTTAAAAGTTTTGCGGACTGTGGTCTGAGAGGATGTGTTTTATTTTTTGATTGCGGTCGAACCTTTGACAGTTGAATTCATAGTTTCTAGCCGAGGTAGTTATTTGATGACATACTGGTTCAGTTCACACGACTCTATGAATTAATGCCCTTAAATTAACACAACGGCATCGGAGATCCTGTTCAGAGCGCCTACCGCCCGTCACACAGCGTTGAGACAGCGATTTTGTGTATCCAAGACGACGTGTTAAGATCACTGGATGCTCGTAAGCATGTAGTACTTGTTCTACTTGACCTCAGGGCTGCTTTCGACACGATCGACCATGACATTCTTGTTGCTGAACTAGACCGAATCGGCGTGCGAGGCAACGCACTTCGCTGGCTCGCCTCTTACCTAGCCGACCGATCACAATGCGTCAGCGTTGACGGTCATCTGTCATGCGACAGCCGACTACGACATGGAGTTCCACAGGGCAGTGTTTTGGGCCCTCTGTTATGTTCTATATACTGTGCTGGTCTTTCCGACGTATTCGAGAAGCACGGTGTTCGCTACCATGTCTACGCTGATGACACCCAACTCTACGTCGATTTTCCGCGAAAAGATTCTGCGTCTGCCGCCGACCGGATATCCCGTTGCGTGACTGACGTGAAAGCATGGCTAGCGTCGCGCTACCTGCTTTTGAACGAGGCGAAGACAGGCGATACTGTTTGCAGCACCAAACAACCGTGTTCCACAGCCACCGCCTCTTCCCATCGACATCTGCGGTTGCAATGTCAGCACTTCCGCCAACATACGTGACCTTGGAGTACAGCTCGACTCCACGATGTCGATGGCCGCACACATTAGTCGTACCTGTCAGGCTGTCTACGACCATCTCTCCCGCTTTCAGCGTGCAAGTCGCTTGTACACGCGCTAGTCATGTCGCGACTCGACTTCGGAAACGCGGCCCTGTATGGCATTACGGGAACCTTGTTGCACCGACTAGAGATGGTCCAGCGATCAGCTGCGCGTGTCGTCCTCGGCTTACGTCGGCGTGACCAACACAGCATGACGGCGGCAGTACGAGAGCTGCATTGGCTACCAGTGACGCAGCGAATTCAGTTTAAAATGCTGACCTCGATACACGGCGCTGTGTATGCAAACACTCCACAGTACCTTGCCGACCGTATATGTGCATATGTTCCCTGTCGTAGTCTTCGCTCGGCCAACCAGTTTCACATGGTTGTTCCTAGAGTTAACCTGGAACGGTACGGCCGACCCGCATTTTTATGTGCAGTTCCCACTCTCTGGAACTCTCTTCCACTAGAGCTAAGAAGCCAACGTGACTCTGGACGTTTTAGGAGAGACCTGAAAACATTTCTCTTTAATCAGGCTTTTTCGTAATTTATTCTATTTTTAAATACATACATGTACATCTTAATGTTGTATATGGCCTACATAATAATCGAAATGTGTAGTTGTATTAGCATATGTAATCCATGTATTGAAATATTATAACGACAACGTGTATTCTTACATCATGTTTTAGTTTGTAAACACCCCTGAATCTGCTTTGTAGAGATATGTGGTGTATAAATAAATTTGATTTAGTCTCACCATGGTGAATTGACAAGCATGACGCAGCTGAAAGACCATGAAGTGGTAAGTAAGAAATGTGAACGCATGCGGTGCTATTGAATGGCAGAACAAAGGGAGGTCAAGTAATCTGTTTAAACGCGGTGAGTAGATAAGTTCTACACTAGCTATTTGCGGCGCCGTTATTTTAGTAGAACGTTACCGATCGGTTAAGACAGCTAAGACAGCTAAGACATGTAATACTATCATAATACGTTTGATTCAAAATAGCTAGCAAAATAAAAAAGCGAAGACAAATATCTCGTCCAGTATGTCCCGGAAGTCGGGGAGAAAGAGGACGGCAATATGACAAAAAAATAAACAACAGTGGAACTTGGATGTTGAACCTGACATACGATTTTAGTACATGGCGCTTATTCGCCCGCTATTTAGATTTAGCTGTGCTATTGTTCGAACTGGTATGACGCAAAAATGGTACTAAGAAGAGGACATACTAAATAAGTTTATTTGACCTGTTTAGACACACACACACACACACACACACACACACACACACACACACACACACACACACACACACACACACACACACACACACACACACACACATATTCTGAATATATTCTGAATAGTAAGTAAGTTATACCATGTTATTTAATGACTCTTATTAATAAGCGTCAGTCAACTTCACTACGAAGGCATACCTGCATGCACTCACGCGTGTGTCTCTTGTGCATTAGGAAGTTCGGTATGATTCCCCAGTCCGAACCGCACGATGCAGTTTGATTTATTAATGTTGCAGCGTTACTTGGTGATCGAGATCTCAGTTCCAAGAGAGAACGTCGTTCTTTCACACCAACAAGGAAGTTGTACTGATTATATATATATATATATATATATATATATATGTACCTGTATTACCAAGCGTGTGTTCAATAGAGGGTGTTACTGCGAACGTATGCAGTTCGAGATTTGACCAGTCGGATCGTCTACTGGGAACCTCCGTGGCCGCACGTACCATGGCTACTGTTGTCTGTCTGGCTGTCTTTCTTGCTGTTGAAACGTCACTGGCCTACACGGAACGAAATGAAATCAAGCTGATCAATAACGGATATGAGGATATATTTGTCGCAATCGGAGAGTCTGTTCCAGTGTCAGATAGCAATTTAATGATAAAGCGAATCAAGGTACGTGCAACTTAAATTTTCTATTCGATTAGTATTTGAGTTACAGATGAGTGTGGACAATAGTTGAGTATCTATAAAAGACAATTGCAGATATGAATAAGGAAGACCTGAATTCATAAACGTAATGTGTTCAGTCTGTTGAATCAATTGCTTTTTAATAACGTCGTGAATTAAAAATAAAAACAAATCATACAACCTTTGCAACAAAAATGTATCCGGGCATGCACTAATTAATAACCTTTACGTTAATCTACACGTGTCACAATTTAATTTGGGTCAATCTACGTGTCACGTTCTGATAATATTACTTAACGAAAGTGATAATGCAACCTATTTGACAGTACGAACGCACGCACGCACGCACCCACGCACACACACACACACACACACACACACACACAAACAAACACACAAACAAACAAACAGACACACAGACATGATCAAAACTGACTACTATAATCGAATTTTGTCATCTGGAGGGTCAAGATAGTATCTGACAGCAGCTGTATCTGAACACTCGTTCCCTTCAGTCGCTGTGGCTAAAGGTAGTCATGCTTATCTCGGCAAGAACACGAATACGGGTAATTACGTGGCGAAAAACTTCGTGTTTTCCCGGTACTATTTATTCTTCGTTACCTCATCGATATCATAAAATTTAAATGCATCGTAGCATTAATAACCACATACCAATGTATAACCATGGATATTGTTGAAAATGACGAAAGCTTTTAATGCATACATTACTACAGCGTCGTCCGTTATACCTCCGTCGTTCATTGTAGATCTGTCGTCCCCCCTACTTCCGTAGTTCCCTCCTACCTCCCTCGTCCTTCCTACCTCCGTCGTCCCTCCTACATATCTCGTCCCTCCTACCTTCGTCGTCCCACCTACCTCCATCATTTATCCTACCTCCGTCGTCCATCTTACCTCCATCGTCCATCCTACCTCCATCACCCATCCTACCACCGTCGTCCCTCCTACATCTCTTGTCCCTCCTACCTTCGTCGTCCCACCTACCTCCATCGTTTATCCTACCTCCGTCTTCCATCTTACCTCCATCGTCCATCCTACCTCCATCATCCATCCTTCATCCATCGTACCTCCTACTTCCATCGTCCTTCGTACCTCCGTCGTTCCATCCACCCTCATCGTCCATCCTACCTCTGTCGTTCATTTTACCTCCATCGTCCATCTTATCTCAATTGTCCCACCTACTTCCATCGTCCATCCTATCTCCACCGCCCATCCTAACTCCGGAGTCCGTTTTATCTCCATTGTGCCTCCTACCTCTATCGTCCATCCTACCTCCATCGTCCCTACTACCTCCATCGTCCATCCCACCCATCGTCCTTTCTACCTCCGTCATCCATCCTACCTCCATCTCCCCTCCTATCTCCATTGTCCATCGCACCTCCGTCGTCTATCCTATAGTCAATGTCCCTCCTGTTTCCGGTAGCAATTGATATTTCATTTCAAGCAAAGTTTGCAGTATGTTCAACCACTATAGTGGAAACGAAAATAACATCTACAATATAGGTAGCCATACTTAACTGTAATTTACGCCAAAACACAGAGTGCCCGCAAATTCGTACTAGCAGTCTGAACTATTGTATCCTCACGTAATACAAATTATATATTGTTGTGTTTTTTTCTGTTGTTTTTGAGCAAGCCTCGTCGGACCTGTTTGTAGCGACATACAAGCGAGTCTACTTTCGCAGCGTCACCATCCTAGTACCGAAGGTGAGGACTAGCGTATCTTACAAGTATTATGTGTAATATGCATCACTGGTGGATATGTGCTCTTGTGTGTTAGTATGTACATTCACATAGGACCCGGTGGGTCCAATGATCTAGTGTGTATACTTTATACACGGCGTCTCTCACACACCCGACCGCGACACTCCGGCCGCTGGGAACAAGATACAATGTGTTAGAGATCACCAATGTACATGCACATACATACATACTACCACAAATACATAAATATATGATTAAATACGTAAATGCGTAGTTTTGCGTTCACACGTATTCGTGAACTAGATACAATTAACGCATACAAAATACATACATACATACCGATACACATGCATACACGCATATTCTACATGCTTACATGCATGCATGCGTTAATATTTGTATACATGCACACGTGCATACGTACATATGTGTATGTATACATACGTACACACATACACACTTACAAACAAGCACATGTTTACATAACCACACAAGTTACCCCCTTTTACTTCCCCTGGCATAGACACCACAGAAGGGAACAACGGCTTTTAGTGTCTCTTCCGAAAGACAACGAAATTGCCGACGTTTTGAAACGGCAGCAGGTGGAATCGAACTTGTGTGTTTATGTAAACGTGTGCTAGAATATAAGTGTGTTTGTGTATGTGTGTACTTATGTACTTATGTACGCGTGTACGCGTGTACGTATGTATGTATTTCGCTGTTAACACGGCAGAGTTGGGGAAGTAGCAAAAACTACACCGCAGCAAACACAGAGACGTATAGCTCGGCCAATGTCGTCGTCGACGGCCCAGAGGTTGAAACACCGACTACGTGGACTTTCAGAGAGTGTGGCAAACCCGGGGAGTACATACAACTGCCCATAGGCTACGTGCTAGCTTCACTTAAGACGGTGGTCAAAACATTTGGATTTCACGGTGAGCATTTCTGACGACCAACGTGGCGCCCTCTGTTGATCATTTAAATATCCAAAACAACAGCTATTTGTGCATTTGTTATTGTTGACATGGTTTGATAATTTCTTTTTATTAGTGTGTGTGTGTGTGCGTGTGTGCGTGTGTGCGCCTGTGTGCTTGTGTGTGTGCGTGCGTGAATGTGTATGTGAATGTATGTGAGAGTTTGCGTATTATATGTAACTGTGAGCGTTGTGTGTGTCTGTATGTACGTGTGCGAATGTGTGTGTATGTATGTGTGTTTATATGTATGTGTGCATGTGCTAGCGCGTGTGTGTGTGCATATGTGTATGCGTATTTGCGAGCGTGCGTGTGCGTTTGCATGTCTATATATGTGCGCGTGCTTGTTTGTGTTTGTATATATGTATGCGTGTGCGTATACGTATTTGCGCGCGTGCATGTATGTTTATGCGTGCGGGTGTGCTTGTGCGTTTGTATGTGTTTGCGTGAGTGTGTGTGCGCACGCAAGGTAAATCCTAGTTTTGCCTAGATGCACCGCCAATTCCAATATCATTGTGTTTCCCTCTCGTAGGCCCGACCTTCGTTCACGAATGGGGCCACTTGAGGTGGGGACTCCGGGACGAGTACCCCGTTAGCGGAAGGAAGAGGTTCTATCACTCGAACGGCGAGGTGACGGCGGTCAAGTGCGGCAAGCACATGAGAGGGAGCCACCGAGATTACGTCACCAAGGGAGAATGCTAGATAGACGAGGCGAATGGACTGCCAACTGAAACATGCTACTTTAGACCGCAATCTGGAAACCCATGTGTAGAAGCCTCGCTAATGTTCTACCACAACGTGACGGAGGTATTAGATTGATTTGTTTACCAGTTTATGTTGTGTTTCGAATAGCGTTTTCACTGCGTTCGTAGATATTACTTTTGTTAGACCATATATATGTGTGCGTATTTTCTCGATCATTAGTCCTTACATTTATTTCGGCTATCATAATAACTCTTTCATTGTGCTACTATACCTGCCCTGAGGCAAAGCAATACTTGGCACACATTCTACTTACACCAAATTAACCCAGTTTCGGATGTACTCTATGCCTTGCTTACTTACTCACTCACACACATGCTTATTTTCATTTCTCCCACTCAAACATTAGTACAATCGATTATTTATATACAAGGTAAATGTTAACACCATACATGCACACGTGCATGCTCACACACATACGCGCACGCAAACACACACACACACATTACCTCTCTCCCTCTCCCTCTCTCTATATATATATACATATATCTTTCTATCTCTCTCTCACACACACACACACTCACTCTCTCTTTCTCTCTCACTCTATATATATATATCTTTCTATCTCTCTTTCCCTCTCTCTCTCGTTCTATCTCTCTCTCCTTTCTCTCTTTCACACACACACACACACACTCTCTCTTTCTCTCTCTCTCTCTATATATATATACATATATCTTTCTATCTCTCTCTCTCTCTCTTTCACACACACACACACACACTCACTCTCTCTTTCTCTCTCTCTCTCTATATATATACATATATCTTTCTATCTCTCTCTCTCTCTCGTTCTATCTCCCTCTCTTTCTCTCTCTCTCTCTCTCTTCCTCTCTCTCTCTCTCTCTCTCTCTCTCTCTCTCTCTCTCTCTCTCTCTCACACACACACACACACACACACACACACTCTCTCTCTCTCTCTCTCTCTCTCTGTCTCTCCCTCTCTATATATATGCATATATTTATATATATATATCTTTCTATATATCTCTCTCACACTCTCTTTCTCCCTCCCCCCCTCTCTCTCTCTCTGTCTCTTTCTCTCACTCACTGTCTATCACTCTTCTCACCCAGAAACTCGACTCAATCACGAAGTAGCTTGTCGATGGAAATCTCACTCGCTCATGTTTGTTATATCAGGTGACAACGTTTTGCGACAACGACGAAAACAACCTGGCGACATTGCACAACGACGAAGCACCGAATAGTCATAACGATCTGTGTGAAGGCCGGAGTGCGTGAGAGATCATGCGTGAACACGACGATTTCCGTAGTGGTCGGTGCATGCTAATAATATATCAAAATTGATATAACTTCGTTGCACTAAATACAGGTCGAATCAATTATTATTAACATATATCATGCCCGTTTTGTGTACATATTTAACGCGCTTATGTACATATACAGAGTTTATATTATTATCGTCGTCATCATAATTATCATTATTATCATTGCTATTATCATTAATACTATTGTTATTATTATTATTAATACCATTGCTATTCTATTTAATACTGTTATTGTTATTATTGTTATTATTATTATTTATCAAACAATCCAATCATTTCTGTTATGCACATAGTTTGGAAGTATCACCTGTCTATGTTGTTAACGGCAAATTAAACTAGTAACAATTATATGACAAAAATGCAGTTGCAAGCAAGCATTAATTGTGTATTCCAGGAAACTGCCCCGCCATAAACAAACCACAGAAACCCACATTCCGCATCGTTCAAGCAAAAAACAAACGGATTGTGATGGTATTGGACGTGTCTGGCAGCATGTCCGCTGAAAATAACGGGGTGAGTATGTGTGTCATTACTGGTGTATGTCAATTGAAGTAAAGTTGTGATGAGCGTTTGTGACGTTAATGCCTATGAGCTAACTAGGTGAGTGGACTTCAACGGACGCATGACCACTATTAGTAACATGGTGAGTATATGCTGTATGTGTATGACGTAATGAAGGTTGAGACGCGAATTGACATATACGAAATCTTAAAAATGTGCTCAAAGTAATGGGGGTAAGTATGACGTTATTTATACAACCAGATGTTATATATGACATATCACGTGTTCCTGTTCCTGGTTAGAGAGTTGTTCCGGACTTCCGGTAATAAAATGTTTGTTCTATTTGACTACGTCAATAGTTCTCTGTAAATGTCGTACCCAATACACGACATATTGGCGACGAACGATGGGATGAGTAACCACAACAAGACGAGCTCTAGCACCTAGACCGTTGCACGCAAGTAGAACTTTCGCTGACTACGTCATTGTGAAAAATGGAAAACACGGGTTTCGAGCCGTTCGCCATAACGCCCGCTGACAGCGCAAGTGCGCGATGGGAGCGGTGGATTCGCCGTTTCGACAATTTCGTCGTCGAGCGAGATATAGACGACGACAGGCGGAAGAAGGCGATGTTGTTACACTACGCTGGTGAAGCTGTATTCGAGCTGAGTGAGTCTGTTGGTGTCGTCGACAGTGACAATTACGCTGAAACGAAAGACAAGCTTACGGCCTACTTCACACCGAAACGAAACGAAGAATATGAAGTGTTCGTCTTTCGCCAGTCACAACAGCACACTGGTGAGACACTGGACCAATTTCACGCTCGACTTCAACTGCTGTCTAAAAATTGCAATTTTCAAGACAAATCGCGTGAAATAAAATCGCAAATCATTCAGAAGTGCACGATGCCTAAGATTCGCGAAAAGGGACTGAGTGAGGCAACGATCAGTCTCGATCGTTTGCTGACGTACGGTCATACGCTTGAGTCCACAATGCATCAATCATCGGTCATGGGGACCAACGCCGCGTCAACGACGAACGTCAACGCAGTTTCCAGTGATCGTCATTACCACCCGCGTTCGAGGAAGCAAAACCGCGACTGGAATAGTCGTTCTGTTGGTCGCCAGGGTGCGCCACCGAAAACTGACAATCAACGAAAACCCCGTCGTGTGGCGCCACCGCGCTGCAGCGATACCGTTTCAAAATATGGCAATGCACAATCTTGTCCAGGCTGTGGAAAATCTCCGCACAATTGAACGGAATGTCCAGCTTGGGGCAAAACATGTTACAAATGCGAAAAACCTAATCACTTCGCTAGAGTGTGTAGAGCTGTCTTGGCAAACACTAATTTGGTAAAGGACGTTCCACAACAATCAGACAATGCAGGTTTATGCAACGACACATACACATTAAATATGTACAACTGCAACGCCACGCGCACGAACACTGTCGCACCATACATGTGTACAATTGACATTCAGAGTACACGAATCAAGATGGAAATTGATACTGGGGCTTCAGTTTCATTGATAGCAGACAGAGACTGGGTTAGAATCAAAGAGGCTAATCCACAGCTGACACTCAGCACACGTGACGTGCCAAGTCTGCGCACGTATTCAGGCGACACAATTCAACCACCGGGGCAGGTGCTATCGAATGTACATCACAATCGCCAACATCATACGCTGAGTGCGCTGATCGTCCCAGGGGCTGGTCCGAATCTGCTCGGACGTGATTGGCTGTCGGTGCTACCTCTTAATTGGGCTGAACTGCATAAAATGGACCAAGATTCGTTTCTTGAGCATTACCAAGCTGTCTTCACGGCAGGACTAGGCAAGCTCAAAGGAGTTACTGCCAAGTTGTACATTGATGAGTCTGTACAGCCACGGTACTGCAAACCACGTCCAGTGCCGCTCGCTCTTCGTGCAAAGGTAGAAGATGAACTAGAACGCCTACAGGCTGAGGGCGTCATTCATCCCGTTGAGTTCTCAGAATGGGCTGCTCCTATTGTACCAGTACTCAAGTCTTCAGGAGACATCCGGATTTGCGGAGACTACAGGGTCACGATAAACAAGGCAGTGAAGGTCGACAAATATCCCATTCCCAACATCGATGATCTGTTCGACAAAGTAGCTGGTGGACAACTGTACACAACGCTCGATCTAAGCAACGCTTATCAACAAGTTGTCCTCGATCAGGAGTCGCGCAAGCTAACCACAATCAACACCTCCAAAGGTCTGTTCGAGTACGAACGCCTTCCGTTTGGCGTATCTTCTGCTCCTGGAATTTTCCAACGCATCATGGAGCAACTGCTGCAGAACATTCCTATGACCGTGGTATATCTGGACGACATCCTTGTTTCTGGAAGGACACCAGAGGAGCACGACAGCAACCTGCAAATGGTGCTCACGCGACTGCTCGATACTGGAATACGGTTGCAGAAGGAGAAGTGCACGTTTCGACAGACGTCTTGCAAGTACTTGGGCCATATCATCGACAGGGAGGGCATCCACCCGACGAACGACAAGGTGCTCGCCATACAGAGTGCGCGTGCCCCGCAAAACGTGCAGGAGTTGCGCAGTTACCTTGGTCTGATCCACTATTATCACAACTTTCTGCCGAACATCAGCAACCTCTTGGCACTGCTGCATGAGTTGACTCGATTGGACGCGAAGTGGAAATGGAGTGCGATTCACCAAGATGTATTTGAACGATCAAAGGCATTAGTGTCTTCTTCTACGGTGCTTGTGCACTACAACCCCCGTTTACCCATCGTTGTGAGCAGTGACGCTTCTCCCTACGGCATCGGGAGCATGTTGTCTCATCGCCTACCCGACGGCAGCGAAAAGCCAGTAGCGTTCGCGTCACGCACTCTATCTTCTGCTGAGAAGAAATATGCGCAACTAGAAAAGGAGGCGTTATCTCTTGTGTTCGGAATTTCGAAGTTCCACAAGTACCTCTATGGTCGCGAGTTCGTACTGCAATCGGATCATAAGCCATTGTTGGGACTCTTGAAACAAGATCGACTCATATCGCCAATGTCCAGCGCACGAATACAACGTGGGGCGCTGACAATCAGCAACTACCAGTACAAATTTGAGTACAGGCCGGGGACCAGCATCAGCCACGCTGACTGCCTTAGTCGATTACCTCTGCCTGACACACCAGAGAAAGTACCGGTTCCACAAGAAGTAGTCCTGGCATTGTCAACCATGGACGAGAGCCCGGTCACATCGGACCAGATCGAAAAATGGACGGCTCTTGACCCCGTTCTTTCACAAGTACGTCACTTTGTGGAACACGGTTGGTCTAACCAAGCACCACGAGAGCTCGATGCATACTGTCAACGAAAAGACGAATTGAGCGTACAACAAGGAGTGTTGTTCTGGGGAGCCAGAGTGATCGTGCCGCCCAAGGGACGCGATGCGCTGCTGGATGAGTTGCATAACACACACCCTGGCATCGTCAAGATGAAAGCGCTCGCCCGAAGTTACATGTGGTGGCCTGGATTGGACATGGAGATCGAAAGATACGTGAAAGACTGCAATGTGTGTCAGCTGCACGGCAAGCAACCGCCTGTAGCACCACTACACTCGTGGGAGTGGCCAGGTCGCGCTTGGCACCGAATCCATATTGACTATGCTGGACCGTTTGAAGGTCGCATGCTGTTGATCATTGTGGACGCACACAGCAAATTCATCGATGCTCATGTGGTATCTACAGCAACCACGAGCATAACTCTCACCAAACTTAGGCAAACATTCGCATATATTGGACTGCCTAACACGATCGTCTCGGACAATGGAAGTTGTTTCACAAGCGAGGAGTTTGGACAATTCTGCAGAGCAAATGACATCAGACACATCAGATGTTCACCATACCACCCATCAAGCAATGGTTTAGCCGAGAGAGCAGTGCAGACAATCAAGGCTGGTCTGAAGAAAACCAAAGGTAATCTGGAAGACAGATTATACACTCTGCTAGCGAGGTACCGGATCACGCCACAGGGTACCACGGGTCGAACACCTGCAGAATTCGTACTCAAGACTTCACCTCGAACACGCCTGGATCTCATACGACCATCAGTTCAAGATCGCGTTCTGCAAAAACAGGCATACGACAAGCAACGTCAGGACGCTCATGCGGCTGCACGTACGTTCCGAGCCGGAGACTGCGTCTGGGCCATGAATTTCCAAGGAAAACCTAAGTGGGTTTCGACAGTCATCGAGAACCAGCTGGGCCCACTCACGTTCACCGTACGTTTGAGTGACGGCCGCCTTTGGAAACGCCACCAAGACCATCTCAGAGAGAGACGACCCGATGAAACGGAGACGGTTGATGCAGAACAACAACAACAACAACAGCAGCAGCAGCAGCAACAATCGGTTGTTCAACTGCCAGAAGTACTACCTCCGTCGCCAGCTATCGACGCGGAGGCGATCGCGAGTACTCGACATTCAGTGTCTACAGAAGGTTCGGAATCGAACTTTCCCAACGTCACTGTGACGGAATCTGCGACACCAAGATTGGTGGCAAGTCCCGTGAGAAGATCTACCAGAGTAGTGAAAGCACCTATAAAGTTAAACTTGTGAGCTATAACTACAAAGTTAGTGTAGTTATCAGTGTACGTTTTTATTTGCACATTTTCTACGAGCTGTAGAACACTCTGGACTGTTTTCTAATTTAGTTTATTTCATTCATAGAACAGTGAACTCTAATACAAATTGTATCCTAAAGAGGGAGGAATGTTATATATGACATATCACGTGTTCCTGTTCCTGGTTAGAGAGTTGTTCCGCACTTCCGGTAATAAAATGTTTGTTCTATTTGACTACGTCAATAGTTCTCTGTAAATGTCGTACCCAATACACGACACCAGATGTGCAAGTTTATCGCGGCTTCTGAAAATAACAGAGGTACTGATCGCATATTGCATCATCACCTCTGAAAGTAACATAATTGTTTACGTATTCATTCATGCAAACTTGAGAAGATAAATAATATAAAACACAAATAATGTAAACAATTAAAATGAATAAAAATGACATTAAAACAACTGTTATAGACAGTAGACACCATAAAAGTCACGTATTACTAAATAAATAAGTTTGTGTGCTCATTAGTCATGCATCACCTACCAACAGGTAACCCGAATACAAAAACTTTACAAGACATCGTTCGACTACGTGAAGAACGTCATTCCAGCGGGTTATTCGGTCGGAATAGTAATTTTCAGCGACAATGCCACAACCGTTGCAACTCTCAGGGAAATAAACTCCGGTAGTGTCAGAGACGACTTGGTCGCAAAACTTCCGCAAAGCGTAGGAGGATACACAGCGATCGGTAAAGGACTGCAACGCGGAGTGGAGGTAAATAGAACTAGGGTAATTTTGGTATCACCCTTGATCTGTCAACGTACACGCATAACGTGCATACATGAATGTTAACATTGGCGGTGGTTCATCTACTCTGATTGCAAGATTGTTTAATATAGACTTTCGTATGATAACCTGACTAATGACCATCGGATGATCAAAACGATCATCCGATTCAATGACAATATATTAATATTGTTACCAGAGGTGCCAAGTCTACCACTTTTGCGGGAGAACTGACACTTTTTAATTGTTTTGATACTCTCACGGTCTACCGTTTTAGTGTCGAAATCTACAGTCAGACCAATGTTTCACGGTTTATGTTTTCCCTGATCTTAAATCGTCATAAGCCGGTTAATTTCAAGGTTTAATAACACATTTACTAATTGTGAATGCAATTATGCTGCCTAACCATGCACTAGTGAACGTTGCAAGTGCATTAAAAACGTAAATGCACCCTACGATTGGATAATTATCGCCCGTGGAACGATTCCCTTTCACGCATGCACTCCCCTTGCAGCTGATGTGCGAAGTGTTTTGTGCCAGATGCACATCTGCCTCCATCACATCATTAACATTTGGGCGATATAACTTGACACCTCTGATTACAACGCTCACTGTTGCCTGGACACTTTTGTCAGGGACTCGAGACCGGTCAACGTCCCGCCAGTGGTGGGGTTCTACTGCTTGTAAGCGACGCCTAGAGAACAGGCCACCTTTCATCGCTGCTGTCAAGGCAACCTTGCGTCAGAAAGGTGTGGTCGTTCACACCATACTGATAAGTGTCAACGCTGAGCCGAAGTTGGTCGAACTAGCAGCCTACACAAAAGGGATGTCGTTCTTCGATTCAGGGGCGTCTGACTCCACGAATCTACAGAGTGCTTTCAGAACGACCGTGAAAGAGTCGGAAAGCGATGCTCCAGGTGTTGCCCCCGTTGAGGTGTGTTGGTCTTTTAAGTATTACTCATAGTCATTTTAACAAATAGTATGAATAGCCTAACCACATTTTAAGTTGATCCTGTAAGGTAAATACTTGTGCTATATTTGACGTCGCGCTATAACCATTAATTCACACCGACAGAATATCGTGCTGACATGTGGAGACATATGAATTTCTTTAAGCTGTTTTTGTTCTTGGCTTTGATACTAACTTACGCACATCTTAGCCTAGTTGTTTCTTTCGTAATGTTTGTGACTTTTTTGTATATTGTGTGTGTTTGTGTAAGCGTGCGTCCATGCATGCGTGCGTGCTTGAGTGCGTGTTTGTACTTGCGTGTGCGTGTGTGTGTATGTGCGCGCGTGTGTGTACGTGCCTGTCACGTAATGCGTTCGTGTTTATAATTCTCAGTTGCTGCTGGAGACAGTGTCGGTCAGTGCTATGGACGAAGTCAGCAGGTCGGTGCACATCGACTCAAGCATCGGCCGAGACACTGCTTTCACCTTCTCGTACACCAAAAGTACTCTCACCCTAGACGTCCTCGTTGCGTCAACTTCAGGAGTGCTTTACAAGGCGAACGGTCCAAACGCGCGTCACGACACCGCACAGAAACAAGTTACCTACCTTTAACGGAAGTAGGTATTTGGTCGCATTGGGTTGTGTTAAGGCGAAGGGTGAGTTCCACGACTATTCATATTGATCCCGAGTATGTCTGTTGTAGGTATCGGAAAATACTAAATATTTTCATAATATTGCAAACACGGACTGAATGTGTAATAAAGGATATAGTAATCGTGAAGTTGGCCATCAAATACAACATAAGCATCGAAAATGCGATAACCACGAAGCGCGCCAGTTACCCAAACAATGAAATGATCACTAGATGTCTGTACCATACACTTACTTTCTTTCTAGCAGCTATTGTTGCGTTTAACAGTCCTAAGGATACAGCGATATATAAGCACTTATCTTTGTTACAGGTGACACAGAAATTGGTCCTACGTACGAAACAGTGGAGGGGCTGGACCGGACAGCGGACGCCGGAGTCGTGAATGTCGCCAACGTGGATCTGAACGCAGACCCGAAAGACACCTATCCCTTCCCGCCTGCTAAGGTTACGGACCTCGTTGTCACCAACATGTCGTATGAGAACAAGACAGTGACATTGCAGTGGACAGCCGTGGGAGACTACGAGGAACAAGAAACAGGTTGGTGTCGTTTTAAAAAGAAATGTTGTGAAGAATTGTGCACACGTTGGAATACATTGGGACATGGTCAAATTGCTACTTATATACGATGTTTTTGTTATATCCGTCCGTGCATAATGCAAAGCATGCCAGAATAGATATTTAAAAAATACTATGTATGTTGCATTGTTTGCTACATACATATTATATAGTGGTTCATCGATCAAGATATATATTATTTCTTTAAAATAAAACATTCATGTTGAATGATTTAGTGACCAATCATACATCCGTTATTTGGTGACTAATCATATATCCGTTGCTCATTATTGCACATAAATTAATCCAAGCTATACTCTATGTGTAGTGTCACGTCGCAGTGTGTACATTGTCTAAGTTAGCAGCAATTTAGCTGGCATCGTCAAGCTGACATTGATTGTTTCCAAACTGTGTTCAGTCCGTGTTATTATAATGCAAACGTTCAACAACTGCTACGAATGTTTTTTTTATGAATATCATCACAAATCAATATAATAGTGAATTATTTTGCTTGTCAGCATCATCGTACGACGTTCGCTTCAGCACCGGCATCAAACAATTGCGATATTCTTTCGAAAACGCCTCTCGAGTAAACGACACTGACATCGTCGCTGGAAATCCCAATTCACCATTGACACCATATAAAACTGAAACATTCGTGATACGTTTCCCCGCCGGTTTTAGCCAAAAAAAACTATTCTTTGGCCTGAAGGTAATCCACAGCAATACCGACCGAGTCAGCAAAGTGTCCAACATTGTGTCTGCCGCAATCGTGTATGTGCCTCCGAAATATCATCCGACTGCGAGTGAACCCAACTACACCACAGATGATGAAACCACAATCGATGACACAACGTCGCGGGAACCGACAACAGAAGCAGGGGAAACTACGACAGACGCCACCGCTACATTGGAATTAGCCACTGAACCTGAACAAAAAATAACAACCAAACGTCCTATCACTACGGTGGAACTAACCACTAAACAACACGACACCAACAGTCCCACTATCACCATAAACGCAATATCGACGAAGAAACAGTCTACGACTGGAAATTCCGAGAAGGTTGTGTTTGCGATAAAGTTAACGTTCGGAATCGGCATACCGGTGATGTTCATGATCGCGATACCGCTGATGATAAGATTCGCCCGTAGCACAAGCAACACACAGGGCACAGGACGGAGAGAAAGGCACTCTGAATGAGAATCACCCAGCAATGACTACTGCGAGTCACCCACCAACGTCTACAACGCATTGTCGTATTCCATACCGCGGGTAAACCGACCCATGGGACAACGATGTGTTCGTGACACATCTACGTGTTATCTCCCACAAGCGACGCAGCCCATGGAATCACCATACACTCGTGACGCGTCTGCGTGTTATCTCCCATCAGCGAAAGGCCCAATGGGACCACGATACATGCGTAATACATCAAAATGTTACCATCCACAAACGAATCCTTATCAACAGCGACAATACGAAGTTCCACCGAATCAGCCAATATATTATAATGGTGACAGTTTCTTCGAACCGAAGCCAGATTATTATCATTAGGTGTCGGTAAACGTTGTGCTTGGTGAGGTTATCCGCTACACAATGATATGCCATTCTGATGAAGCAAAACCTGATAACATGTTATTTCCATGAAACAAAACACGTGCTATTTTTACGCCACGACGGTCTAAATGATATATTAGTCTTGTATGGGGTCAGTACACTGTTGGTTTTCCCATAGGCGACCATGTTAACGTTTTGTCTGATTATAAGAAAACGTGACCTATAAAATATCTTAACCTTCTCACCTGCTGTTATCATCATCTCACTGACATGCTGATAGATTTTTTTTAAATTGCACACTTCTAGCTCTCGTAAATGCCTGTATGTGTGACACCCGTCAATATTTACAAATGCCGGCAAGAATTACTCCGCAAACAGGTCACACAGGCAAATTGCTGCCAAATATCCTTCCGCTTATTCAAATCATCTAGAAATCCACAATTTTACAGTCAACACCTTCTAAAATCACACATGAAAATCTCCCTACTTAAATGCACTTATGTCACAGCATGTGAATTTTGTAAAAAAAATCATTTCTCAAAAATACACTTCAGTTTTCTTCGTGTGCAACGAACAGGAAGTCTAACTAGAACATGACCCCGTATATATATATATGTGTGTGTGTGTGTGTTTGTATTTGTGTGCGCGTGTGCGTGTGTGTATACAGGCAGGCATATTTTTATTATGGGATGCTACAGCGCATCACAATGCCTAATGCATTAGTTGTGTTAATGTGCCATCATATTGATGCAATGCCATATCGTATGAACACATAGCGCACTATACATGGTTATGTATAAATTATAGTTTTCGGGTGTTAATTGTAATGTGTTACGTATAATGGATACTGTTAGAGAGCGAGTCGAATTGGGCGTGTCTCCATTTTGACAGACGACGGATTAGGTATACACATACTACTACTATTTTTATTCAAATGCATTAGTTTTAACATAAATTTGTATAGTGTTATAAAGCGCTGTGAACAACATTGGATGTGGCGCTTAACAAAATAAAAATATTATTATTATTATTACTACTACTACTACATCAACAACAACAACTACTACTACTAGCACTAGTAGTACTACTATTATTACTACTACTACTACTAATACTGCTCCTGCTGCTGTTGCTGCTAATGCTGCAACTGTTACTACTACTACTGCTGCTGCTGCTGCTGCTGCTGCTGTTGCAGCTGTAGTAGCAGCAGCAGCAGTACTATCACTACCACTACTACTAACTATCATTACCACTACTACTAGTACTGCTGCTGCTGCTGCTGCTGCTGCTGTTGCAGCTGTAGTAGCAGCAGCAGCAGTACTATCACTACCACTACTACTAACTATCATTACCACTACTACTACTACTGCTGCTGCTGCTGCTGCTGCTGCTGTTGCAGCTGTAGTAGCAGCAGCAGCAGTACTATCACTACCACTACTACTAACTATCATTACCACTACTACTAGTACTGCTGCTGCTGCTGCTGCTGCTGCTGTTGCAGCTGTAGTAGCAGCAGCAGCAGTACTATCACTACCACTACTACTAACTATCATTACCACTACTACTACTACTGCTGCTGCTGCTGCTGCTGCTGCTGTTGCAGCTGTAGTAGCAGCAGCAGCAGTACTATCACTACCACTACTACTAACTATCATTACCACTACTACTAGTACTGCTGCTGCTACTACTACTACTACTACTACTACTACTACTACTACTACTACTACTACTACTACGCGTCACTGTTGCGTAGAACATGGAGGCCGGCCAAGTAATGTATACAACGCTGTAGCATAGTTGTTTGTTGGCGCGTCTAGTATGTTCATAGCTCCCTTGGGCGACCCCTGAATCAGGACAATTCCGGTATGTGGAAGTGCGGATAGATGCGAACTTGACATCGTATACCCATTTCGATATAGCATAATACTCGCGACTTGTTGGGCCTATCAGAATATGTTTGAGAGGATTTATACATCATGAAAGGGGTGATCCCATGAGTGGGCAACATCCAAAATAGGAAGCGTTTGTAATACTTCAATCCACTACCCACATCCATCATTATGTGGGGTGGGACTTACGATCTCGAGGGAGTTAGAGAGGCTTTCAAAACTGCAGCGTATAGTCGTCGGATTAAACTGACCTGACCTCGTTGTTGCGTTTCTCTGTTGTATTATCCACATTTGGAACGATGTGCATTAATAGTATATTCCGCTTAATAAATGCATCATTTCCAGTGCGTCTACATTATTTTCACATTGTTTGTTTGTAATTATGTTTTTCTAATGGCTTATTTCGATAAATGTTTTTTTTAATGGAACAAACTTATCGACGATGCACTCAATTTCACTTCTTAAAATATTCAAGCATTCTGTTGCTGTCTTATTCTTAAGTGTGTTATTCCAGTCTATCATTGATAAATGTTTCCTTGGGTCCTTATATCTTCATTTGTCTAAGTCTCTCCTGTATTGATTTTATTATTCCTTTGTGATTTTACTTTGATGGTAAAATGTATTGCGAACTAATTTATTCTGTGAGGACACAACTATGTCTAACATATTTTCTCCCCTGGTTGGCTCTAGCACATATTGAGAAAGGAAACTATATTGTACTAAAATGAAAATGCGTGGTCCTTACTCCCTGTACTCTGTATACATTTCCATTGTATATGACCATGGTTAAAATCCCCGATAATACAAATCCGTTTGCTCACTTCCCTTATAGCGTTTTGTTCTTTTTCATTTTCTTCTATGCTGATGTTTGGACTATGCGACAATGCATCTGTCAATCTATCCACATTGACATAATGGTTGGTACGTATATTTCTATACATGTTTATTCACCCAGTCATCTACTCCTTCCACAGTAAATGTGTATGTTCTTCTATCTATATCCATATTTCGTCCATCTATCATTATCCTTTCCGTAGATTCCGTTCAACAATGCATATCAACCACTCACAATGCCACATTTAACAAGGTTTTGGGTAAGATGTAACGTGACTGCCTTCCAAGGAATTGATTATTGAGGGCAAGTGGACAAGGAAGCTATTGGCTTATCGTTTTTTTATCTGTATCCCGCCCTTCTGGGACATGACTGGAGCGCAGCATTGTCTTCCCATTGCGTTGCGTTTATATTTACGTATTTGTGTTGTTGCATCTGCTCTCCGTCGGAGGGCGTTGCGCATATCCCGCTGTCACGCACCGCTGCCTGCCAAACCCCACCAAATAGTTAATAAACCCTTATATCGGCAAGGTGAAAATTGACATCGACCTGACATTACGCTCCAAGCTGTGGATTGTCTGAGCCATCGCAAACACCCATATACCATATATCGAGGGCTGACGAGTTCATCAAGAGTTACATTAGCATTGACACGAGTGTTGGCCGAAACACTGAATTCGTCTTCTCGTACACCGGGAGCACGTTCAGTTTATACGTTCTCGTGACGTCACCGAGTGGGGTAAACTACATTGTCGATGGTCAATGTGATCACGGAAGCGATGTCAAAACGCAAGTGACTATATCGTTTAATGAAACGGAGGTGTTATTACAAGATAACTTATAACATTATGGAGTAAAAGGAGTAGCTTTACGTTTAATTAAACGTTATCTAACAAATAGAAAACAATGTGTTGAAATAGAGGATGCATAATATATCAAAAGGTGTACCTGAAGGCTCCATTTTAGGCCCATTGTTGTTTATTATATACATTAATGACTTTGCCAAGGCCAACCGAAAGTTTAGTTTCATAATGTGTGCCGATGACACCACCATGTCAAGTACTCGAGACTCATTTTCAAAGTGTTGAAAAATAGGAAACGTAGATTAGACTTCTACCGCTAAGCCGAAAAATAACAGTAAAAGTTAGTTTTTAGGAAGGTTACGATCGTATGACTATATTTTACGTAAATTGCGTTATGAAAAATTACATAAAAACCCATTTATGTTTCCGAAAACCCTTTCTTTATCTGTGTTTACGGTGCACCATTCAGAGGATGGATATTTTTGCTAGTTTTTTTTTTATCAACGAACAACTGCCCTTTTCAGAAAAGTGTGTTGGTATTCATAGATTCCCCTATATTGTGACATTACAAAGGAATAACGAAATATTTCTAAGTTTAGAAATGTAGAAAGTAGATGTAGGTCTACGCCTTCGTCAGCGTTGAACTGATTACTTCCGAGTTGTCATGTGACGATGTTGGTATTGCTCACATGACAGCACTTCCAAGAAATGATGAATAGCAACAAAGTCACATGACAAGGGAAATAATCAGTTCAATGCTGCCGAGTGATGTCGAAAGCTCTCTCTGAGCAAACAAAGATTCGGAAATGTAACTTTCTACATTTCTAATATCATTCATGAACATAAATGAATCCAGAATCACCTTTCATGCTGAAATAATTATCAGTTTTAATAGTATTGATGCATCGCCGGATTTATGACAGTGTGGGTTTTGGGCAGTGGTTCTCTTACTTACACAATATCTGAAGCAGCTCATTTAACCGGAAGAAACATGTCATCGAATGAGAGACGTCGCTGAGGCGCTGCATTTCAGCGATGCTGTCATCAACTTATTTAATTTAAACGCCAGGGGCCGGTTTCACGAAGCGTACTTAAAGTTACGCAATTACTTAGCGTCACGTGTTTGCGTAAATTCCTATGTTCGCTTATTTAAAAAAACACGTCATTTACTAAGACAATCATCTTAGCGTTAAGAACGTTCTTAGCCGCTTCATGAAACCGCCCCCATGTCTTTGAGCGGTGAAAAATGGACCAACTGCAAGTAACATGATGTGTCAATTATACGTGTTAGTGAAACATGGTTTAAAGAGTATATGGATTCTAATAGCCTTACTATGCAAGGGTTTTACTTGGAGAGGAAATATAGTGGTTATAATATAGACGAGCCGGAGATGTAGCTTGCTACATTATAAATGACTTAGGATAAACGAGGTTGAGTGATATGGAGGCTCACGATTTATAGGTAATATGGGTTAAGATTATGCCGAAAAAAGCTTAGGAAATGTTCATGTATTCTGTATGCATGTATATATTACACTCCAAAGACAGGGTATTTGAAAATACGTGACCATATAATGACGTGCATAGGTATTATGGTACGCAGACATCCAGAATGTGGTGTGATTGTAACTGGGGATTCCAATCAGTTGTATGACAATTCTATGAAAACGCTCTATAGATTTGTCCAAGTAGTGAATGTAGTTATACGTGGACAGGCGATATTAGATCAAATAAGGACGAATTGGAGAAGGTATGTACATCGCCTGTTAGTATTTCCGAACTTGGGTCATCAGACCACAACATGGTGTTGCTTAAACCAAAATGTAACCGTTTAGTTGACACTGGGTGTGTGACACGTTTAACCGTAAGGTGTATGGAGCCAAACGAAAAAACCGCATTTGCTATGGCTTTGTCTACCATTAAATGGGAACCATTATTTAGGTTTGAGTCATCTGCAGATGAGTATTTATATTATCAAACGGATATTTGCAACCTCATGGAAATATGCTTTCATACGAAGGTCGTGACGCGGCATACAGCTGATAAACCATGGGTTATGGACCGGTTTAGAGCATCAGTACGTAAAATACAGCGCGCTCACATGAGTGGTGATTTAAACCAAGCACAAGTATTGCGTAATAAGGTTAACCGCGCCGCTTCGAGACTTAAGTACAATTTTTACCAAACACAAGTTGCAGCACTGAATGAATTAGGTTCACACGATTGGTGGAAAAATATGAAAAAAATAATGGGACTTAAAACAAATGACAATTCATGCATGCAAGGTCTTGCTAACAAAACAACGAATGGTGATTGTCCGTTACTAGTCTGTAGAATGAACGATTTTTTTGTATCTGTAAGTGAACATTTACCTCGTTTAAATAAAGATCACAAAATATTCACAGTAAACGAGGAACTGCCAGATCAGTATGTCAACAGTGTAATGACTACTTTCAAAGCTTTTACAGAATGTTAAGGTGAACAAAACTATTTGGTCTGATATCATTCCTGCGTGGGTGTTAAGAAATCACGCAACCGTCCTCGCTCCTCCATTAACTGCTATCTTTAACAAGTCTCTAAGAGAAAGAGTACTCCCTATGGAATGGAAAATGGCCAACACAATACCGTTACAAAAACAAACCCAACTGTGTCGACTGAAAGATATATTAATAATAATAATATTAATAATACAAGTTCTTTTATCGCGCGATCTCTAACTAATAGTTAATCAATGCGCTCACAATATAGAAACATTATCAAAAACAATTAAAATAATACATAAATTAGTTACACTAATTAATTTATAAAATAAAAAAAGATTAATAAATTAACAAGAGTCACAACAAAGTCCTGTAAATAAATCTTGCTATTGTCCACCATAAGTTTATTTAAATAAATGTGTCTTCAGGTGACGATTAAATAAAAACACAGACGGAGCATCTCGTAGAGTCAGTGGGAGTTCGTTCCATTTGGCCGGACCAGTTATGCCAAACGCTCGCTTGCCGATGGATTTTGATGCTGGTGGAACTGCAAGGTGAAGATGGTCATGAAGCTGCCGAAGACGAGGGTTGCGAGTTCGTGGATGTAGTAGATTTTTAACAAGATTTAACAAGATTGCCATCCAGAGAATTAACTCTAGATGGCAGGTGGACAAGGAAGCCCTTTGGCTTATCGAGAGTCCAACCCTTTTATCTACATATATCCAGCCCTTCTGAGGTATGTGTCGATTTTATTTTTAAACATATTCACACTACTAGCACCCACACAATCATCAGATAATCTGTTCCATTCATTCACAGTCCTTTGTGAAAATGAGAACTTTCTCACGTCTAATCTACACTGCTCCTTTACTAATGTAACTTCATGTCCTCTAGTCTTTCTTAACTGAAAAAAACATATTTCTATCAATATTTTCATAACCATTCAATATTTTAAACACTTCTATCTGATCTCCTCTCAATCTCCTGGTCTCTAGTGTTTTTAAACCACATTCTTTTAGGCGTTTTTCATAACTAAGATCCCTCAGTTTTGGTATCATTTTAGTCGCTCTCCTCTGTACTCTTTCTAGCATATCTGTCCTTCTTGCGGTATGGCCTCCACGCTTGTATACAATATTCTAAATGAGGCCTAACTATTGTTTTGTACAGCGGTATTATTAGTTATTTTTCTTTATATGCTATATTTCGCCTAATCAATCCAAGGATTTGATTTCCTTTTGAAGCTGCAATTCCACACTGCTCTGAAACCTTCACGTCAGCACTAACTGTCAGCCTTAAGTCTTTCTCTTTTACAGTAGTACTTAGTACAGTTCCCCCCATTGTATATTCTACATATTCGTTCCCATGTCCTGTGTGAAGGCATTTACATTTCCCAAAATTGAACAACATTTGCCACTTTTCAGACCATTTGATCAACCTGTCAAGATCATCTTGTAAATGCTGCCTATCCCCATCACTTTTAATCCTTCTAAACACTTTTGTATCATCTGCAAATTTCAACACCTTGCTAGCTATATCATCGTCCAAATCGTTTATATATATATTAAGAATAATATAGGTCCCAGTACTGATCCCTGTGGAACCCCACTCAAAACTGATTTCCAGTTTGAAGCCTCCCCATCAACAACTATCCGTTGTCTTCTGTCAATCAGCCATTTTTCTATCCAGTTAATTATACCATTTCCTATGCCATGGGCTTTTAGTTTAAGCAGTAATCTCTGATGTGGCACTTTGTCAAAAGCTTTTTGAAAATCTAAGCAGATGATATCTACTGGTGATCCATCATCTACCCACTTAGTGATATCTTCCAAAAAACATAACATATTTGTTAAGCATGACCTCGCTTTTAGAAACCCATGTTGAGATGGGTTTATCAAGTTATGTTTAACAAGAAAATCCACCATGTAATCTTTAATTAGTCTTTCTAATAATTTACAAATCACCGATGTTAAACTAACTGGTCTATAATTATTTGACTTGTTTCTTAAACCTTTTTAAATAACGGTATAATGTTTGCTTCTTTCCATTCTAAAGGAACCACTCCCTCTTCTAATGACAAGTTGTAAACTGTTGCAAGCGGTATGCTAATTTGTTCTACAATTTCCACTAGTAGTTTGGGTGGAATACCATCCACTCCAGGTGATTTATTTTCCTTCATAGCCCTAATTTTCTTAGCTACCATTTCTGGGGTTACAATTAACTGTCTTAAATAGTCTGATTCTGCCCCCTTGAACTTAGCCTCTGGTACTGGCAGTGAACTAGTGTCTTCTCTGGTAAACACTGAACTAAAATACTCATTTAGGTCTTCAGCCATTAAGAATCCTTCTGATATTATATTTCCAGCACTATCTTCTAGAGGACCGACCTTATCCTGAACAGTTGTAGTCTTCGTCATTGCCAGTACGTCTATAAGACTTCCACATCATTTGTTTATACTTAATTTTTCTAATGGCTTCTTTCGATAAGTATTTCTTTCTGGTCCGTTTCCCTTGTTTTTTGAAGGGAACAAATTTATCTACGATGCACTCTATTTCATTCTTTAAGATATTCCAGCATTCTGTTGCTGTCTTATTCTTCAGTGTATTATTCCAGTCTATCTTTGCTAAATATTTCCTCATTTCCTTATATCTTCCTTTGTGGAAATTTCTCCTCAACTGCTCTTTATTATTTCTTTCTGATTTTACTTTAATGGTAAAATGTATCTGGTTGTGATCACTACTTCCCAGAGGCTCACATAATTTAACATTGTCAACTAATTCATTCTGTGAGGACAAAACTAAGTCTAACACATTCTCTCTCCTGGTTGGTTCTAGCACATGTTGAGAAAGGAAACTATCTTGTACTAAAACTAAAAACTTGTGGTCCTCACTACCCATACTCTGTAGAGATTTCCATTTTATATGCCCATGGTTAAAATCCCCATAATAACACAGTCCCGTTTGCTCACTTCCCTTATAGCGTTTTGTATTTTTTCATTCTCTTCTATGCTTATGTTTGGACTTCGATAAACTAATCCAACCGTTAACGTTGAGTTTTCTGTAACTATGTTACACCAAACAGCTTCTTCGCAATCTGCTTCTCTGTCTAATTTTATTTCATAAGCCTGGATAGATTCTTTAATATATAAAATAACTCCACCTCCCCTTCTTCCTATTCTATCTTTCCTAAACATTACATATCCTGTCAGTCCCAATTCGGCATCTGATATATCGGTGGTTGCCCATGATTCGGTTATACCTATTATGTGAGGGTCAATATCTTCTACCATAATGTTTAGTTCATTTCTTTTGTTTACTATACTCCTTGCATTTAAACAAACACATTTATACCCAGCTTCAGAACAGTTTTCCAGACTGTTCTTTGCTGAATTATTGTTGCTGCCTTTATCTATGCCTCCAGTTTCAGGCTTCTCTGCGAGTCCCCCCTGCGAATTTAGTTTAAATAGATGCAACCTGTCCCACTGTCAACAGATCGCAGCAGATTCTCTGAGAATACTGCTGCCCCCTTTCCACTTAGATGGAGGCCATCTATCATGTACATATCTTCTCTCCCAACAAAGTACCCCCATAAATCTATGAATCCCACGCCCTCTTCCTCACACATCTGCTCAACTAGTGCGTTGATCGCCATCCTCTTACAGTTTATGTATCTTGCCCCCCTTCCTCCCATTACTGGCAAAATTCCTGAGATGTGCAAGGTACTTCGGCGCCAAACCATGGAGCATCTTATAAATATACACAACTACTTTAAACACAATGTGTTGTCTGACTGGCAAACAGTGCAGAAGCGCCAGTACCGGCGTGATTTGTGAAGACATAGGTGTGATGACAACTAGGCGGGCTGTCCTATTGTGTATCTTCTGGAGACGAGCTAAGTGAAATTCGGGTAGGTCCAGCAGCAGACCGTTTCAGTAATCTAAGCTTGAAACAACCAGCGCAATGACCAATGAATGGCAGACAGGCTTCGTGATATAGGCCCTGGTGGAGATAATACGTCTCGGATGGTAGTTACACTTCTTGCAAACAGCATCAACACTGAAGCTCTCCAAGGCTAAGATGTTCACCCTTGGGCAAGGCAACACAGACTTCTTTATGTGCAGCTCCGGTTGGCTCGACAGCTTCAAGACACAACACGACTAAAACTGTCGTCAATTGGGGGTGAACCACTGATAAGTATTGTACTTCTGTTCACCCCCTTTCCACATTCAATATTGTATTTGTTTACTTGTGACGTGTAATGTTGAATGTTGGAAATAAATGAATTACTTACTTACTTACTTAATTGCATCTTGTCCAGGAGCAACTTGAATGATACAACTTGCAAGGTTTTGCCTGTGTAAAAACAATTTATCACAGGAATGTGTACGGTACAACTTGCAACGATTCAACAGTTTTAATATGACATAATTACCTTATAAAAAACAGTTTTACATTTTCTGTTTTAAAATGTTTTATTGTAGGACAAACAATAAAGTATTTTTATTTTATTTCTCTTCTTTTTAATATTTCATCGGCAGAATGACGTTACTGTCATGTGACAAGTGGTGATGGACTGCTGGGAGCTCCTGGCCGACGTCGCGATTCCGTGTAGTTTTCCCTCTGCGGATGTTGATTGCCTCCTTTATCTTTCTTCGGTGCCAGTATTGACCTCAGGGAGCTCCCAGCAGTCCTCCTCCAGCTTGTCACCCATGACAGTGGTCATGTGTCACATGACAGTGGTCATGTGACATATTCAAAAAATTCGAAATATTCAAAAGAGAAAACGTTTCTTGTGAGGCAATTGTATCATATTATAACAACCAAGAAACCGGATCATCAATCCATTCAAGGATTCAACTGATGTCTTTAAACAGACAAACCGTTGCAAGTTGCAAAGATACAAACAACTTGCACCAACTCATCGAAGTGTTACAACTTGTGTTAATGCCAGTAGACTGCAAGATCTGTGCTGCAAGGTTCATATTTCAGTATCTTATAAAATAACATTGTGTTCTTCGACATGATGTCTATAAGTATTATTCATGTCACTGTCATGTTGATTGGACAGTGTACAATGTAGATAGCAGATATATTATCAGCCACATTAAATGTGTACCTATGCAGGCAGGCGATAGGTGTCATATTCAGACGACTCTGTGGCTTGGTACCTTCACAGGTAACTGTCAGACACAGTTTTGAACGACGAATGCAACTTATTTGGGCAGGTGAAGTGTGTCACAGTACTAGGACCAGCAAGTGATGGGTGTCATATTTAGACAACTCTGTGGCTTGGTACCTTCACAGTCCACTGTCAGACACAGTTTTGCACGACGGATTCAAGTTGTTCGGACAGGTGAAGTGCGTCACAGTACTTTGACCAAATCTATCATGAGCCAATATGTATGAAAAGGTAGTTTACCTTAGGAAGGAGAGCACATACCATGGATGGTCTATTTCAGCAAGTTCAAGATGTGCAAGCAGCTGCAGCAAAGGTATTCACCATTGACATAAGAACAAATGATCCAGGCAGGATTATTGTAATTGAAGTTATAGTATGCTAGATTTCAAGACGTATACCAGTAAACAGTTTTTTTTAAAGATTTTTGAAGAAAAAATATTTGGTTATAAGTAGGAATTTGCAGTTAACAAAATTACATAGAAAAATAGGTCGAGAAATGTTGTACACGAGTAACACAAGGAAAGTAGCCAACCACTACTGTAAGCATCGCTTACCAGCAGCTACAGCCTCTCCCCTCATGTTACCCACATACCTGGCCATGCCAGATGCACTCATGTGCACACCATCTCTCGCGTAATTTTTCTCGTTCGACAACTTAATATGATGATAAAAAAAATAGTTTTCTGAGTCAGCGAACAATGCCCGCACCTTATTTGTCGCAATCTGACGAGCACGATCAAAATCAGGCCGTACTCTAAACCGGCCAAACTGTACAGGTATACGTGTCAATATCTCACAAACTACTACTTGCGCCACAGAAGGTATTGTGAGCAGTTCGCGTGCGAATACCACAATACCCTCTGCCAGCTTCCCAGGGTCACAACCATTGCCCAGATCATTTGTCCTGATGTCAATCAGAACAACAGTTGGCACAACTGCTCACACCACTCCCAGTTGCCGAAAAAGGCCACCCAAAGTAAGGCCCCCTTTCCCGTGGAAAACGACCTTTCCAAACATATCAGCCAAGTCAAGATCAGGTCGATAGTATCTGCGACTATCTCCACCTATCCAACCAACTTGACACACACGGTCCATCCGTCGCACAAAACTGTGCCCAACAATGAGAAGCGTTGGTTTCTCCATCGTGTCCTGGAAAGAAAGATGAATCTCATTGCATATTACACATAATGGTTTTTGGACATGGTTTCTCTTGGTAAAAGCTGTGCAACGACGTCAACGTGGAAACCTGATGCACAGTTTCTTCTAACACTTAACTACATTCTGCTAGTGTCACATCACAACTTTAGGAACTCAAATTTGAAGACTACTTAATGAAGAGATGCAATGTGAGATAATCATGAGGATAGGTGACAACATTGTATGTAATTCCTTGTCAAATTAACCAATGGGCATAATATAAGTTTAACCAATATACATATGTATATACACGTAAAGCAGATTTTTAAAGGAAAACAAATACGCAGAACAGTAATTTTTCTGCTGCAATAAAAACCCAATGAGATTTGTTTGTAAACTTCAGTATAAGTTATTGCACAAGACAAGGACTCCCCAAGTACAGGTCCAATACCCCATCCAAAGGAATTAATTAATTTGATATTTTGTGTCAGTACACAGATTTGGAATTGATCTTTGGTAAATACACATGAAATTGAATTGGAATTAAATAAATGTGACTAGACCCAGGTTAAGTTCAGTCATTTAAGTTTTTATCCTCAAAACCCTTCTAACAATTTGGTTTAAATCACTCATTTAAAGAATTCATTTAAGAATTGTTAGTGAATTTGAAAGTAAAATAAATCTGTCAAAATAACTGCATGCCATTGATTGGCATAGCCATGGCAAGGCATAGGCATAGCTACTCATTGTCTCACTCAGTCATACTATGATACTTATTATACTAGTCACACAATACTCAATATTTTCATACTCATATACTAAAAAGTCTTCTACTAATATACTTGGCTTTGCCTGTTGTGTTGTAGTGATTTAATTTCAGTAATATGGAATAAGTCACAATCTGGCTCCGATGACATCATCACGATGTCGATGACGCGACGCAAATGGCTTCACCAACAGTCACAGATCGGTCAAATAATCGTGTCATAATTTTTGAATGGCTCATAAACCATATATGGCGCCCGAATCCGCCGAAGAGTTTTCAACACAGACTCTCATAAATCCCCATAGATCAGGCTAAACACTAAATCTTTTCTCTTAGACACACTTATATAGCTTAATCCGACCTGGTTTTGTATACGCGCATGCGATTTCATCGACACGCAATGCCTGACAATGGTGAAACTTCAATTTTTTGGAACGGCTCAAAATCATAGATGGCGCCCGATTCTGCCAAAGATTTTTCAACACAGACTAATATAAACCTAGTAGATCTTGCTAAACACAAACGATTTCCTCTTATACTAATGCAAATGTGCTAACTTTACTAATGAAAAACAGCTATGTCGTCAAATCGATAAAATCTAGCGGAATATTTGGTCAAATTTGAAAAAGAAAGACACGTAAATAAAATTCGACTTACCAGCAAAAGGAATCCATCAGCAGATGACGTCAACGACCAGATAAAGCGCGCGAATCCAAGAGTTAAAACAAAGCACTACCCGGGCGGTGCGTAAACGACACGGCTGAATCGTGAACGGCCTGCGGCGCACGGGAAATTACGTAGCGAGCAGAATCGTTTGAAGTGCCTAGTCTAAGCCAGTCACCATGTCCATGTCCATATTATCAGCCAGAGATTCAGTCAGAGGCTGTGTCAACGAGCATAATATTTGATATGCATTGTAATTTGTATTTGGTTACGTAGGATCTTGGTAATAAACTATGTTATTGCGACAATACATGTAGAGAATAGATGACGTGAGGCTGCGAAATGACAAATAACATTGGTTTGGCAATAGTAAGTGTTGATCGTGCAAGTAACTTAGTCAGGGAGCATCCGTAATTTCGTGCAACAGAACGTCAAACACGGGAGTATTACATTGGTGATCGTAATTATTAAAACAGTGTTTTGTGACGCATATTTTGATACTATTACTGCAGAATGTTGTTGATTTGCATTGTAGTTTATGCAAAATAATTGAGATTTGTTATATTGACGACCATGATGGTGATGATGATTTTATTTAATATACACATTTTTATATGTGTAAATACATAAAATATAAATACAGTTAAAGTACACCATATATAAGGATTAAACAAGATAATGCTCGCACTTGTTTCCGTTGTGGTCCTTGGTGCCTGGCTATAGTTTATGTAATTGGTATCCTGTGATACCTTTCAACTGACATATGCCAGCTATTCTTGTGTATTTACCAGTATGTGTATATATTCTCACCACAGCAATATATGAATGCATAATACGTAACTTGAATTATGATGTCGCTAGAGGCCACACTGCAACCCAAGAATGGGAATGAGAGGAGGCGGAAGAGGAGCTAAGGCGGTCACCTGGGTCAGGCAGACACAGGGAGGATACATAGTCTGCGGGAGGCCCACATTTGATCAATCCAGGTAATTTCAAATTTATAACAATCAACCACATATAAGTTATCAAAAAATATTAATGTGCACATTTACATATATATTTGTTTTCATACACATTTTAATAATAACATCTTGGACGTGGAAAACTAAGTTGACTTCTGCACTTATGTTATACCCACAGACATATTAATACACCTTTAAAAGTATTTAGCATACGGCGATGACTCAGAAATAAGTTTATAAAATAAATTGTTCATTTTTGAAGAAGGTAAACATACATGTTATGAACCTTTGAATACTTGGCGAGTACTGTTAGCATCACAATAACACCTCATTTTGTAATTTCCAACATTCACCTTGACGATTCAACTTTAGGCAGAACCTTAAAATGTCAAACATGAATATGTGTAGTAGTTACACATGGCAGACACTGACATGAATTTGTATACTGAAAACAAAACCAAAAATATAAATCCTCTTTACAGATGCTTTACTGATTAGCAGAATTCAAATCAGTCTATAATATTGACTAAGATCAGGCATCACTGTAATAAAATTGAAAATTTTTTAATTAACGTAATGACAATGAACACCTTATAAAGAAAAAATAGTTTAAAATTTTCACCGGTTTGAAAAAGAGCACATTCTACTAATGTCTGCATGCTGTATCAACCCACCCTCTCCCTCCTCCGGAACAACCCTGATAAACACTGACTGTTCCTAAGATATCAACATGTATAGATGCAGCTGTAGTAGCACATTTCTTGCTGCCGTTTTTCTTGTGAAATGCTGCAGGTCACACATGAAACATTATTTTACATTTACTGATTATGAGAATGAACATTCCATAATTATTTACTACCAACACTACAATAATACCTGTTTTTGTTTACCGAATATGTGCTTTTCTTTACAGGAGATTGGACTAGTGTGCTTAGTATCACTAGTTCTCCAAGTTAATATGGCATACTGGGCAGCTGTATTTGTCCAGGATCTCGGACAAGATTCTACAGCCATGCAGCATGCTGCATATTAATGGTTTGTCATGTGAATGTCCACTGACTGATCCCAATTGTGTCGTGTGTTGCATCCGTGACAGATTCCCCAGTGCCGATGGGGTGTACACTGGCTTCCAGGTCAGTCAGTTAGCTTAACTGACTAAAAACCAATGTAGAATGCAGGTTGCTCGACATACGAATATGGTGATGCCTGACTAGCTCGTGAGACAGGTTCAGTGTCAAGCATTCTTCGGTGAACTACATCGGTTTGGATATCGATGACATCACTGTATGTGTTCGCTGTCTTCGATGGTACTGCATACCAGCCTCCTGACATTTTGCTGTACATCCGCATCTACCTATACCGGAGACAAAGTGACAATTAGCATGGCTCTGACATGTATTATATTTTATATGTGATGACACATTTATCAAAAGTCAATAATACACGGTATTTATATTCAATTCAACTTTAACTTTTAGCAGTGACAAAATACATCAATTATCCAGCATTGTTACAGTGGTAGGGTTTCATTGTCTTTGTGTTGCTGATAGCTGATAGTCAGTGGCAGTCAGCTGAGTTCTTGCAACGTACACCAGGTACTTGTTATGTACAACAACACAAGTTTGTGATGAAGTAATGGTATTGAAAGCCTTTTCACATTTTGCAACAACAATCTGTTGATACACTGACAGCAGCATTTTACTTGTTTAAGTTCTCTAAGTATCATGAGGACTGGTATTATACTTTTCATGCCACGTTTCATATTTCTAAATAAATTTTTTTTATCACTGGTTTATATTTTCACAAATAATTTACATTACATTTTCACTTCGCATGATGATTATACACCTGTACTGATATGGTGTAGTATCCAGTCCTCGGGATTGCTCAAAGCGCTTTAAACTTTAATCCCTGGCAGACCTGTTAATTCGAACACCATCTCGACTTATGTGGGAAGCATTCATCCACACTGAAATTAATATGCGAAGACTATTCATACAAAAATATTGCGGTCTGTAGCCGGTACTCTTCATACAACTGAGTAAACCTGAGCAATGTAACATGTAGTGATTGTACATGTAATTCTCAGTCACATGGCGATGACCCTGACTAGTCTAGTCACTATTATTTGCGAGTTGTAAACATACATACCAAGCATTGCATAAACTACAAAATTTTCTAATTTTCTAATCATTGATGTTTTTTTAACAAAGAACCATAAATTAAGATTCTTTGTTAAAAAAACAAATATGATTCATAATAGTTCATTTGTTCAACTAAACATCTTCCTAAGTAATTTGTTCTCATTGGTTTACATTTTATGGGCATGCGATATTAAAAATTGTTGTTAATACACATAATTGTTTTGTCACTAATTTTGTGAGTTGTAAACATACAAGGCATGTATAAACTACAACTAGCATTTGACATCACGTGTACTAGTGTTGTTTTTTTGTAACAAAGAATCTTGATAAAAGTATCTTTGTTTTTATATATACCTGACATTTTTTCAACCTCTTCCTAATTTTTGTTTCTATTGTTGTTTTGCATTTGATGTGCATGTGATATTAAAAAGTATTACATTATACTCATCAAGTGCAGTGATTGTACCTGTAGTTGTATTGTACTTTTCATTATTTTGTAGTCAATCTCATCAAATAGTTTCAATAAAATGTTTTTACATTACATTGTCTTTAATTCACATGCATTTCTAACAACAATATGCAATTTAACGAGGATACCACATTACTGCAAAATCATCATGCAGACAAACAAAACTATCACATACAGGGGTGGATCCAGAAATCGAGTATGGGAAGCACAAAAACCTCCACTGGCGGCCAAACCAAATGGTGTAGTCTAAATTTTGTCGCTACCACGCTGCCATGACATCACCCGCTCCACTGGAATGGTGATATTGGAAGACGCCATAACTTCAGCTTATTATTATCACCTAAACTGGGGCACATTTCAAACGGTCTGGGAGGACACAGTCGCGTGGGCCCATTATAAAAGATTCTTATGGTCTAGGGGGGCACCTGTCCACAGGCCCGCCTGGATCCGCCTATGACCTACTTGTTTATTGCTTGTATTTATAATTTTGATAACAGGTTTGGTGACAGAGTAACCACATTTGATAACACTCGTTTACCTGAAGGTGAATAGCTCTGAAGCATACATCTGCATGTTGTGTCGACACACCTAAAGTTCTAAAAATATAGTACATGTAATAATAGTCAGCACTGATTGTTTCTAACAATAATCATTTTAATGTACTTGCAAAAGTTGCAATGCAATGAATGACCACGGTCAAGAGTTATCTATATAATATATACATGTTATGGGCATTAATGTCCATGGTATTGAGGGGCGCTGGTTTTCTGAACATAACAAAAACTCACCGAAGGGACAATATTCAAATTAAATGTTTAAATGTCACATAATAGTATTTTTTAATATAAAAGTAATAAATTTGTTAAATTACTATTACGTTACTGTTGTTAGTAAATTATGTACATATTGGTTCAATAATTATAATCATTACGGATCATTTATAATGCATTTACACTATTACTATTTTCCCAAGCCTACTTAGGCTACTAGCCTACTACCATATACGACATAGACATAATATAGTCACTATAGGCGTACATCGACTGAGGAACTGTGCTGTAGGACACTTTTTTATGAATACGTATTTAATCAATTAATTTATTTATATTATATAATGTATTCTAATTAATTTATTATTATTTAACTTTTAATACCATTTATATATCATAACGTATATTCTCTTTCTTAATTATATTAATATTTGTGCAAATATGTCATGTATGTTGGTCACATTATATATATACAATCTTGTAAATCTTAATAATTATTACATTTACCGGCATCTTTATACATATATATTTTTACATTTGTTTCCATGTACGTCTTATAATGTGTGTACGCGCCTATGAACGGGCTGGTCCCGGAGATATGGCGCTATAGAAATACTAGTAATAATAATAAACTATCATTGACTTAAGTATATGCCATAGGCATAGCGTCGTACTGTTAGCTGATATTAGTCTATAGTAAACAGGGCCCAACCAGGCCGCCCATACCGCCATTGCCAATGACAAAAAGGAAAACAATCAAATCAGTTTAGTACAAGCAACATTAATATATATACTCATATGTCTAAATATACGTGATTATAGCTGAATAAATCGAAATTACTAACCTGTCTGGAAGAATCTTTGCAACCGCTGCATCTCGTCTGTTGACATTGTAACTGACACCACGACACGGGCAACGGCCCACGGCCACAGTCCACTGGCACTGTCGCCAACTCCTGTTTGCTTTGTTTCTTCCATAGTCGTTCTCTAATAGAAATCAACCTTTATGCGTGGGTACTGTTTTTGTCTGTCTAATTTAGCCCATTTTGCCGTGTCGGTGGCCGTCCACTCGTTGCCTAAACTCGGAATTCCATAACATCAACAGCGCCAAAGGGTGGGGGTCAAAGGTCAATATCGCCCATAATTCGCGATCACGAGAAGACAAGAACGCGATTCCACGCCAAGTTCAATGTCCATACTCAGCTAAAATGGAAGCAAAAAACCGGATCCGGTTTGTACTAAAAACGAAAGAGTTCGCAGTTTTTGTATTAATTTTATAAAAAAAACGAACTAATACGTATGCATAAACGAACTAGGATATTATTGGGGAGTACTTGACTCCTCTGTTTTTGTGAAATTACTAAGAAACGCGAGGAGCAAGACAATCGAATTGGTTGAGTACCTTTAATTAACGATCTAGCGGTACTCGGTGTTTGTTAATCGCGAGGTGGCGAAACTGCCAGCGGTGTGCATTATTATTTCGTTTTGAGTGTCCAGTCTCCGTGAGATGGCGCTACCATATGTTGCCTTGGCTACCAGCATCCCAGGTTGTCAGCATGGACTAAACATGTACTGATGTGCGCGTGCGCTGATGTCTGCAGAGCTTGTGACGAGCTAACACAAGGTGTCAACAGAGAGTGGTGTGCTGAATCAGGCTGTCAGTAGACACGATATGCAGTGCTGACTCAGACTGTCTGCAGATACTACGGTGTGCTGACTCGGGCTGTCAGCAGACAAGATGGTATGTTGCCTCCGACTGTCAGCAGCGACTGTGGCGTAGAGACTATCAGGCCGTCACTTCTGCAGCTTCAAGAATCTCTTTCAGCTTTCCTTGGTCGTGAAATTTCAGGATCTCTGCTTCACCTCCAGTGTGTTTGGTATTAACAAACAGCTGTGGCATCTGGCACAAAACAAACAGCACTTGTAAATCAACAGTTTGCCAACAAGCAGATCAACACAGCTTTCTCTACGAAAAACACTATATGCATATTGGGATTGTATGCTGTATTTTATGTACACATATATAAGTTCAGAGGCAAGCAAAATCTTAGTGCAGTCATAGCAACAAATTAGTGCACATCATCTGTCCTCCAATCTCTGCCTGCCACATGGCAAAAAACTTTCGAAATCTATATCTTTTTATGACAAAATCAATAAATTCTTATAGAAATCTAAAATGTTGTATAATAACCTAATAAAGAATACTATAGGATTCTAAAGTACAAAATATCGACAATGTTATAGAAAAATATCCGCAACAGGTCTACACAGTAATTTATGATGTTATCGAAAACAACAGAATACCACACATTCTATAGAATTCTACAGAATAAAATATTCTGTAAAAAACATCCGCAAAAAAACTACTGCCGCGGTTATGCATTTATACTCTGTGCGAGACATATAATTTCCCATGGCATAGCAACCATATATAGACGAGACCAATGGTTTTTGGTGTATCATCCAATAAATATATACAGGCAACGCGGGTTGAAGGAAATTGCCCAAGTTTTGAAACGGCGGTCTGTATGAGGATTCGAATCCCCCGTCCCCGGTCGCTCTATGTCGATGATATGTTGGGTTGTGGTGTTTTAACGCACGACCACGGCGCCTTGCATAATTTATTACCCAGATAGCCTCGATTATCCAGGCGCCGTGAGGTGGCAGCATTCGCTTGGCCTCACACTAGAGCCTGGATTATTAAGCTCCAGCCAATGTTATCGGTACAGGGCTTTACTCCAGATTCGGGTAGAGACGATGATTGGCTCTCAGGCCAACTGTGTGTAACTGGCAGTGTTACTGAATTATTAATTAATTATTTGCATCCATTATTCCAAAACTCCAAGTAGTTTTTTTGTTCTCATTACTTTCAATGTGTTAAGTCTGTAGACCCCATTTCACCAGTGTAACTTCTATGGCCTGGAAAAGCCTATAAGTCAGCTTCCCCTGCGGTGTTAGTTTCCCGAGCAGTCACCAAGTGAGGGTCATACCCCGGTCACTAAGCCAGGGTTATGTAAGAGACGCCATCACAGAGTTTCAGAGAGAAGCTGGACAGACGTAGTGCTCCAGTGTTTTCCCACGAGGTTTCGTGTTTTAACAGGAAGAACAACACAAATCAAGATGTAAGGTGGGTGGATTGCACCAGGATTTAACAACAGATTTATGTAATTATCTCTCAATACTTGTAAATTAACCTTTAAGTTTCCCTGTCGGAAGGTCCGTTAGTTGGTATGTGTTGACAGTGTGGGCGGAATTCCCCCAGCACATACAGATGTTGTATATTATGATATACACAGGTTAAATTCACGTTTTAGGATAATGAAGCACTATATACACAATTGTATGGTTCCTAGTCTAGTAATTAGCGTGAGTCTTTAATACTCAATAGGAGATCATTGTGTTGAGACGTTGGCATAGTAAGCTGTGTGATGTGTTTGCAGCGGTGTCGGGTATCGCTATTCCCTAGGAAGTAGGGACAGCATGTTGACTCAGTAGTTAGACCGACTGCCCATTGTGTTTAGAAGGGCAGTTTCTACAGAAGGGCTATTAACGCCCAATGTAGTGGGTAATTTATGTAATGATAGGATAGGTTTGCAGAATGTTTAATCAATGCTTTAATTGCGATAAGTTGATTTCTAATTGTTGTTAGCAATTACATTTACTTGCTAATCTAGACAAGTCCAGCTTATATATGTGACACTTAGCAGGTGTTCTCACCGTAGAATTATGCTATTTTAGAGCATTTTAAGGAGATCGTTATGTCAGCATACATATAATGATATAGTGATAGTTATTATTGGTTGTATATCAGTTACTGAGTCTTGTTAGTTAGTGCAATGTTGTGCAGTATTATATTGCACTTGCTTGTTTATTTATAGACAGCGCATGGTGTTATTGCACTGAGCAGTGCTCAGGGGCTGTGTTAGACTGCAGTTCCCAATTGGGGTGAGCATTGTTACCTTCAATGTCATGGTGTATTACTAACTGGTTAGAAACAACATCTGCAGCAGGAATTCGCTAGGAGTAGTGAGACAGAAACCAGGGAACCTGTAGTGGCACCGCCTCAACGCATCTATGTCCAACGAGAGCGGCGGATGCCCAAGTTGAGCGGACGACCGCTGACACCGGAAGATCCACACGTTGATGACTGGACCTCAGACATGGAGAGCCAACTGACGGCCAGTCCATTCTCAGATCGTGAGTGTCTGGACTTCATTATGGACCATCTGAGTGGAGCGGCCGGACAAGAAGAAAGGTTCCGCGAACCAATAACAACCCATGAAGCTCTGCAAATTGTGAGGCATGTCTTTGGTGTCGTAGACACCATTGGACCGGCGCAAGAGGCCTTCTACACCATGGTCCAGTAGCCAGGTGAAACCTTCCTGGATTACTCTCTTGCCCTTGTCAAGCTGTTTGGTAAACTGATAAACGACAACCAAGTTTGGCCCCACTAAAAGATGAGACATTAAAAGGACGCTTTGTTTCCGGGCTTCGTGAGCAACATCTTCAACGCGAGATGCGTAAGTTGGAGGTTGACGAACCCGGAATACTATTCTGGGAGTTCCGGGATAGGGGAATCTCCTGGATAGGAAAAGAAGTCCCCAGGAAGACGGCAACACATGATGCTATCAACACTACCACTGCAGAAGGAAAGAATAATGCTGCCATCCTCAGGAAATTGGAAGATCAACAGCAGCAACTACAGCAGATGCAGGAGCTGTTGACCAAACAACAACAGCAGCTGGAAAGGGTTAGAACGTCGAGAAGCTGGGAAGCCCGCCGACCGCCGAAGTGTGGCTATAATGCAGAGGGCAAGCGGGTCTGTTATGTGTGTGGATCAGTGGATCACATCAGTCCGTATTGTCCCAAGACAGAAAACTAGATGCCTCCTCTGCACAGGTCCAGGTAGGTGATGGCGAGCTAGAGGACCCATCAGATGTAGAGGCGGTGATGGAGAGAGCCATAGGGAAATGTCCCGTGGTAGATGTAGTGGTGGGTGGACATTCAGCGAAATGTTTGTTAGACACAGGGGCGGAAATGTTCGCCATCACCGAGGGATTCTTCAAGAATCACATGCTGCCGCGGGGACAAGCGATGAAAGACATCGCAGGATGGATCTCCATCACTGCCGCAAATGGGTTGTCGGTGCCCTCTCTTGGTTACGTAGAATGTGAGGTGATTATTCTGGGACAAGTGTTCATGGACATGGGTTTTCTTGTGACAAGAGATCCAGTGGACTCTGTCATGCGACAGTGAGAACTTGAACGTCCTGGAATAATTGGCTGTAACATTCTGCGTAGGGTTGGGACCATTCTTGCCTCGGAACTTGGACCACGTTACCTGAAGTAAATCAAGGTGAATGATAGTGGACCCAAGTGGGCTAGAGTATTGTCATTGTTCACCCAACCTAGAGAAAACTTGAAGCAGCGTCATGTGAAACTGGCAGGAAGGAAGCCACACCTGTTACCAGCTGAATCAGCCGATACAGTTTTAGCTGATATAGTGAAGCCAATAGGCTCTGCCAGTTACTGGTTGAACCACTCGATCACGGGTCGAGCGGGTAATCGAGTATATCTTAAATGGATTCTTTGCAAGTTAATACACATTCGAGGTGTACCGTATCAAAACGTATTCATTTCCCATAAGTACTTTCTCTGCTACTTATGTCTTGCATGTTTATGAATAATTTGGATGTTATCTGCGCAAAAAGCCGATAAACAATTGTGTTTACGCGAATAATTTTGAGCTTGCTGCCCTGTGGATGATTAAATATGGAGCCCGAGTATAATGAATATTCATGCACGCGGGGTGAACCACTATAAGTGTAGGAAGCGTATGCATTGTTTAATGATCCTGCTTCCCAATGCCGTCAGCCGAGTAACATTTCGATTAAGTAGAATTATAACGTCCGCCGACAGTCGGTGTCAGCTGCCGCTGGGACTGTCACTGAGTCTGAGTCTGTCGAGCCTCTACTACAGTAACTAGTCTAGCCCTAGGCAAGGGTCTCGCCTTTCTAGTTAGTAAAACTGCATTGTCCAGTATTTGACATGCAGTGAACGAAAATGCACACTAAAGTGTCAGTGTATGCAACCATAGCAAGAGGATTACCCTGGTCGTGGATGTAATTTCTGTTTGCCTAAATATGGGATTTGAGTATGTGTGTCTACGGGTCTTGCCTTTCCAAATTCCAGTCAGCCGTTTTTGAAAAGTACCCGTTTCCCCACTTATTTGAACCGAAACATAACAATGTGAGATTCGTACGTTCACATACTGTTTTAGTGCTACAGCTAGGATTGTTAGTAAACCTGGATGGCATGTCATCATTCAATGTAAACGTTTTAGGTTTATTAAAAAGTACACAATACCATGTTGCCACGCAATTTTGCGATGCACGAATTTTGGACTGCATTCTAGTATACATAAGTTTTTATCCATGAATATATTAATAAAAATCTAATAATAGATCAGATCAAGTTGCGCTGCTTCATGTGAATAGCACATTTGATAATAATAGTACTCGCTAAAAACAAATTAAACATTTATTTTCCACATATTACTTTACCGTTACTGTACACTTTTCTCGAGAATGGCCCATGTGTATAATTATATACAATATCAACTATTAGAGCAAGAATAAAGGAAAACGTACAGTGCACTGTGGTTAAGGTCGAACTTCCAGGGACCCACGGCAATTTTTTAATTTCTGATAACTAGAAAGTTATCAGAAGGTCCCCTTATTGGGACGTTTGCACTGCACCGAGGAAAAGATTTACTTAACTTAGCGAAAAAATTCACTTATGTGAGTTCGAGTTATCTGGAGTGCACTGTATATGACCAATGCACACAGGTAATTATGTAAAAACAAATTAAAAGTTGGCCAAAGTAATGGATTGGGATTTTAGTCTGACTAATCAACATAACAAGGTTCTCTTGTATTTTTTTTCTAATTAGCCAGCTGTACACTTGGTCATAAGTCCCATAATCCAATATTTAAACTGAATTAATCTGCACAGTGTTGAGTTAGTTAATTCATATTTAGGCTCAGTTTCCTAAATTCAATTTTGTTTATTTGCAGGAACATTGGGAATAGCTGAGCTGATGGAAAGAGGAAATTCAAGAACTCTACTTAACAGTGCCATTAATTGGACAATGGGTCACCTGACATAAGATGATGTCTGACTTTGTTCTGCCCCATTCTGTTCTGTGCGACATCTTCTGGGAAGTTGTACCTCACTTCGAGTTTCAAATGGATGTGTGCATCTGATAGCTTTGTGTATCAAAATGCATAGCAGTGCTATTAATAGGACAATATGTTAACTGACACAGAAATGAAGAAGATGTCTGACTGTTCTGCCACATTCGTTCCGTGTGGCTTCTGCTGGGAATATATACATCACTACGTTTCAAATAGATTTGTGCAATCGATCGATTTATGCATCCAAATGCACACCATCCCGTCATTATGTTGCAAAGTAGGAGTACATAATAAAATGTATGCTTTCGTATGCTCATCATGTTTGGATTGTGTTCTACAGCATATTCTTCTAAATTTGTTGAAACAAGTTTGTGTTAAGTGAACTATACTGGGAGTAGTGTATAAAAAGATGTCGACAAAGTTGTTTTTATAATAATTTAGAAAATTCATAACATGTAAATGTTTCACAACTTTCAAAATGTTTTAGGGGTCTTCTTAAACTAAATACACCAATGATGACTGAAAACAGTGTTTTATAATATGCGTTTTAAAGTTTTGTAATTGTATAACTTTATTTCCATCATGCAATGGCCATTTTATTTTATTTACCATAGTCTTAGAGGATTCTCCTGACCCTACTTTTCGTTATTTATCATACATTATGCAATGTTTACTATAAGGTTATGTATTTGTATTATTTCATTTTTTTGACATGGATGTATTGTATGAATTATTTTAAATGTCTGTGTCAAATAAACAAATTTTTCTTCTTCTTCTTGTTATCGAAACGGGAGTTTGACCGAAACAAATTCCAAATATTTTACTCTAAATGATAGGCAGAACAAATAATTATTGCACTCCCAGTACAAAATAAATAATTTTATATTGGTGCAATATATTTTAATATTCTGTCGACAATAATGTTATGCTCTTTATAGATCTACAATTTTCAAACTAAAATTTAACTTTACATAAATGGCAAAGTACATAACCACCAACCCTAGTTTAATATTGTAAATTACCTCATTGATGTGTAATGTATTTATATTGCTTATGGAAATAGCAGCTGGATTTATGGTGCAAATAAAATGATTTCATTGTTGAATGTTTCTCGGCTTCAGTAAGTTTCTGTTATCTAAACGTTTCAATAAAACTTCACATTAAAATGTACAGCCAGATGTACCTAGTGAAAAAGGATCATGATAGTACCATTGTTTTTATATTCCAACAAAACAATGCCAATCATTCAATGTGACATCGGCGTCGCCATCGCATCGGCGGCTTCGTGTATGAAGAGGTGGTGTTTTTTCTTTTAAATCAATCCGTCTGTCATGAACTGTCGCTATGTTCATTCTCCGTTTATTTCATATATTTTCCTTCTTTACTTTGCTGAATCTGTGATATAAACAGCAGCCGGTCCACGTTTCATTTTGATAATTGTATCGGTCACGACTCATTCGCATGGCGGTGGCTAATCCATATACACACATGTTGATGACGTATTTCTTGCATCTATTACCTCGGCGTAGCTAATCGAAGTCTGACGGACAGTCCCGAAAATAAATTCATGAGAATGCCTTATACGGATCGTGAAGGTGGGCCCAAAGTAGAAACTCCGCGTACGCGGAGTTGTTTTTTCGATATATTGTCAAGGTCATTAGTGATTAATAAAACATAATTCTAATTAAATAAGGCATCAAATTACATGAAATAATAATATTAACAGGATTACCTAATAATTGCGTATATTACAAAGATATTAAAATTATCAAAGAATCCTTTTAATGTAACTGAAACCAATTACACGATTTTTGGAAACTGCAAGTTGACAGCTGATATTTCTAGAAAAATAAATAAAGAAATAATCAATAGAGTAAATGCCACAATATGTTAGGTGTAATGATTGACGACAAGTTAAACTGGAAAAATAATTTTTTTTTCAATAAGATCTAAACTGTCAAAGAGTTGTGCTATTATGTACAGAGCCAGTTTCTTGATTAATAAGCGTGCTATGCATATGTTGTACTATTATCTTGTCATGCCTTATATTATGTATTGTGCAGAAGTTTGGGGTAACACATATGCTAGAAATGTTCAGTGTTTAGTTTTATTACAGAAAATGGTTATAAGATTACTTTATGGAGCCAAGAGACTTGATCATACAAATATACTAATTTACAATCTGCATATTCTTAAAGTACCAGATTTAGTCAAATTAAAAACTGCTGTAATAATGTTTAAGGCATTTCATTATTTGTTACCAATGAATGTGCAACAGTTGTTCAGAATATATGAATCAGTTTATTCAACCAGACATCAATGTAAGTTTATACAAAACTATGCACGAACCAGTCTGAAGTGTAAGTGTATTTCTGTTAAAGGAGTAAAACTTTGGAATTCCTTGGACAGTTCATTGATTAGCTGTAGAAATGTTCACCAGTTCAAAAAGCAGTACACATATAACATATTTAATAGCTATGTGTTAGAGTCGTAATTCATTCTTGTCGATTACGTAACATCAACAAGACAAAGAAATAAACTAAACATTATGGTAGAAGATATTGACCCTCATATAATAGGTATAACCGAATCCTGGACCACCACCGATATATCAGATGCTGAATTGCGACTGACAGGATATGTAATGTTTAGAAAAGATAGAATAGGAAGAAAGGGAGGTGGAGTTATTTTATATATTAAAGAATCTATCCAGGCTTATGAAATAAAATTAGAAAGAGAAGCAGATTGCGAAGAAGCTGTTTGGTGTAACATAGTTACAGGAAACTCAACGTTAACAGTTTGGTTAGTTTATCGAAGTCCAAACATAAGCATAGAAGAGAATGAAAAAATACAAAACGCTATAAGGGAAGTAAGCAAACGGGACTGTATTATTATGGGGGATTTTAACCACGGGCATATACAATGGAAATCTCTTCAGAGTATGGGGAGTGAGGACCACAAGTTTTTAGTTTTAGTTCAAGATACTTTCCTTTCTCAACATGTGCTAGAACCAACCAGAAGGAAGGTATAAGGACATGAGGAAATATTTAGCAAAGATAGACTGGAATAACACACCGAAAAATAAGACAGCAACAGAATGCTGGAATATATTAAAGAGTGAAATTAAGTGCATAGTCGATAAATTTGTACCCTTCAAAAACAAGGGAAACGGTCCAAAAAGAAACACTTATCGAAAGAAGCCATTAGAAAAATTAAGTATAAACAAATGATGTGGAAGTCATATATACGTACTGGAAATGATGAAGACTACAACAGTTGTAAAAAAGCACTTAACCAAGCTACAGCTGAAATTAGAAATTCAAAGAGAAGCTATGAACAACAATTAGCTAGTAATATAAAACATGACAGCAAGAGTTTTTATGCGTATGTTCGAAGCAAACAGAAAGTTCAAGATAAGGTCGGTCCTCAAGAAGATAGTGCTGGAAATATAATATCGGAGGGATTCTTAATGGCAGAAGACCTGAATGAGTACATTAGTTCAGTGTTTACCAGATAAGATATTAGTTCACTGCCAGTTCCAGAGGCTAAGTTCAAGGGGGCAGATTCAGACTATTTAGGACAATTAATTGTAACCCCAGAAATGGTAGGTAAGAAAATAAGGGCTATGAAGGATAATAAATCACCTGGAGTGGATGGGATTCCGCCCAGACTACTATTGGAAATTGTAGAACAAATTAGCGTACCGCTTGCAACAGTTTTAAATTTTTCATTAGAAGAGGGAGTGGTTCCTTTAGAATGGAAAGAGGCAAACGTTATACCATTATTTAAAAAAGGTTTGAGAAACAAGTCAGAGAACTATAGACCAGTCAGTTTAACATCAGTGATTTGCAAATTATTAGAAAGACTAATTAAAGATCACATGGTGGATTTTCTTGTTAAACAAAACTTGATAAACACATCTCAACATGGTTTTTTAAAGCGAGGTCATGCATAACAAATATGTTATGTTTTTTGGAAGACATCACTAAGTGGGTAGATGAGGGATCACCGGTAGATATCGTCTACTTAGATTTTCAAAATGCTTTCGACAAAGTACCACATCAAAGATTATTGCTGAAACTAAAGGCCCATAGCATAGGAAATGGTATAATAAACTGGATAGAACAATGGCTGATTGACAGAAGACAACGTGTAGTAGTTGATGGGGAGGCTTCAAACTGGAAATCGGTATTGAGTGTGGTACCACAGGGATCAGTATTAGGACCTATATTATTCTTAATATATATCAACGATTTGGATGATGAAATAACAAGCAAGGTGTTGAAATTTGCGGATGATACAAAAGTGTTTAGAAGGATTAAAAGTGATGGAGGTAGACAGCATTTACAAGATGATCTTGACAGGTTGATCAAATGGTCTGAAAAGTGGCAAATGCTGTTCATTTTTGGGAAATGTAAATGCCTCCACTCATGACATGGGAACAAGGAGGTAGAATATACAATGGGGGTACTGTACTAAGTACTACTGAAAAAGAAAAGGACTTAGGGTTAACCATTAGTGCTGATATGAAGGTTTCAGAGCAGTGCGGAATTGCAGCTTCAAAGGGAAATCAAATCCTTGGATTAATTAGGCGAAACATAACGTATAAGGAAAAAGAGCTAATAATACCGCTGTACAAAACAATAGTTAGGCCTCATTTAGAATATTGTATTCAAGACTGGAGGCCATATCGCAGGAAGGACATAGATATGCTAGAAAGAGTGCAGAGGAGAGCAACTAAAATGATACCAAAACTGAGGGATCTTAATTACGAAATACGCCTAAAAATGCGGTTTAATAACACTAGAGACCAGGAGATTAAGAGGAGATCGGATAGAAGTGTTTAAAATATTGAATGGTTATGAAAATATTGATAGAATTTTTTGTTCAGTTAAGAAAGATAGAAGGACTAGAGGACATGAAGTTACATTAGCAAAGGAGCTGAGTGATTAGATATAAGAAAGTTTTCATTTTCACAAAGGACTGTAAATGAATGGAGCAGATTATCTGCTGATTGTATGGGTGCTAGTAGCGTTAATATGTTTAAAAATAAAATCGACACATACCTCAGACGGGCGGGATACACATAAATAAAAGGGTCGGACTCTCGATAAGCCAAAGGGCTTCCTTGTCCACCTGCCACCTAGAGTTAATTCTCTGGGTAGCAATCTTGTTAAATCTTGTTAAATCTTGTTAAATTTAATTACCGTTCAGCTGAATACAAACACATTGCTTAGTGTTGTTCAAGAAATGTTCCGGTAGTTTAGTTTTTTTTCCAACCTAATATGATTATGCATGAAAATTGTGTTGTTGCACTTTGAATGTTTGTTCTTGCACTCTCGTTCTAAATATATTATGATGTTAAAAAGCTATTAAAAGGGTAAACGTTATAAGTATTGCACTTCTTTTTACTTTTTTTCAACAGTTTGTATTCATTTATATATGCACTGTATAAGTGATGTAAATATGTTGTTACTGTTGAAATAAATTCATTTATTATGGGACCTACGTAGATTCGCATTTATGTTGACACGCCTGGTAAAAAAAGCATAAACTATAATATCTATAGTCACTTGTATCAGCATAACTTCTGTGTGCGGTAAGCATGATCTCTGGCGCGGGAACGAAATTAATATTTGGGTGCTGAGAACTGGAGCTTCAGTTCGATTGCGCTGTCGGATCATGACATCGGAAGACGTGGGGAGGAAGTACCGTTAAAAATTGTTCACGGCAGCTTTCAAAAGTTTGGAAGCTCACTAGGAACCCCCAATTTCGCTCCCTTGATGCTCACCAAAACACACATTGAGGCTCTCAGAAAACGTCGATTTGCACTCCATTCAGGTTCGCAAAAAAACCCACATCCAAATTTACTGGGGGCAGAACCACGTGCGTACGGATATGTAGCTGTCACCGCTAAGCGCGTCGTCACGGTTTGTTCTTTCAGAACCGTGCGGTAGAAATCAGGTGTTCCGTCATGGAGTAAGAACCCTGTTTATTTTTCAGACTGTGAATTCCAACAGTGCATCACATAGATACTTTGTACACTTATAAGGTAGCTTTGATAGCTAATAAGTGATACGCAAATATTGTGACGCCACAACATATACTAATTGTACATGAAGTAGCACTCCATAACTGGCATTGGCAATCAAAAGTGTAAAGCAACTGTGTGTCTTTGTATATATAATATACACAAATATATATAAAGGAAATATAGGGCCTATTGCAAACCTGAAAAAAAAAAAATTCTTAAGTGTGATATCATACATGTTCGTTTGTTTTATATATTTAAGTTGGAATAAACAATAGATAACTTGCAACTTTCAATTAATTTATTTCTAGTTTTTACAACCTGGCAAATTATCATTTTCACACCTAGAAGCTGGGCAATGACCATTGGGCAAATGAACGTACTCCAAACTTATGGCCCTTATTAATCTCCGTTTATGCCTGGAATTTCATTTCTATACAATGAGTCGTCATTTTTCGCTTGACCGTTGGAACCGTCAGTGTGTACAGTTTAGCATCGTACTGGCATGAATCTCAACAGATAAGCCTGGATTAGCGGATCAAAAGGTGCATTTGTAAGCTAGAGTGTCGACCGCCCAGTATCCCGCTGCAAGGTGTGTCTAGTGTCCCGTTTCACAACAAAACTCTTGCCTGAGACCTCTTGCGCATGGCGCCTCTACTAAATTGTGGATTGCACTTCGAGTTAAACAAGATTTGCCACAAATCGCAAAACGAGACCGCCACCTCCAACACAATAATCAAACTGAAATCTAAGAACTGATTTGCATGATGGAATATGTTAGGTTTTGAGCTGAACCACTTTCGTCGAGTTTTGTGTGATGCAAGCCCAACCATTGGGCAGTTGGCGGTCCGGGCAAGGTCCGTGTTATGATGGGTAATCGAGTTGTCCAAGGTCGACAACAACATATCCATTTGACCAACATTATGAAATAATTGTGCTTGAGAAACAATTGTTTACATTCAGTGTCACGGAAAAGGCTACGAGGTTGTCTCACAGATATAGATAGTTCGATCGAATGAAAATCCATGTCTAGAAGATGATGGTGGTCGGCCTACTCGAGCAAAGAGTGCCCCGACTGGTGGGGCGACCCCATGTCGCGTAAAATGTGTCGTTAAGTCGTGCGTGCATGTACACGAGCGATCTGTCTAGACACAGGTACGGTCACCTTGGTAATACAGCCACTTCGCAATTAAGGTCACCCTGGGACAGTCCCAAATTATTTCCATAAAAATAAAGTATAGGAAATTAGTCCCGCTAATACGGTCACCTCGCTATTGGGTCACTGTTGCCCAGTCCCGAGGGTGACCTTAATATTGAGGTTTCACTGTCTATATACGGACATTATTTTATGTACACCTCATTGTCTTGCTGGCTGATGTCTTTTATTAAAACAAAGTCACCTTTACGTCGATGGCTATTGGCCTGCGTGAATGCAAGTGTCACATTGGTCGTCGTTTCTTCCGCAGTCCGACCTATCCCCAGGAGTGAGGACCAACCGCAGTCCGACCTTTCCCCAGGAGTGAGGACCAACCGCAGTCCGACCTATCCCCAGGAGTGAGGACCAACCGCAGTCCGACCTATCCCCAGGAGTGAGGACCAACCGCAGTCCGACCTATCCCCAGGAGTGAGGCCCAACCGCAGTCCGACCTTTCCCCAGGAGTGAGGACCAACCGCAGTCCGACCTATCCCCAGGAGTGAGGCCCAACCGCAGTCCGACCTATCCCCAGGAGCGGGCACATATTGACTCATATTATCCGTCCTTCTTACTTTTTCCGAAGTTGTTTGTCCGTCGTCCCATGTCTCTTGTATCTGCGCAGATCTTGTTTCTTTCAAGATAACCTAATTGCCAACACGCACGCGACATGGCTAGTTGATCGCGGCTTTATAGAAAAGATAAGAAACAAGGTAGAACCGAGTGTATCAATGCAAAGAAGGTGTTCTTTGGCAGTCGGCACTTTTGCCGGCCATTATGCATTGTTGACGTTTTTGAAATAAAGGCATTCGTTCAAGTGTTGAACCACCCTGTACAAGTAGGCCTATGCGTGTTCTTTCTATGCACACATCGCCTATAGAAAGGCTTAATAATTTACGTGAATTACGTCATTGTCGTTTCGAATAACACGCCGCGCCTATTGTGTCACTATTCGGATTGCAACATCGCGTTTACCAAACGTATGACATAAATAGCACTTTTTCTTGTGTGCACGAGGTGTATTTGTGGAAACAGGTCCATAGATAGGGTGGTTAGCGTGTCAGTCGGTGTTCGCGCATAAATAACTGCATGCGTGTCGTTTTTATAAAGAGTGTCTCGCGTGCATTGACTGCCATCGGGAACAGTAGTCTTTGGATCGCTTTGCTATTCCGCCTGGCACAAGATACTTGTGGTTATTCGTGGATGTCTAGGAGCAGCGCCTTACCGAGAATGGCGCAGAGAAAAAGCAAAAAAAAACCTATTTATGGCATGACGGTACTTTCCGCAAATAGTGTGTTTGTTGAAGCAATCCTTTCCTCCATCACGGGCTGGTCCTCCACGTGCAGTCTGGTGGTGGTGCTTTCTTTGAAACTGTGTTGTGTGTTTACGTGTATTCGCCGTTGTAAAAAGAAGAAGATGAAAGAAGGAGAAACAGATGAACAAGAAGAAGAAACAAGTCACGAAGAAGAAGAAGAAGAAAAGAACACAGAGAGTAAGAAGAACACGAAGAACATGAAGTACAAGAACAACAAAAACAAAAACAACAACAACAACAACAAAACGAAGAATATGACAATTACAGTATTTTATTGGCCCTTGGAGAGAAGTTCATGTCAAAAAAATTTAAGTAAGATGGTTGAGACAATTATTATCGTTCGCCGTCCCGCCAATACGGGGCGCGTCTACCGTACACAATGTTTCTGCGATCTCGCAACGTATTTTATTCGCTGAAGCTGTCGTAGCGTCAGGCAGGTGTTTCCTTTCCGCCATCTGGTGGCGCCAAGGTGTGTTGTGTACGGTAACTTTCCATGATGCCGCCCCGTTCGTGACGGTTGATGCGCCGCCAATGTTTCAAAAGCGCCGTTGTCGTGAGGCTGAAACCGCGCTATTTATAATCATGAGTTATCGTGTTTAGACACCGGTGGTGGTCATTGAGTTGTGCGGGGTAACGCGCACCCCTTTTGAAGCAAACACGATTTCGCCTAATTGTTTCAATTTACACGCTAATTAGAGTTTAAATAATTATTTCACAGTTTCGTTTAGTTAAAGCATCTATGCTACCGGACCGGTTAAACATGTTTAATTTATAATCACACGGGTTACAACACTCTTTTCATTGTTGTAACTTACGCCAGCTGGCGTGCTCTTTCTTTCTTTTAAGATTTGACACGTTTTTGGTTTGGCACCATTTTGCATCATGGGTATCCGGGTGGGTCCATTGCAAGAACATGTGACCTTGTGCAGACGACGGTCACGTGGGGTCACAACCATTCCAGCCCTGCTCAGCGCACACTTGTCACCATTGTGCCATCCTATAACAACGCCGATGTGTTGGATAATTTAATTTAAAAGGATAATTTACTTAATCAAACCTTAAATGGTTCCAATAAAGTGGAATATGCACAGATAGAGCGGGTGCACTTGGCCGTGGGGGGCGTTTTGCCCCACACTTCTCTATCCACGTATAAGTTAAGTAAGAATACAATGTCTTGTTGTAATACTTAAGCGATCTTAGACGCCACTGAACGACAGTCTGTTCGATTGTATTACCGAATTAACTATACGTTAACAGTAATATGATTAGCATGATCTAATTCTATAAATACTGCATAATATTATATATATATATATATATATATATATATCCCTATCACTGAATCGTTCTGTAGTTCTGAACTTAGCCACAAGGCATAAAAATATATATATATATGGCGCCATTTTATGCCTTGTGGCTAAGTTCAGAACTACAGAACGATTCAGTGATAGGGAGGCAAGCCTAGTCACTCCACTAGTTTGTTATGGTGTCGTCTAATGGCGCAACTAGTATAGATACGAAAAATTGAAACAATCAAGCCAACGAGGAGTTCAGGTCCACCCCCTCCCCCAAATATGCCACTGAACACTTCCATTTGTGGGTCTAATTGAATCACTACCTGCCATAGCAATAGCGCCCGTCACCTTTGTAAACGCCGCATCCTTGATGTCCGGTTGCAATAACCCTGACTCGATCTCACCGGGGACACTGTATGCCGACAACCTTTTTATAGCTAATTAGTAACTTCACATATGTCTGGCTATAGTCTACTTCATGGAGTAGAGGTGAGAGGATCTGGCTGTAGACAGGGCTGGAACAATGCATGCATCGTTTAATTCTGCCGGTGGATATTGAGACTGAACGCAGTGCGTGTCGCTGCTGGCGTTAAATAACTTTGTGTAGCGTCTTTTGAACGATCCGCTTCAGCAAACACGGGGTGGGAGCTAGACGCATTGCAAGTAGGGGGCCTACTCTACCTCGACTATGTTGTACTTGCTTTGGATGGGCATAATCTCACCGGAGACCCGAATGATGGGGAATGAATCTTCGGATATATTGTGAAGTGATACCTTCGTACTAAACCTCCGGACAAGATAGCTAAGTAAAGAATCGGGATGGGCACTCATTACTTACAGTACAGGGTGTGTACATTATTAGACTACGTTTTACGTTAATATATTAAATGTTAATCTAATGATCGAGCCTAGCAGTGCGAGTGAGCGATGACGTTGACCTTCGGGAACTTTAATTTAATTACTATGATAATCGCACTATTTCTAATTAGTAATATATTAATGGATGCTAATAAAGGAGTATTATGTCCGTCAATTAAAATTGTACTCTCAGTCCTTGTAATAATCTTGCGTTCGGTAAATGCATGGTAATTAGAAGGGTGTCCACTTCAGCTTAAATAAGCAATCATATTGTTCCTTTGCTAAAGTTGCAATAAATTGAGTAATGTACAAACACGATCAATTACATTCTTCACTGCAATTTATTGGAGTGATTAAATCTGTACAAGTGACTGGTGAAGTGGCACTTAACATGTTTCAGAATGGATGTACTGTAGTTGTTTCAATATTTAATTGGATACAAACGATAATTAAATATGCTGTTTCAAAATGGGCGATTTTATCCATCAGCAGTGATTACTGGCATGAAAAAAAAACGATTTCATAGTAAAATATATAATACAGTTACACATAGTGACGTTTAATGATCACCACTAGGTGGCGCCACAGGTCGCCAATAAGTAATCGAGATCGCCTCAATCTAGGATATGTTTGCATTTATGCGACGACACTGCGTCAGACTATTATAACAAGCACCTTTAAGCAAGTGGTTCAATACATTATAATTATCTTGGTCCAGCTAGCGACATTTCGTGTCCGCTTAGGCCGATGTTCTACGAACAACAGATGGATCGAATGTTCGGTTGCGTCACTGGCGTTTGTTGGTGATCGAAAGCTCCGTCAGCTACAATGCTGTTGTTTGTGTCGCGTCGTCGAATCTCGCATGCCGTCTGTCGTGGTGGAAGTGACAGGATGTCTCGTTGTCTCTCGTCTCGTTAACGGCCCGTACGACGCTGACACTGCAAAAACAGGGAGCCAATGAGAACACGTTACGTCATCGCAGAGCAAAGTCAGGAGTACATAAAGTACTTCAACAAAAATAACAAAGAACATAAGAGAAATCAGAACACAAATGTGCATCTTTGCAATCGGACACGCAGAGTGACCACCAATAATGGACGACACCGTATAATGTACCATGTTCTCTTCTTGTTATCGCCACTCGTACTCATACACACCCGGTGAAACCTTTGGCGAGGCGAGAGAGCATTAAACGCGAATGAAAGAGCGTTGCTCACCTATAGTTTTTTGTTACGTGACTGTACACCGTCTATTTCGGTTTCTTTGCAAGCGCAGCCTTGAATTCATCGAAGCTGATCTGTCCATCCATGTTGCGGTCGACTTCCTTGACGATGGCCTGCACAAATAACGCGCACTATGTACTTAAACTGTTACAAATCAACGGGCGATAAACACTAGGCCAAACAAATTAGATCCTTATGTACACTCGACTCACATAATAGAATATATACTTTGGTATTTGCGAGTACACATGCCTAGCAGCCTCTGTTAAGCGTTTCGTCATAACTTCTATTAATGTTTCGTTTATGTGAAATGAAATGTTTTTTTTTGAGTCAACTGGAGGTGGAATATCATAAGTTAGTTTGAGCGCAGTCGCCACATCTTAACTTACGGTGTAGCACCAACTGACACGTGCATTGGTTGTATGGTAGATTGGAGATCAAATCTGCAATTCGGATTTCCGACGATCATCCGTCGTTCAAACAAGCCGTGCTTACGCGCGACAAAACGAAGTCCCGCTAATGGCAACATCAGTTACTCAAATGGGCAAGTTCGAAATATACCCAATATGTTTGGCGGAGATGCCGTTTAATGGGGTTTTAACGGCGGCGACAAGGCAAAGACACATTAATACAAGCATCCGGTGAACTTTTTAACTCGGCTAGTTACCTTTTTACTTTTGCCAATTTCACCTACTGCTTAATGTTAAGTATTCGCCTAAATAATATGAAATTACAAAGACGTATTGGCGACTACTGATGTTAAAAAGTGGAGGTAAAAGTTGTACAGTCTAACCTACTGCCTTTTGATAAATAACTATAACACCAAAAGTGAACAGTGTTCAAAGTTTCAGTCACGAGAAGCAATTATGAAACATCTATGCAGACATCTGTTTAATTTATTTATTATAATAATGTATGTCTATTTACTTTCATGAATCGCTGTGCACGAGTGAAAAATTCCCAGCGGTAACAGTCATTATTTCCCGAGCGGCGACTATGCGGTGCGAGACCGCCACCCTGCCGCCGCCCGCCAACGAACCGTATTTGGCGAAGCATCGCTGACAAAAAACGGATATAGGTTGCTTTGACAATCGATCAGTTTAAAATATTGTTTTTTACCAACATAGTTTAGTGCTGCATCGTCATGCTTCACGTGGCTACTGACGTCGTAAAGAAATAAAACGCCTAACGCAGGCAGCAGACACTTCGCTTGGAAGATAACCAAGCCCAGGCCAATGTTCATAATTAACGACACCATTCTGGCACATGAGGTTGTACATGTAATATCTACGGTCAGTCGCGTTTTGTGAGCCTTTTAGTGAAGTGTTAACGCTGCATATAGCCCACATGTTATGTTAGTGCTTGGTTGACTTAATAATTTAGAAACCTCGTTGCCCGTGTTAACGTGTTAATAGCTATATTATAATTTAGCATCATAGGCTATGTTATAAATCTGTGCATTTCAAGGCATCCGAGAAAGTCGTGTTTTAACGAACCATTGTTTCACGAGTAATGAAAGTCAATATGCCTCAAGCACGCCTATTATCATGAGCGCGTTCTCATGTCTTACGGTTTCTGTCCACAAATCAAATTCCCGCCCACCCGTACGCGCAGCACCTCAAGCGGCACAGTTGTGAATGACGGTCACGGACTACTGTACACAACGACGCTGGGTCGGCGTACACGTGTATCGAAGCATTGCAACACCTCGCCCTTTTTTATGTTGTCGCTATATTCTGTTCGATACCGTTAGGCATTACGAAATTCAGATGGCTGTGACGTGATAAAACAATTAACACATCGGTTAGCATAATCGTCTTTAGTTTAGGTACTGCTCCAACGTGGACAGTCAAATTACATTACTACAAACTTAATTAATCGGCCGTTCAGTTAGTAAGAACATGACAGACACTCCCGTTTAACTCAAGAAAACTGCTTATGCCTGGACTCCCCGAACCGTGAAGACACGAGGCGGGCCTGGGTGCCCCGTTACCTATGAGAACTAGCTCACTCACCGCAGCGACTACGTCCGACTTGTCTGCGTAGCCGAGCTGCTTCAGGATCTTGGCGAGCTGTGAGCAGCTGGTCTTTCCGCTCTTGTCGGCGTCATAGGCGTCGAAGGCCTCCTTGATTTTTTGTTCATCAGACATGACTTCAACTTCGAACTTCTCTCGACGACAGATAAAAAGTTGGATGTTAACAAATCGGTGCGAAAGCTGATAACGCTGGTTGGATTTCCAGGGATTTTATATGCGCGGTCAGGTAGTCATGTGACGGCGTCGCGCATGCGCGCTGTGCTGGCCTTGTGAGTCATGGAATATTCATGATTTCGAAATTAGGAAGCATTCTCAAAAGAATGATCCGTCAATTTGACGAAGCCCACGAACTATTGACCTCGAACTGCGACTCATGCCCTTTGTCGCTGTGACCTTTGTGGACCCCCCTCGAATCACCCTCCAATGCATCTTCTGGTGTATCAATTTTTCGCACTGCCACAAATGATAAGAGCAATCAATTCGTCTTGAAATAACTACGGTTCTCTTATCGTTGTCGGAAGAGCCAGGAAATACGGGAATTGCAGTTGTAAATCTACTAAAGGGTCACTGCGTGGAATAAACAAAAGTGCTATTGCTTTTAATTGTTTTATAATAGTAATTACTTTCACATGTTTTATGCGTTTTTTATTCGTCTGTAGAGAAACTACCTCATAGTTTAAGTGCAGTCAATTTTGAATATGCAAATAAATATACCTCCGCCAGCCACAGTGAAACGGAAGTCTGACATGCATGCGACAGTTCATATTTACTTTTTTATGGTTCTGCATCTCCGTTTCCCGCCAACACGTAGTCCTGTGACAGCGGAAAACCAAAAGCGCATTAACCGTGTTGTTATTTATGCGCGGGAGAATCTTGCGCAAAAAACACGAGACTGACACCAACTAATTTGAAACGTATTTTTTCTCACTATTAAAAAGTTTCTTTAAGTAATAACCAACATACAAACTTTAATAGGCAGCAATTAAGGAAGACAATACAATAATTATGTGAATTATTTCATGGCAATGCATTGTATATAATATGGGATGATTTGTATTCATGGAAAGCTTTGGGAAATATGAAATCGGGTCACATGACTTTGCCTCCCGCCCACATCCGGAAGACTGGATGATTCTCATCTTGAAAAATTCAAACGAGAGCGACTCATTTGCTGCCCTAGCGTGGCTGATTACGATGGCGGAATTTTCCACGCGATAACAGAAAGCAATAGCGCCGTTTTTATTATGCATAATAGTCTACGCCTGGCAGGCACACGACCAGCTCGTATTCTTTCTTGTTTGAACGTAGACCGTTACAACCAGATGGGCTGTTGAGTGTTGGGCAGTGTGAAAGTAGCGAATAGAATACAAGCACACACCCCTCGGTACTTTTTCACCTGTGTCGTAAACCAGTGCTGCTGGACACGGGGGAAGTGTACATTGTTTATAGCCAAAGGGAAGCAGCCGTGTAACAACGCAACACGTTGTTGACCAATATACATATACATTGCACAACCAGATAAAGACACAACTCGTAGTAAACACTGTCGGTCCTACGAATGAAGTCATTTCGTGTTTAATTTGTAGCGGTAATCCATATGGGTAAATGGCGTGGCAGTGGTGTATCAAAACCTCACTTACTGGCAGGTTAAAACATTGCAATCAACCGCATTTACACGTCTTCTATGAGTAAACATGAATGCATGCACGAACGCGTGAGAAAGATGCGAAGCATGCCACGTTTCGACACGTTAATCGTAACCTACGTCAGTCAAACATTCAAAAGATTTTTGTTCCACTCCAACTTCTCAGTATGGCGAGAAATCAGTCACCGAACATTCTCAACTACAAACTTTCTCAATGAACTTGTTCCATAGTAGTTCGCAGGGAGATAATGACATGGAGTGTGGTGGGCAAGTTTCGTCGATTCCACTCATCGCAAAAGTTAGTGCAAAACATATATCATAAGTAAATATGACACGGAATGTTACTCCAATAACTGCTACATCTGCAAACAGAATATACCAGCTGAAGCATAGAAATTATTAATTTTCGTGTCCAAATTTTAATTGTACTTTACTGTTATTTAGGATTTTTCTATATTTTATCTACATCTGTGTAATTATTGCATCATACCAATGATAATTTGATTTACATTCTAATCACACTCATACACATGTTAGAAAATTAAAATAAGGCATTTACATTGTTGACACTATTATCTAGTATTAGTTTTGTTTGATCTATTAGCACTGTTAGATGTGCATTGTTATATGTGTTGTTTGTAAATGGTAGCATTAACTATGACTACTACAGGTAGCATTAACTATGACTACTACTACTACTAGACCACAAGCACTATGTATACATAGAGACATAGGGAGGTATGTACGATAGCGATCTCTCAGGTCTTAGTGCAGACCTCCCTGGATCATCCAAACTGCAAGATATGTACAAACTGTGTCTTTTATTATGTATGTATGATTATCTAAAAAAATTAACTTCACTTCACACCTTCTTGCAACAATGTTGTTTGACGGAGGCGGTAAATTAACTGTATTTTTAAATAAAACATATTATTAGATAGGGTCATTATATAAAATAAGGTAGCAGACTTCTTTAAAAATAGTCTCAATAACTATGGTATGTGCAATTAAATTTCGAGTATGCCGGTAAAATATGCACAACTGCAACTCAGTCCACACGTCTGTCACGAACGATCTTCTCCCCATTAAAGAAAGACCGCGCATCCGGGACGGGCGGCAAACCAGCTGGAAAACTACCACTGCCTCCGTTGCCAGGAGGTATACAACGTGTTAGGAGGCAAGTGACAATGACTCCGACCGAGGAATGATTGAGTGAAATTGCCATTTATGTGGTTTACCGCGCGATCCTTTAGTTCTATTACCAGAAATACCGAGACAAACCAATTACGCATGCGTCACCGCTGCACCGTTCCCGCGCGCGGCGGCAATATTAATTTGCATTACGCGCCCAAAACAAACGCGCATGGCACGCGAGGAAAGCACCCCACCACATTTGCTGACCACACCTCTGATATGCGGGTATCTTCTGCATATACTGTGAAAAAATCATCAAAATCGGATAATTATTTTGGTTAACACCCTATGCGTGAATGATTTGCCTATGTTTGCAATGTAAAATGGTAGCCAAAGGTCGAATATCATAAGGAAACAGCACGTTCAAAAGCCTATATATGAAATGTATTCGCAGACCGGTAACTTGCCGACCCCATATCTGATCCATAGGTATCTTCAGCATATACTGTAAAAATATCATTGAAATCGGAGAATTTTTTTGTTAACACCCTATACTTGAATGATTAGTCCTATGTTTGCAATGTAAGTGGCAGCTCGGATAGCTAGGGAATGGCACGTTCAAAAGCCTATATATGACATGCTGCCGCAGACAGGTCATTTGCCGACCCGGCATTCAATCTGCTGGTATCTGTGGCATATATACCATGAAAATATAGTTTAAATCGGAGAAATGGTTTGGTTAACCTGCTTGAATTATTAGTCCTATGTTGGTAGTGTAGGCTCTAAATAGTAGTAACCAATTAGACAACTTCAGACACATTATATTCTTGAAATAAAATGAGAGACCCTTTAAGGTGTAGGACAATTTATTTTAGAAACTGTACACGTGATACAAATGACACAAAACCAGTATTTGTCTGATAAATCAAGGGAATTGTTTTATGTGATCTCACAATTACAGCATTTACGTAAACTTATATATGTTCAGAAGTAGGTAATGTATGTGGAATGCTAGAGCTGACCGGTCATCTGTCTGCCCAGCATTCGATCCGTTGGTATCTTCGGCATCTTCGGCATAAAATGTGACAATATAATCGTAATCGAAGACATTTTTTTAAATATCGTATGCTTGAAAGATTAGTCCTATGTTGGTAGTGTTACCCCAAATAGTAGTAATAGATTAGATAACTTCAGTAACCAGGCTTTTCAAACGCCTATATGAAATGCTGGCATATAACGGTCAGTTGCCGACATGCACACTAGTTGCCTGCACAATGTAGCACCAACACATGACGTTTCAAGGCAATTGGAACTAAAAAAAAATTGGTTTCATGGTGGTCTGGAAGGTAGGTGGAAATTATAGGTAAATGTACGATATATGTTACTCATTCCTACATTCCATAGGAGTCGGAAGGGGTTATGGAGCTAAACCCACCAATATTTCGAGTGGATGGTTAAGCACCCACTCCAGTATTTTGTGAATTTTAAAATATATCCACGCTTCGAAAGTAATACCCGACAGCAGCAGGTGCTGAAGTTCTGGCTCAGACACCGATATGCAACTCGTTCCGACGTTTATGCATTTACTTGCTGTTGTTATACTAGACTAAATACGTTGACGGTTTAATAGCCCGAAACACTGTATGCAACTTGTATTTCACCCCACAAAATATTCGAAATATCTGGCAACAGTCAAATAAATATAATATAATAATACTGGCTGTTGCCTCTCATTATCGTTTATTGCAGAGCCAGACGTCCCTGCCGTTGATGTGTTTGGTACCCACAGTTTTTACACACACTACATGACAGGTCTTGCAGAGCCAGACGTCCCTATCGTAGATGTGTTTGGTTCCTACGATCTTTACACACACGACATGACAGGTCTTGCAGAGCCAGACGTCCCTATCGTAGATGTGTTTGGTTCCTACGGTCCTTACACACACAAAATGACAGGTCTTGCTAATAAGTATATATTATAATGACTATTAACCTATAACTAATCGTGGGTAACAGATATACGACGTTCCTTTAAATGTTCGGGTGCTTCATAGACTGAGTTACTAAATATTTCTCCTCTCACTTATGTTACAACATTGGAGCTTAAATTTGCTCTACACAATGACTACTATACAGCATCACTTTTTGTAAAATCATGGAAATTCATTTTAAATATATAAGTAGTTTTAATTGTGTGTTTAATTATTGAAATTATAAATGAAGAATATTAATAACAGCAAAATTTGTAGAAATATATTCAATATTCAAATTACATTGATGTGCATAATATATATTCGTTTTTTTTCCACTTTAAAAAAGTGTCCTCTTCAAAGCACATAACTAAACAAATATTCCTAAATTAAGAAAAGGAATTATCTAGATTGGTGTTACTATGTAGCTTGATCTGCTATTTTCACTAGATATTTAGAAAAAAATATGGATAGTACATGGCTGTGAAATATTATCAACTAATTCATTTTGGATTAAAGAAAACAATCAAAATGCCACAAGCATAACATATTCCACTAATTCCAATATCTCAAAGCAGCAGTAAGGATAATATTACTCATGGCTGATGTAGTAGTGAATTCTGATAACAAGTTATTGTAAGCGCCTGCGATGAATATATGACTTAAATGTATTTTTTACGCGTGTACCGATCGCAGGCGATGCTTTAGTTGGTTACGTGTTGCGACAAAAAAATTAGTGCTGTCATTTAACACGGGCGATTGGCACGAACCTAGCGTCTACGAAAGCTCGGTATTTCTGGTAATATGTATCTATAACCGACAAAGTATCACGGAACATGTTCCGTTTTCGCAATGGAGAAATGAAAGCTGTACATTTTTTCGGCAATAATTATATGTCGTCTACCTTGTCCAGAAACGCGGCGAAAACGAGCGACATCTACCGATTGCTTGCGTGACTACGCGAGTAATAGCAGCACTGGTGGCTAATGTTGCTCCTTACTAGTTCGTTCCTATCGCAAGATTAATTACTCATATATATATATATATATATATATGCCACGATACCAACATATTGAATGCCGGGTCGTCATGGTCGTGGTTGTTGTTACTGCTGCCTCCGCCTCCGCCTCCGCCTCCGCCTCCGCCTCCGCCTCCGCCTCCGCCTCCGCCTCCGCCTCCGCCTCCGCCTCCGCCTCCGCCTCCGCCTCCGCCTCTGCCTCCGCCTCAGCGTCCGCCTCTGCCTCTGACCCTACCCCAGTGGTAGTGGTAGTAGTAGTAGTAGTTTAGGAAAATGGGTGTACTGGGCTCAATTATCCTCTGTTAAGGATTTGGAACATGAACGAAGACCCTAATGCACTGGCAACGGAGTATAGGTGGCGAATGTGAACCCTAAACCCAGACATCTAATAAAATCAGTTTAGTCCTTTCGGGTAGATGGTCTTTTCTGCAAAACATTTTTTGTAAATAAAACCTAAATAAGAAAAACGTATGATTAATGGTACATCCAAATAACAACTATCGGTCTTCAACGGAGACGGCAGTCATGGAACAGGGATGCATTCAGCCGTTACATTCCCATGCCACTGAACATTAAACAATGACCAATTGAACAAGTCTGAGTATAGTAACCGGGGTTTATCCTCATCTGTCCTGTTAAAAAACATAGATGAATACATATTTTTTTTTTTTTTTTTTTTTTTTAAAACATACATAAACATATACAATCACACAAGATGGTGTTCATCTGAATCAGAGGGGTACGATGCTGCATTTAAAAAACATACGGTGACCGTACGAAGGTATGCGCTGAAATTAAAGTAAGTAAGTAAGTAAGTAATTCATTTATTTCCAACATTTAACATTACACGTCACAAGTAAACAAATACAATGTTGAATGTGGAAAGGGGGTGAACAGAAGTACAATACTTATCAGTGGTTCACCCCCAACCATTTTAGTTGCTTGCGATGTAAATACAATATGTTTTTTATAGAGTAAAGATTTACCAATCAAAAATTAGTGTACACGGTGCCTACAACATAATAAGTTTATATTAAATTTTGGTTTTTGACATTCTTATAGGTCTTCATTTCTCTACATAGTACCACGATTACAATAGTGCTGTATATCTGTCAATTATGAATGATTTGTACCTTTTTTTAAACATACAAATATGCTGACACTTTCTTAAATCTTCAGGTAAACTATTCCACTGTTTGACTCCAATATTAGACACACTCATAGCCTTCAGGGTTGTACGAACGTACAATTGTTTAAATACACCTCTCTGTCTTGTTACATACCAACATTCGTTATTCGAGTGAAAACAGCTTAGAATGTTTTTCGGAAGTAAATGATATTTCACCTCGTACATTGTGATAGCCGTTTTATACTCAATATAATCAAAACACTTCATAACTTTAAGATCGACAAACAAGTTGTTTGTGTGATCTTGAGCTTTTGCTCCATATATAATACGAATCACTCTTTTTTGCAAAATAAATATCGGCCATAAGTTGGAACGATACGTGTTGCCCCAAATCTCAGAGCAGTAGTCAATATACGGTATAAAAAGTGAAAAGTATAACAAGGATAATGACTTGACATTTAATAAGCTTCGTGCTTTGTAAATTATTGATGTTATTTTTGCTAGTTTAGATTTAACCAATTGAATCTGTGTTTTCCAGGATAGCTTCTCATCAATTATTACACCCAGGAATTTTGTTTGGTACACTCTTTCTATGTTTTTATGATTTATGGTTATATTGACGCCTGGAGCATTTCTCTTTTTTCCAAATATCATGAAACTGGTTTTATCGACATTAAGGGATAGTTTGTTTAATTCGAACCAATATTGTAATTTCACCAACTCCCGGTTGACTACTGCGCTAAGCATATTTGGATCATCAGCACAATAGAATATGTTGGTGTCATCTGCAAATAAAATGAATTTTAATATATCAGAAACTTTGCATAAGTCATTGATATAAATCAAAAATAATTTTGGACCAAGTATTGATCCTTGCGGTACTCCACATAATATGTTTAAAACATTAGATTTTACATTATCAATACATACAAATTGTTTCCTCTTTTCAAGGTAACTGCTCAACCAATTATTTACAACCCCACGTATACCACACAATTCAATTTTTTTTAACAGCAGATTGTGGTTTACAGTGTCGAAAGCTTTTTTCAAGTCGATAAACACGCCTACTGACGATTTATTCTTATCAATTGCATTTGTTATTTCCTCAGTTAACTCCAATAACGCCATGGAGGTTGATCTGTTTTTTCGAAAACCATATTGACTTTCATTCAGTATATCATTAAGTTCTATAAAATTATCTAACCTGAGGTCAGAGTTTTTCTAGAATTTTGGAGAACTGAGGTAATAATGACACAGGCCTATAGTTGGAAAACTCCTTTTTATCTCCAGTTTTGAATAATAGAATGATTTTTGCCATTTTCATTTTATCCGGAAATATGCCGGATTTAAAAGATCTATTACAGATCTGAGTTAATGGTTTTACAATATGAGAAATAACCTTTTTATGATATACATGTCTATATTATCATAATCATTGGAGTATTTCCCTTTAAAATTGTTAACAACACTTAGTACTTCTTGTTCATCCGTAGTACGGAGAAACATAGAGGCTTTCGTTCTGATTTGTACTTCCTCGTAATTACTGGTTGCATATAATGGTGTTTTGATTTTTTTGGCAAGCCGTGGTCCAACATTTACGAAGAAATCGTTAAAGCCATTAGCTATTTCTGATTTATCAGTAAGGATTTTATTGTCACCGACAAATGAATCTGGAATAGATTTATAGGTGTTTCCCTTTTTGATTATTGAATTTAATACTTTCCAAGTTCCTTTAATATCATGTTGATTTGTTTGCAATAATTTAGAATAGTGATCTTTTTCGGCTTGTCTTAGAATATTAATTAGCTTATTTTTATATATTTTGTATCTTTTTTCTGTGCTTTTTGATTTACTTGCAAGATATTTTTTGTAGAGATTGTTTTTCTTTTTACATGCATTTGCTAATCCTTTTGTAAACCATGGCTTATATGAGTTGTGAATCTTATTATACACCTTTCTTAACGGACAATGGGTATTGTATAGATCGGAGACATTTTTAACAAATTCACTATATGCCGTGTTAATATCCTCCGGTTGCATAATCAAATCCCAATTACAGTTGGCCAATGCCGTGCTAAATGACTGTATACAATGCTCGTTTCTACACATGACATATTTAAAACTTTGTCCTTTAGGTCTATCAATGTTACTTCTATTCAATGCGAAAACAGGTAAATGGTCACTAACATCTGTAATTAATAACCCACTGCAAACCTCCTTTGTCAATTCGTTAGTGAAAATATTATCAATCAAAGTGGCGCTGAATTCAGAGATTCTACTTGGCTTTGTAATCGGTATAATCCGTAACTGTACATGACGTCTAGAAACTGTTTAGTTCCGTAGTGAGTATCATGTTTTAAAAGATCAAGATTATAATCACCACACCAGTACATAGTCTTATTGGTGTTTCTTGTCTTCTCAAACATATGCTGTAAAGTTTCATTAAATGTGTCCACATTTGATCCAGGAGTTCTGTATATACATCCTATGATAATATTCTTCCTACTATTTAGTTGTAATTCTACTGTGACACATTCCATGATGTTGTCTACTGCCAATGACATACAACTGATTTCCTTAAAGTCAATGCATTTTCTAACGTAAATTACTACACCACCTCCTTTTTTATTTTTGCGACTGACTTGTACGGATTCAAACCCTTGTAAAATAAAACTGTTTTCATTCCCTTCGTGACTCCACGATTCACTTATAACAACTACATCAAAGGGGTCATGCAATGTATATAACAAATCTTTGATATTCTGAAAGTTTGCATTTAAGCTTCTTGCGTTAAAGTGTATTATTGATAAATCATTGCTGTGTTTTGTTTTATGTTCAAATTTAGCTTCTGTATAATACGAACAGTCTACTATTAAGCCGTTGTACAAGTTATTATCTGGATCGATATAGTCGCCATAATTATGATGTAAATAGTCGGTGTATTCATAACCTTTAAAATCAAACTTGGAAGTTTTATCATAAATGCTAAAAAATTATTCATTTATGTCACTTTCGCTTGTAATATATCTAAATTCTTCGTCACTTATATTGTGATAAGGAAAACAAATGACAGCCATCAACCTTCAATCACGTCGACGAGGACTCGACAAGCCGAGCGCAGTCAGTTTCGTCATGCAACACATATGTCTTGGCCACCTCAGGTGACCCCAGTGTTCTTATGAATACTTTTCCATTCCTAACCCACGTTGAGGCGATCTTGAGGTTTTTCTTCAACTTCCTGGCTTCCCAGGCGATGCTGTTGTTTTTCTTTGTCAAATGTTCGTTGATGTATACATTGCTTTTTCTGAGTTTGTAGGCATTGCGCAGCACCAGTGTTTTTGTTTTTTGATTCACAAATCTCACAATGATGTCTGGCTTGACATTTCGTTGGTTTCGTTGATTTCCATTTGTGATAGATCGTTTGCGCAACGTATGGCATGCTGAGATGTCTGATTTCTCGATGGTCAGTTGCAGTTTGTTGGCGAAGAACTGGATCATGCTGTCTTCCAGACTGTCTTGCACGCCGTCATCGTCTCGTCGTTTTTTGCCTGGCGGAGTTGCTGCCGAACTGTAGGATGGTTGCTTTGTTTCCAGACCGGAGATGACGATATTTTCTAGTCTGGAATATTGATCCATATCGTTTAGGCGTGACTCTAGCTCTTTAATTTGTTTGTCCTTTTCTGCATTTTCACTTTCTAGTTTTTTTAACGCTTTCAGTAACGATGTTATCTCTTGTTGTATGGGCAACAGTTCATCCAGTTTATCACTTATGAACGATATTGCTTGTTTCAATTCCGCCATGTCATCATGTTGGTCTGTGCTGGATGAGGCTCGTGTTTTCCCCTTCGTTGCACGGCAAAAAACAAACTGTCACAACGAAATGGTCACTACAAATAGTCAACGTGATTGCTGTCAGTGACAGTGTCAAGTCTGTGAGTGAGAGTAAACACAGGATTGCGAAGTCGTGGTGCTGTCCACAGAGCCGCTACTGCTGACCACCCCACACCTCCACAAACACCTTATATAGACCGTCTATATAGATAACATCCCAAACCTTGTTTGACCAGTTTTTATTACGTTTACGGGGCAACGACAGATTTTGCCCGTAACGCGTTGCTTTTACGTTATTCGATGCACAATTGTCACCTCGACAATTCTATAAACAACATGGCGAACCTCTCGCTTTTTCCTCATTCGCCAGGAGGCGCCCTAACTTTCTAGCAAGCCAAATGGCGCGCACATACTCCCCCCATGGAGAGTCCAAAAACGAAACATTCAGTCAAACTCTAAAGCGCCATAACAATTAGGAGCATTAATTAAATTAATCACTAGAAAGTCCACCTTTCTGTTCATGATTGAATCCAAGGACGCAACGTTCAATAATCACACGACAATGAATGTCTAGGTTCATCAACAGATACAAATGAATTACACAGTAAACATTCCCACTTGAAAGGAAACAAGCACCGCAGAACAGTTGCTGCTTTACAAATTGACTTAAATAATTCCAATAGTGCAATTATGAGTCCATTCACCGTTTTACTGACACTTGAACACACACACACCCACAGCACACATCGTTGTGCATACTCAATACATTGAGTCTTGATACACAATGTGCTAACCCTCCGAGTCATCTTCTGCAGAATATCCACCACTGCTTTCATCAAGAAGACACAGCTTCTGAAATGGCCGCATGAAATACGAGCTTCTGGTCTTCACCTCTACTGTTCGTACGCAACCATCACGACCGGGGAATGTCCTGGTGATTTTACCCAACGGCCAATTTCCTCTGGAGACGTCGTCATCCGCTATAAGAACGAGATCGCCAACTGCTGCGTTACGAGTTTTCTGATGCCACTTGCTCCTCTCCTGTAGAGCAGGAAGATACTCCTTTAGCCATCGCTTCCAGAAGTGGTTCGCCAGAATTTGTACTTGTCTCCATCTCTTCCTGTGGTACTGGTCGGTGTCAAAGAAGACTCCAGGAGGCAACGACAACGGTCCCCGTTGGAGCAGGAAATGATTAGGGGTTAGCACTTCATCATCATTTGGGTCATCACTGCTCTTACACAGGGGACGACTGTTTAGGACTTTCTCTACCTCAACGAGTGAGGTGACTAGTACGTCTTCACTGGCAAGGCATCCTCCGAGAACGGCCTTCAAGGCGAGTTTCACCGACTTTACAAGGCGTTCCCAAACACCCGACATATGGGGAGCACCTGGCGGCTGGAAATGCCAGTGAATCCCCTTCTGGTGGAGTTCTCGTTTGATCTGCTCTTGATTCCACTCAGAAATGGCTTGTTTTAATTCCCGCTCTCCTTCAACAAAGTTAGTGCCATTGTCGGACCAAACGTCCCGTGGATGTCCTCTGCGACCAATAAAGCGACGAAGGGCATTGATGAACAAGTTTGTGTCCAATGACTCGGCGACTTCGATATGTATTGCCCTTACGTTCATGCAGGTAAACAAAGCGCCCCATCGTTTTACAATGGATCGTCCTCTTTTGATCAGCATAGGTCCGAAGTAGTCCACCCAGGTTCTTGTGAAGGGGGGCTCATAAGGAGTGACTCTCATCCCAGGTAGGTCAGCCATCCTTTGCGTCATGTTCATAGCGTGGCGCTTCCGACATCCAATGCAGGACCGGAGAGCACGACGAACTGTAGATCTCGCCTTCGGGGTTCAGAACTGTTCTCGCAGTCTAGCAAGAACATGTTCCTGACCAGCGTGGGCTGACGCTTGGTGAAAGTGTGTTATCAGTAAGGTCGCCACGTGATGACTCTTCGGGATGATCATCGGGTACTTCGAATCAAAGGAGAGCGGTACCGCTGAAATCCATCCCCCAAGACTGGGTTCAGTTTCTTTTATGGAGCTCGACGTCTTGACCCTGCTCAATTTTAACAAGATTTAACAAGATTTAACAAGATTGCCATCCAGAGAATTAACTCTAGATGGCAGGTGGACAAGGAAGCCCTTTGGCTTATCGAGAGTCCAACCCTTTTATCTACATATATCCAGCCCTTCTGAGGTATGTGTCGATTTTATTTTTAAACATATTCACACTACTAGCACCCACACAATCATCAGATAATCTGTTCCATTCATTCACAGTCCTTTGTGAAAATGAGAACTTTCTCACGTCTAATCTACACTGCTCCTTTACTAATGTAACTTCATGTCCTCTAGTCTTTCTATCTTTCTTAACTGAAAAAAACATATTTCTATCAATATTGTCATAACCATTCAATATTTTAAACACTTCTATCTGATCTCCTCTCAATCTCCTGGTCTCTAGTGTTGTTAAACCACATTCTTTTAGGCGTTTTTCATAACTAAGATCCCTCAGTTTTGGTATCATTTTAGTCGCTCTCCTCTGTGCTCTTTCTAGCATATCTATGTCCTTCTTGCGGTATGGCCTCCACGCTTATATACAATATTCTAAATGAGGCCTAACTATTGTTTTGTACAGCGGTATTATTAGTTCTTTTTCTTTATATGCTATATTTCGCCTAATCAATCCAAGGATTTGATTTCCCTTTGAAGCTGCAATTCCACACTGCTCTGAAACCTTCATGTCAGCACTAATTGTCAGCCCTAAGTCTTTTTCTTTTACAGTAGTACTTAGTACAGTCCCCCCCATTGTATATTCTACATATTCGTTCCCATGTCCTGTGTGAAGGCATTTACATTTCCCAAAATTGAACAACATTTGCCACTTTTCAGACCATTTGATCAACCTGTCAAGATCATCTTGTAAATGCTGTCTATCTCCATCACTTTTAATCCTTCTAAACACTTTTGTATCATCCGCAAATGTCAACACCTTGCTTGTTATTTCATCATCCAAATCGTTGATATATATTAAGAATAATATAGGTCCTAATACTGATCCCTGTGGTACCCCACTCAATACCGATTTCCAGTTTGAAGCCTCCCCATCAACTACTACACGTTGTCTTCTGTCAATCAGCCATTGTTCTATCCAGTTTATTATACCATTTCCTATGCCATGGGCCTTTAGTTTAAGCAGTAATCTTTGATGTGGTACTTTGTCGAAAGCTTTTTGAAAATCTAAGTAGACGATATCTACTGGTGATCCCTCATCTACCCACTTAGTGATGTCTTCCAAAAACATAACATATTTGTTAAGCATGACCTCGCTTTAAAAAACCATGTTGAGATGGGTTTATCAAGTTTTGTTTAACAAGAAAATCCACCATGTGATCTTTAATTAGTCTTTCTATCAATTTACAAATCACTGATGTTAAACTCACTGGTCTATAGTTCTTTGACTTGTTTCTCGAACCTTTTTTGAATAACGGTATAATGTTTGCTTCTTTCCATTCTAAAGGAACCACTCCCTCTTCTAATGACAAGTTGAAAACTGTTGCAAGCGGTATGCTAATTTGTTCTACAATTTCCAATAGTAGTTTTGGTGGAATACCATCCACTCCAGGTGATTTATTATCCTTCATAGCCCTTATTTTCTTAGCTACCATTTCCGGGGTTACAATTAATTGTCCTAAATAGTCTGGATCTGCCCCCTTGAACTTAGCCTCTGGTACTGGCAGTGAACTAATATCTTCCCTGGTAAACACTGAACTAAAGTACTCATTCAGGTCTTCTGCCATTAAGAATCCCTCTGATATTATATTTCCAGCACTATCTTCTAGAGGACCGACCTTAGCTTGAACTTTCTGTTTGCTTCGAACATACGCATAAAAACTCTTGCTGTCATGTTTTATATTACTAGCTAATTGTTGTTCATAGCTTCTCTTTGAATTTCTAATTTCAGCTGTAGCTTGGTTAAGTGCTTCTTTATAACTGTTGTAGTCTTCATCATTTCCAGTACATCTATATGACTTCCACATCATTTGTTTGTACTTAATTTTTCTAATGACTTCTTTCGATAAGTGTTTCTTTTGGACCGTTTTCCTTGTTTTTTGAAGGGTACAAATTTATCGACTATGCACTTAATTTCACTCTTTAATACATTCCAGCATTCTGTTGCCGTCTTATTTTTCAGTGTGTTATTCCAGTCTATCTTTGCTAAATATTTCCTCATGTCCTTATACCTTCCTTTGTGAAAATTTCTCCTATACTGCTTTTTACTATTCCTTTCTGATTTTACTTTGATGATAAAATGTATCTGGTTGTGATCGCTACTCCCCAGTGGCTCACATATCTTGACATTGTCAACTAATTCTTTCTGTGAGGACAAAACTAAGTCTAACACATTCTCTCCCCTGGTTGGTTCTAGCACATGTTGAGAAAGGAAACTATCTTGTACTAAAACTAAAAACTTGTGGTCCTCACTCCCCATACTCTGTAGAGATTTCCATTGTATATGCCCATGGTTAAAGTCCCCCATAATAATACAGTTCCGTTTGCTTACTTCCCTTATAGCGTTTTGTATTTTTTCATTCTCTTCTGTGCTTATGTTTGGACTTCGATAAACTAACCCAACTGTTAACGTTGAGTTTCCTGTAACTATGTTACACCAAACAACTTCTTCGCAATCTGCTTCTCTTTCTAATTTTATTTCATAAGCCTGGATAGATTCTTTAATATATAAAATAACTCCACCTCCCTTTCTTCCTATTCTATCTTTCCTAAACATTACATATCCTGTTAGTCCCAATTCGGCATCTGATATATCAGTGGTGGCCCACGATTCGGTTATACCTATTATGTGAGGGTCAATATCTTCTACCATAATGTTTAGTTCACTTCTTTTGATTACTATGCTCCTTGCATTTAAACAAATGCATTTATATCCTGATTCAGAACAGTTTTCCAGGCTGTTCTTTGCCGATTTATTTCTGCTGTCTTTATCTATGCCTCCAGTTTCAGGCTTCTCGGTGAATCCCCCCTGCGAATCTAGTTTAAATAAATGCAGCCTGTCCCACTGTCAACAGATTGCAGCAAGTTCTCTGAGAAAACTGCTGCCCCCTTTCCACTTAGATGTAGGCCATCTCTCATGTACATATCTTCCCTCCCAACAAAGTATCCCCATAAATCTACGAATCCCACCCCCTCTTCTTTACACATCTGCTCAACTAGTGCGTTGATCGCCATCCTCTTGCAGTTTCTATATGTCGGCCCCCTTCCTCCCATTACTGGCAAAGTTCCTGAGACGATAATCGGTTCTACTCTTGTCTTCTTTAACTTCTTCACTAACTGTCTGTACTTGTGAACTATCCCAGTTGTTCCCTCCCTCTCTGCGTTATTTGTCCCTACATGTACTAGTATAGACCCTCCCTTGCCATGCCCCAGTACCTTCTCTACCCTTTCAGTTACATGTTCTATCCTAGCCCCCGGTAGACAAACAACGACGTCCTCCCCCTCGCTTAGAGTCTTATCTGTCTTTCTCATAATCGAATCGCCCATAAACACCCTCTCCTTCCTCATTGCCCCCTCAGTCACTGCCTCAGTGTAGCTCTTTCTACGGTTTGCATCTGTCTGGTTGTAATCTTGTTCCCCTGTCTTCTGCTCTCCCGTCACAATCTCGTCCATTCCATTCTTTCCTGACGCTGTTTCTCTTGTCACCTTTCTTCCTGTCATCGTCCCTCCTGACTTCTCTTCTGTCACATGTACTCTCACTTCCTTTCTTCCCGTCATCTTTCCTCCCATTGGGCCCTCTTCTGCAGATGAGAAGAGGGCCGCGTCAAGTTCGCACCGCCACCACCACCCGACGCCACCACAGGACGTGCGGCGGCGACGACAGCAGGCCCTCGAAGGCCGCGACGAGCGCCGGACCGGATTTGCTCTTCAACGGAACGCACCACGCCCGCTTCGAGAAGACGTCGATGACCGTCAATAGGAACTCTATGCCGTCGTTGTGTTTTTCAGTTTAGCCACGTCGACGAGATCGGCTTGCCACTGCTGGTTTCGTCCGCCCACGAAAACGCGACGTCGCTTAAAACGGCGCCTAACCGGCTTGTGAAGCGTATAGGCGTCCTGCTCCGCCAGCCACCGCCTGACGATCGGCTTGGACACCGCGGTGCAACGCGTCGACGCCGCCGTAACTGCCCGCCCGTTTCGGGTCGAAGTAGGCGCGCTTCAGTCAGCCGTCGCGTTGTTGACGCTTTCGTTGCGCACCACGAGTCCGTTACGACGGCGACGACGACGACGAGTACTGATCTTCGGGCGGGCATCCTCTACGGGGCGCTAAAAGCTGGACCACGGCATGCGCTCGACGGACCGAGTGCGCCCCTTTCGCTTCTGCGCGCGCTGTATATACGCCCGACGCTGGGGGTTGCCGACGAGCTCCATAGGCACGTTCAGCCGCTTTATATGGTCGCCCAACACTTCCCAGCCAACCGACGCGGGGGACCTCTTCCTCTTTCGCATGAGATCGTTCACGAGATCTACCACATTGCTTCCGGCAATAGGCGTACCGTCGTACACGAACTCCGCTCGATCGTTCCAGCGAATCAGCGGGTCGGCCTTCAATCGCGCCAACAGGAGGCGGGCCTTTTCTTTCAGAACTTTCGGTACGCTCTTCACGACCTCGCTCTCCATCTCCCCCGGTAATTGATCGGGCGGCGGCGGCTGATCGGACGACGACTCGTTCTTCACTACGGACACGCGCATCGGCTGCTGCGCGCGAGACGCCACCATGGCGTTGTAACGACTCAGCAGTTGATTGTACGCCACCACCTTTTCGTGTTCGGATAAATCTGCACGCTCGAGAACGGCTTTCATGTCGCTGTCCAGGCTACTCATCACACGCGACGTGGTCGTGGTCGGGTGCGATAGTAACGGAAGTAGACGCTCCACCAACCGGGGGTCTACCAGCGCCATCTTCTTCGCGTGCTGCATCAACCGATAGCCTGCCTGAGGAGGGGCAGAAAGGTGCTCGCCAACGGCGCCAGCAGCGCCGTCAGAAACGCGCCCGAACCCGTCTGCAGGACGGCCCTCTTCCATTTGATGGGCACTTTTTTCGACGCTAACTTGCGCAAATTGTTCCTGTACTTTATCAGCACTTTTCGGTTGTTAGGCGTCAATTTCACGTTCCCTCGCAGAATGTTATACGCGCAGTCGGCCAGACTACAGATGAGGTCGGCGTCCGCGTGGGCGATTACCGCCTTTCTCAGATTCGTATTCCGCTGGTAGCGACGCAACAGCTGCAGGACTAGGATGTGCCTCTTCACGCGATCTGTCATCCTGTCGAATGACGGCGGCCGCGGCGCGCTCCGCCTTTTTATAGTCTCGTCGGCACATAGACGTACTGAATGGGGTCGTCGGGGAAAATGTCCGTACGCAGGCGCATGGTTTCTGGCGTTTCCTGTTTCAGGTCCACCAGGAGGTAACCGTAGGCGGCCGACGTGACATCTTTGTACGCCTCCACCATGTAGTTGATTCTACCCGGGTACATCTGTTTCGCCAGGTGACCTACTTGTCCCGCGTCCCGGGGACTCTTGAAGAGGACCATATACTGCGCGTTTAAGCTGATTGTGCGATTTTCTTTCCCTTTCGGAAAGAGATTCTGCAAAAGCTGTACGACGGACGCGTTGCAGTGGTGACTTTTTTTAGTAAACAAAGTCGTGACGCTACTATTGGTCTCCGACATAAGGTCATCGAGTACTAGAAGCGTCCTCGTTTTGGCGTCCAGAAGCGATGGATCCGGCAAACCGTCTACAAATTCTACGCTGGCCATAGAGTCGTAATCGGTCTGCCACTGGCCGTAACACCACATAATTTTCTCCGGTGGCGGCGAAATCATACACGAAGCAAACTTTAACAGGCGTACAACGAAGGTAGTCTTTCCGCACCCCGTAGGGCCGGACACTATACACGTAAAAGGGTGCTTCCACTTTCCGTCCATATCGGCGACTGGTGCGCGGACAACGTTACGATCTCCTATACGCACCTCCATCAACAATTCGCCGAGCTTGCTCTGACCGTCTTCATACCCGAAGGTGCAGCCGCACCCCCAAGTGGCCTCTTTCGACGGTATACGCACGACGCAACTCCATCAACAATTCGCCGAGCTTGTTCTGACCGTGTTCATTCCCGAAGGCGCAGCCGCACCCCCAAAAGGCCTCTTTCGACGGAATCCGCGCCACCAATTCGGCGTAGCCGGTAGCCAATAGGGCGTCTCTCAACCTTTTCGACACGCCGAACTTACTCATCAACAGGCTCCTCATACACTCGACTCTAACGGCCTCCCATTCAGCACTCGTTCTCGTTTTCACGATACGGGCACCTCGTCGCTTCGCTATATACCCTGACCACGCCGCTTTGATGTGCTGCGCACTGTCTTCGTCCGCGTGAAACATCGCTTTTCTATACTGGTAAGCGTGCTCGACGGATTTGAAATACTGTCCGTACGCCGCAACCCTACACGGATAGTTATTCGACAGGTACGTCATGAACTCCTCGAAACTTATACTCGTCAACGACATATCTACACGATGACACACTACTCACTACGGCGGCGCCTCACGCTGTTACCACTATATACGCGCGCCTCTTTTTTAGTCGCTAGGTGGACATGCTTTCTTTTTCAGTCACTAGAGGGCGGCACACAACCATTATATAATCTTAAGCGCACGTGACTCCGCATTACATAAACACCATGTCATAATCGCGTGACTTCGCATAACCATTACATAACCATTACTATTTTTAGTTATTGCTAGTGCTGCCTCTAGTGAGCACTTACCTAATTAGTACCTGATTAGTCACTAGATGTCGACACACTCTTTCTAGGGGGAGGGGCCCAGAACTCTAGGGGGAGGGGCCCAGAACCCATCAATCACTCTTTTTTGACACATTCCTAAGTACACATTACTGGTAAAAAACGTAGGAATTCTACTTATAAAAAACGCAAACATCAAAGAATTTGGGGTCAATCCGGGGATGCTCCCTCCCTCCTTACTTCTCACGCTGCTAGAGAGGCGATAAAATAAAACGCCAGATAATAAACGCCTGGTTGTACATACATACATACCGGCGCTTTACCACCAGTGTCCCAGACAGGCGAGATATGAGTAATCCTTCCACTTATGTAATGCGAAGCGTACTTTCGCTTTACCAGTATTTAATTAATGCCCCGATCAGATCACGCGCAGCCCGCTGCCAGAATGCCGATAAAATAAAACGCCTGCTTGCGGTACATACTAGCGTTTTACCAGTCTATTTCCTAACCACCCAGTGTCCCAGACAGCCACACCGTTAGTCGCTATTAATAGCCTACCGCGCTGGGTCCTGTCTACGGTCTTCAACGGACCCGCCGCAGTAAGCCTACAGCGGCTCGTTGCTAGGGTTACCCCACTGCTGTCATTCATAACTGCTAGCGGCGCCGTGTTGTGATATAATACACCAACTACATACCGCCTTAGGGCCCTTGTCAAAAACAGCCTTGTAACAATTCAGCACTCTACAAAACCTACACCAGCTACATCTAGGTATTCTTTCTTATACTAGTTTATTAAATTTTATGCGCACGATGTCAGCACCATACTCCTTCCTACCTGGGTGGTCTTGTTTTTATAGGTAAGCTACCATTGTTTACAAAAACAAATTATTAGTAGACTTGTTTTGATTTTGTTAACCAATGTTTATAAACACATTTTTTTATTAGTAGGAGCTATGTTATTTTTTATCAGTAGAGCAGAATGTGCTCGACTGATCATTTTCTTATCTCCTTCCTTTGATGTCCTTTGATCTATGGTGAGTGAACAACACACGTCTACTACTCACGATAGTACTAATATTTAGAGATAATGTTTTTAAATATTTTACTTTTTACTTAATTAATTACTTTTTTATTTATTACTATTTTACATGTAAAGCGCCTTGAATAGTTTCTAACTAGAGTTGGCGCTATATAAGTATATTTATTTATTTATTTAATAAAAATGCGTTTTTATCCTCAGTATAGCCAAAATTCCTTTATTGTGGGACATGACGCTCACGAAACGCGCACGTTATAGTTATTTTTTATAGTCGAATAAGCTCCCGTAATGAACGTACGGTAATTTACTCACTATCCAAATAGACTATGCTCTTCGTATTTTGTTATTAGAAAACGCCGCCAATGCCAAAATCTGCCGGGGAAAACTGTTAGAAAAATGCGGAAAACTCTGACAAGCGTAATCGACATTTCCGTGAGAATGCACGAATGGAACACTTCATCAAAATTATAAGAAGTCGCGAAGACCACACATCATGACCACGACACAGAAGAGTGTGGCTCTTCGGGTTCTCGTCGAAGCTCTTGATGAGAACCAAGGAGAAGAAAACATGGACCAATCGGAAGCCTCTGCTGCTGGCCCAAGTAATGGAGTTAACCCATTCGGTCGTGCTGATGACAGCGACTCTGGCATGTATGACATTAATTATGGCCATACTTTTATAGTGGTGATATCTCTGCTGTTGCCGCTGGCCATGAAAGTTTTTTTTTAATGAATGTTCGACTGCCAATGTGTGCCACCTGTTTCAATTAAATCAAATTGAGGAACATTTTCCAAATCTCTGTTGTTCGTAATTATTTTAGCAAATTTATAGAATAAGTTTAATTATCAGTATGATGATACATCAAATCAGTTTATAAGCGTACATATCAGCAGGATAACACCTATCTGACATATTTATTAAATTATTGTCAGCTGGCATTACATTGTACACTTTTTCTTTAAGGCCTATTGTTTAGCAGGCCGTTTGCGCTCGCGCATTGTGCTATTGCTAAAATGCGGACCAGTGGCTTTGCTGTAGGACTATCGTTTTTTAATATTTGACCAATTGAAATGGTAGATTATAGAGGCCAACGATCCAAAGACGCGAGTGGAACTAAAACGTTGCGAGTTAGGAGATGAACTTAAATGATGCCAAATTAACGTATTTATAATATCATATTATATAAATAACCGGCTTTACGACGGGTTAAATTTATGTTATTGTATTATCACTAAATTCCAATGACAGTTTAATTTCACGTAAGTAACTAATAGGAAGTGTATAGGTAGCATACCACTTTCACCAGTATTATTGGAGATTGTTCGCAGTGTCAACGGGGGTAGTGTTTGAGATTATTTTGAATCAACACCAGATGATGCAATTGCAGCTCACATGTTTCTACTCGGATGACGAGAGCAGGTGTTGTTGCAGATTTGCTGGGAGCCTCCAACTGCTCTACCCTTGATTTTTAACAAAACCAACAACAAAATTCAAATAAATATTAAGTATAATCCTAATGAAAGGACTATAATATATCACAGTGTATGACATGGAGTTACATTTTAATTGAGTGCCCAGAATCGTGCATGGGAAGGCTAGGCTACACTATAGGAATGGTACGCCCTACACCGTGTTTCAGTGTTTTGTGTATACAAAGTTTTTGCCAAATTTGCTCGATTGCTGCTTAAATATTGACAATTATCGTGTGGTCTGATAATCAGGGGGTTTATCCTGATAATCAGGGGGCTTATCCTCAATTGTTCACATTGTTCCACAAGCACCAATTTTTGGACCAGCGTCATATATGGCTATGACATTTCATTTTTTTAGCGGGAGCCAAACTGGGCTCCAGCTGTGGCGGCCACATTGGACAAATCCAAGATGGCCGTCGTCCGGAGTAAGTGCAATAACGTGAGAACCAAAAGTAGTAGAACCATAAATAAGAAAATTTGTTAGGGTTTTCCAGTATGGGGAATCCATTTCCACTGTTAGTTTGCCGATTCAATGTTGATGTCCCGTGATATGGCCAGGAACTTTCATATTTTCCCAGGAGCCAAGCTGGGCTCCTACTGTGGCAGCCATATTGGACACATTCAAGATGGCCGCCATCCGGAGTCAGACTGGGCAATAACTTCAGAACCAATATTATAAAACCATAAATGAAACCACGTTAGAATTCAGCAGATCATCGGTTCTGAATGCACGAAGCATGTCCATTTCGATTAAAATTGAATCATAATTATGCACGCCATCTTGGAATGTAGCATACAGGTGTGTGAATCATGTAGACGCCAAATCTGAACGAAATAAAAATATAGATACATCTGCCGGTTTTCGGTGAACGGTAAGGGAAAGAAGAAAATAGAAATATAGTACCCTTTTTACGAATGTTTTCCAAATAAATTATGTGATTATGACATTTTGACTGCATGGCTGTAGGCCTATTACACAATGCGTATTGCACATGTGTATAATAAGAGTGCATAAAAACCACTAAAAACTGTAAGAACCTAACTAAATTACTGCATATATCACAACCAAGTGAAACACATCTGACCAAAATATTCCTGACGTCACAACCACGTGAAACATACCTGACAGAAATACTCCTACGTCACAACCACGTGAAACACACCTCCCAGAAATACTCCTTACGTTACAACCACGTGAAATACACCTGTCATAATGAGTGTATGAGAGAGAGAGAGAGAGAGAGAGAGAGAGAGAGAGAGAGAGAGAGTGGGCGTTCGTGCGTGCGTTCGTGCGTGTGACTGAGTGTGTGGAAAAAATACACAAATTGTTCAAGTATAAAACATTTTATTGAATATAGCTTTAACAACGTAACATATTTTGTAGACTACGTTTGTCGTCCAGCGACCGACAACTGATCAAGCTACGTCACCAGTAGCGTACACGACAACGAAATAACGACACGTAACGTCATGACCAATCTTCTTTTTTAATGTCAATTACGCCAGTATTCTTTTGGCTGGCATTTGCCAAATTCTCCGTTGACGTTATTAAAACGAGCGCCACAATAACTAAAAGCTCATTGTTTATCTGGGTAATCCACAACTATGTATCATAAATTACACAAATGATAAACATTGGCATGAGTTTCCCCGTAGTAGGGTTGGCAGTAGCCAGATAGCCGTGGATCGGATCCGTTCCGCTGTTGTCCTACGACACCGATCAAGCGAACTGCACAAAAAACCGACAACGCAGGCCAATGCATCACTTCCAAATTCCGAATGTCGTCGCGCGACGTCATCCTTAGAGTTCGCCGAGTTCGTCTCAGGTGACCGGTTCAACAGCCCCCGTTATGGCACCCCCACCCCCCGTGGTGGCCGCCCCAGCCCCCGTGATGCCGGCCCCAGCCTCCCCGGCAACCTCCGCCCCGTCCACCGCAGCAGTCATGTCCGCCGTTCCCATAGCCGTTTCCGCCGTAATACAGATTTTGGTTCGGAGGTCCGCAGTAGTATCCGCCGCCCTGAGGTCCAGGTCCCATACCTTGTCCTTGCCAGTATGGGCCAGGGGTTTCGTTACCTGAAAAGTCAAAAAAGTTCAAACAAGATAAATGCAAATGTATTCTACCTAAGCGATTGTTGTAACGGTTGAATAAAATCGCTACTCGAATAAAATCTGCCTCAAAGTTGCCTGAAATGAACGGGTTTTTGATATATCTAGATATGGACATGTTCCCTCAAACAAACTGATTTAACGGAGACAACATCAGCTGTCTGCCTGTTCAACCTACCAGCCAACAGCAAAGTGCCATTTCTACGAGTCATCCGTGTAGTGTGTAAACATAACCAGAACGGCAGGAGGTTACTTCGTGTGAATCAATATTTATGCAACAATAGTGTGTAACCTATTTAGATTTACCACATTGTACGCTATCTTTGAATAATTTATTGGGCGAAGTTCGGAGTCACACGACATTGCTTACTGTTTTATGTACACAGTAACTTATATACATTGATTTAGTCGAATTGTAAATTTTTTAGTACGAATAAATGTATTATTATAGAAACAAAGATGCAGGTCGACTTATAACCTCTATTTTATAGTAATTAAGAAATACCTGTATAACTAGCTATATTGCTTGCTAAATGTCAGTAGATGTCTTACACACAAATATTGTTTTCACTCACATAGAGTAGCGTTTGTTGAACATTGGACTGTTGTGGTCCGGTCGTTTTATCGGTCGTGCTCATAATTGTACTTATGTCGTGATTCTTCGGTAATATCACCGCTTCAAATGCGTGGCAATGCCTCTTTACGGCCTCGAAGCGTCGAAGTTTTAATATACAGTGTGAATTTAATGTAAGCAGTGTCCAGAACTCAAATATTGTCCTGAACGCGGATATATGATATCATAATAATTATCACATTATTACGAGAATATTGGAATCGATTAATGGTGGTCTCATCACATGTTCGTATAAATCAAAAAAGCATTCAAACATTTCGATATGAAATTCATGCTCGGGGATGTCACCAATAACTGTTTATCGACGCATAGTGTTAGCAAGGTATTAACACCACTTTTGAGATACTCCCCCGACGGCGGTGCACTCGTTGCATGGTAAACAACTCAGGCGTCGGACGCATAGTGCCGACGTTTGGCGAACGTCAGACGTAGGGACGGGCTGGGGGAACTATAAAGTCACGAACATTCGCGTTGGACACCAAACCATTTCTACGAGAGACGGGTACATCTACTAGTACATTTCGATCGCACTGACAGAAAAAATCGCAGTGAAGAGCACCGACGGCAACACAAGTAACAGGCCTTCGTCAGCACCTCCTGGTACCCAGATAGCACAACTACAGCGGGCCGACGGCGGGCCGACAGCGGCAAAGTCATCGGCCCGCTGTCGGCATTCGCCTGCGGGCCGAGGGATTTTTTTGTCCGGCGGCTCGCCTTCGGGCCGAGGGCGGCTCCTAGTCGGACGCCGATACTCTGCCGATGGTTAGTCGCTCATATGCCGACTGTGCCTAATTTTGCTAAATGTGTGTATTGTGTGTGTTTTCAAGTAATAAGACCAAATTATACACATACACTTATGTGTATTGGTCTTATAACTTGAACATTTCTATAGTAATCATCATGCATTATAACTATAATGTTAAAATGAACATTACTTGATAAACATTCATCAATTTATTGAGATTACCTGGAATTTGGAAGTTCAAAACAATAAAATAATATAGTAATATATTATTTAGGAACATAAATGTAATCTGGTTCAAAAATAGAATGGGTGTCGAGTATCCCATCCAATTATTATAAACTAAAATTAAATACGTAAACAACTCCAGTGCGCATAACAAACACATAATTTAATACAAGAAAATCAAAAGGCAAAGTTGCAATTAGTGTCCATATTCATATAAAAAGGCTGCTTAATTATTAGTTCATAAACTCTTTTCTGCTACATCCAGCTGCATTTGTCATCCGGTGCTGTCTAACACCATTCCCGTCAGAGGCAGTCTTGGGAGTACTTTCGAGTTTTCTCCTGATGTTGTATACGTCAGTGGCAGTGTTGCCACTTCATTCCCTCTGACAGCATCTGGAATATTAACGTACAAATATTTAATTTCTTCAATGAAGGTACCACATTGTTCAATGCATATAGTATCTATAAAATGTGTAAAATATTAAACATATATTTTGTCTCACAATAAGGTCACATAAAATAATTTTACTTTACTTTTATAAAATAAATTTCCGGTTTCTCATCAGCACAAACATTTTAAAATAGCTTCCACAAAACTTTATTTTGACATATAATTATCCTTTGATTAAATATGCATGCAATAATTCTGCACAAAAAGAGAAAACTGTATTTCACGCCAAACCAAAGGAATGTGCCTACTTGTAAGAAATACATTCAGTAGACATCTTAAGACTTTGAAGTTTTTAATTGTTGACGATGAGTTGCATTGATAGTTGTTGTAGTACCGTCATTTGGATCAACATACACACATTTACCATAAATCGCACCCCTCATTTACATATTAATAAAGTTCTGATGAGAAACCTGGAATTGTTTTATATAGCCCTAAAGTAAAGCTACATAAATGGCAGAAATTGTGTGGGCCATAAACTGACAGAAGACGTCTAGTGTAAGCACTTCATCTATCACACATTTACCCTGTCACACTAACAAACAGGAACACGCAGCACAGGGACAGCATTTGTGGTTGTTAAGATCCGTTCATCTTCATCATATCGTCGTAATCCATAGCCTATATAGGGCGGCCACAATCATGACATCAGGTTATTCTGCCCCACATTTTATTTAATGTTTTACGCATAAATAACAAGTTTCCACACAATCAAATGTGTGTTTATAAAGTCATGCCCAGATTAATGTATTTGAATAATCTAGAAATATACAAATATTTACAACAGAATGTCTAAAAACGTACCTTTTCCCCCGGAGCTCTGCTTTTACTGTTCCCTCTAACTGTCAGTCTGGACTCTGTTCAAAAATGGCAGTACACCGTAGTGTCAAATGTTACTACCCTAGTGCTCCAGCCGAGGCAGGCCCGACTGCTGATAAATGACTAACGGACTCTTACACGAGGTCAACGGCGGCTAGGGAGCGGCTGTCGTGTGCCGACGAGTGCCGCTTCCCAGCCGCTCAGATCCGCCCTCGGGCCGAGGGTGGCGTGCTGCCTGGGTAGGTACCGTAATATAACACTAACATTTATAGTGTTGATATTGAGAAATAATGACTGTCACTAACAGCTAATACATAATTAATGCTATCTCCCATAATCATTGCCATGTGTCCTTCATCTATTTGTATGCCATAGACAGAACTTTGTTTAAAGATTGTAGGGATAGTATAATGACCTGTATGATGGGCTGTATCCACGAAAAAATTTCACATAACAGTGTGTGTGTGACGGAGGTCACCCTAACCGTACACACAATTCCATTTGGTCAACAAATAAATGAAGATCGTATATATGTGACGGGTGACCACAAATATGTATACATTTTTAAAAAGCGCATTCTGTGGAATACCTTAAGTAGAAACCAATTATAGCCGCTAGGTGTACTTATAATTCTTATTTTCATACGTTCTAAATCTTCTATGCGGCAGCAGAAGGTAGCTGTGACTTCATTTCATCTCATGGTTACGTGGTATTAACTGGTTGCTCATTTTGACGAGATGGGACGCACGGATCACGTAAAACACGACTCACGACTACCGGGACAGCGCGCGGTTAAGTGGCGCCCTCATTCGGGTAATTGTGTATAATTTAAGTAGCCCCCCAAAGTCAATCATTGGGCCAATGTATCTGCGTTAGATGATTACGTTAGCCACCGATAATACGGTAGACTATGACACTAAATGAAACTTTTTTTTTCAGCTGAAAATCCAAATGGCGGATGCCGATGCCCACCAAGTGAGCGTCCCCCGTGGGGATGCAACCGACAGTTTGAACCAGAAATCTCCCCTGGTAACACCAGTTTCGATGGGTGTCGACGCCCCCCAAATGAACGCCCACCATGGGGGTGCAACCGCCAGTTAGAAAACGAATTTGCCGCTAACTGCACAATTTCCGACGGATGCCGACGCCCCGCTAACGAACGTCCGCCATGGGGATGCAATCGCCAGTTTGAAAATTTATTTGCGTCCAGCTGCCCGCTTTTCGATGGATGTCGACGCCTCCCGTCTGAACGTCCCCCGTGGGGGTGCAATCGCCAGTTCGACTGTCCGCAGGCACAAGGATGTCGCCCTGCCGGAGGATGTCTTCGTGGACTGGATGCACCGCTCTGCAACATGCCAGCCTACTTCGGTTCTAGTTGCAACGCCTGGGGCGGACATCATGGCTACGGCGGTCATCATGGATACCATTTTAGCGGCTATCATAGATATGGCCACCGGTTTTGTTAATAAAGAACATTAATTTTTTAGAAACAAACAATACAAATACCTTAAAATCTGTGAACTATGTTAAATCAAGAATGAGAATATTACGAGAGATGTATTTATGTGGACATGTAGCGAGGATATCGACTAGTAAACTTGTGACAATTTGTTGCTTCAAGTTCTGGTTAACAAAAATTAGTTTAATAATGGCATTTCACAATTCTGAATACTGTGTACAAAATAAAACATGTGTGTACAATTTTATTTTAAACTGATGCTGTTACTTTTTAGTACAAACGCTGATATCTAATGAAGTTGCCTCAAATAGGTACATTGTGCAGAAATCAGGGTTGTGGTCAAGTACATTTGATTAAGGACAAGTACCTCAAACCAAAGTTATCAAGTACACTTACAAGTACATTACATCAAGTACAAGTAAATTTTATAATAATGTTATTCGTGTTAATTATAAACGTTTTATTAATTGTTGATATAAGGATAGACATTCCATGTTGTGTTTCACGCAGGCAAGAGTAGAGGTCTTATGTTATATTCTAAATTACGGTGTACTCAAGTTATGTACTTGAAATATACTTGATAGTTTGGCAAGTACAACTTACCAAGACCAAGTAAAAATACAAGGGTACCTAACAATACTGTGATGTGTAAATTTTCACATGACACTAGATTCATTAGACAATGCCGAGTCAACACGGAAGACTGGGACAATTCAAACTATTAGGATTGTTTATTGTCCACATTGACAAGAAACATGACACACATTTTAATGCTTTACAGACAGTACATAACTAGAAGCATGCCATAGTGGCATCAGTACCGCTCGGACATCACCACATCATTACCACATAACCATGGCGACATCACAGCCACAGGGACATCATTAATACGACTATTTACAACACAAAAGCAACGACGGGTGAGCAGAAGGATACACCATTAAACTGACTGAGCCGTTCATTTAATTCATTCAGTCGCTGAATCACACACAAAAGCAGTGTGTATCAGTAACCTGCAGTAAGATAAATTAGCAGTACACAATAATAGTCCATGTTCCTTTGCAACATTTGAGCCACAGCAGCTCCAGTAGAATCACAGTGTCACTGCATGCAACACAGTTGAATATCTTCAAGACAACTCCCCGTAGAACGCTTGCTTTTTGGGCCAATCTCTAAACCCACATCTTCTATGACACCTGTCTGCATACAGATGAGGGCAATACGTTAAGCGATATCAAGCACCACATCACGGAGAATACTACACTTTGTATATCCAATCATTTCTCAAGCAGTGTTACTTAGGATTTGCCAACCTGAATGTACTCTCACTACCAGGTAGTATGAATGTCATGTTGTCATTTTCGTTTGGTTACTGGCCACATATTATCTGGCTTCAGTGAAACAGAGCAAGTTTTACAATGAGAAAAAATTTCATTCGTTTTCTCGTGTCTTCTAGATAATCGAAGCCAAACCGACCACAGAATCATTGACAGTAGAATGTCTAGATCTTTTAACAGACACAGTGTTAATTGACTGATCATACACAGGCAACTTCTCAGCCAACTGGCAGGAGTTAGTGATCACAAGCTGAGCCCACACACCCGTGTGGGGTGAAGCACATCACAGCCTGCACACTGCTGTAGGAGTAAGCTTATCGCCATGGAAGCTTTACCCAGTCTCATCACTTCAGCTGTAGACTGTAGGAGACTTGTAGATCCTGGTGTCACATGACTCACATTCGTCACACGCAAGGTGCAGTGTCAACGTATCACAGATGCGGGCGCATCACCCGAGACATCACCACCTGTTGCCCAACAATCACCTGCCCATTGGGCAGCTGCTGCGCCACGGGCACAAGCTGGGGCACGACAGACATCGCGGTTGGTGCGGCGTGGATGAGACCGGGTGCCCCTCCAGCCTGGATCAACATCGGCTGCTGCATTAGGTGCTGCTGCTGCAGAAGCTGCTGGTGCATCAGTTGTTGCTGTTGCTGTACTAGCTGTTGCTGCAGCAGCTGTTGCTGTGACGGCAGCTGCTGTACGGCGATAGGTATGCCGCCGGGCCCCATCACGTGGACAATATTGGAGGGCATCATCTGGTGCATGAGGTGCCCCGCGCTGGCTGAGGGGGCAGCCACCACGACTGGGGCACCAGCCTGGGGCACCATGTGTATGGCCGGCTGTAGCCCAGACAGCGCGTGAGCGCTGGGCATGAAGCCAGCCAAAGATGCTGGGATACCGCCGGGTGAGAGAGACATGACGTGGTGCATGGGCTGGGGGGAGGGGAGCTGCTGCGGTATGAGCAGCTGCTGAGGCAGCATTTCCATCTGCTGCATGTCCATGGTGTTAAGCATGAGCTGTTGCTGTGGATCCTCCTCCTCCACCTCCTCCTCATCGGAGTCGTTCTCGTACCCTGCCTCCAGACGACGCTGCGCCAGTATCCGAGCGCGGGCATGGATCTGTGCCTGCTGTCGGAGCTGCTTATACCGCTCTACCTGCTCTGGCGGGATCATGAACGCGTCAGTGTTGTTTCCATCACCCACATCACCCGATGGGGCAACCCCGTCGGGCAGAGGTGGTGGGGGCGGCATGGATGAGTCACCCTTGGCGTGGGTGCCATCGCCAGGGGGTGGAGGGGGTGGCAGGGGTACTTTGAACACGAGGGGGTCATTAGGGCCAATTGGTTGGAAGATGTTACTGGCGGAGTTGTCGTCAGCGGGACCGTCCGGTAGTGGGATAGTCTCTGTCATGCTTCTCCCCACTGTCTTCCCCTTCCCGCTCGGAGGCAGGGGGATAGAGTCGGCGGTCGGCGTCGGTATCTTAGATGGGTCTACCACTGTTGTAGAACTGACATCTTTTGAGGGGGACGCCTTACGATCATCACCTGTCGACTTACTGGCGGCATCCGAGCTGCCTTCACTTTTCTTCAGCAGATCAGATGAGGTGCTGCTCTTTGCCGCATCACCAGATGTTGTCTTCTGGTTCTTTGTGACATCCAACCGCTTAGGAGCAGGAACCTTCTGTTTCGGCAGGAGACTTTTCACAGTGGTGCTGTTGTACCGATGCTCACGGTTGTATGGCCAGTGCCGCCCATGTGACCCGACGGGCGAATGTGAGCGACTGCGGGAACGCGAGTAGCTCGACCGACTGCGAGAACGAGAGTAAGAATGAGAGTAGGATCGGTGACGTCGCCGGCGACCGCCCGAGTACGACCGGCTCTTCCGGCGACGACTCCGTCGCGAGTATGAGTTTGAACGCGACCGTGACCGCGAATAACTGCTGTAGGAACGATGGCCGCGTCGTGACCGCCGACTGTCACGCGACGGTGTCCGTGTGTGTGACCGCCGCCTGTCACGTGATGGTGTCCGTGACCACCGCCTGTCACGTGAAGGCGTTCGTGTATGAGACCGCGACCGTCTCCTATCACGTGACGGTGTCCGCGTGTTTGACCGCCGCCGGTCGTAATCGTCACTGTAATCGTCTGAGGAATACGAACGTGACCGTGACCGACCATCATCGTATTTACTGTCCGTGGAGTAGGACCGACTGCGCCGCTTGCTGCTGACGCTGCGTGACCGAGACTGGGAATGTTTGCTGCCACCGTGGTCCTTGCCGGGGCCTTTCCGTTTCGCAATCTTATCATCCTCTTCATGCGTACTGCTGTTATTTGACCGATCTGAACGATGCACACCACTCAACTTTGTTTTCTCTGACTGTCCGGAGTTTTTGCGACTACGCACCGAGCTTCTGTTCGAGTGGCTGCTAACAACACGGTCTACGTCCTTGTTCATGTCAGCTGTATCAGTTGTCGTAGTCAGGGCAACCATTGTACTAGCCATGACAGGTCCAGCGTTATCGTGGTCACTATCACTACTCGTGTCCCACTTTGACTTGCCAACTTCTTTTGGTTTGTTCTTCAAATCACAGTTTTGATCATCTGACTTAACAACAGGTGCATGATGAGTCTTTCCCACAGTGTTTGTGGCAACTGATGCCTTCAGTGTCTTCACGAGGTCCACACCGACTGAAGGAGGTACAGGAAGAACAGAGTCTGCGGACTTTGCAGTTTTCACATCACTGATGTGCACATGACTAGATACAATGGTATCGACTATATTCACTTTCTGTTTCTTGTTCTTCTGTAGCTTAGCTTCCAGCAGTTTCGTTTCCTTCGCGTTGTCCGACAACTCACTCGTAGATGAGATTCCCTTGCGCTTGAGAGCCACAGGAACAGTGAGCTTCTTGGTGCCTTTGCAGAGGCTGCTTGTCTTCACTGTGCCCTCGTCGTCGCTGCTGTCCGGGTGACAACTAGCGGTGTGCTTGCGTTTGCGATACTTGCGTTTCTTCTTACCGTCAGCCATACCTGCTGACTCGTCCAATTCACTCTCCTTACTGCTCTCCTCCTCACAGCTCTTCTTATCCTTCTCGCTCTTCTTCTTCTTGTCTTTACCCAACACCAACTTGTTTGATTCATCCGTCACATTACTCTTCTCATTCGACACCGTTTCTGTGGGAGTTGATTTCTTGTCTTTTTTGGAACGATGTGACTTTTTCTTCTTCCCCTTGTGTGGCTTCTTCCCGTCAGCAACCGAGACATCTTCTTTCTCGTTGTGCTTCTTTCCAGACGAGTCTTTCCTCTCGCCCTCCACACCTTCTCTGTCACCAATGCTCTCGTGGTGATGTTTCTTGGACTTCTTCGACTTGCGATGTTTGTGTTTCTTAGCCTTGTGCGGCGTGCCTGCAGCCTTGTGTTCATCCCCAGCACTTCCGTTGTCCTCTGCCTTCCCCAACGCATCCGCGAGCTGCAGCAGCTTTTGTTTCTTGCGCTCTGAGCGTGACCGGTGACTGCGAGACTTCTTGCTGTGTCTCTTATGCGACTTCTTCTTCTCAACGGTTGCCTCCTCGACAATGTCTCCATTGGCGTGCGACTCTACGTGTGCTGGCTTTGCCCTGAGCTGCGTGAAGTCAAAGTAGAGGGGGTTGCAGCAAAACGTGATGCTGGGGGACACGTGTGTGTGCTGCACCATCTCCCCAGGCCACGGTAGCTGTCTCGTGTCGTCAACACTTGTCACACTGTGGAACTCCAGCAGCTTCTTTGTCGCCGCCGCGTCACCACCATCTTTCGTGTGATCATCGTTCTGGACATCGCTGCCGCCGTTGATGTCTCCCCCCATCCCTGTGTTCACCTTGTTACTCACTGCGTCAGAGTGCACGAAGCGTACAAAGTCCAGCTGGGGCTTAGCCTTGCAGTTGAGAGGTGGGGAGCTATGGTAGCCATCCCTCATTGGGGACATCTCCGAGCCACTGTTCTCATGACCTCGCTTCCCCTTCCCAGCGACTTTCTTCCCCGTCTTCGCAAACACTGCCCCCGGCAACAGCAGCGTCGACGCCTTCTTGGCAAACGTGAAAGACACAACGCCAGACTTGCCTGGACTGTCCTTCACGTCCGATGTGCCGTGTTGTGTGTCCGTCTTCTCATCTGGTGTGCTGGCCCCCACGTCATCAGTGTGTGCGGGAAGGGGTGGGGCGTCTGATGATTCGTCTGTGTAGAACACTGTGGTGATGGGAAGTGACTTGGGCGGCTGAATCGCAGCCGGAGCCATCTCCAGCTCCGACAGAAACAGCTCTATTTCAGATGGAGGAAGCTCTATATCTGACGGAGCAACCTCAGTCTTTGGAGGAGGCAACTCAATTTGTGAAGGCCTCACTTCAGTCTTACACGACACAGGCAAACGACTCTCTGAAGGTGATGATCGATTCTCTAATGAAGTCAATTTGGTCTTAGATGGGGGCAACTGAATTTTTGATTCAGGCAACTCGATCTCTGATGCAGGCAACTCAATCTTTGATGGGGGCAATTCAATTTTTGATGGAGACAACTCAGTCCTTGATGCAGGAAACTCAATCTTTGATGCTGGCAACTCAATCTTTGATGCTGGTAACTCAATCTTTGATGGAGTTGACTCAGTCCTTGATGTAGGCACCTCAATCTCTGACGCAAGCAACTCAGTATCTGATGAGGGCTTCTCAGTCTTTGGCACTGACAACTCAATCTTTGATGGAGAATGATCACCTTTTCTTGGCATTGAGTTAACAGTTGACCGAGGTTGATTAGCCTTCACTTGTGAGAGTGGAAGAGTTGACAGACACAGCTCTGCTGACCTGAAACAACATCCATGTCACCAATGTCAACAAGTCTACGCCTTCAACTGGTGCATTCAGAAGAACCAATACTAGCAGTTATTTACCGTCTGCATCAGATGATGGTCACATTGGGTAGAACAGTCAGGCAACAGGTAAGCAAAGAGAATGGGCACCTGACGGTCAACATGCAAGTTGAGTTTAATTATACAAGTCTGAATTGAGTGAACACTGTTCAAAACAATGATTACAATTGTTATTACTGACAATAATTACAACTATGTTAACTTCTGTATCTAGTGAAGCCAACAGAAAATGTGCAACATTTAAAACTAGGTTACATTATCAATGTAGGTGTACGTGTGCACATGCCAAAGCATCCTGTAATGAGAACTTCTGTGTGCCAATCTTCAACATACTCATGATGTCATGAAGTGTCAAACTGACCGGGAAGGGGTCATATATATAATTTATCGTGCAGAAACTGAACAAGTTGCTTACCAAGTATTTCTTTGGCAAATGGAAGCATGTAAGCTTGAAGATAAAGAATCTTAATGAGAGTTATGAGACTCACTGTAGACCACAGGCTTAGCCAGAGACCTGTCAGCCCGTTTTCACGACAGGCAAATGACTAGCCAAGAAGGGTAATTACAATTGATAAGATGAATCAAATTTAGGGTGGGCCAGCTGGCCACTAGAATAACTAATAGTTCCAAGTCTAGGGGCTCACATTAATGACTATCATTTGCACATCTGATAGTTAAACAAATAGAATGGATCAAGTACTAATTAAATAAACGGCTCAAATCACATGGGTTTGTCATCGAACAAACTAAACTCGCCAATAATGATCGTGACTGAGTTGAATGGCTTCCATGCAAGCCGTTTGCGTGCTAAAAGGCACATTTATCATTAATTTAAGACTGGCCAAAAATGTCTTGCTAAGGGCCTGGTGCAGACTGACTTTTTGACCCTGGCGTCAGCAAAGTCATTCATGCGTCGCTGCAGTTTCTCCACCGTCCGACTTTCCTTGTGCTTCTGGCAGCTGACATTGCGAACAAACTCTCGCTGGCGCAAGGTCTTGAGACGCTGCAAGACAAACACGCACCAATATGAATGACCTCTGCACATAGTCATGAGAGAGCAACTGAAATGATTAAATATATGTGTAAGAAACATGGCAGCACGAATTCCAGAGAAAACTAAATCAACTGTAAAAATTTGATCTTATTATTGGCAGATGTATCATAACAACACTAACATTACACTGCTGTCGCATTACTCAGAGATTCCCCCTAATAATGGGATTCTTAAGTACAGTAACCATAACTCTTATGACACAGAGCTTGCACTGATAACAGGCATGTGAAAAAGCATGCCACAGGTGCTACTGGCAGGGACATTTTATCAAATTATTTCTAAAATATAAATAACACATGGATCAACTTAGTAAAAGTCACTGTTCTAAGTACTAGAGCTGGCAAAGTGCATAAGTTTGTTTGTTCTAAGTACTAGAGCTAGCAAAGTGCATAAGTTTGTTTTAAGTACTAGAGCTAGCAAAGTGCATAAGTTTGTTTGTTCTAAGTACTAGAGCTAGCAAAGTGCATAAGTTTGTTTGTTCTAAGTACTAGAGCTAGCAAAGTGCATAAGTTTGTTTGTTCTAAGTACTAGAGCTAGCAAAGTGCATAAGTTTGTTTGTTCTAAGTACTAGAGCTAGCAAAGTGCATAAGTTTGTTTGTTCTAAGTACTAGAGCTAGCAAAGTGCATAAGTTTGTTTGTTCTAAGTACTAGAGCTAGCAAAGTGCATAAGTTTGTTTGTTCTAAGTACTAGAGCTGGCAAAGTGCATAAGTTTGTTTGTTCTAAGTACTAGAGCTAGCAAAGTGCATAAGTTTGTTTTAAGTACTAGAGCTAGCAAAGTGCATAAGTTTGTTTGTTCTAAGTACTAGAGCTAGCAAAGTGCATAAGTTTGTTTGTTCTAAGTACTAGAGCTAGCAAAGTGCATAAGTTTGTTTGTTCTAAGTACTAGAGCTAGCAAAGTGCATAAGTTTGTTTGTTCTAAGTACTAGAGCTGGCAAAGTGCATAAGTTTGTTTGTTCTAAGTACTAGAGCTGGCAAAGTGCATAAGTTTGTTTGTTCTAAGTACTAGAGCTGGCAAAGTGCATAAGTTTGTTTGTTCTAAGTACTAGAGCTAGCAAAGTGCATAAGTTTGTTTGTTCTAAGTACTAGAGCTAGCAAAGTGCATAAGTTTGTTTGTTCTAAGTACTAGAGCTAGCAAAGTGCATAAGTTTGTTTGTTCTAAGTACTAGAGCTGGCAAAGTGCATAAGTTTGTTTGTTCTAAGTACTAGAGCTAAAGTGCATGGTTTGTTTTAAGTACTAGAGCTAGCAAAGTGCATAAGTTTGTTTGTTCTAAGTACTAGAGCTGGCAAAGTGCATAAGTTTGTTTGTTCTAAGTACTAGAAGTACATAGAGTTTGTTCTAGTACTAGAGCTAGTGCATAAGTTTGTTTTAAGTACTAGAGCTAGCAAAGTGCATAAGTTTGTTTGTTCTAAGTACTAGAGCTAGCAAAGTGCATAAGTTTGTTTGTTCTAAGTACTAGAGCTGGCAAAGTGCATAAGTTTGTTTGTTCTAAGTACTAGAGCTAGCAAAGTGCATAAGTTTGTTTGTTCTAAGTACTAGAGCTAGCAAAGTGCATAAGTTTGTTTGTTCTAAGTACTAGAGCTAGCAAAGTGCATAAGTTTGTTTGTTCTAAGTACTAGAGCTAGCAAAGTGCATAAGTTTGTTTGTTCTAAGTACTAGAGCTAGCAAAGTGCATAAGTTTGTTTGTTCTAAGTACTAGAGCTAGCAAAGTGCATAAGTTTGTTTGTTCTAAGTACTAGAGCTAGCAAAGTGCATAAGTTTGTTTGTTCTAAGTACTAGAGCTAGCAAAGTGCATAAGTTTGTTTGTTCTAAGTACTAGAGCTAGCAAAGTGCATAAGTTTGTTTGTTCTAAGTACTAGAGCTAGCAAAGTGCATAAGTTTGTTTGTTCTAAGTACTAGAGCTGGCAAAGTGCATAAGTTTGTTTGTTCTAAGTACTAGAGCTGGCAAAGTGCATAAGTTTGTTTGTTCTAAGTACTAGAGCTAGCAAAGTGCATAAGTTTGTTTGTTCTAAGTACTAGAGCTAGCAAAGTGCATAAGTTTGTTTGTTCTAAGTACTAGAGCTGGCAAAGTGCATAAGTTTGTTTGTTCTAAGTACTAGAGCTAGCAAAGTGCATAAGTTTGTTCTTTAACTAATGTGACTAGCGTAACTGGCTGAGAACTGACCTGCTTGTGAGCGTGGTCCTGACTGCTCATGTGGTTGTCAAAGTCAGCGTGTCGACTGTACTGTTTGTCACACAGGTCACAGTGCAGGTTGGCCTTCAGGTCCGCCACACTCTGGTTCTTGGCGGCCTCTCGCTCCTGGTTCCTCTATAACAAAAATAACAGTGAAACAAGTAACAACAGCCTCGTGCTACTGTTCTTCTGTCACAGATAAGTTCATGTGATTGGATGGTGTCTGTGGTGTGCTCACTTTTGTAACTCTAAATGGCAGCAGCTCATAGTGGTTTAGATACAAGACCCGGGCGATTCTGAAATTGCTCGATGTGAAAATAGTGGAATTGGTTTGGGTGGAATCAACACCAGGTCTGATAGATACGTTGTTTGATTTCACTGGAAAATACTTAAAATAATATAATTATTTCATTAGTTATATAAAATGTACTATTTATCTTAGGGATGACTAGCTGATGGACTGTTGATGTGAACCCTTCTACAATCCACCCTCTCTCACCTTGTACTTCTGTTGGAGTTGCTCCGAGTCAGCCTTCTCACACTCCAGTTGACGTCTCCGCTCCGTTGTCCCTTCAGCCTGCTCCATCTAATCAACACAACAACACGTCCCCAGCATTACTTCTACGTTACCCGAGTATTATTAGAAACACGGTCTAACAAGATGAAAGTATGCGACAGCAAAGAAATAGTTCTATTTTAAATCCGTAAGATCATCTCTGTTGCAGTGGATAATTAATTTACAATAGAACTCAACATAAGTGTAAGAAACGTGCCTGCGGTTTTGTCATGTTCTAACATCAATCAGTAAATTGAATTAATCACTGGATTTTTAATGTGAAATTCTTGTGGACTAACCAATTACATGGTGCCAAAGTTTCTCTAGTGCTGAACTATGAGAGAGGGAGTGGAAGGGAGTAAGATAGGGAGGGAGTGAGTGGAGGAAGGAGGGAGTGAGGGAGCCTGGGAATGAGGGAGATAGGGAAGGCAATGAGTGAGGGAGGGAGGGATGGTGTGAGGAATGGAGTGTGGGACGGAGGGAAGGAGAGAGGGGGGAATGAGAGGAGGGGAATGGGTGGGATTGAGAGTGGGAGGAAGGATGAGACCCACCTCCATCTCGATGCGGCCTACTCCCAGTTGCTCCTGCTTTACCACGATCGGGATCGGCTCGACCTGACCTGAAAGTACAAGCGGCTGTCAGCATTGACACGTCACCAGTGTTGTTGATGTCGGTCCACGATGTTGGTCCCGACATGGCCTACCTAACAGCTTGCTGCATCATAACCTGCCTGCTCTAACCCAGACTCGGCCAGAGGTTGGCAACATGTGACGCACGACCCAGCTTCTACCACCACTAGGTGGCGCCATATGTCACACACCCTCGGGCAGAGTCCGTTCGTGTGAACAAATCCGGTCTAACAATTATAAAATTTTGGATTTCTGCCAACTATGGTAGAGGAGTGCGTCGCTTCTAACGTCGCAACAGGAGAGGATTTTCAGAAAAAAGATGCCAAACGATGCCAACTGAACTGCCATCTGAAACGGAACACAGCGAATCCTACTATAGTGATACTGTTTAGGAGTTTAGCAGTGAACGTTTTCTAGCTTTATGAAACGATGCCAAGCGAGGCCCGTGCCTGCCTGTCCCTACAACCAAGCGTCTCCCACTGGACACCTTCCAACATCTACCGCAACAGTAACAATGTTAACTGTGCTCGTTGTTGGCAAGTCTAAGGTGAAAGCTAATGAAACGAGGAGGAAGAGAAGTATACAACATTTACCACATTCAACTACAAAGCCAACAATCAGTTCCGGCTAGCACGGGTTAGTCAAGTGTATGTCAATAAGCAAGTGCCAAATGCCAGCATCAAAATGAAACACCCAAAAAATACAACATGTCCTAACTGAGCGGCTGACTTCACCATTCATACGACGACTTAGGAACATTAATCTCGCTTCTCAGACATTACACAAAGCTACAAATCTTTGCATTAGGATACATAAATCATAACAGCTACAACTGCCTTATAAACACCTAATATAGATTACATTATTAGTAACTGCCACTAGAAACTAGGTTTTTAAAAGTTATTCTATTAAACTTACAGGAACAACAAGAAACTGTACAAACAGCAAATGTTGTAGTAAGACTAGGAGAACCTGTCTAACTGCGCATGTACCTGAAGCCTTGAGTATGTACAACTACACTTGTCTGTGACTAGAGGGAGCTACACAACTACTTGAATGCAAGTGACAATACTAAGTGAGTGCAACTTGTGGGGTGGGGGCGGGGTAGGGTAGGGCAAGACAAACAGGTCGGGTGGACACTGCCGAATTAGTAGATGTGACGAAAAGAGAAAAATGCACAACACAAATACTAGAAACAACTAGTTTTATAATTAGTGGAAATGGCAGCATGCGACTCAGTGGCAGTGACGATTCGTGAAGCGCGCGCGCGCGCACGCATGCACGTGTGCTCGCTGCAATGGCTGCATGAAGCACACGTCAATCAGTTAGTACTTAGTAACGTTCCCACAAACATCCCGGACCCAACTTGCAAGACACAGTGACAGAGGAAACGCACTAGGGATTGAGACGACAAGCAACACTACCAGTAACAATGAATGAATATGAAACAATAAACAAGTAACGTTGTGCAGCACAGAGAGACAGACAGACGGATGGACAGACGGACAGTAAACCAAAAGAAAGTGTATTGTGTTACCACCAAGCTCGCCTATGTTCCATGTTGCTCAGTTTTGCTGTGAGAAGAAACGGTTGATGTTTTAACATGACAACCCAACAAGACGCATGAGAGTGCAGGAGGCTACAATCACGTTCGTGGCACTCAGTACACATCCTAGCATCACCTCAACACATCTTTAACAGTTAGTATTAAACCGCCAATAACGTGTCTGACCCAACAATTAAGATTTGCATGTACACTAACAATTAATATGCTCTGCAACCCGTCAATATTTATGGCAAAACTGCACAAGAACTTGTTGTATTTTATGAAAGCTGTAGCAGCAGCAGTCTAATAAACAAATTACTTATCCATTAAGTAAAATGACGCACTACAAAACTATGTTTCTACATTGTCATGTTATTGTTCATGTCCTTAATAACCAGCACTGTTTTGACAGCAATGCTACTGAACCGGTAAAAACAGTGTACATATTAAGTTTGGCAATCAATTGATCAATAAAATAATCAATCACAAACATGTGTTAACAGGTCTACAATGAAAACACACGACATAGGCAGTGTTACTCATGCAAAGCACCAACAAGTGTCAACTTGAATAGGAGTGTGCACGTTAGCTTAACAGACAGCTATAACTCAGTGCTTATCTATGAATGCCTGACGCACAGCTGTGCAACTGCTATCAACTAATATGCCTTTGTGTTTGTATTCAACAGTTAGTTTATACCTACTAAGTATGTTATTAATGAATTAATGCATAGTTAGTGCATTCTTCTCAACATAGTTGAAGCATAAGGACTATTTATGTAAATTATAGTGTATCAAAACAGCCTTTCACTTCAAACTGTCTGACATTAAGCAGTTATTCTGCCAATGGCAGTGTTATGGAAGTTTAACAATAACAGTACATGATCATATTCATGCAAAAATAACAAGAAAGACAGTAATTCAAATCAGAAATTAAGAATTGACACTGACTTCACAGCTAACGATATCTACTTGGTTAATGAAACAAACATGTGTTACACTTGCAAAAACACCTTAAAATCTCAAATTATTAATACATATTTACAGCACTTTTTTTGTTACTGCAATAATTAAGTATTACAATGACACACAAATGTGGCAAACAAAACATAACACAAAATGACTCATTTAGTAGTGCCAATACAAATTACTCATTAAACAGTGCCAATACGAATAATAACCCAGTTAACAGTGCCAATACAAATTATTCATTTAACAGTGCCAATACAAATAAAATGACTCTTCATACAAGTAGATGCTAAACTTGAGATAAAAATGTGACCAATACTTCTTAAATAGATGCATGTTTAAGGTGTGTGTGTGTGTGTGTGTGTGTGTGTGTGTGTGTGTGTGTGTGTGTGTGTGTGTGTGTGTGTGTGTGTGTGTGTGTGTATGTACTGACAGCAAGTTTTGTTCTTCTAACGTGAGATACGAGATCCATATGTAAGTCACCTTGTTGGCATACTAAAATTGAATAGATTAAATTTGTTTTGACACAACCAAACAGCCGAGACAAGGGGAACGCCACCCACAGAATGACACACTACCACACCCTCTAGGGGACAACATGGCCATCACAACGCCATGAGCAGATGAGTTTGTTTGTGTCAAAGGTCAATGATGACTGGATTAGAAGCAGGAGACTTTACCGGAAGTACAATGATGTACTCACATACATCATCTGAGTGAGCCAACAACTACAAACAGTGCTATTAGTGCTACCAAGAGAACCCAGATGACATGCTCCAACAATCACCATCACCGTTGACCCATTCTCATCTCTCAGCACTACCTGGGAACACCAGCATTAAGTTGTTTGGTACACACACTTACCAAAGCACTACTCAAATCTTATATCTTTGATAGAAGCCTAAATGAGGTATATCAACTGTGTTACCGATTAAGACACGGTACAAACACATGAACAAAGTACATATAGTTATATATATAAGTTTTGTACTATAAAATATACCGTGTCTTCAATCTTGCATGTGTCCCCATTCAAGTGCACTTACACTTATCACACTGCGTATGTGAATCTCATCAGTTGTCACTAAATGTTACCTCTGGATTAATAACCAGGTGACTACAAATAACAACTGTAGAACTAGCAAAATTACACAATTTATTATTCCTGGTACAATCCAACACACATATAATTTTATCAATGACTTCAGTTTTAAAGATGGGATTGGTTCAAAATGCCTGATGTTAATATGTTAAAAATACAACTGCTCTGCTTTCACAGCAGATCTGGACCAGCTGGACCTTTTTCAGGTGCTTAAATGAAATGGAAAAGCAAATTGGCATAAAACTAAAAATATGCCACTAATGCAACATAAACAAAAAATCATTGTAGGCCTGTAACATGTAATAAATGATAAAGTAAGGCTAGACATTGTTTTCAACCCAAAATAACCAGCCTTATCTCCCTGCCCAGCATACAGTACAATAACCTTCAGCGGCTGATATAGTTGCTCATTATATATTCATGTGTATGTCTGACAGTAACTCCATCAAGCTGTAATAACTGTGACCATGCTTATCAAGTTGACTGTCAGAAATCCATTCTCTGCTAGCACAATCTGTGTCTACCACTCTACACTGACTGGAGGACACCAACTGTAGTCTACACAACTAGTCATGTCAATACTAGGGCATGCGTTTGTTGCTAGTTGCTTAGTACAGGCATGCTGCTGTAGTTTATGTACACAATCACCCAACAGGAATAACAGAGTTGTGTGCAGGAAAGAATAAGGGCACAAATACGAAGCTGATCTGTCAAAACAGCGACAACCAACAGTAAGCTGATGAGTACTGTTAGTAGGACACACCAACATAACATGCACACCATTTCAAACTAATAATGTGCATGCATGCATCGGTGTGTGTGTGTGTGTGTGTGTGTGTGTGTGTGTGTGTGCGTGAGTGCGTGTGTGGTTGCGTGACTGCGTGCACGCGTGCTTGCGGGTGTGTATGTGTGTATGTGTTTGGTATGTATGTGTGGTGTGTGTATGGTATGTATATATGCATGTGTACATAAACAGATATCTGTTTATATACATAATATATGTATTGTGTACACTGTGCATACACACACAGTGTAATCCATACACACCCACATGGAGAGGGTATAAGTGTGCCTGTTGGCAAGCAGACTAGAGTGCAGCAACTAGAGATAGACGAGAGTGGAAGAAGACACACACAGCCAGTCTGAGAGTAACAGCATGGGGAGACATACACAAACAGTGATACTAACCGTCTTCGTCATCTCACTAAGAACCTGATAATTAACACAACAGAAACATTAACATAATTGCGCCTCTTTCAACATTCTCATTATCTTTCCTAACTGAAACCAGTGTTACGATGACAACAAGATGATCTACTGGAAACACTTTCACACAAGCACTGGCAGACAGTATTATTTTGTGGGTTATATTTAATGATCAGAAAATAGTAGTCAATTCCTCAGCAACCAATTAAAGTTATCAGCATGAAGATAATAAGCTATAAAGCTATGCATCTGTGTCAGGGTCTATGCTGCATGTTCGACTGTCTCATTTATGTATGACCAAATCAACGATCGTGTCAAACTTCTACAAAAATCTCTAAACTGTGCTGGCATAAACTTGCTAATTTCTCTGTTAATATAAATTTTACATTCCACCGACACAAGATGAGATCAATGCAGCAGCCTACCGGTATGTGGCAAAAATGACATAACACATATTGAGGAAAGAACAAATGGGAGCAAACTGTAGAAATGATTGCGGGAGTTGTTAGAATGTGAAAGCAGCTGGGAGAGGCATGCGTGCCGTGTTGATGGGATTAGCTTAATCCCTCATACAGCAAATTGACTAATCTCGCACAAATTGTATGTCTTAAATTATTACGCCCAAAGGCAGTCAAGAACCATCAGTTTAAATGGATTCCACACAGTTGCTCTCACATGTCTACTAAGAAACTACAAATCCACACATCACATCTCATTACAAACCTTGAATTTGACAGTGACTGACAACTGGCCGTTGTACCTTGGATATTAAACAATGGTTCACTGCCAAATTGGCTGTGCTTTATAATGATGCCCCCAAAACAATAATAGCCAAGGTTAATTAGCCTTGCCCTCAGTTTTGTCAAATTTGAGGTCTGTGATTATGTACTAATCCGAAGCCATGCACTTTCTAGCACAATCCACTTATGTACAACAAATTACAGACCGCAACTATTTTCTACACCAGCATAAACTAGAATGATAAAATTGGAATTGAAACTTGAATAACTTTTGTGATTTTGATAAATCTATTTGAAATATCCTGGTTTCTTCACTTTCTTGACCATGTTTTAGTAATAATAGCAACCATTAAAAATGCAACAATTACAAATGGATTTTCAGTAATTGTTTACATTTGATGAACCTGGTTTTCAGTTATAAGCAAAACCCACCTTTCTGGTCACGACGATCATAAACATGGTCATCCTATCTAGCCCCCCCAAAATACAGTCTTTGTGGCATGCTCATAGCTGGTAATGTGTCCTAGACATTGCTCATATATTCACTGCTCAATTGAACTGCATTGTTTCTAATTCTAGTAGTCCACTATCCGAAGGAGAGTTGGTCAGAGTCGTGTTAGATGCAATGCCAGTGAACAGGTAACTTTCAACAACCATTTGAACCAACACCTACATGATGTGGGTGATTTGAACCAACACCTACATGATGTGGGTGATTTGAACCAACACCTACATGATGTGGGTGATTTGAACCAACACCTACATGATGTGGGTGATTTGAACCAACACCTACATGATGTGGGTGATTTGAACCAACACCTACATGATGTGGGTGATTTGAACCAACACCTACATGATGTGGGTGATTTGAACCAACACCTACATGATGTGGGTGATTTGAACCAACACCTACATGATGTGGGTGATTTGAACCAACACCTACATGATGTGGGTGATTTGAACCAACACCTACATGATGTGGGTGATTTGAACCAACACCTACATGATGTGGGTGATTTGAACCAACACCTACATGATGTGGGTGATTTGTAAACATCAGCCAACTGGGACAACCGCAACATGCTGGCTAGCTACGTTGAGAGTAACATGGTTAGTATCTAGGAGGTAGGCAAACCTTAGTAAGAGCAATTAGCATGTTGGGAGTAGGCAAAGCCTTGTGTCAGTGTGATTAGCATCTAACAGTAGCCAGACCCCAGTGGCAGACTAATGCAGATAAATGTATGACAAAAACATACCTTCCAGATAGGTTACGCGAGACGACTAAATATAAACCAGAAATTATAGATTTTAGCCAACTACTCATAGCTAGCCAGTGTAGCTCGCAAAGTTGTTCCCTGTAATTTTCATCGAGAAAATTGAAAAGAACAACTTTGCATAAATGGTGTATTTCAAGACGTACCACCATCTGAAATAATATGCAAATAAGGGGCTGATTTGTGCAAAGCGAATACAAATTTATGTCAACATGAATTTGTAAGTGTCAAGTAAACAACATACCTTTCACTATACATGTTTATTGGTTCCCTTTATTAATTTGAGCAAACATGATTAATATTATCTGTCAACTGGCCATAACAGTTTTACAACATATTAGTATTAACTATTAACAGAACATTTTAAGAGATGCATGCTAAGCCAACACAACATATGTCAATAATTATTTACAATCATATACAACATGTCCGTAGGTTCCCTTGCATCTGCCTAGGAATGCCAAGTTCTGCCAAGACCATGTAAGGGGACATGCCAAAAGCTGTGCATGATTACATGCTGAATACAGGAAAATATTCCGTTAACTAGATTTCTGAATAGACCCGGACTATTCAATACACCCTCGTTGCCACAGGCTCGCGGCTATGTAATCACATAAGGCCTATATACATGAATCTACTTAACTATTGATCCGTGTAGTGATTTAATAGCACCACATATGGTGGATGGAGGCAACTACACCAGACAGTTTGTGACCAATTTCTATGAACCTTATCTTTTACACTCCTATTGTCTGACTGACTGAAATATCGCCTATATGAGTCTGAAAACTGCAAAGCCTGCAGAATGATTGTCTGACTGACTGAACTATCGCCTACATGAGTCTGAGTACTGCAAAGCCTGCAGAATGATTGTCTGACTGACTGAAATATCGCCTATGAGTCTGAGAACTGTAAAGCCTGCAGAATGATTGTCTGACTGGCTGAAATACCGCCTATATGAGTCTGAGAACTGCAAAGCCTGCAGAATGAGTATTAAAATACATCATGAATGTGTTCCTTGCACCACATAATGAAGTGTGCAGGCAGTGTCTCGATAACCATTCTCCGTACATCTGGATAAGTTCATAAAGGTGCAATAAAATTATCTTAGTGCCTGCCACATTTCCTACCCCAAGCCCAGTAAAACTGGTTTATTAGCAATCATTGTGATGTGTTACTGTGTAGTGGTGTCTGTGCCACACTTGAGCCCCTGTGGCACCAAGACAGTCCGTCTAGCTGCATTCACTCACTCCGTCTCTTGTTCATTTCAATTTACTGGGCCACCATGTAAAAACAGCACAATTTTATACTCAATTTTTGGATACGGATTCTCAAGTACCTTTACGCTGTCTTGAAACCAGATATAGACCTTAAAAGCCATGTACTATATACAAATTTTGTGAAGTATTAAATTCATACAGGAGCAATTAGAAAGGGGCTTGTTTGCTAATGACTTTCTACAAATTACAACTAGGTTACCATCTCCTCTTAAATACAAATAGCTGGCAGATGTTTAGTTGTAAAGTTGACACATCTTAAAATAGTAAAATTTTAATACTTGTGTTTGGTGATGCCTGTAACATTCATCAGCTACATTCCTACATCACTAGACAGTCCATTCAGACATCCTGCAATTGGCCATCTGTTGGTCTTGCAAAGTTGCCAGCAGCCAAGTACTGTCAGTCACTTCCTGTCTAGTAACACTCCTGTGCTTAACAAAACTCCCAATCTCATTATCAAAATCATAAACGCTCTGCCATGTTTGACATACAAGTGACTGATGTTATAATTAGGTACAATTTGTCAGCTAAGGGACTAGCCTGCATTATTAGAAGCTGTCATCGCTTCTACATGGCATAACATGATGGATCAGACAGAGACACCAGTGATGAATGAATCAGATGCTCCCTGGGCTGGGCCAGTGATAAATATCAGTGATGTTAGCAGTAATCAAACTGCTCTGATGGAGATGTAGCAGCAGCAATCTTCTTATCTGCTGTCATATTCAAGTGTGCACAAGTGGATTATGTAAAACTGCTGACATCATCAGTTGAGGATGACAAACTACCCTAACAGGCCAATGCCTACTTAGAGGCCACATGGGCATCCCGTGGTTAGCACGCTGACAAGCTTTCAAAAGGATATCTAACAACTTTTTATATTTAATATTAACGCTGATGAAAAGACCATGAAGATCCCGAAAGCCGAGTCAAGTAAGAACCCAGGAGTCAAGAGATTTAACTGTACTATATTCTCATAACTTTATATAGCAATATCTAAAACTATCAGTATTAGATTAAGTGAACATCACCATTTCAGTTTATTGACACACTAAACAGATCTCAACTACACTGATAATTGGTTCTGTTCAAATGTGTCAATTTGCCAAGAAAGTGACAATTTAATATTCACCCAAATGGTTTTCTAGATAAGTCTGTCACAAAGATGCCTTCCTAAGAAATATGCCAACTTCATACATTCATCAATCATTATAGCCAGAGAGATAGGGACACTAATTACACACATCAATGATGGATACTACAATTTTATAACACAATACACTAAAAAGAAAAATATGCGTTTCCCATAATGAGCTTCATCAATTGTTATTATTATTCCACGTAAAGATCTTCATACCATGCCATTTTAAACAGACTTGTCACAACGGATATTCACACAAAAGACTGTTGTCATAATAACAATTTGTTAACATGTGCAAATCAATAAGAAATAGTGTTCGTAAACATTGTGACTGGTTAGTACTTACATAAAGAAAGTAGCTTTATATACTATAAAAAAGAAATGTTAGTCAATACATTGCCATTAAACCATCATTGAAAACATTCCACGTCTAACTGGTATGTTTTGTGTCTTCAACACAACCACTGTGTCTGGGGTATCAAATCACACCAATTGCGTAATTTGGATTTTGTGATTCTATTTTAGGGGAACTTTGTATCACTTTAGATAATTTAAAGAAAAATACATAGTGAATTATTTAACATCACATATCACAGATCAATGCAAAGTTTTTTTAAGGGTATCTAAATCTTGTTTGAACTGAATGTTTTATTTAAGTTCTCATGGCTAACATATTGGCAATGTATTTAGTGGTGTACTCTTCCTCCCACCTTCACCAAATCTGTTCATTTTGATATGTTTTGCTGTAGTGCAATGAAACAGTTAGTAATAAATTTCAATGCATGCTTAAGCATATGACCTGACGATTATGAAAAGATTACAACGTAGCATTATTTCAATGCAAATCATAGGTGGAGGCGCAGCAGGGTGGAAGTATGCATCAAGCATGTGGTGCTGGGTATTACAGGGGAATGCTGTGCATGGAAAGCAACTAGAGATTATGTAACCCCAGTTTTAGCATTGCAATACAGGTGAAAATGACTTGTTACTCTACTAGTTCTACCGCCAACTTAGACACATCCAAAGCAAGGCCATGATCTTACACACACCAGCCCATGGCCCCATGCACAAATGAGGAACTAATGATGCAATAGAAAGATGGCCTTAAACCAAGGGACAAGAATAACATGCACCCACTGTCATGCACGAACGCTTGGCTGCATCCACACACACGCACGCATGCAAGTGTGTGCACACGCACGCACACACGCAAACAATAGATGAACAAACACGGCACAACTGCTAGACACTGGCTGATCTGAAAGTGAAAATGGACACGCAACTGGACCATTTGACCTTTCACCCCTCACACCAACTTACCTCCTAACAACCCCCACCAGGGCATTCCTAAAACCACAATAATAATTCACCTAAGCCATGAGTTTGTATCTAATCGACTGTGCACAAAACAAGATGTTTATTTTATCAAGCTCATCTGGTTAATAGTTATACTTCTTGAGTTTGAGTTGATAGGTAAACTGCATAATTATTATACAAAAAATAAACAAATGAGAAAGCTGTGCAGACACTTGTTTAATGTGTAACAGTGAATTGTGGCAACAGCTCTAGACAGACAGTAATACCATGTAAACATGACATCAGTTGAATTAGAGAGAACATTAGATATGGTTAGTTAAGTTGGATTGATTGTTTAATTAAAAAAGATGCAATATGGTGCCAGGATGAGCTGTTTGAGTGTGTTCCCGGCAACACATCTCCTGTACTACAACTACTAAGTTGTTAGTAGCTACAATAGTTGCCCATGCCAAACATTCATGCTATGGCATTTGTGTTAAATGATCGGAAAACATCCAACAAAAATGACTGCTAGCAAAATAACCAGAAACTTGGTAACAAAATGAGCGCTTAGTTAGTATTAAACCTAATTCTAATTGACTTTCTCTTCGTGATAAAACATAAAATACTCAGATAACGGCTCTATCTATACATCAGCTGCATGATGCTATGTACAACTTTATAAAGAGTTGCATTGTCACTTTTCAAGTTAACAAAACACATATCCAAACAAACTCACTGCCAGCAAAACAGTGATTGATTAACCAGATTTCCTTGTATCCTATTCCATTTAAAAAAGGTTTATCTTTTGTTTTAATATGTGTGTATTCCATGACAAAATGCATGAATTTATTAATAAACATAAGGCCTGGCATACCACAAGTTATAGTGACTTGGTATGAATGAACAAATAGTGATTAAGTATGAATGAACAAAGTAAGCGGCAACGTTAGTGCAATGATGGCAAGTTGCCAAGCATAAACCAGGCCCAGTGTATGGCTAGTTGCAAGCTCCACACACACTGGTGGCTAGGATGGAAGCAAAGCTTGTGGCAACTGTTCTAAAGGGAGGACTCACACAGCACACTCGTAACTCTTGTCTAAATGATGGACAGTGAAAGCATAAAGCAGAGCTAGTCGCTGCTGCTATTTTACTCAACTCTAATGTGATGCAGTTTGCACCTGCTTATTTCTTTCTGTCCTGTTGTGATCTACACTCTGAACGACCTGGTTTAATGGTGGGGTTGCTGTTGCCATGGGAACGAGTGGAGTCTAGAGACTGCCTCCTGGCTTACAGAGGCTCTGCACCAGTTCTAATGCACTGCAAGTAACAGCAACAATCTATAAATGTCTTCACTCCCTGAAGGGACATCAGCCTGCCTACCAGTTCTTCACACTACAGCTATAATGGGCAAGGTTCTGGGAGCATGTGCTGCAATATGTAGTTTGCCTGTGCTGTGCAGGGTTCTAAGTGGATATACTGTGGTGTGTTGTGTGCATGTCATAGTCTACTGCAGGTAGATTAGTAGCGAGCAGGCGCAGTGGTCCTATTCTCACTTCTCCTTGTCCAAACTCCCTGTAGCACACTCCACATACAGCAGCTTTGTACACAGATCGCAATATGTATGTACATGTACGCATGTGCACACATGCCCACATACACATACATATTTACCCACCCACAAACACACACATAGGTACACACGTGCGCACTCACGACAAAGTTGAAGACCGTAGAAGCACGATGCCTGTCATGAGACAGTATATAATACCCCCACCTACCAACAACCTCAGCAAGAGGCCGAGTGAGAGAGAAGCACAGGGTCGTGACTGGGCAAGGGTGCAACACCCAGCAGAAGCACCAGAGACAGGGGGCGGAACACATGCGCACAGGATGGGGAGACAGAGAGCTTGTAACACATGCACCCAGGGGGTGAGAGAGAGAGAGAGAGAGAGAGAGAGGGCTTGTAAGAGGGTTAAATTGACCTGCAACTTGTGGCACACATGTAATAATAAAGAGCAAGACAACATTCAACCTGGCAGTTAGTGTGTTCTTATGTTCGCCGACGCCCAGACATCTGTGGCACGGGAAACATCAGCAACGCAACCACACAGAGTCTGCCCAAGACGACAATGACAACAAACGATGATGACAACTGGACAGAGGAGGCCGGAGTGGCCCAGCGTCTCCGCTGTTACGTGGTTAACACGGGGGGACTGTTTGACCGTGGCCGACCAGATGTACAGATGGACGGCAGGCAAAGACTTAAGTAACTATGTAACAGTAATACTGAAAATACTGTGGAAGTTGTGGCTAAACACAGGCACTGCTCAATTAGACGAAATGCGGTAGACTTACATGTGGACGGAGGCAGTTTGCTTCAATCCTAAATATAAACAAAGCACAAGTTTCCAGAAAACGCATTGCGTTTGAGCTTCCTCGACATCTTATTTATTTCAGTTTCAGACTGAACGGCTAGTCGCAGTCTGTTATGCTAGTTGGAAAACCACAAGACTTCCTTTGAATGCAACAAAACGATTACTACATATGCAATGAATGGCAAGATTGGCTCTTTCTATACCATCCAATACATTTAGCACATCACAAATAAACACATCCAATGCGCTACACTAAAACACCTGCTAAAATACACATTTATTGTCATGACAAACTGTTACAGGTTGCCAAGTTGTTTCAAGCGGTGTGTTTACAGTATTTTACATGTGATTGTGTTTACAGTTTTATTACACATTAGGTAAGTTCATTTAACAAACCTACAGACTGTTGACCAGAAAACAGCTTGTCTGAAGGGGTCAGAAAAACTTTCAAGGTGTACTTTACCTTGTAAACATACCACTTTGTTCAAATGAATGGACAACTCACAAACGAAAAATACTTCTTTAAATTATCCCATCACTTCTTCGAAGCAAACTGCCTAAAATAAACGTCAAAATGCCAAGCTAACTATCCCAGATTTAAATCTTACACTCTGTAACATAACTGACATTGTGGCACTTATTGAAACATGTCCCCATTATATATTTTTCCTATGTGTGTAGCCTTACTGCTAGTCAATTGAGAATGGGCATGTTACCTTGATTCTGTTTGCCGAGGCCTTGGCCCGCCTTCCACCCTTGCTTCACCAGCAACTGATGTCCCACATTGCTCTGGAACAGAGATATAATGGTAAGTTCTTATATAGCGCAGTATCCTGTCATTAGAACTGCTCAAAGCGCTTTACATTTTACCTGACAGACCTATTCAACCGAACACCATCTTGACTTCTCTGGAAAGCATTCAGCCACACTGAAATTAATGTGCAAAGACTATTTGTAAACAAATATCCAGTTGTCTCTCTACTTTCAAGGCACGCTTAAAGACTCATTTTTTTCGACTCTCGTCCTTGTCCAATGTGGCATATTTTAGTCTCTGCATTGATTAGTTTTATATCTCTTATGTATTAATTAACCTATTTACATATTTATTTTATACCTACATGTACATTAGTTCAGTTAAATGAATTGGCAATGTCTTATTTCTACATAGAACTGTAGCTAAGATCATTATTTTAGTATATTTATTTAATTACTTTATTTATTTGTATTTGACTAATATTAATTTTATAAGAATTTCTTTTAGAAAATGCATGTTTATTTAGCCATAACTATTACCTCTATCTAGGTTCTACATATTGTAAGGCGCCACAAACAATTTATAACTGCATCTGGCGCTATATTAAATAAAATATATTATTATTATTACTATCTATAGCCAGGTACTCATACAGCTGAGTAAACTGGAGCAATGCAGAGTGAACATTTTGTTCAAGGTTCAACACGGCAGCACTGGACACAAACATGGAATCTCTTAATTGAGAGTCCAATGCTCTAACACTGTGCTCCACTTCCAGAGATGAGAGACAAGGTCATCCACCTGACATCCCACTGACGACTACAACCTACAGCCACCACGTTTATGTTCCATCCACACCACTTTCATATCAATGTCATTCTGGACACAAGTGGTAATCCACACATGCCAGTAGCATCAGCTCAACAGAATCACTTTGCCAGAACAATTTCATTCGATTCAGTGGCTCGTTCTTTTAAAGCAAATTTTTCAAAAACAATGGAATCAGAACGTGAATGGATTGAATATACATCAAACAATTGAGCTTTATTAGCATTACTGAATAACCGAAACGTTCTAAGTTGGTATTCTTGAACAACAAATTTTCTTGGATGAACATCCTGTCTTAGTTACATGAATCTTATGACGGCTTGTCCATGTTGCAAAGCCAAAGGTAGTCAACAATATTTTGATTTATGCGATGTTATGCCGTTTTATTCATACTCATACAACATATCATTTCTTGTGTAAAACCTATCCAAAATGTTAAAAGCCACATCTCACCCCTTCCTAACCAGACAGGTGATCTACTGTCTGACATAGTGCCACATCTCACCCCTTCCTAACCAGACAGGCGATCTACTGTCTGACATAGTGCCACATCTCACCCCTTCCTAACCAGACAGGCGATCTACTGTCTGACATAGTGCCACATCTCACCCCTTCCTAACCAGACAGGTGATCTACTGTCTGACATAGTGCCACATCTCACCCCTTCCTAACCAGACAGGCAATCTACTGTCTGACATAGTGCCACATCTCACCCCTTCCTAACCAGACAGGCAATCTACTGTCTGACGTAGTGCCACATCTCACCCCTTCCTAACCAGACAGGCAACATCTACCCCTGTCTGACATAGTGCCACATCTCACTCCTTCCTACATAGTGCCACATCTCACCCCTTCCTAACCAGACAGGCGATCTACTGTCTGACATAGTGTCACATCTCACCCCTTCCTAACCAGACAGGCAATCTACTGTCTGACATAGTGCCACATCTCACCCCTTCCTAACCAGACAGGCGATCTACTGTCTGACATAGTGCCACATCTCACCCCTTCCTAACGAGACAGGCGATCTACTGTCTGACATAGTGCCACATCTCACCCCTTCCTAACCAGACAGGCGATCTACTGTCTGACATAGTGCCACATCTCATGCTGTGGTACCATCTCACCCTATCCCAGCTACAATCAATACTCTTCTTTCATTAGCAGTAACACCCTGGCCAATTGATTACCCTGCATCATTGATGATCTAATGTACACACAGCAGCACACAGGAGATGTGAGATTAGCTCAGCTTACTATCACTCAGGGTATTGCTCATTGTCACATCTATAGAAATAAAGAATGGCATGTTGTTGACAGAAGCAGCAACAATAAATGACCAGACTGGCTCTCACTTTCTGTCTAGTGTCTCATTACATGTGCTGGTTGTAGAATAATGACATTAACTGATGTCAAGGAAAACACTGTTGCCATACCACCAATGCCTTAGACAGACCAGGGTGTGGAATCAGTACGCAAGCCAAGATAGATCCAAAAAGACATCAATTGTCTAGTACGATAGGCTAAAAACAGCATACATATTCTGTGAACATATTGCTTCTCCACAGGACATGATTGAACTATTTAACATTGCTGACAAGTGTCATTAGTATGCATTGTGTAACTGACAACCTGGTGCATACATGTTTTCTGCTCGAGTGAACAACTGATTGGATTTATCCATGACAACTGTGCACAATGAATCTGCATTAAAATATAAATGAACAGATGGATCAATAATATACATTTTATATATATATATATATAATATACACCATGCCAATCAACAGACAGTTTTTAAACCAGTCAAGCCTCAGTTGTGTACATGCGCTTCTAATACGGACAAGCTTGTTGTACCTAAAATTAATTAATTAGACTGTGGATCACTGCACAATTTACTAATTAAATGAGTGCATATATATTTATATAAACTAGCAGGTCTTAACTTATGATAATTATTACATCAATAAATAGTATAATTAAATCAAGGGACACACCACTTTGCACTGTTATTACATAACTACTTAAGACTATATTATGCAATTTGATGAACTACACAGGCATCATCAGCACAAATAAAAAAGTATGGGAGACTTAGTATCAGCATGACAAAATCAATAATGCTTTCAGCAGTTCCTACAAAAACATGAGGACAAATCACCTGGTAAAACAAATGGGCAGAAGAGCAATAAAAACAAATCTCTACCAGCTGATTTAGCAATGCCTGAAGAACTCATGCAGACTCCAATGAAGACAGACGAGACCGGATCATGGAGATATTTCAACCTGGTTTCTAAAGACTAGGACCGGGGGTAGTAAGGACTGGAGAACTTAGTAGAGAGAGATCTGGAAAAAACTGGAGGAGACCTGGAAACATGGACTGGAGAGTTTGATGCTGACCTGGGAACGAGGACTGGAGAGTTTGGCGGAGTTAGACCTAGGAACAAGGACTGGAGAGTTTGATGTAGACCTGGGAACAAGGACTGGAGGAGAGTTTGGTAGAGACCTGGGGACAATGACTGGAGGGTTTGGTGGAGACCTGGGGACAAGGACTGGAGGGTTTGGTAGAGAGAGACCTGGGGACAAGGACTGGATGATTTGGTACAGAGATATCTGGGGACAAGGACTGGAGGGTTTGGTAGAGACCTGGGGACAAGGACTGGAGGGTTTGGTAGAGAGAGACCTGGGGACATGGACTGGATGGTTTGGTAGAGAGACCTGGGGACAAGGACTGGAGGGTTTGGTGGCGACCTGGGGACAAGGACTGGAGGGTTTGGTAGAGAGACCTGGGGACAAGGACAGGAGGGTTTGGTACAGAGATATCTGGGGACAAGGACTGGAGGGTCTTGTAGAGACCTGGGGACAAGGACTGGAGGGTTTAGTAGAGAGACCTGGCACAATAGATGCCATGGCAACAATACAATATGGATGATATGGTATTGTTCATATAAAAAACAGGTGACACCATTAAATTTGTAACTGATATGACCAAACCCACATTTTCAATTTCCCTAGAATCACACCCAAGACTCAGTTTCCTCTGTTATGGCCGCGGCTGTTGGATCTGCCCACTTCTGATGCTAAATTACGACAGGCCACCGGCCAAGCAGCCCTTACATTATTCAGTTTGTGTTAAATAATACATATTTAATATCACTGGAACGGCAAGATGATGTTCTTTACAATGGTATAAAGTGACTGCTGCGGTACGGTTTTCGCAAAAACAAGCCGGGGCAAACTGAAAACCTGCACTTGTAAACCTATTTAGATCATCATGAGATCTGTTCGACCAATTAGAAGACGTGTTCGTCTTCACTGCAGATGTTGCACGAAGTTTCCACGGTAAACCAAACGAAAATGATGTCGAATTATCTTATAAACATGAATTTTTTTATAATGTTATCACCTAAAATTCAAGTTCGTTTATATATACACGTCAGTTTCACAGTTCAGAGTAAATGTTACTTGACATTTGAAAAAGGTTTACAAATGTGGAAATTGCATATTGTGCAAATAAGTTGCACGGTTTTCGAGAACGCCACTGCAGATGGTGATGCTGTGCTAAAAATAGACTAGCCGCCTGGTAACATCTGCATCTCGCTGGATATTCGCCAGGCGGACAACTCCGTTGCGCTAGCTGTCCGCTAGGCAGATTTGGCGCCTAGCTGTCATGCAGGAAATCCATATTCACAGTATGCTGGCTACACTTAATAATTGATTTTAATCTTGAAATTCAGGAACCTGTATTCCAACCTTACTCTGTTAAATATAAAATAAGAACTTACTACATTTGTTTTGTGCTTACTAATAGTAATAATTAGCCAGTTTAAGATGGATAATTCCACCATTATAATATTTGGTTATTGCCATAATTATATTATTGGTGTGTATAATTATATAGTAAATCATAATTATATATTCCTAAGTTTATATAGTTATTGTAACAACAAACACTAACAATAAAAGTTGAGTTGTTGGTGCAGTTATTCATTACTGTGTTTTTAAATGCAGGTATCTCTTGTGGACCCTTTCTGCCATTCATATGGCTAAGTATAACTAGTATAGACAATAATTATGCAAAAAGGGAATTAAGTGGCATCTATTTATAGTAATTAAACTGTTTATGTAGTACTATGATAAGAAGCACTAAACGTTAATTAATAAAGCTTTTGAAAAATTGAATAACACAAATGGGGATTCCACATATACTATGTCCTCCATTCTGTTTTATGATAATTACATAATCAATTATGTCAACAGAGTGAGTTTTAATGAAAAGTTTGTGTTGTACTATTTCACTATGCCTCAAATATTAATGATGTGCTTTTGAAAAAATATGTATTCAAAAATTGGGATTCTACATTTAATGTTCACCATTTTATTTTATGCAAATTACGCCATTAATTATAAAAATTGTGGTAATTAATTGATAGTAATGGAACAGATTATGCTGTACACTCTGTAAATGTCATTACAGAGTTAATTACAAGCTCAGAACAACAATTTCTTCATAAAAACATTGGTAATCCTCATTCAATATGGCCAGCATTTTGTAATAATTATGTTAATGATGCACCAATTTTGAAAAAATGTTGGCATCGAAATGAGCTATCGTAAAACAAGATATGCTACCCTTTCTAAAACCCTGTAAATATACACTAAACAATTAATGACATGACGTGAATTGCATCTTGTTACAGTCTAGGATTCAATATGTCGGCCATATTATATTAATTAGGTCATGAAATATGCAAGTTAGGTTGACGAAAATACAAAAAAAGAATTCATTTGAAAATACCTGTACATGCAAAATTTTAAGTAATTACCTAAATTAATTACTTATCTGTTGTGAAAAATACTGTCATTCTACTCTTTCTGTGTTATTTTTCATGCTCACCGTTCCAACGAAAACCCCTGGGGCAGTAACCTTTCCAACTTAATAACTTTGTTAGTAGTTGTCCGGTTTTCATTAAATCAAAAAACATTTAATTCAGAAGAAAAAGCTCCTTATATACAACAAAACATGTTTAGGTAATGCAGTTTTTATTTTTCATGTAGTAATGCTACTGTAACGAACCTTGCCCACACAACTATTTGTTCAGTACATTTACCTTATGATATTTGTCTAAGACCCTCTTAAAACAACTCACACCACATTTTAGTACAACACCAAGACTTTCACTCACAATCAAAGACCTAACCGCTAGGCCATTACCAAATACATAGATGTTATTTACTTATTGTGTTTAGGTAACAGGACATTTTCCAGGAACTGCTTGATGTCTGTGACCTGGCCTTTACTAGGCTTTAGTAAGAGTATAAAAGAAGGTCGGAAGTCGCCTGTCAATCAGCAACTTCATGAAATCTTCAGATGTAATTGCGCTGGTCTCAGGGAAGTGTTTGAGAGAGCCAATATAAGCAATGGATGAAAGCAGCACTCGATGTGCATGATTTTTTGTTGAGAGGCCTCTCAGGTGGCAATTTCAATGTCATTATTGCCTTCAGTCCATGTCTCCATTCACCTACAAGTCTATATAACTGGGCACCAGGCCTGGGTTGTGACAGGAGCAGTGTTTCCCCTGGGTAAAATAATGGGCAGGGTGGTAGGGTGAGCTAGGCAAGCACTGCAGGAGCAAAGCATTGCTAGGAGGGTCAGGGAACACGCTCCCCGGAGATTTTTTTAAACTAGCTTAAAAATGGTGCATTCTGAGGTATTTTACCCTTTACTCTTGAATATAGAGGGAAGGTATAAAACAACAAGACACTACTTGTAAAAGTAGTAATCATGAATGATAAAAGTCAGTAATCATGGTGTTGTGTGATTTCCACTTTACCACTGGTTCTTGGTTGTGGTGATGTTTTTCTTGCCCTAACCACAGGCCTTGTTACCACGCTGTCTGAGTCAGTAAAAAGTCAAACACCATCTCAACTTCTTTAGGAAGCATACAGTGGTATCATCTGAAGGCTCTTTCATCATCACCTTTAAATGATTATAATATCATAATATTATGGTAAATTGGTGGTTTATGCTCCAAAGATTATAATTTATTTGTTGCTAGCATGCTATGCAATCAATTAAACAGTCATGTCTGGAATGCCACAAAAGTATGTTTATTTTTCTCTTTTATAAAATAGCATAAGTTGTTTAGTATATCCAATTTCTGTGCAAACATATCATTGTCTAGCCCAAGTTATTGATAACCCATTAGTAACACGGTTTTGGGCAAAAAAACGGCATAGAACATTAGTTGAACAGACTTGTGGGCACTTGCGTCAAATCCGGACCCGCCTCGAGTTTGCTGTTATAACTTTAGTTTTGCCTAACTTTGATACCTCAGTGAGATCGTTCCATCTTTCAAAATTATCCTAGGGATATTTACCTTTAAAAATATTGCGTCTTACGCCCATTTCAGGTGTAAATAGCGCCCCGATTTATATCAACATATATTCAATACAAGTGCAGACTAGTGACGTAGTGCCATCAGTCTGCACGGTTTTTATTCCCACCACCATCATAAACAAGAAATTCAAAATCAGCTACACCAGCATTCTGAGTTAATGTGTGCACGTACTATAATAGTAAAATTGAGCACAAAATACATCATAATTCAGCTACCGTTTTCTTTTTCTTTTTTTACCTCTGAGTTCCACGTCTCCCAAACGCAGTTACCTGAGACTGGTGTCAGACATCTGTACCCATTCTAACCTGAGCCTGATGTCACATATCCCTACCTATTCAAAGCTGAGACTGATTTCAGATATCTGTACCCATTCTAACCTGAGACTGATGTCAGACATCTGTACCCATTCCAACCTGAACCTGATGTCACATATATCTACCCATTCTAAGCCGAGACTGATCTAAGACATCTGTACCTGTTCTAAGCTGAGACTGGTGTCACATGTCTGTACCCATTCTAACTTCAGACTGATGTCACACGCCTATACCCATTACAATGTGACACTGACGTTAAACATGACCATATGTAAGAGTTGTGGTCTGGCCCCAGATTCACCGCACTCACTCACATTAATTATAGATGCTCACACACTCAAGTGCTAACTGTCATACCTGCCACAGATGGTGTAGAGTAATTAATAAGAGCTAATTACCTGCATGGCCCCATCTGCCCACATCACCTTCACCTTTTGCATGGGGAACAGCCCACATGTCCCGTAGTAAACAACGACATGACCGTTCAAGGAGTCGGTGTCCATCTCACTGGTGTCCACCTGACAGGAGCTTCACCAATAGCTGCTGCTCGACCGCACCACTAACACGAGTTACTGATGAGTCTGTGATCGCCCTGCGTAGTCGTGCACTCCAGTGATAGCAATCATGATCACATGTAGGTGCCATTATGCGGCTGCCACTGCGATCACTTGTGGAGCATCATGCATCAGTTTCGTCATCATGCACTCATACGCATGCGCGCGCGTACAATCCCACTGTGCGTGCAAACACTGTGACATAGAGCGCGAGACAGAATGAAGATAAATGTAAGACGATACAGGCGTGACAATCAATCAATTAAGATCGAGGACACTATAGTATCCATTTAAGTGCCAGTGTGTCCACACAATCGATCACCACACGGATCACTATTTATTTTTCATCTGCGGCCATGTTAACATTCCCTGATGCCGCACGCAAAATTACATAAGGGATGTTCTTAAAATGGCTTAGGCCTACTGGTGTTCTCGTCAAAATGTAAATTTTGTCTCGTAGAAAATCAATTCCAATCACATTACCCACAAGACTTAGTGTACACATGCAGCCGGGCATCCCAACAGAATTGTAATTGTACGGCGTCAACTACGCACACCCTCAGGACTCCCTTGCCGATTTCAAAAGAGTAGGTTAAGTCTGAGTTGACCGATTCCCCTACATGCATGACTGTACACAATAATACTGAGTTGACCGATTCCCGTACATGCATGACTGTGTACAATGATACTGAGTTGACTGATTCCCCTACATGCATGACTGTACACAATAATACTGAGTTGACTGATTCCCCTACATGCATGACTGTACACAATAATACTGAGTGGACTGATTCCCATACATGCATGACTGTACACAATAATACTGAGTTGACTGATTCCCCTACATGCATGACTGTACACAATAATACTGAGTTGACTGATTCCCCTACATGCATGACTGTACACAATAATACTGAGTTGACTGATTCCCCCACATGCATGACTTACACAATAATACTGAGATGACTGATTCCCCTACATGCATGACTGTACACAATAATACCGAGTTGACTGATTCCCCTACATGCATGACTGTGTACAATGATACTGAGTTGACTGATTCCCCTACATGCATGACTGTACACAATAATACTGAGTGGACTGATTACCCTACATGCATGACTGTACACAATAATACTGAGATGACTGATTCCCCTACATGAATGACTGTACACAATAATACTATAATACCGAGTTGACTGATTCCCCTACATGCATGACTGTACATAGTAATGCGGAGTTGATTGATTCCCCTACATGAATGACTGTACACAATAATACGGAGTTGACTGATTCCCCTACATGAATGACTACACAATAATACTGAGATGACCGATTCCCCTACATGAATGACTACACAATAATACTGAGATGACCGATTCCCCTACATGAATGACTGTACACAATAATACTGAGATGACTGATTCCCCTACATGAATGACTGTACACAGTAATATGGAGTTGACTGATTCCCCTACATGAATGACTGTACACAATAATACTGAGATGACCGATTCCCCTACATGAATGACTACACAATAATACTGAGATGACCGATTCCCCTACATGAATGACTGTACACAATAATACTGAGATGACTGATTCCCCTACATGAATGACTGTACACAGTAATATGGAGTTGACTGATTCCCCTACATGAATGACTGTACACAATAATACTGAGATGACCGATTCCCCTACATGAATGACTGTACACAATAATACTGAGATGACTGATTCCCCTACATGCATGACTATGACTGTACACAATAATACCGAGATGACTGATTCTCCCACATGCATGACTGCACACAATAATACTGATATGACTGATTTCCCACATGCATGACTGTACACATTAATTATTACTCTAAATTCCCTGGTATCAGTCAGTGAACTGCTGACTACTAGTCTTGGGGCTGCAGTTGATAGGTCTATGATGTCACCTATTCCAGTGATCCTTCCTCAATCGGCTTGGCTGTACACATATAAAGTTGGCATTCAAAATGTCTTGTTACAGTAAGTTTGGAAATAAAACAGGCTCGTGTAACATATTTTATGAAGTTGTTGAATGATTTGTTAAGTTTTGCACTGGGTTCATATTGATGCACATTACATTTTCTCACACTAATTTGTATGTCAACCAAGAATATATGCTATGTAATTCTAACTGTATGTATAACTCCTGCACAAACAACATGAGCATACTGTTTACATTCTACGAGTACTGTAATGACCATTATGTATTGGAACACTGTATGTTTCAGCACCCTAAAAATCTAGAAAATTAATTATTTTCGGTACCGTATGTTTTGGGACACCTTAATAAATATAATTATTTTTGTCCCTATATATTCAAACACATGAGATATAGGGCCATTGAGACACTCAAAAATAGTTAGTAGCAGGGTAACAGACAAGGACGACATGACGTCAGGATTTGTTAATGTCCATAAGTATTGGGACAATGAATCTGAGATTTATTTTTGTGCACCCTATGTTTTGGGACAGTTGATAATTTAATTATTTTTAAGTGTCCTAATGCATAGTCATTATGGTATCATATAAATAGCATTACCACATAAAAAATAAAAACTGCATTACCTAAACATGTTTTGTTATGCATATAAAGAGCTTCTTCTGAAGTAAATGTTTTTGCTTTCATGAAAATCGGACAACTGCTACCAGGTAACAAAGTTATTAAACCCTACAGGTGACCACTGGGCAGAATTTCGGCCTGATTCAGTATCACTCATTAAATTTTTTTTCGTTTCCATCATTAGCAACTGACAGGGGAACGCAAGGTATCATTGGAAAGCTGAATTATTCTTCTTCCTGTGGCATTTTTATCAATGAGTTTTATCGCGACATGATTCAGTAATAGCTAATCACAACCAAGCTTTTTAATGTAATAGTAGATGCCCAAATATGGCCGATTTTACTACACTCTGCGTCAGGAATTTACATTCCCATTCATATGGTCTAAACCGGGAAATGGAGGTACCGACGGAAAGCCCAACGATTGGTCAACAGTCAGCCAATCAGCTCTAAAAAGTCTTCTTGTTGACGCTTGTTTAATTCCATCACGATGAAAGTTGGCTTAGTTCACCATTTTTTGTCTCGCTTCGATGATATAAGTTGAATTACTTCAAATGTCCAAGTCAGTATATTGGAAAACACATGACAGTATTTGTGGATCAAGTTATTATACTAGTTCAGACAGTCATATAGGCTTTGGGGGCTTTTTTGAAGTGGATATTATGCAAGTTGCTGGCGAGTAACGTCGCCGGACATCGCCATCTCGCTCCCGGTTCGATTCGGCCGGCTTATTCGGTCTGCCAGCAAAGGATACAGAGAGTTCAAACACAAGGAAATTGATGTCATGTTAACGGACAAGTGCGCCACAGCATGCAACAGTACTAGGCCGTATTCTAGTATTCTTTGTCTGCATGTTCATTAAGTTTAAAAACATGCAGACAAAAATTAATGAACATGCAGACAAACAATACAGCAATATAGCCTATGGCCTAGTACTATTGTGCATCGGGGCGCACTTGTCCATTAACATGACATATCCATTATCAATTTCCTTACATATCAATAAAATAAGTAATACCTAGTTCCTACCCGTAATTACACATATATGTGTCATCAAATTATAGGACATGTTGTGTTTGAACTCTCTGTATCCGTATATATATATATATATGTATCTTTCAAATGGTTTGAATATTATAAATAGTGTACTTAACTTTAGAAAACAAAATGATGCATTTGCAAAGTTTAGTGGCTTGGCCTAATTCACAATCATATATATGCAAAGTAATTCAACATAGCTATGAAGACAAGACAACGATACTTGTGACTAGAAAGTGTACATACTCCCCCATTAGTAATTCAGTAAACATTACTAAACAAACTCAGTATTATGGAGCATGAAGTTGTCATAAAGTAACAATGCCTGTTCCGTTATCCAGAATCAGTCGGGGGTGATAATTATTTGCAAGAACATCACTGAATCAGTTATTTTGGATGGGGAACCATGTGCACCAACCACCAATTGGCAGTGCAGTCAACCCAGTTGATGTTCACAATATTGCCAATAGAGCGTGTTTGCAATCTGAATGTTCTGTGTACAATTGGAACATTTCATGGTAGAAATATTCAAATTGCAGACACGGTTTTGAGTTTATTAAGCATAATTTGATGTGCAGTACATCTTTAATATATTTATTCTACTAATAAGAACATCAGAATAAGTATATCTAGAAAAGTGACGACCAGACAGCTTCGGTTTAACCCAGCAATTACTTGTCTGCATAATTATAAACATCGAATGACAGAATGATGAATGCAGTGCTTTTTATAAACCATATTAAATGCAAATGTCACCAATAAACACCACAGTAATAGATTATACAGTGCCGCTTTATTACAACATAGCGGTGGGTGAAATGTAAATGCACAACTATAGTGGCAATTACATAGTGGCAATTACACTCAAACTTAACTCTTCAAGTGACAAATAAACAAACAGATTCTTTCAGTTGAAACAGTCACCTAGTTAGAAATAGATCTGATTGATATGTACTTGAATATATTAAAAGTAATATAATTTCTTTGCGTAGAGGGTATCCAAAATAGTGTACTGATTGGGGCCATATATCTTAATGCCAGGCATGATGTGACTGTTGTTAACACATTTGAAGTTCATTTCAATTTTTGAAGCTTTGAGGATAAACTTTTTCTTCAGTTCATGATATCTATATATCATGGTAATGACTAGTGGGGGGGGGGGGGTACACCGACCAGAATGTAAAACACATGTTTATTTATCATGGTGTTCCTGACATAAGCAAATCAATACTGAAAGGTTGAGCTGAAATGGATTCACTACCAAATACTAAAGAGAAACATTGTTCTAAACATCATAGCATTCTGTGGGATATCACTCCAGGCTGATATCAGCTGTAACCAACAGCAACCTGTCGACATTGTCTGCAGCAAGTGTGGCATGTTTAGATGTCACTGTGTACCCAGCCACCACCCACCCACTAGTGATGGTGTAGTGATTGATCTAGTAGGTGGTAGTCCATCACAGCAGCTTGTTTGCTTGATCAGTTACTTAGTGAGCCACACAAAACTATGTTCTTTTATCCAAACCAGGCTGAAATAGCATTTCTGTGAACTATTTCATAGTACTACAGTTCGTACTCAGACTCAGTAGTTCACAGACAGGTTGCCAACTGATAAAACATTGTTAAATTTAAAAATGACTTCACTACTACTCGAGTACACATTGTAAAAACCCGGAATTTACAAAATCAATGGATGCTTTTTGAGGTGAAAATTCAACAAATTGGCAGCATGGTGTTTGTCCGGGCAATCCGCGGGTGTGCGCCGATAGCAGCAATGATCGGGCTGCTAGAATCCGTACATGTATGGCTACATTTGTCTCGCTGGACATAGGGCATATATCCATTCAGTAATTATCTGGTAGCAGGAGAAAATGTACATTTTTTAAAAATGAAGTTCAAATAATAATATCCCCACAATTATTGAATGTTATATAGATTTTATAATTTTAATATAAAAAATGGGCCAAGTGGCCCTGAAGTCCTTTGGACTAATTCGTCTATATGTGACCCCGGCTGACCAAATGAGTGATAAGTCGGAACAATTTTAACATTGTTTTCTTACATCCTTGTAAAGGTTTGGTGGGGTGCTTTACACAGTTTCAAAAAGCATGACTGCTACAAAAATTGGCAAAGTTATGGAGCATTGAACATGGTAGGGATCAAAAAGTGAAAATGAAGAAAACGGCTGTTGATGTTTTACATTATATATGCAAATGGATTGCATGGAAATATTACACGTACAACATTCAAATGTGGCACACAGTATGTAATATGTATGTTATGTTGCAATGATACACTGGAAGTACAAACGTGCTGCTACAAAGACTTATCAAGTTATGCCAGATTATGTCTTCATGTGTAAAACTAAGAGGACAGATTATTTGAGAGCAAAAGGTAGACTCACTGTTTGACACAGTTTAAAACCTACAGGCAACTGTCCAGTTTAACAGAGGTCGAGTGGCTTAATGCTGTCTGTTGACACAAGCTACTGCCAGTGACCAATTACACATTAGTCACAGTTTCCATCAAACAATAGCAGGCAGAGAATCTTGTAATACACAACAAGAGCCACCACTGATTCATGGTCAAGTAGATTAGCTCAATGCACCAACTAAGACAATACACAACACTGTGAGTGACAGTGTCCAGAGTGAGGCCTAAGCAGTGTCCTCATTGCTGAATAGATCAATTGGTTTAATTGATCTATTCAGCAATGAGGACACTGCTTAGGCACATTCTGCACAAGTGTTCATTAATCCTTAGTGATTGTTCAGAACACCACACTGACCACATACCTAAACAAAGCGAATGTAATAGAAAATACAGATTCCTTGCTTGTGTATAGTGGAACTATGTCAACTCTTCTAATGGTTGACATTTGGTTGTTTCAGGTGTCAACTATATTGTGAATCTGTAATTATTAGTCTATATTGATACAATTGATTTACATAGTACCATGTCTACACAAGGCATGGCAAGCGTAAACAGAACAGTAGAATGCATTTGATATCAATAAAGTGTAGGATATTTCACTCTATAGTTGTCCAGATTATTAATTTTCTATGTTTGTCACCTATAGGTGACAGAATATTAATTTCCTATGTTTGTCACCTACAGGTTTCTACAGACAATACATCTTTAACCAATAGACACCACAGTCGCACCATTTTATAATAATTAAATGAACATCAAAATAAACACAACTTGCAATTATAGAAAATCAATAGTTTTGAAGACAGTTTAAAAGTTTTAGGCAACTGTTCAGTCTAACAGGGGTCAAGTGTGTCTACTCTGCCTGGGGCCCCGTGACCAATTAAAGGAAATAAAAATAAGGCATTAACTAAAATCCTTTTTCCATGTGTACACACAGTTTAACCTTGTATGTAACATTTGACAACACTAAAAAATACAGAAAAATACATTTGTAGCATAAATTCGATTTTAAACCCGTCTGTGTAGCGATTCCCGCGGAAAATAAAATTTAATGAGCTAGGCGATCACGTGGTATCGGGACGTCACTTATGACCCACACTTGCATCAGGCCGACCCTTTCCATGCATTCAGAGCATGTTTACAAGTATAGCTTTTGGGTCGAAACGAGCGTTATAGAATGAGTTATTGTGCAATATTCTGATGAAATACAAACACTAGTCATCATAGAGGAACAAGCAGTTATTATAACCGTTCCACATGAATCGAATTTTATTCAAAACAATGAATGCGAATGTGCCTACAAGTCGACTAGGTTTCGCCGAGCTTGGGCTCGTTTTCAGAATAACTATATCGAATGCAACCAACGAGAGATAATCTACACCAATAAACATACATACCAAACATATATTGTATCCAGCTACAGAAAGTAACGTGTATAATCTCATAATATCACTAGAATATCGATGTATGAAGGAGGAGTTGTTCAATTCATCATAACAACTTAAATCAGTCAGTGAATTTCTATCGGTCCTGTTAGCTCGGTTGGTAAAGGCGTTGGTTCCTTAGCGTTGATTCTGCAATCGGGCGACGCCGGTTCAAACCCCACACCAAACCGTTGATTTTTTAACACTTTTTTGGTTTATGTTTTCACGAAGTAATATAAATCAAATCATTTTTATACTATGATGCACTGTTTATAAATATTTTGGTAGTAATCATTTATTCGCCACAAAAATGAAAATATGGGAATTATATAACGATTTTTCTAAATTTTATTCATCCAAACAAATATAATGTAATGGATATATAATTTATTAATTGTATATATATTGTACGGTAATATATTGTAATTATATATGTGAAAACAAATGGTGATTTGTCTGGATAAATAAAATTTAGAAACATCGCGTTATATATAATTACCATATTTTCATTTTTGTGGCGAATAAATAATTACTACCAAAATATTTACAAACAGTGCATCATAGTATAAAAATGATTTGGTTTATATTACTTCGCGAAAACATAAACCAAAAAAAAATCAACGGTTTGGTGTGGGGTTTGAACCAGCGTCACCTGATTGCAAAATAAATGCCAACGAACCAACGCCTTTACTAACTGAGCTAGCAGGGCCGACAGAAATTCACTCACTGATTTAAGTTGTTATGATACAACTCCTCCTTCATACATCGATATTCTAGTGATGAGATTATAAACGTTACTTTCTGTAGCTGGATACGATATATGTTTGCTATGTATGTTTATTGGTGTAGATTATCTCTCGTTGGTTGCATTCGATATAATTATTCTGAAAACGAGCCCAAGCTCGGCGAAACCTAGTCGACTTGTAGGCACATTCGCATTCATTGTTTTGAATAAAATTCGATTCATGTGGAATGGTAAGATAATTGCGTGTTCCTCTATGATGACTAGTGTTTGTATTTCATCGGAATATTGCACAATAACTCATTCTGACGCTCGTTTCGACCCAAAAGCTATACTTGTAAACATGCTCTGAATGCATGGAAAGGGTCAGCCTGATGCGAGTGTGGGTCATAAGTGACGTCACATCTCGGCATCCCAAAAAGCGCGCCAAAAATATGCATATTCGAAAATGTCCGGATGTACAGCATTAAATGTGGAATTTCTAATTCATTGATTTTTGTTTTGTTTTTGGCTTGGTGGACATGGAAATAGATAGGAGGATGTAATATAACATGAATTCAAGTCATAGATGTTTTTATTCCCTTTAAAGATTAGTCAAGGTATCAATGGAAGAATAGCACTAGGCTGCATAGTTTAGTCATGCTGCTGGCTTTCTGGCACATTAAACAAAATCTACTGTTGGGGGTGGTCTCAAGGGCCCTTCTCAAAACCACATCACTAGATAATATAAAACTTTTGCACTTTGGGGGCCCTTAGAATGATTCAATAAAATACAGATTTCTTGTATATAGTGGCAGCACCCTAAGATACTTCTATGCAAAATTAGAGAAAAAGTTGCTGAACGGTTTCTGAGATACGGTAGCTAACGGCAGACGCAGAGTGATGGCAATAGTCTAAAAACTATGTTCTGGACTGCTGCCACTAAGTCCGGTCAAACATGGTCATTTGCATGCCACACGAAAACCAGCTCGTCAGATGTTGCCGACATCACTGCAGGCAATGCCATTATTGCTGTTTGAACAGCGCAAATGCATAACATTATCCGCACTGTGTCGTCAGCTATGATTGCTATGTGGCGCTGCTGTTTTCTCATACTGGCGCGAATCTGCAATTTACTTTTTAACATACTTTTTAACCAACGTTTGTTTTTACCACCCAAACAACTCGGTTACGTCTATAAATATTTGCCATACGCAAAGGTGCCGCAATGCATTCTAATGTTTTACGCCGTTTTTAACAAAAATCTGAACATTTTTTTCAGTACTATATCTATGTGCTAAATCTCTAACACATATTCCATCACATTTGTGCCAACAGATAGTTAGAAAAGTTGTTTTCAGTGAAGTATTTATGAAAATAGATGGTCCAAATCTCGTAAAAGACCCGTAGGTCAAAAAACATGCGTCCTATCTGTGCTGTGTAAACAGCTCTATGTTTAATGTTTTAAATTTATAACAATATGTTAGCACAAATTAGATTGTAATTTATGTAAATGGTTCATATCACATGCAACAAATTTTCACAACAGGGACAATTCACATCATCACTCTATGTAAACGAAAAGAATTACCACTGGCACTGTGACGCGTCGGGCAACCGTTAGGTTGACCCAGCATATCGCTTTCGTCTCTCACGACACCAGTGTCTGGTTCATGCAGATACGGTTGTGGACCATAATAAACCTCTTCATAATCATCTAATTCGTTGATGCCATGAGAAACAGCATGACTAGATTTGTCACTACTGTATGACATGAATAATGTTTGGATCAGCCAGCAGAGTCAGTGCCATATAGCGAACAAATAATGCGTTAAATCGTAAAAGCATTCGCACTGTTCAAACGGTAATAACTCAAAAAGTTAAGAAAATTCATGGGTACATTTAATGACAAAGTTTCAGGTAAGATTATTATCATTACGGTGAAAAAAAAAAAAAAATCATTCCGTCGTAGCAATTTCATGTACAACCTGAAACAACAAGCCACGCCGCTGTTTACCATGTTAAAGAATATGGCGTGCTCAGTGGCATTGCCTGCGGTGACGTCATCAGAGCCGCTAGGTGTCGCAACAAACTGTGCAGAAAATGTACATTAAAGCGCGACCAAAAGGGGGGCATTAAACAGGGTGACGGAGGGGGTTAAACAATTATTAAATATCAGGAGACTATGTTTAGAGTATACTTCATTCAGATCGGGAATAAAAAAGTTAATTTCACTTAACCTTAAAAAAATAGATGTCAATGGATTGCACATTGTTCTGCAGGACCTGAAAATGTATGATGGGCGATAATAGGGTATCAGTGGCAACAAACGATGTTTCAAAACACGTCAAAATGTCAATTACGCGGAACTCCACCCGTTTTCCACGATTGTGGAATTTCCATTCAAAAAGGTCAATCCCGTTTCAAAACATGAATTCCATCCATTTTCCGCAACATAGTACATTTGCTGTTTTATACTTTTATTGACACATTAGCAGACATTGTTCGTACTGGATGTTTACTGCTTCATAAAGGTGACGCGAACTATTTTGTTCCTTACCACAATCATAATATATACAGTAGCATACAGTGATATGGGCATTGTGTATGGTACTGTGAGAGTATCACGATATTCCGGAATACTGGTATCTATGTTCTGGCCTTACCCAACATGTACTCAATTATATAGTCCTAAATTATTCAAGTTTTTATTCAAGTTTCAGATCAACTGATCATTGTTCTGTTAAACAGTTACAAATCTGCTTGTGTTCATCATGCTTTCTATTTAATGGCATCACGTGTCATTTTGGGTAGCCTAGAAGTTCTATGTTATGAAGTTGAACCTCTCTAAACTTGAAAGGTCAGAACATCCCACATATTCATAACCAATTCTTCTGATTATTCACACATCTTAAATTGTACATGTATGTACATTACTATTTTAACTTATAGTAAGTTACCTGGGGAGACTCTGTGTCTACTTCTTCACTGCCGGAAACACCTTCATCCTTCTCACTCATGTCTTCTTTCTCCCCACTGCCCTTGTCTGCCTCCACAAGGTTGTCCTGCAATGCAAGTCAAGAAATATGGGGAAACTCAGAAGTTTACATAAAACGGAGGATAGATATATTAGAAGCAGTGTGTTAAATGAGAAGAATGTTAAATTGTTTTAGTGCTGTGTATTTCATTGCCATCAATACTGCTAAACTAAATAAGTATGATTAATTATTTCAAAATAGCATGTAACCATGAGTTTTGATTTAGCATGATTACATGTGATTCAAAATTGTATTAACTGTACATATAAGTGGTAGGAAATGCACACATGCTACATTTGTAATTACACAATATATTAATTTTACAACTAATCATCATGTAGAACAATGCTATGATCAAAATTAAAACAGTTTGGGAATATTTAATATGAAGTTCTACAAGTTTGAATATCTATGAAAATTGCTTGAATGTCACAAAGTGCTCCTAGTTTGGATGAATTGAATGTTGTATGCTGTTTGTACATGGGAATGAGCCTGTTTTAAGCATGGGTAAATAAACATGTCCACGTATCTTGTGAAATGGGTATACTGTGAAAAGACTAGCACGATCTTGTAAAATCACTGGCACTGCAACATCACCTTTTAAATACAAATCTTTCATGGACAAAATGTTGCCGAAAACGAAGACTGACGGATTCATTCATAACTTTAGTAACTTCTGTGTACAAATGCAAAAGGTAGTTAATCAAGATTGGCCACTGCACAGGTCGATCGTGAGCTCTGACATACGTCTCCCTAGTCTGACAGCGAGTTAGTGACACGTCTGGCCCTCTGGGAGGACGGGGGACAAAAAAAAAATCACAGCCTCTCCACTAGTGCTTTGGCCTACATAACAAAAACATATGTAACACAGTTAATAATATCGTGTAGTTACTGGTGGGAACAGCTGTAATTCAATGTGTAGCTATAAACTGCACATACCTGGGCCTCTGATGATTTGTTTTGAGCAAACACCTCAGGCTCAACACTAGCAGCCATATTGGAATTTCCCTTGTCGGGCATAAAACTCGAAAGGTTCTTCTCCTTTTGACGCATCTGAACTGCCATTGGCGCTATTTTGCGAACTGCTCAAAGTTCGCCATCACTGGTCTACAGTAGACCTGCTAATCTTTTAAAAGCAGTTACAATGAGAGTAACGTAATTGCTTAGATAACAAGGGAAACCAATTCCTGTTTGTAGACTCTTGACATCGAAGCAGCTGTAAAGTAGAAATCAGGCGCAGCGTAACCGGAACTAGTTTCAATTTTTAAATGGCGACACCTACCGACCAGTGCGGGGCATAGTCGAGAACAAAATTAATGACATAGGCCCCTTTGTTTATATTACGCTAGCTTCTACATCATAGGTTTCGGAACGGTGGGAAGGCTTGGAGGCTGAGCCCTTCAACAATTTCGTGAACATGATGTGACGTTTTTGGTGAGCTTCATGCGGGGTGAAAATATCCATCCTTAGCAAACAAATCTATAGAAATTATTATTCTATAGAAAAGCTGTACAAATCTGTAGAATTATATAAAATTGTAGTGGTCACTTCAATTATATATATATATAATTTTATAGAAGATTCTATATAATTATATATAACTATTTATTAGCCCCATAAATTGGTACAGAATTCTACAACATTGTATAGCATAAAATACTCTGCAGAAAGCTATCTGTAAAAATCCTACTAAATATTCTATATAAATTTTGTTAAGGACAACACTACACCCCTCCCCCCAACACAGCAAAACATAACCAATACGACATAACCGCTTAGATTAAAATATGCCTACACTGGTTTGGGTCATTCCCTGACTCTTAGGCCAGTTGAGTGTGGGGTTGATTTTTTAAATAATACTTGCAAACCTAATATTTCCAATTCTGTTCCGAGAGAATACTGTCACTAAGACAAGTCAGCAACCCTTTGTCATTGCTAAGGTGAAGTAGTAAAAAGAACATTGTACAGCTTTATTTATCATTAACTTCTTTTCATGTTGCATTTTTTCAAGTGCAAATACATTCTTCATATAACATATACAATGTGTATTCATGATATTAAGAATGGACTTCATAACACAGCTCTCATCACACAACTTCATTTAGAAAGTTGGTAAATTTAAAGGTTGATCTGTGTTCCCTTGTTCTTCTATTCAATTGTTGCCACATAATTTTATAATACCATTGCACCAGAGGCTGTGTCCTGCAAATCTTTCATTTCCCATATCCTGTCTTTGATCGTCCTCTACCACTACTTGTTATGCATGGCAGGGTACATGTGTAACATACATCTAGTTTATTATTCAAGTAGTCTTGTTATTGACTGCATCCACAGGGGAGCTCATGTCTCCAGAGGTGCCATGATACGTGCAACAGTTCAATTTTGCATGCATGTTTTGTAATTTGTTAAATAGATGTTATATATCAGACAAAATTACTTTCATCTGACCTCAGCCAGGTTAGAAGTGTAAAATATTGATATCCGATACCAGATGAAAGTGCCCGAGTCAGTGACCCACCCTCCCCCAAACGAAATTAATGTAGTCTGATATTGGACATCAAATTAACGTTTCGAGATGATTCCTAATAAAAAATTAACACTTCTCAGTAATGGTTGCATCATGATAGCAATCACGTTGTAATCTGATTAACATACAAACATGAATAAAAACACAGCACAGAAACTGTGAAAAGTTATCACACATCAATGTGGCAGTTTTATTATTGATAATGTACAATTCTGATTCAGCAATAACACATGGCCAAAGTATGTGTTGGCCCATTTCACCTGATTATGATTATTTTGATCATACACTGACCGCTGATCTGTTTGTTGACATGATGAAGCTTCTTGTAACTGTCCTAAATACTGTAGTCTACTTTACACATGACACCTAATAATGAATCAATTTATTAATTTTTTCCCAACATAAAATAAATTCTACATTACAGAGAATAATACTTAGCAATAAGTGTCTATGTTGTACATCATCAGAAAAGTTTATAATTTCAATTTTTAATGAGTATCCTGCTTTTCGAGCATATTAATTTAAACTAAATTGAGTCGTGGACAATGACATCATCTCCTATAGTGCTCTCACTACACGTCTGTTTCGCAACTTCTGCAGATATTCCTGCATCTTCTCTGTTCCACTCGGCTGTGGTTCGTAGTAGTGTTTGGGTGGTTTGCCTTCAGCCAGTCGCACCAGGTAGTGGGTGTAGCGGTACTGGATGTGGCCGTACCGCCCTCGGGCGTGTCGTCGTGCCCCCTTTATAAAGTGAGCATTCAGGGCCATTGAGTCAGCTGCAAGAAACAAACCATAAGATACAGGCTAAACCACACCAGCTTACTGGACTGCTTTCATAAGGTGCAGTTATTTATTTAAATGACAAGAGAACTACTACTATCAGGTACACACCAGTGGCATCAGTTAACTCAAATAAAAACTTAACCTGGAGAAAACAAATCTTTCTCTCAAGATGTATTTGGCAGACTCAAGCCAATTAAAGAAAATGTTCTGAAATTCTTAGTGATGAGACTTCAGGTTAACACTTTTTACGTTTAGTAACAAAAATAAAGGTACGTTCTTATATAGCGCAGTATCCAGTCCTCATGACTGCTCAAAGCACTTTACACTTTACTCCCTGGCAGACCTGTTCAATCGAATACCATCTCTACTTCTCTGGGAAGTATCCAGCCTACTATTCATACACAAATATCCACCACTGTCTAGAGCCAGGTACTCATTCATACAGCTGAGTGGACTGGAGCAACAAGGAATGAATTTCCCAAGGTTCGACACCGCAGCACAGGATTCGAACCCGGGTTATCTTGGTCGAGAGTCCGAAGCTCTAGCCACTGCACCACTGCGCTCCACAGAAAGCCACTCCACACTGTTGTGTATTTACTAGTTTACGTTCGCACGAAGTAAATCTCCAACACGCTTATTCTAGCTTAACACAAGGACTGTTTATTCTTAGATCTTACATCATTGCCCATGAGCGGTAGTCGCACTACTCGTAGTTGCGGGACGTATACATATTATTCCTCACGACTTAATTATGAACTCAAAATAATGTTCCACAGAAAACTCTTATTTTAAATGTTCATACAATACTCAGTCAGTAATACACATCTAGTAATCCGTCCCAGAACAATGATGTCTGTGAGAAGATCAATGGCTAATTATACGATGTTAAGCATCCAACGAAATATTCCGTATTGTACGGCTGTAGAGTTCAAAATAACTAAACAACCTCTCGGTACAAATTACGTTGATACTCATTTGCATCACATTATAAGTCCAGTTTGGTAGGTGGACGTCGATTTTCACGCTCTGGGTAGCGTCGCTCAGCAAGAGGACGAACGAAAGTTTGCGCAGTTCCAACAGGTGTAGTAGAACTGGCTTCAGTTCGTCGTGTTGTCGGCACTGTTACTTCCACAGGTGGTGTCGACAGTTCAGGTACGACCTGTGCCGATGTCACGGCCTCGGTGTCTGTTGTCAATCCCGACACGAAAGGCTCATGTACCTCCGTATCCTCGACCATATTAGGGGTAACATTTGTACCACATATTTGATCCAGGTGACGTCGCCACATCATCTGTCCCACCTTGATGATGAAACTCACTGGCCCTGTTTGTTGTAACACAGTTCCTGGAACCCACTTCGGCCCAGAGTGGTAGTTTCTGGTCATCACTGTCTGACCTTCGAAGAAATGTCTCATCTTCCCCGTTCGCGTCGCTGACATCCGTTTCTTCCGGATTGTGCTGTCTAGATCAGGCTTTAGCAGATCTAGTCGTGATCTGATGTTGTGGCCTAACATCAGTGTTGCCGGTGCTTGTCCTGTTGTTACGTGCGGTGTGTTACGGTATGCAAGCAGGAATTTGTTGAGTCTGTGTTGAAGACTGAGCCTAGCATCTGAGCCACACACTGATGCGCGCAGGGACTTTTTGAAGCTCTGTACGAATCTTTCCGCAAGTCCGTTCGTAGCAGGGTGATACGGCGCTGAAGTGATGTGGTGGATGCCGTTCTGCTTCATGAATTTGGCGAACTCCTCTGCGACGAATTGAGGCCCGTAATCACTCACGAGTTGTTCTGGTAGACCCCATCTCGCAAATAGAGATCTCAACACTTCGATTGTTTGAATTGCAGTGATTGTGTTCATTGGAATGACTTCTGGCCATTTTGAATGGGCGTCAACAACTATGAGGAACATTTTTCCTAGGAAAGGTCCAGCAAAGTCAATGTGCATGCGTTGCCACCGTCTGGATGGAAATTCCCAAGAATGCAAGGGGGCCAGTTGTGGTGCCCGCTGTGTTTGTTGGCAACCTTGGCAGGATTTTGCGATGTTCTCGATCTGCTGGTCTATTCCTGGCCACCATGCGTAGCTTCTGTTCAGGCACTTCATTTTTACTATGCCCAAGTGGCCTTCGTGCAATTCTTGTAGCACCCTGTAACGAAGCTTGGGAGGTAGGATGACCCGAGTACCCCACAACAGACATCCCTGCTGGACGGATAATTTGTCTTTTCGTTGGTAATATGGAGCAAAGTCCATGTTGTGTTTGTACTGCGTGCTCCACTCGCCATTCATGGTGAGTTGAAGAACCTTACTAAGGGTTGGGTTCCTGCTTGTTTCCCTTCCGAGCTCTTCACTGCTGACAGGCATCACGCTGACTTGGTCGATGTGAAACAGGTCTGCAGCATCGTAGGAGTGTTGACCCCCGCTGTTATCACGCATTGGCAGTCGTGAAAGACAGTCGGCGTTGGCGTGTTTTGTTGTGCTTCTATACAGGATCGTGTACCTGTATCCACCGAGGAACAATGCCCAGCATTGCAGTCTTGCAGCAGCTGTCGATGATACCGATTTGCTGGGATGAAAGATGGTCAACAGTGGTTGATGATCTGTCACGATGGTGAAGGTTCGACCTTCCAGATACTGGTTGAATCTTTTCAGTCTGCGAAAATATCTTCAATTTTCGGAAGCGCGTACTTGTCCATTTCAAGTACCGGGTTAATGGTGACCTTGAAGTCTCCACACAAACGGACATTCCCGTTCCTTTTTATCACTGGAACAATTGGAGCAGCCCAGTTGCTGCGTTCCACCGGTCTGATGATTCCTTCCGACTGTAAGCGTTCTATCTCTAGTTCGACCTTGGGCTTTATCGCGTACGGCACTGGATGTGCCTTGTGGAAACGGGGCTTGCTATCAACTTCTACCGTCAGTTTGGCTTGATGGCCTTTCACTATCCTTACACCAGGGCTGAAGACTGCGACGTGTTTCTGGAGGATACTCTCCAACTTCTTCGTAGATGTGGAAAACGCATGTGCTGAGAGTGCCTTAATTTCAGGCCAGTTGAGCTTTATGGTGTGCAACCATTCACGACCGAATAACGGTGGGCCCCCCTTGTCGATGATGTAGAGGCTCAACGTTTTCTTCTGGCTACTGTAGCACACGTCGACATATGCAATGCCAAGTGGGCATATCTTTTCGCTGGTATACGTCTCCAGTTGTATTGAAGATTTCTTCAGAGGAACATGGGACAGATACTTCTCGTAGTCTTCGCGACCCATTACGGACACTGCGGCTCCCGTGTCGAGTTCCATTTGCATGTCATGTCCTTCTATTTGCACTTGTAGCCAGATGGTGCCACTGCCACTGTGCATGGAATACAGTTCAAGTCTCTGTACACCATCTTCGGAGTTATCAACGTCGCTGTCTATATGGCGCGTAGCTTGTTTTACTGTGTGAACCTTGTTGTTTCGCTTCTGGTTCTGTTTTGTGGACAAACAAGCTGACCTGATGTGGCCCTTCTTCCCGCAACCGTTGCATGTTGCATCTTTAAAATTGCAATCATCAGGACCATGGTTGTTTCGGTTGCAGCGGAAACACTGTTTTTTTGCCGCGTTTTTACTCTGTTGTTGCTGTCTGACTTGTCTTTGTGAACCACGATTTTGATGCCGCTTCGAAATCGTATGACTGGAAGGCTTTCACTGCCACGCCCCCTTGTCAGCTCGCACGAGTCTTTAGCTGCACGTTCCATTCCTACAGCAATTTCCAGCGCTCGACTAAACGTTAGATTGGCGTCGTTTCTGGATTGCCATATGTTCGTTCGTCAGTCCGCATACGAGCCGATCTCGTAACGCGTCGTCCAGCACTTTGCCAAACTCACAAAACTCAGCGAGTTTCTTAATCTCAGCGATAAACTGCAAAATGGATTCACCCTCCTTCTGATTTCGTTTATAAAATCGGAAACGTTCGGCTATGATCAAGGGTCGTGGATGCAGATGTTTGCGTAGTGCATCACATAACTCTGAATACGGCAGCTCACTCGGCTTTGTAGGAGAAACTAACGTTCTTAGCAACCCGTATGTTCGGCTTCCAATCACACTCAAAAACACGGACACTTTCTTCGCATCCTTTATGTCATTTGCAGCGACAAATTGTTCGAAACGTTCAGTGTACGACTCCCAACTTTCAACGTTGCCGTCGTATATCTCCAATGACCCGATTAATGTTGATGCCATCTTGTTTGACTACGACATCATGGCCTGGCAGACAGACAATGCACGTGACACTGCCGCGGACTCAAAGTTCAGCGTTTTTTTTTAATTCACGAAATATCACAATTTTGGTGATGCTATGACACGGTTACCGTATCGCCGGTTTGCGGAGTCCCTGTGGCTAATTGTCGTCCTAATCGGATCCCATCTTCGTCGCCAATATGTTGTGTATTTACTAGTTCACGTTCGCACAAAGTAAATCTCCAACACGCTTATTCTAGGACTGTTTATTCTTAGATCTTACATCATTGCCCATGAGCGGTAGTCGCGCTACTCGTAGTTGCGGGACGTATACATATTACACACCACTGCGCTAAACAACAGTTTAGACTGCAGACAAATATTTTGGTACTACTTGTTAGAGTAACATAATTAACATATCAATGCCCACGTGATTAGCCAATAAATGGTCATCAGGGCTACCAATATATAAAGTAGTTCAACTTTATAATTTTGCCTTCAATTGACAGTTAAACATTTGGAACTGGTCTGTTACACAGTTGCTTGTTCAAAAATTTATAGATACAACAGAACTATAATTTAAAAATGATGGTTGTTTTCACTGTACACACCAATCCACAGGTTAGACTTGTACTCAACATTGTGATCACGTACAGCCGATTCCTGGGCTTCCAGGAGCACCTGCAACAACAGCACACATCAGTAAATCAAATATGTGCATTTCAGAATAATTTCACAAATACACTGAACCTATCTACTATCCACAATGACATGTTAGCGCTTCTGTGAAATTTTTTAATTAGTTCTGGTGAAATTATTATTAAAGTATTGTTTAATTAGTTCTGGTGAAACTACACTGCATAACACAATTTTTTACAGAATTCTATCAAACTTGTGAAAAAAATGTCAAAGTCCTCTGGCCCAGATAAAACAATTTAATTCTTTATACAATTTTTGCAACATTATTCATACTTTTATTGAACCAACTGCACAAATTACTTAAATTATTTATATGTGAACTACCGGTACACTACAAAGTGACAACATTCCTCTCAATGATGCCCACTAGATACTATCAAAGTGACAACATTCATCTCAATGATGCCTACTAGATACTATCAAAGTGACAACATTCATCTCAATGATGCCTACTAGGCACTATCAAATGATCCTATTCAAGTCATCTATAAATGTGTAGAAGCCACCAACTGACAGTACAGTAGAAGAACATCAAACTATGCTACCTAGACTTAATCTCAGGTAAAGTTACAATAACTACAATTTAAACACATGAATGAATTTAAGACCGAGAGCTGAAAAAGCAGGTACAGCGATCCCACCTCCTTGACAACCTCGGAACCTTTTCTTTCAACAAATGACAACTGCTTCAATGCTTCATCTATAGACATGCCTCGGATCTGAAATGTGAGAAAGTGTATGAGAAACGTCATCACTATGTCGTTTCTATGTACTAGACAGCGTACTGCTATGTTTCATTCCAGGTCTTTAACTGTACGTGACACTGGGAATTATGTGACGCAAACAGAGATTGTGGTTGACCTGGCAAAGTCACTAGATGTGTTCACATTGTGCAGGATAAATTATGGTGAATCAGTAATAATGAATGATACAGACATTACTGGTGACATGTAGCTTAACAAGACTTCTCTGTGAACTGGCAAGGATTCTCATCATTGTGACAATGCAGACACTTTCATACACACAAAGCAGGACATCATATTTGACAAGCCATTGTGCTATGTCTATGTTACTCTTGCAGCCAGAGAGACTGGACATACCATGAAGGCAATATACCACATCTTCTTGGGACTGTACTTGATGTTAGCTCGGAAGTGTGTAATCTCCTGCAACACATTCAAAGGATTCATTCTGCTGGAGTTAACCTTTATTTCTTTCAAGTGTTGCACCATATAGTTTGTTCCCAAAACATTGTTTACTTTCGGACAATAGTTCATAATGGTGCTGACTTTGAACTTGCATGCATTATACAATGGTGTGTGTGCGTGCGTCTGTGTCCCTGTGTGATAGTTACTTTGTGAAGGAAGAGGACATATGCATGGGTATCCAGTCCAGGGATGGGGTAAAGTACATTTGATCATGTACAATTCCAAGTGCATGTACATTATGTCAAGTAGTCCATTTTAGTCATGATGATCAACAACAATAATATGATTCAGATGCCAATTATTAAATATATGGGAAACAGATAATATTAATAATTTTTATTTTAAGTATAATCAGGATGGGCCACCCTCGCAAGCCAAGGGTGTGACTATGTACACTATTCCTACGCTTTGCACGGAAGTTAGCGATCTGCCAAGGGGTACTGAGACTGATGTAATCCACAGCACCCCCTGGCATGCGAGGATGGGATGGGCATTCATTGTTGTGAACCATACAGGCAAAACAGCAGAGAATTTATATACTCGAAATATACTTGATATTTTGGCATGTGCAGCTGACTAAGTACAAATACTTGTCATTAAAAAACCCAAGTACAAATCAAAGAACAAGTACTGAAAAAATATACTTAAGTACAAGTCCACATACTCAACCCCAAGTCCCCAACCCTGATATCGACATAATTCAAAGTTTCATGTAGTGGGTATCTGACGTTAAGATACTACTTCTGTACAGTGTAGACCCAAACGTTTTGAGATGACCCCTATTGTAAGATGCACTCACTGCAGGTCTGATGGGCTCCCCCTCCTTAAGAGGAGGGTAGACAATGTCATTGTACTTTGGCCACCCTGTTGGCTCCTTGGGTGTTGTCCTCTTGTCCAGGGTTGTGCATGTATGGAAGTTGCAACTGCCACTTGGCACGAGGGTAGTGATGGCTGGGGTCCAGGTGCTGCAGACTACAGGCCTACAACACAAGTGACCACATCAATCTAACGTCTTCTACCTAGTCCTAGTGTCTATATAGTGTCTTGTGGAGTGCAGTGGCTAGAGCATCGGACTCTCAATCGAGAGAATCCGGGTTCAAAACATGTGCTACTATATTGAACCATGGGCAAATTTATTCATTCTACATTGCTCCAGTTCACTCAGTTGTATGGCTGTAGACAGTGGTGGATATTTGTGTATGAATAGTCTTTGCGCATTAATTGCAGTTATTATTTATGTTATTATGACTTAGAGTTATGGCTCTATGCATCAACACTTTGGCTAATATAAATGGTTATAAAGTGTATTAGATATCTTAAATTAGAATACAGGCAAGTGAAAAAGCAATTAGATTACAATAAATATGGACAAAGCCAGTTGGCAACTTGGCATACATGTGTTACGTTTATGATTAACACTTGTTTGGGCCCATGTGTGTTAGCAGTTTGCTGGTTGGTTCGGACCATTAACCAAACCTGTCATGGACATGACTCAAAACATCCAACACCTTTGTGGCTGTGCTAGTCATAGCAAGGTTTGAATTTAGCAAGATTAACTGTTGGGCCCAAAGTCTATGGTTCAAAGTCTATGGGCCTGACTGACTTGTTAAAATTGAGGCATTTAATTACCTATCATGACATGATTAATCTGACCAAAATTGCAGTGGTGTACATAATTTGTTACAAAATGGAGCTTCTATATAAACTATCAAGCATGACAGGAAGAGAGCAATCATATGATTCACCCATTCTGCGAGTTACAGCAATATTAGCCAGTGAAAACCTTTGTATTCTTTGTAAATGTTTGAACATGCATTAATCATGGATTTACATCAACAAAGTTGGGTGCCATGGTTGGCGACAAACAAACTGTTTAATCATTACTAGGGTAAATGTAGATTGAAAGTATGGATCCTTTCGAATTTTGGAAACTCAAGAAAAGTGCACAATCAACGGTTAACACTGACAAGTTGAAAGCAGTGCATAAACTGTGTATTCTTCACGGAAAGATTGATACATGTGCATGTTTCAACTTTCAGTTCGCTGAAATCAAACTTTTTATTTGTCAGTTCCAATTTAGCAACATATCTATGTATGTGTCATCGAAACATTATTTAGCTTGTGTTGTGTTCTCGTTTCTGTTCTAAAAATTATTGCGGACATCCTGTCGTGTGACACTGCAGCGAGAGCAGGTGTGGCTATAATTATCAGGGATATTTTATGTTTCATTTGTCAGTAATAAATAACCAATTAAGCGACAAAATGGTGTCAGAGTGGGATATCGTGATGCAGTGGTCTTCGCACTGCTAACTGTATCGCAAAGAACGGTAATGAGTGCATGTTAGCATTGTTGACATTCGCCTTCGACACGTTCAGCGTCAAACTGTGACAGCTGTCAAAATGTCAATATCATTGAGTCCTGACGATCTATGAAACTTACTGGCTGCTGCCATGCAACAGGCCATGTTTTCAGCTCTGTCCACTACCACAAACGCACAAGCCGTCTCTACGAGCAGTGTGCCATCGTTCCAAAGCTATGAACTCAGTCGTGAGAAATGGGGGACCTACATGCAGAGGCTTACGCAGCATATGATCGCGCATGCTGTTGTTGACCCAGACAAGAAAAAGGCATATTTTCTGTCCTGGATAGGGGCAAACACGTACCAACTTGTCAACAAACTCTTTAGCACATCTGAATTAGCTGCTGCCACGTTTGACCAGGTAGTCAAGAGGCTCAATGAACATTATAAAGAGTCATTGCACGAGCTGGCTGCCTCATACCAGTTTTATCAATGCAAAATGAAACCTGGTCAGTCGTATTCAGATTGGGTGGCAGATCTGCGCAGCATTGGGCGTGACTGTGATTTCGGCACAGCTCTTGACCGGCTCATTCGCGACATGATTGTGTTAAACACTCTGCACGACGAGGTCCGCCGGGCTTGTCTCAGGGAGTCGTCGCCAACTCTTGAGTGTGTGCTAAAGACAGCAAATTCATGTGGCATTAGCTGCTAGTGATGCCATCGTGAAGGGGCCTGCACATGGGCCTACACCAGGGCATGCACAGGAAGTCCTGGCTGTGGAGAAAGTGCGTCCTCTGCGACGAGCCAAGATGGGCACCCACAAGTACGAGAAATTTCATGCGCCCGATTCTCGACAAGATCTTGTCAATAAGCCGCGTCTGGCACTGCTAATTAATGGTCATGAAGCCGAGTTTGAGGTCGATACGGGGACTCCAATCGTGCTCGTTGGAGAAGAATTCTGGAAGAAAATCGGTTCCCCCCGGCTCTGCAGATCAAGAGTCAGACTCTGTGCCTACGGCCAGCGTCAGATCAGCGTGAGAGGTGAATGTACTGTTGACGTTCAGTACGGGTCGACAGTCCTGCAACTACTGCTAATCATTGTCGACAGCGGTGTCTCGTTGTCGACAGCGGTGTCTCGCTGCTCTACCCGACAGTGAGCACTACGGCACTATCATCAACTAACGTGCACGCTGTAGAAGCAGACGACCTTGAAGTCATTGCTGATCACCCGGACATCTTCAGTCTTGGCTTGGGTCGGTGCAACAAAACAAAAGGGCATCTGCAACTGAGAGAAGGCATGCAGCCGAGGTTCTTGAAAGCCAGCCAGCAACACCCAATTCCCAGAATTGAGGAACTGTTCGCAAAGTTGAAAGGGTGTATTCACTTCAGCAAGCTGGATATGCGAGATGCATATTTACAGGTCGAGCTGGATGACGAGTCAAAAAAATTGCTCGTCATCAACACACACAAGGGATTGTACCAGTACAACAGACTCTGCTTCAGTCCTTCTCCTGCACCAGCCATTTTTTCAAAAATTGGTTGACAATGTAGTTGCAGGAATCCCAGGAGTCGCTGCATACTTGGACGACATCATCGTCACAGGACGGACGACCGAAGAACATCTGGACTCAAGTTGCAACTCAGCAAGTGTGCGTTCTTCAAAAAAGAGGTCTCCTACCTGGGCCACATCATCTCTAAAGATGGCTTGCGAGCATCTGATGAGAGAGTTGAGGCGATCGTCCAGTACTCACCTCCAGAAGACGTCAAACAACTTGAGTTTCATTGGAAAAATGAACTACTATGGCAAGTTCATTCCAGCGTTTGCATCTGTCTGCTCTCCACTAAACAAGCTGCGGTGCAAGGACACTCCTTGGCACTAATCGGCTGAGTGCGCTACCGCATTCGAGCAGCTGAAACAAATGCTCGCAGAGAAGACACGGCTCGTGCATTTCGATCCAGTCAAACCGATCATACTAGCCACTGATGCGTCACCGTACGGCATCGGAGCCGCAATCTCGCACACGCTGTCTGATGGTAGTGGAAAGCCTATCGCGTTCGCCTCCAAGACGCTCAGAAAGGCAGAGAGAGGCTACGCGCAAGAGGAAAAAGAAGCGTTGTCGATTATATACAGCGTCCGGAAATTCTACCAGTATCTCAGTAGTCGTCACTTCATCATTCTAACCGACCACAAGCCACTGCTGACGATCTTTGGACCAGATAAGTCACTTCCAGTGATGTCGCTACAGCGCCTGCAGTGCTGGGCATTGCTGTTGATGGGCCATGATTATGACATTCACTATCACTCTTCCGCAGAGCACTGCAATGCTCTTTCTCGACTCCCTGTCGATCCAGATCTCGCATTTGACCATGATGAGGCCATCAGCCAAATCACCACGGAAGTAGATGAGATTATGCTACAGGCTGTAGAAGATTTCCCGATCTCGCTCAGAACTGTTGCTGACTACACAAAGAAAGACGCTGTCTTGTCTGAGGTGCTAAGTTGCGTACGCGATGGCTGGGTTACATCTTCAAGACGAGGACAGTCGGACAGTTTGCAACTATTCATAACTGCGCAAACAGAGATCTGCAAGGTGCAAGGTGTACTACTACGAGACTGTCGTGTTGTTGTACCGCAGAAACTGCAAGCGAAAGCGATCGACTTGCTAGACAAATCACACCGTGGCATGATTAGAATGAAAGCAATGGCCAGACTCTACATCTGGTGGCCGAGAATAGAGAGTGCCATCGTAGAATGCTGCAAATCGTGCAACACTTGCGCCGTCACTGCACCGGCGCCACCAGCAAATCTCTCGCCCTGGCCTATACCCGACAACCCTTGGGATAGAGTGCATGTTGATTTCGCAGGGCCATTTTTGGGAAGCATGTGGCTGCTGGCAATGGACGCATATTCCAAGTGGCCCAGCGTCATTCGACTTGCGAATTACCGAGACAACCATCACGGCTCTTGATGCGCTGTTCACCAGCTGGGGCCTACCAAAGACCCTCGTATCGGACAAGGGTCCTCAGTTTGCGTCAAAATAATTCGCAGACTGGTGCCGATCGAATGGCATCCTACACATGACCTCCGCACCATTCCATCTGCCTTCAAATGGAGAGGCCTTGTTAGCGTGTTTAAGAGAGCGATGCAGCGTTCTGTGGGGGAGGAAGACCAAGCCGCTAGAGACTTTCTGAGAGAGTATCGCAGCACTCCTCACTACACTACCAGAAGAACTCCTGCGGAGTTGATGCTGGGTCGCCAGTTTCAAACGCCGCTATATCTGCTCCAGCCGTCTTTACCTCACCCAGAGAAGAAGTAGCTGGAGAAACCGCTACACTCGACCACGTTTACGATCGGAGACCACGTCTTCATTCGCAACTACGGCATGAATTGCAAGATCAAGTGGATTCCCGGTCGAATAACGTCTTCTCTGGGCACTCGCATGTTCACCGTCCAGTGTGCTGACGAGGTTCATTGTCGTAACGTCGACCAGATGCGTCACAGGGTTAAAGTCTTGCCCACGCGGGCGCAACCACCAGTCGACCAGATCCGTTTTCCACTAACTACGCGAGCTGCTACTCCACCACGGTTACCGAGACGCCGAAAAGAGAAGTCCGACTCGAACAGTTGTCGACAGCCGAAGACGGTCGTCATCTCGTTTCTCCGCCGCGACTTGCTGTTCCCGATGATGTGTCGCCAGTGCTTCGTCGTAGCACACGTGATCGCCATCCACCGAGCACGTACACCACCTAACTCGAAACTGTGGGGAAGGATTGTCGTGTTTTCATTTTTGTTCTAAAAATTATTGTGGACATCCTGTCGTGTGACACTGCAGCGAGAGCAGGATGACGTGGCTATAATTATCAGTGATATTTTGTGTTTCATTTGTCAGTAATAAATAACCAATTACGCAACAGCTTGTAAACCCTGATGTCAGTTATTGTTAATGAATAACAATTTGTGTAGCCATAGACTTACGTTCACTTTGGGCCCAGCATTGCCATTGACCACTGCATTTGTGATTTGAGAATTACTTCATACCAGGAATCATGAACACGTGTTAAGTTTTGTTTTCATACAAATTGTTTTGGCTCTCACTGGGCCCCAGATTTTGTGGCGAGCCCCTATACTAGGTATGTCAACAACAAAATAGAATATGTCATATCATCATTTAAATGGTGCTACATGATGGATAATGATATGTAGTCTACTACCCTTTTTGATTTTTTTTGGTATCTTCAATATTTGTGGCACTATTCAATGGTGGCGTTTTTTTGTCTATTGGTTTTCAGTCCATTTCTTGTGCACAGTCTGCACGAGGACTGCATTTATTTGATTGGAAATCGTCAACTTGCGAGACCGCGAACAAGATGCAAAGTCGGAGACGCGAGTTTTATGGCAGCAGCTCCGGACCTCTGGAACGATTTACCCACATCAATGCGTGAACTAAACAACGAAGCAGCTTTTAAAAGCGCATTAAAAACACTCTATTTTAATCGATATTTTAACTCCAGCAGCCGCAGCAGTCCCGGATCTGCGGAGTGATCTACTTGTTTTCAATGCATGTAATGAACACTGACACTTTTAAGAGCACTTTTAAACACTCTCTTTTAATCAATATTTTAACTGCAATTGTGACTTTTAGACTTGGCATTAAGCTTTTATCAATTATCTTTTGTTTACATAACATGATAATACTAATATTTAAAGATATTTGTTTTTAATATCATTTTTTAAATTTAATTAATAACTTTTTGGATTTATTACTATTTTACATGTAAAGCGCCTTGAATAGTTTCTAACTAGAGTTGGCGCTATATAAGTATATTTATTATTATTTTTTTATTTTTTTTTAAATAACATTGGAACCTTTTAACTTACATCCACAGCATGGGATTAATTCTTATTAATGACATAATTTAGCTGAAAATTAATTAGGTAATGAGCACTGTTAACGTTTGAAGTATGAATATTGCCAATATAATGAATTTAATACTATGCAACCTTTAAACGGATATTATAACTTGACCTATTTATTTGACCTATATTTCACATTTGACCTATATACCTGAATTTATGGCATAATTAATTCATAAATGCACCCATTGGATCAATCATGATACAACCCTTTAGGAAATGTCAATTTTGGTGACCTTGCCTTGACCTACATTCCATTTTGACCTACTTACTGGGATTAATTCCATATAAATGACATAATTTAGGTGAAAATAAATTAAGAAATTGACAATTATCATTTGGGTACAAAATTGCTAATATAATTACTTTAATGCTATATAAACTTGTAAATGGTTATTAGAACATGACCTATTTAGTTGACCTTTATTTCACATTTGACGTATGTACTGAAATTAATGGCGTAATTAATTAATAAATGTGCACACTGGACGTTTGAGGGATTACAAATGTCAAAGACAATAATACATATAAACTTTAATGAACTGTGACCTTGTAAGTACCAATTTTTAATACAACCTACTAGTAGTACAAATTAATTCGAAAGTGGCGCAATCAACGTTTGAGGGATGGAAGTTGTTAATATATAATTTCATGCTATGTAACCTTATACATGCCTCTTTTAACATGGCCTACTTATTTAAACTAGTGCTCACAGTTGACCTATGAACAGGGATTAGTAGAATAATATTTACCGGACCATTTTGTGTACTAGAGGACCTTTTACTGAACAGTGCATAGCAGATTTACATTGGACATGTATCACTCCCCTAAATTTTTACCGAATTCAAAATGAGTTCACCATGGAAATAAAAAGAACACATTTTATAAGTCAATCAAGTAATGGTGTGGGAGGTTAAAGTTAACTTGGCTCCTATAACTGAGTGTGAACATTTTTTTTTACAAAACATGATATCATTGAAAAAACCATCAAGGCAATTTATTATAAAGTAAACAGTGCAGCACCATTCATAATATTATGTCCAAAACACCAGGTTATTATCATCATTATCATCCTTTTGGCGGCCACAATCAACTTGCTGATTATTCTGCCGCTCTTTGGGGGTTGTGAGGAGGTAGAATTTGATTTTGTTAAGAGAAGAATATCTAGAGTGACAGACCTATGGAGAACATTCGATCGCTATAAAAGTTTTAAATTAATAATAAAATAAACTCAAATTAAAAAAATTATAAGAAAAAAACAAAAACAAAAAAACAAACAAACGCAAGTGAAATCAAATGTAAAACAATTAAATAAATAATGAAATGAAAATTAAAATCCATACCCCTATACCTAGTCTAACTATGTAATATCTATTTTTGTGGCACCCTTGCTTTGAAAGTGTCAAGGTGCTGGCAGCTACAGCTGTTTCAGGCAGATCGTTCCAGTCTTTGATGGTATTGGGGAGGAAAGAATAAATGTTCATAATTTCACGATAGGTAACGTGCGTAAGTCCGTGCAATATGCACTGAATTATAGTTCATAATTCACGATAAGTAATATGCATAAGTCCATGTAATATGCACTGAAGTTCGTAATTTGTGTGTGAAAGTCCACGAAAGTATGCACTGGGTTAGCTACGACACCAGTATCTTCTACCATGATGAGAGAACTCTGCCAGTTGCTGATGAGTCGACCCATGCAAGGAGCAATGTCTACAATTCTCAGTTGAATAGCAGCTTTCATTATGTGAGCATATTTTCACTGCACATATCTTCCAGTTGAGCAACGGATGTGAGGTAAGCATAACTATACCGCACTACCCATGTCTGCTGATATCACAGCTCTGTCAGTTGTTGAAGAACGGAAACATCCTAGTAGCGACATCTACATTTCTCAAAGTCATGTAGCAATGTTCTTCAAGTGTGCACATTGTTATTCCACGTAAATTTGAGTTGAGCAATGGATATGAAGCGACTATGATGCCAGACACTTCTGTAGAGATCAAAGAGCTTTGTCAATTCCTGAAGAGTTGACCCATGCGAGCACTTGCCATTATTGACATTGGTGCAGGCCCACAGCTGTTTCCTGTTAGGCACAATCTCGTGCGTAGGTAAGTCAGTAATTTGAAAATTTACTTTACAAATACAATAGCAATTTCTAAATAAATATTCTTAGAATATTTTAACATGATTTTAAATTGAATCAGAATTTAATTTTGAAAGGTAAAGAAAAACAATTGCAAATTTTGAGCTGTATATATATGAATGAAAGGTTGTCTGCCAAGGAGGATTAAGATGGTTTATTGTATGCAGTTGAAGTTATGTATAGAGTGACATCAAGGCCAAAGGTGTTCATCATCAACACAGAAACAAATGATCTAGACAAAGTTGATGCAAGTGAAGTAGTGATATGCTAAATTCTATGTTTTGCAGTTGTGTTTTGAAAAGTAATTTTGATTCATAATGGTTGTTTTGGTTGAACTGATTTTTGAATTGACAATTTTGAAGATTAAAAAATGTATTAGAAAAAATAGTGACAGAGTGCACATGTTGTAGCATGAAGAAAGCAGCTAAACCTGATGTTGGCATCGCTTGAAAGCTATAATAGCTGCTCTCCTCGTGATACTGACATATCTTCATGCCAATGGTACTCATGTGCACTCCGTCTCTTGCAAAATGCTTTGGAAGAAACAATTCACGATGTGCCCAGAAATTTATTTTATTTGAATCGGTGATCAACTGGGCTATTCGTGTACTAACAATGTGCCGGGCTTAGTCAAAATAATTTGGAACAACATAGTGGCTGCCGGACTTAGGAATTCGTGTTAGAACATGGCATATCACTACCTGTAATACAGAAGGTATTGAAGTCAGTTTCTGAGCAAATGACACAATACCTTCTGCCAATTCTTCAGGTGCACAGAAATTGCATAGATCATTCGTTCCTATGTCGATTAAAACAACATTTGGCACCTCTGCACACACAGCTCCAAATTCACGGAACAAACCACCCAAGGTAAGTCCTCCCTTTCCTAGAAAGACAACCTTGTCAAACATACAAGACAGGAGAAGGTCGGGACAGAAATAGCAGTATTCAGCATTGTGCCCAACGATTAGCAGCTTGGCCTTGTGTGCTTCGGAATCCATTCTGAAAATAAAAAACAGTACATTTCTGCATTTTTGTAATACCACACTTTTCTTAGTGCACACAACATCGATATCACTTCAGTATTGTGATTCACGACAGAAGCCACGTGGAGGCGACAGTGTGAACATTCTGTCCTTGTATGTGAGTATGCAAGATTGTTTGATATATCGTAACTTATCTTTATCTTCACCACCAGAATTCCTGAGTATTTGTGGCATGAAATACAAATCACAACAAGCTATCATGATTCACATAAAAACACCACAAACAAAACAGTAAATATTATTAACATCAACAAAATGGATAGTCAACATGACTAGACTGAATTATAAAATGTGAATTACAATAATATAGGATTACAGGAATACAGGTGTCAGGTGATGCAAATTAAACTGGAAATATTAATTGTTCATAATTTCTATCATAAAAATACAGATACAGACACAATAATAATATACACGTATTACATTTTATTAACACAACTTACTAAAATTGAACTGTTAAAAATGTGGATTGTTCAGATTAAGAACGTATTCCTATATTGATTGAAAAGGAAGTAGAGCGCACAGCGACGCCCACAGTCACAGATGTGACATCAATAGACATCGCCGTAAATGTCGCTGTTTTCGAAATTTCGTAACTTGTCCTAAAAATATTGATTACTAGAAAACAGTATTGCATATATAACAAATATCCAATCACAACTTTCTAACATTTAACTGATAAAAGTGGGTATGGCACAGATTACAATATCGATCGTACATACGTTAGAATGGCGCCGCGCCTCAGCGCATACATTATAAACAGCCGCTAATGCACCGAGCAACATACAAAATGCATCAAACTGGCAAGCTACCGGTCATCTAAGATTGGTCTTCCTTGCGTTCCGCATGGATATACAAGATTCATAGTTATACCATATGAAAGCTAGGATTCTAGTTTCACAAAGACACCTAAGCATTTTTAAGATACACGCTAAAATATATTAATATTTTTGTAAGTAAACACAACGCAAAGTTCACCAACCTTAATATTGCCCAGCCGAATACAATGTAACAGATTTTACCCGCCGAGCATCTTCTGATGGCATTCATTGGTCGATATAAATGTCAACAGCAACAAAATTAGTATGCATATCGAGATCCACAACATTTTCCGAGATCATGTGATCCAGCAGATCGACTGCGCGGCAAAAAACCTGCGCCATTTCTGGAACGCGTTAAACCGACGCTGAGCGGTGCTGCCACCCAGCGGATGTTGACATACCTACCTATACTAGGCACTTCAACAAAAAATTAAATATCATGCTAAAACATTGGGAATGGGCTTAAATTAAAGGTAATAGGTTAAGGATCACATAACTGTTTACTTTATTAAGATACCTTTAATAGATCAAAAGATATTGCGATTTTAAGACGGAAAAACAGCGTCATTTTTGTGTATCTCTTACAATGGCAAAATGAACTCATTTTTGTGTTTTCTATAGGTAAATATTTGCTTTAAAATGCAATAACTTTTTTATTTATACAGATATTTAAATACTGTCTTCAGGGTTTTCAAACACATTGACAAGAGTAATAAATTTATAATATTTAATATTTTTAGTACTAATTATAACCAAATTAATGCAATTAATTAGTTAATTTTAGTTATGTAGCATGCAAAACTCAACAGACCAAAACGCTCCTTTTAAAGGCCATAATGTCCATGATTATAAAGATTTTATACATATTATGCAATGTGTATAACCACATTAATAATGGTAATAAATATGAATTTAAAAATAATAATTATTTAATTAATTAGTCAATATTGGGTAATTAGCGCACAACCTCGACAGACCAAAACATATCAGTAAAAGGCCATAATGTCCATGACTATGAAGATATTTATACATATTATGCAATGTGTATAACCACATTAATAATGGTAATAAATATACATTAACAAATTATTTAATATTTGATTTAATTAGTCAATATTGGCTAATTAGTGCGCAACCTCGACAAACGGACACATTTCAGTAAAAGGCCATAATGTCCATGATTATGAAGATATTTGTATCATTTATGAAAGCAGTAAACCACATTAATTATAGTAATAAATATACATTAACCAGTCATTTCACATTAACAGTAACTTAATTAATAAGTTAATATTGGCTAATATTAGCACGCTAATGACTGACCAATACATTTCGATAAAAGGCTGGAATGTCCATAATTATGAAGACAGTTATATAATTTATGCAATGTTCACCACCACATTAAACATTATAATAAATATACATTAACAAGTCATATATATCATTAACAATAACTTTATTAATAAGTAAATATTGGCTAAATACTCAAACTCAACAGATCAATACAGTAGTCATACTTCACTGTGTCTATGTGTGACTGTGTCCTGACAGGTTGGATGAATGTTGCAGGCTCAGTACAGTTCACAGTATTCCGTCGCCGGACCCAAATGCACCAAATGCAAGACTGCTTTCTGTGTTACTCCCCATGGGAGTCAAGTCCTGAAGATGAAGTCTGGTGTGCTCACAATACAGTCTTTTTGTAATATTGGCAGTTGATTGTCTCATAGTTTAATGCCAGTAGACTGCAAGATCTGTGCAGCTAGGTTCATATTTCAGTATCTTGTAGAAAAACGTTGTGTTCGTCAACATGATGTCTATAAGTAATGTTCATGTCGTGTTGAATGGACACTGTTCAATCTAGATATCAGATATATAATCAGCAAGATGTGTATGTATGCAGGCATGTGATGAATGTCATATTCAGACGACTCTGAGGCTCGGTACCTTCACAGTCAGACACAGATCAGTGTAAGATCAGTGTCACTGCATGTAATTGCGAATATCTGAAATAAAAAGGCCATCGTGTACCATATTTTGATAACTGTTTTGATTCTGCATGCAAATCTTGTGAAATAATTTTCTTATCCCTGCAACTGTTACTCAAGAGAGCAGAGTGAAATTCTATAATAATGCATTATGTCAATTGTCACACAATGAAACGAATTATGTTACATCTGTCCAAGGCATTATGGTTTATATTACATTTTACAAAATGTTGTGCAGTGACTGTTTATCATGAAATATTTTTTTAAACAAATTAAGTCGGATAATTTACGTATTTGATGTAAAAAAAAATTCTAACCAATTGTTGATTTAATATGTAACAACAATTATTTTAAATTATTGCATAATGAAATTTATATTATTTCTAAGTCTAAATAAAAGCATAACCATAAATAATGGCATAATGATAAGCCATGCCAAACCCAAGTCAAGACTGCCAAGGCAAGAGTAAGCAGTAACCAGCCCTTTCCTAGGCTAAGGCTAGCCTAAGTCTAAGACTACCATGCTTGGCCCATAGTATCATAGTAATAGGCTATTAATTAAACAAAGTGAAAGTCTAGCAACTCTAAACTACTACTTTGACTGTTGTGTTGTAGTGATTTAATTTCAGTAATGTGGAATAAGTCACAATATGGCTCCGATGACATCATCACGATGTCGATGACGCGGCGCAAGTGGCTTAACCAATAGTCACAGATCGGTCAAATAATCGTATCATGATTTTTGAATGGCTCAAAAACCATATATGGCGCCCGAATCCGCCAAAGATTTTTCAACACAGACTAGCATAAATCCCTATAGATCAGGCTAAACACTAAATCTTTTCTCTTAGACACACTTATATAGCTTAATCCGACCTGGTTTTGTATACGCGCATGCGATTTCATCGAAACATAATGCCTGACAATGGTGAAACTTCAATTTTTTGGAACGGTTCAAAATCATAGATGGCGCCCGATTCCGCCAAAGATTTTTCAACACAGACTAATATAAACCTAGTAGATCTTGCTAAACACAAACGATTTCTTCTTATATTAATGCAAATGTGCTAACTTTACTAATGAAAAACAGCTATGTCGTCAAATCGATAAAATCTAGCAGATTATTTGGTCAAATTTGAAAAAGACACGTAAATAAAATTCGACTTACCAGCAAAATTAATCCTTCAGCAGATGACGTCAACGATAAGATAAAGCGCGCGAATCCAAGAGTTAAAACAAAGCACTACCCGGGCAGTGCGTAAATGACACGGCTAAATCGTGAACGGATCGCGGCGCACGGAAAATTACGTAGCGAGCAGAATCGTTTGAAGTGCCTACCTATACCTAGTCTCCTTAGCTAGGTACATTACAAAAAAATTCAAAATTGATATATAATCATTTAATCACTTCTATGTGATAGTGTATGCTATGTAGTTTACAACCCTTTTTGAAATTTTGAATTATCTCTATTATTAACAAAGTAAATCCACTTTTTAGTGTCTGAAAAAAGGGTCATTGTGTCTATAGGATTCATGTCCATTTCTTGTGATCTGGAGCTTGTGCAGACTGTGCTGCCACCATGTGACACTGAATATAGGCAACACATTACATAATCTGTATATTGTAAGACATTGAAGTAAAGTAAAATGTTATGACCCAAAAATGTTGACCTTGTACTGTCACCTTGACGTGACCTAGTTATTTGACCTTTAATGACCGTTGACCTATATATGTTGACAAGTGACCTAATTAAATGATTCTGTGTGACACATGGGCTTGGTGTTTTAAAGTGTTGAAATGGAACATTTATGTACACACCGACTATAAAGTAGCATATTAAAGCATGAACAATAGTGAGGTAACTTGTTTAAAAAAATGACCTTTGACCTAATTGCATGTATGAATGTGCAATTTATTTTAAACTAATAATTATGGTATGTTGTGCTATCAAATTAAAAGTAACTCAATGTTTAACCTTGACCATAATAGCATATGACCTTGATACGACCTAGATAATTGACCTTGAATGAGCACCGATTTAATTATGTTGACAAATTACTTACTTAAATTATTTAGTGTAACACATGGACTTAGTAACTTTATAAATCCTTGTAATTTATCACATCTACATATTAACCATAATTTTGGAGATAAAATGGCATATTAAAGTGTGAACCATTAATGATTAATTTATAAAAAAATTGACCTCTAACCATGTTGTCTATATTATTAATGTCCAATTTATTTTTACTTAATAATTATGGTATGTTGATCAAAATGAAAGTTCAACTACTAACTGTTGACCATTGGGCATTATTTGACTTGTTTGTAAACATTGAGGTGTCCCTGACACAACCATTGTTGTGAAGAAACACAACAGCATTGCTTGAATTTAACATAATTTATTATGCATTCCAAGATCTGTATAATTTCCTGTATAGTTCAATGTCATGAAATGTTCACAGTACAATGCAAAGGTCAGTACTACAACAATGATACTTAATTATTTTGTTCATTAATGTCTCACATCAACATGAAGTAATGTTAACATGTTGTTCACAGTATGCAGCCGACAAGTAAACATTGAAAACAACTGAAACAGCAGAAGTACAATAACTATTGTCAACTTCACTGCACATACAGGGAACTATAGAAGGAGGAACAGAGTACATTGCCGACTAGTGTAGATATAATCGGTTCACTGTTTCATATCATATATCCATGCAAGTGAAGTGTACCAATGTTCACAGGACACTGTTGGTCGATTGTAGATAAAATCCGTTCAATGTGTCATACAGCAATGCAAGTGAAGCGTGCCAATGTTCACAGGACACTGTCAATGTACTGTTACTCTTCATACATTTGCAGCAGAATCCTTCAACATGAAATAGAGGAAAACTGTATTAATGTATGTGTGTGATACAAATTAATGCAGTACCACTAGTGTTAATAAACATAAGAGTGTATTCCAAAAATAAAATAATTCAATTGGTGTCACTGGACTTTGTTTTTGTGTAAGTAATCTTACACACACAAATATTAAGACAACTATTAAAAATTAAATAATTAAAATATCATGGCAACATTTTAATTACTATTTCTTATTTTAAACAATAATAAATGTTAAATTAAATGGACATAATTACAAAAGTGCTGATGGCACTGGATTTAATATTAAATGTTTTAATCTTGCAGTAGGTGGTAATTTCAAAGATTCCAAGATGGAGTCAAACCCATTGATCCTAGCCCATCCCTCACAACAGCCAATTACGTGGCAGGTCAGTGCTCACGTGGCACAAGTAACCCAATCACGATCACGTTTCCATTTAAATGCCAGATATATGCAATAATACATTTTTGCCTGCCGTGCCTGGCCTTAAATTAGAAAACTAATATTTTCACAGTTATTTGGAAAAATAATGAATACCATGCAACACTTACATATCAATAGTTACTTTTGTGCACAGAACATGTTAGGATTTAGGTGCAAACAGTTTGGATTGCGTGGATTTTGCATCGTAGGAAATGGCGTACGAATGTTGGATCGATGCAGTCTACGACTACGCTCACATTCTCAGGCCCAGTGCTACATTTGTAAATCAGTTTAAAACTATGATTATTTTCACGATTGCTTGAAACGCATACAGTTTAACCCGCATAGCAAAAATGTTATGATTTGCATAGCGCGCGCCAGTACATCATAATTATGCAACGCCAGCGTGGCGTACGTGCCGCTGAACCGGTCGCGCGCAGGCTACAAACTACGCATTTCAACTTTGAACGCCGAACAGCGTGCGACAGGCCTGTTTTTCCACGAGCGATTGCACGCTCCCACGGGGGTCCACAACCATAAAATGCATATCATATGAAGGCATATGTATTTAAAAAAGGTAGAAACAGGATACTAACGGGGTGAAAATCTATTATACCATATTTTTAAACGATTGTTTACAACATCAAAGTTAGAATCCACCTACCTCGCTTATCGTGCTCGGAAAACTCCCGCGAAACTGGCTATGACGTAGATCAGTCTTTCATTGGTTCATGTGATCATCAAAATACGACGTAAATTCATTTGCATAATGTTGCCAAGCGATTTTGGGGAATCCCCCAATCTCGGCGGGAGCAGTAGCAATGGCGTCCAAAACCGTCACAGGTTTCAGGTCTAGAATGCGGGACAAATTTACGGTGCTGCCCCTAGCGGAATGTGATGTACCTACCTTAGCTATATTTGACTAGAAAGTTGGAGCCCCCCTAATTTTAGGCTAAATTCTAACCCTGCATAGTGTCAGTGACGAATTAATTGAGTTTTGACTATTGATCCAACCTACAGCTACGCTACAACCACGATAATCCCACTTTAGTCCTGTTTTAACGAAGAAATGTTACACATTGTGGGGTTAACATTCCATGTCCTGTTGCTTTATCGCCCACATACCTAGTCAACGAGACAGACGCTCGGAACAGCGCCCTCAGACCTAAAACAAACAATACATAGTCCAATTTTCTGACACACTAAAGTTGGTATAAAATACATAAGCACAAAATAACGATGCAAGTTCAAGTTTATACAGATAAACAAGAAATCAAACCATTCTGCATAAACGACATCCTGACCACGGCGAGATGAGCAAATCTGCAGAACGACGGTAGTTTACTACTGTCAGAGTAAGATTATTCCTTCTTAGGTAAATTCCTAGACACTACATGACGTATAGTTTAAAAATAACTGTATGGTCTTCTTCTTATGTACAGCTCAGAACTATGTATCAGCCACATGTATGTGGCTAGAGTATTGTCGAGCTTGGGTGGGCCGTCTTAAGTAGCGGGTGGTGTGCTTTGGTTTGGGTCTATTGCTTATTTTGTGACGTTTAGACAGATCAGAAGACCCTATAGTCGGGGTGCCTATAGCTTTGCCTTTGTGGGCGTAGATTACTTTAGGCAGGCGAGAGGAGATGCTGTCTAAATGAGTCCAGTGATTGTTTGCTAACTAGCTGTTGTGTATGGTCATACCAAAAGTGCGAAAAAATATTTTGTTTGAAAGTGCAATGCAATAAGATACATAAATAGTGTTTGCAAAGCAATGGGAAAACATATGAAAATGAGGTTGAATGTTAAATTGCAAAACTGTCATGGCACAAACATTATACACTTTACGAGGCTTTGGGTATACCAGGCTTTGCATGCAAACACATCTCATATGGAAGTCACAAACTGAAATTATCATGGAAAATTATTTCAACTATAAATTTAGCCATTTAAAAACATGTGATAAATAATCATAAATATGATATAATATTATATTCCTATAAGTTTGTTTGTCCATCAACGAAAATCATTAACACGTTAATTTTAATTACTTGCATTCAAAATTGTAATTTTCTAAGTAAGCTGAAATGGAAATAGTTGCGATGAGAGTAACCAACAATAATATAACATCGACAATAAAAATTGTATAATAAATACTTCGGCTTAGCGAATTAAGTTTGCCCGTCATAGTTGCACGGCTGCATACGTAGGTGGCGCGCGCATCTGAAAGGGTACGCGTTTCCTGTGTGAAGGTCGGTAAGAGCGAGCAAAATGCCGTTCACAAACGCCGACTGGCTGCCTAGCTATGAAGAGTTGACGGTGCCCGAAATCGAAATGAGTGCTGCTCCACTTAGGGCAGGATCTCATCACTTTGGAAAGTATTGCGACCACCAGTGCAAGGTATAAACAATAGCATTGTGACCCTGCCCCATGTCACTGGCCGGCCCACGACGTCCCTGGCCCTGGTCAGTGGCTGTCTGAGATTAGAATGATACCTGGATAAGAACAACATAGTACCTCAGATGTAAATAACCAAGTCTATGATTATAACGCACAATATCAATAGCTACAATTCTGTGTTTAGGTCCGTAAAATTAAGATGACGGCGATTGTCACGGGTACCCGGACCATTGTCGCTTGAGGCTGAGCCTTGAGTGGATTATTAACTTATTAACGGTACTTGAATGATGACAGGTCAGTTGAATATATGATACATCATACAGTGCACTGTCTGTGCCATTGGGGTAAGACCACATTAAGGATTCGTCCACCATTACCCACCAAAAGAGTGCCCTTGAAAATACCGTTTTGGTGTGATGTGTGAATTTTTTTCGACCACTTTGACATGAGACATATTGGTCTCATGAATACTGAATGTACTACTGCATTAGATCTTTCACGAGGTAGCAATAAATATACACTAGTCATTCGCATATTTGCACAGTTGCTATTTTGCAGAACATGCCAATATTTCAAAATCCATCACCAGATTGGGGTGAAATCGAGGGGTATCAGGTTTTGGTGGATTTTTATGAAAAATGAGGTATGAGAATTTAACAAATTTTCCACAGCACTTGTGTCAATGGAGGTTAAATATGCTGTGAAATTTTCAAGAAAATTTTACAACCAATTTTGCAGGAAATGAAGGAAACGTTATAATGGCTGCCCATGTCAAATCTAAATGTGGTCTTACCCCCATTCATTTGCTCTATCATTAACGCTCATATTTCATAATGCCAAGTGATACAGACTTATATAGTTATATGCATACAGTGTCAGTGGTAGTCAGATGCTTTGTATCATGACTTATACTATTGCATTCCAAATAAGTGTATATGTATGGCTATTTATTTGGACAAAAAATGCCTATACGGTCTTATTCGAGTCTGTATGCTTATTTAATGTTGGCAGTTCCACCCGATATGTTTTTTATTTGGGTCTAAGTTTATTTACTGTTGTTAGTTGACTTAGTTCCACCTTATACGGTTTTTATTAGGCACTACATGTATTTATTTGCATCACCGATACAATGTTCTGAGAAATATGTACATATAAAATTATTCTTGCCGGGAATCGACAAAGCCGAATGCGCAGTGCTCTTCATTCTTACGGCAACGCTGTTTACGCCAGTCACCACACCAATCATGGCAGATAGCGATCTTTTCACTAGCAAATTGAAAAAACTACACGTATGCACAAAAGGAGCACTTAGGGAACCTGTGTGCTAAATATAAAGGTTTGTTACATTTTATTGGGATCATGTTGTGGTCAGGACGTTAGAATTATGGCTAGTAAATTGTGAATTTCGCAGTCTAGAGCTGAACGATAAAGCATGATTAACGACGTTTGTTTTTAAGGGTGGCAGGCTTGGCGGAATTAACTACACCATCTTAAAAAGAGTATCCTGCAGAATTTGGCATTGTTTTTATTAATGTAATACTAACAATTATAGATATATTTCATTCGCTGTTTTCAACACATCAGTTAGTGTTAAATTACCAATCACTGAGACAAACTAAATGGAGCGTTATGTTTGGAGTTTTGTTTCGATGTTTGATTTAATATACAATAGTATTGTTTGATGTAGGCAAATCCTGTTTGCGTATAATTATGTTGTTGATTTGTCAAAAAGACACCAATTAAAATTATAAATACACATTGCAATTTAATTCCGCTTATACTATTATTCCAAGGTGTACTTTTATTATAATTCCAAGAAATGTCCACCCTATACTCTTATTCCGCCCTGTACTCTTATTATAATTTCTGGAAATTTCCATCCTATACTATTCCCCCTGTACTCTTATTATAATTTCTGGAAATTTCCACCCTATACAATTATTCCGCTGTATACTCTTATTATAATTCCGAGGCATGTCCACCCTATACTGTTATTCCGACCTGTACACTTATTTGGAATGCAATACTGTAGTAGGTAATATTAATGAGGTCATACTTCAAACAGACTTGGGTCCTTGTCCAGGACTAGCAGTAACATGATTGTTTTAACTTAGATTCCAATAAAAACAAACTATCCATCTAGTCTAATGGAATAGAAGCACACACCATTTTTCATTACCTAGGGAAATATGTATAAAAATAGATTTTTCATGAATGCATGCTAGACATAACTGATGGCAATACTGTTGCTAACGCCACCATGCAGTTGCTTGGTAGGTCATCCATTGTGTGCCTTTAGCTGCAACATGTTGCATTTTTGTCATGTGTCGATGTTGCATCAGTCAGTTTGGTAGATGTGCTGACTATGTGTGTTTGAAAAGTGTTGCCTGGTGCCACTTGATAAACAAATAGTCATGCACCCAACGCTTAGCACACGCTCTGAGCGTCTATTGGGAACTAGATGGTATACCTATAAATTTTCAACTTAACCACTGATACATACTAATTGATGTAGTCATACAAACAACGATTAATATGCAATTTTAATTCAATAAACAAATACCAGTTGTAATTGTTTCATTCTAATTTATTACTGCTGTAAAAGTAATTGTAATTTAACATTAAAACAATACAGACAATAGTAATAAAATACCTAGTACTTAGTAATATATCAATAAAATTGGTAGTCACATCGCATACGTCACTTCTTGATGCTGTTGCCGCAGTAGACTCGGCAACTGATGGCGATTCACTTCGACTGTAACTAGATGTCCATTGCTTGGTCATTGTCGAAGATTTTAATGGAACACGTCGTTCTCGTTGCCACGACTTCCTTCCATCATCATGTTTTGGTAGTCTCTTAGACTTGGATGATGGACAGTGACATGTTTTGTCAAATTCGATGTATTTTCCCTACTAGCTTGGGGGAAGTGTTTCTGGCATAGTAGACACCATACCGTGTTTCTGTCTTTATTATAAAAAAACTGCCAAATTGGCAATATGCGTTTTGACATTTTGTCATTCGTCTCGGTTGAGCAAGTACGGCAAATGGTTGCGCCATCAAACAGCAAAACATAGCACCACCAAACGGAATCTGGGTAAACGAGGCTAGTGTGTAGTGCTTGACTAATTATATACATTATTATTATTAAACTAGATTCATGAATACTAATGCATGCAATAAACACTATAAAATTACTAGAATGTGTGTTTTTGGTATGCGGTAGAGTAGGCAAACGGTAGTGCCACCTAACGTCATAACGAGGCTTGATGTTGGATAATCAAGGCTAAGCTAAGGTCGCACTCAAATAATTATATATATACAAACTTTTTTGAAACTGACTCCACAATATCGCTTTATAAAACCACTCAGATGATATATTTTATTATGTTTTTTGAAAACGATGTTATGCCTTCGCATCGATGTCGAATGGACTCGATATCGAAGTATAGGTATCGAACCGTGGCCGTTCGATGCCAAATATATCAAAGTATCGCAATACCACAAAGTATCTGTATCGAACTTTCATAAGTATTGCGATACTTCGATAAATCGAATATCGAACCAGTACTACCCTATACATTATATTTATCTTGTACATGGATTAGAATTCTACTTCTCCTGCCATAGACACCTGGTAGAAGGGTCATGTACAGCTTCGAATGGCTCATCATAAAGACACATTTCCAACTTCCTGATAAATAATTCCATCATTACAAATGTGGCACTTTGTACAAATCTGTGGTTTTGCTTCAGCAACATTTAAAGATTTAAGGTCTCATTCTTGTTGCTAATACTGATAGATTATCTTAATGTCCTGTTTACTAATTAATTATTAACAGAAGAGAATCCATAAATCAGAACATTTATTGGGTCAAGGAAAACACATTATTGCTATGGCATGCTGCAGACTGTGGTTCTGTTTTGACCTACTTGTGAATGTATATATATATGCAAAACATTGACCAGTCTTTAAAGATGATGATATTTTTTAATAATTAATTTTAATAGGCTTGAAATGTACTAATTGTATTTAATATAAATTATGACAGAGGTTTGAAGGCTTTGATGGTAGAACTACCACACTTTTTGGAGTGTTCTTAAATTTTTTCAGAAGCTAGTTAGCTACTGATGTAATCCCCAATTTTAAATTAAACAAATTAAATCGAAATAAATGTACTCATTTTAGATCCAATATACTGCCAAACCAACACTTCACATTTTTAGAAAATACACACACATATATACCCTAAAATTGAATCTTCCACCAGGAGATGAAACCCCTTCTACACCCCTATATACCCTAAAATTGAATCTTCCACCAGGAGATGAAACCCCTTCTACACCCCCTCATGATTGGTGCCAGACCCACTTGGGGACCATTTCACTAACATTCTTATGAGTTCATAACCAGGCCTTTAGCCAGAACAAATTTTTGCCAGTCTTGAATCAATAAAGAAATGTGCCTTTTAGTGCACGAGCGGCTTGCGTGGCAGCCATTCACGTCAATCACAGCCATTATTGGCCAGTTTAGTTTTTTCAGTGACAAACCAGTGTCATTTGAGCCATTTATTTAATTAATACAGGTCCATTTGATTAGTTTTACTATCAGTTAAGCCAATTATAGATATTAATGTGGGCCCCTAGACATGGAGCAATTAGTTAATCTTGTGGCCAGCTGGCTGCCTCCAAATTCCACCTGTTTTATCAGTTGTAATTACTTGGTTAGTCATTTGCCAGTCTTGAAGACAGGCAGACGGGTCTCTGGCTAAGCCCTTGCTTATAAGCCAGATTTGCTCTTGCTAAAGATACATATAAAATTTTTATATATATTATACAATTTTCTCTCTGCTCTTGCTGGTAGCCTGATAATTGTTACCTGCTACAACAAAGGGAGTATTAAGTTGCAAGATTGTGAAATGGAGTTTTGTACCTTTTTGAATTCCACAGATCATTTGTTGACAAATCTTCAGTAGTTTGTTTTACATTTTATTGCTACAATTGAAGCAAACTAAGAAAGCAGCATTTTGAGAAACAAGGTCATGTTGACTTGTATTGTCTTGTTTTGTAATCTATGGATTTGTAAATGCAGGTATTTTATTAGTATTGGATTGTTTGTTGAGGAAAATGAACTGGACACTGAAATATAAGGTGGGCATTTCTGCCAGAATCACAAAATTGATGGAACATGACCGAGACAGCTGTTTCTGGCTCGTGTCCAGAATAGGGCTATGCCTCTTAATACCTGATTCGCTGTGGCGTTTCACAATTCATCATTTCATGCAACTGCTAAATTTCAGATTGCAATAATATATTCACTAGCAAAATGTATAAATTTACACTTTCATGACAATACGATCTTGTAATTGTCACTCACCCATTTGAACATTATTACAGGAAACTGCAGTCACCCGAGTGACTTGACACAGGTGTAGATTGACTCTCATGTAGTCACACCTTGGATAACCTCATCACAATCAAAGATCCATGCTTGCGTGCCAATTTTTAGTAGAACATGATATTAGTGCTTGTCCACATAATGGAGAATTAAAGTATTGATCTGACCAGGTAGATGTAACCACTACATGCCAGCTAGAGAGGTTTCTAACTGATTGCTGTCAACAGAATCAATGCCTGTCAGTCTTGTGCAGGATAGTGCATTCTGTTTGAAAACTGACCAAGAGAAGGCATTGATCCAGTATATCTTCTAATAAAAGCTCTATGTTTTACTAACTAGCGTGTAATTTTGATATAAATAAATGATTAATACTTTCACTAGGTAATTTTTGCTTGGATCAGTCATAAACAGAAAATGTAATTCCATTAGAGAATGAACCCAGAATGTCATCCCCAATTGACCTTTTATTAACTAATCGAGGATACTTGAAAATAACTTGATCTTGAGTACTGTTTTAACTTTTAAGGGACAAATCAAAAAGGAGACATGACAGACATTAAACATTGAAATGTGTAACCCTAAGGTTTATTCCTAACCACAAGAGAAACACAATACTAGCTACAACTAAGAGCTAAGTTTTGACACAAGTTTTTATTTGATCTAGAGTCCTGGGTTTATCCTGTTATCTATGCTGTGGGCCCTCGTTACATTCAGTCAGATTTAATTGTTTGACTAAAAAATTATGGGTACACATGTATAGGAACCTTGAGCACTCTTTAGATGTAGCATTATGTTATTAAGAACTTAAAAGCTGTTGATGTTGGAACTTGGTTGGCAGGTGTTCATGCTGTGTGAACTGTCAGTGTGGTTGGCAGGTGTTCATGCTGTGTGAACTGTCAGTGTGGTTGGCAGGTGTTCATGCTGTGTGAACTGTCAGTGTGGTTGGCAGGTGTTCATGCTGTGTGAACTGTCAGTGTGGTTGGCAGGTGTTCATGCTGTGTGAACTGTCAGTGTGGTTGGCAGGTGTTCATGCTGTGTGAACTGTCAGTGTGGTTGGCAGGTGTTCATGCTGTGTGAACTGTCAATGTGGTTGTTTTACAGGTGTTCATGGTTTGTTATGAATTGTTGATCAATGTTGTTTGGCAGGAGCGCATGCTGTGTTGTGATCTGTTGATGTTGTTGTTTGGCTGGAGTTTATGGTGTCTTGTGAACTGCCGATGTTGTTGTTTGACAGGAGTTCATGCTGTGGTATTAACTGTTGATGTTGTTTGGCAAGAGTTGGTGCTGTGTACTGTTGTGAACTGTTGATATTGTTATTTGGCAGTTCATATTGTGCTATGAACTGTCATAGTTGTTTCGCAAGAGTTCATGCTGTGTTGTCGACTGTCGATGTTGTTGTTTGGCAGGAGTTCATGCTGTGTTATGAAATGTCAATGTTGTTGATTGACAGGTGTTCATGCTGTGGTATGAACTGTCAGTGTTGTTGTTTGGCAAGAATTCATGCTGTGTTGTGAACTGTCGATATTGTTGTTTGGCAAGAATTCATGCTGTGTTGTCAACTGTCGATATTGTTGTTTGGCAGGAGTTCATGCTGTGTTGTCAACTGTCGATATTGTTGTTTGGCAAGAATTCATGCTGTGTTGTCAACTGTTGATAGTGTTGTTTGGCAAGAATTCATGCTGTGTTGTCAACTGTCGATGTTGTTTGGCAGGAGTTCATGCTGTGTTGTCAACTGTCGATATTGTTGTTTGGCAGGAGTTCATGCTTTGTTGTCAACTGTCGATATTTTTGTTTGGCAGGAGTTCATGCTGTGTTGTCAACTGTCGATATTGTTGTTTGGCAGGAGTTCATGCTGTGTCTTGCAGAGGAGAAAGACCCCCGCAAGTGCATCAATGAAGGCAAGGAGGTCACCCGTTGTGGTGTTGAGTTCTTCCAGAAGTTGAAGAATACATGCGCTGAAGAGTTTGCATCGTACTGGACTTGTCTGGATCATGCACGCTGGGACATGCACTTCAAGGAGTAAGAGGATACCTTTGTAATACAAGATTTAGTGTGTTTGTGTATCATGGTGGAACACATTCATCTGAGTAAAAATGGTGTGTTTGTGATATAATACACTATAGGCATTATATTGTGTTTGTACATTTTCAGAAAGGTTCACTACAGTCAAAAGTGGCTTTAAGGTCACCTCTGTAATACAGCCACCTCACAATTAAGGTCACCCTAGAACAGCCCCAGATTATTTTTGTACCAGTAAATTACAAGAAATTAGTCCTGCTAATGCAGTCACATTGCCATTTAGGCCATATTTGTCCAGTATCGAGAATGACCTTAAAATTAAAATTCTACTACTATTTGAAATTTTAACCTGCAAAAGTAAACAAAACATACAAAATATAAACACCTATTGACAATATGACGGATGCCGGTTGGTTTCACAGGCAATGCCGGCTGGTTTCACAGGCAATGCCGGCTGATTTCACAGGCAATGCCGGCTGGTTTCACAGGCGATGCTGGTTGGTTTCACAGGCAATGCTGGCTGGTTTCACAGGCAATGCCGGCTGGTTTCACAGGCAATGCCGGCTGATTTCACAGGCAATGCCGGCTGGTTTCACAGGCGATGCCGGCTGGTTTCACAGGCTTATCATATTCCCAGTCAAGAAAAGCATTTCAGCGAACTGTCTGTTAATAAACGACTCCGACTAATTGCAGACCCCAGAACACACAGCCAACCTTAGAACACCATCGTCTTGCCAATAGTAACTACGTTTTTGTCTTCAGATGCCGCAAGACCCGGGGCATCTTTGACAAGTGCGTCTTTGACAAGCTCGGAATTGAAAAACCCGAACTCGGCTACTTCTCCAAAGTGCGTGTTCATGACACAAAGCGTCTGAAGCCAAAGCGGGATATTCCCCTGCCCGAACCGACCCCTGACCCTCCGAGGCCCGAAGATGTGCCAGTGCCCGAATCTGCAAAACAAGGCAGTCGCTTCTTATTCTATCCGTGAGAACTGGTCTTAGCATTTAGGTACCTGGATTCAGCATCCACTTGGAATTGTTGTTAGTCTCGGCAAGATGTTTGGAATGCATACAGAGATGTCCAGTTTATGGAACTGCCATGTGCAAGTTTGGAGTTAATGCAACTGTTGAATTGACACCAATGCCGGTTCTACTTATCTTTGCTTAATGTAAATAAAAAAGAAATGGGTATAGCCAATGGGGTTTGCTGTGTTATTTTTGTATCCTGATAGTCATGTGACATTAAAGAAGGAAGTGGTTTACATTTAGATGACAATGTTAATTAAATAAAATTAGTATGCTGATATAGTTATCTCTCCCAAAACACTGCGGTTCTGTCTCTGAATACTTCTTTATACCTAAGTAGATTTTTGCATAAGGCGATCTTTTTCCTCGGTCCAGGGCCCATAAAAAGATACTAAAACATAGGTCCTGATAAGTGGAACTTCTAACATCTAGAAATATTGCCAAGGTTCTTGGATGTTCACCTTATCCAAAGTGCACTGTATATTAAAATTCACATTCCAAGAAACCAGAATGTCAATCCATTCAGGATAGAAATTATCAATAGAATGGATGTTGTTTAAGAAAGGGTTGTGTTCTGGAAAATATGTGGAATGTTTTCTCTCGGAAGTATTCAGAGACGGCATGCAACCAAATAACATTCTGTGATGATGTAGATGGCCATCGCTGGTCTCCCAACATGAAAACTACATGTGACAATGCTGATAATGTCCGGAGTAAAGCATACAACCGTGGTGAGAACCTAAGGTCACGTCAACCCAGGTATCAGCGATTTGAAGTCAGTGTATTCATAGCAGTTTGATAATTTGAAACTTACTGGAAAAGCTACACCTCAAGGAGGATACTGAACCATTCACTGCTGTTCAACAAAAGTGCAGTAGGCACTTAAAAGAAAAAATGTAGGTAAGTTTTTATATTGCGCAGTATCCAGTCGTTAGGACTGCTCAAAATGCTTTACACTTTACTCCCTGGCAGACATGTTCAATCGAACATCATCGCAACTTCTCTGGGAAGCATTCAGCCATGCTGCAGTTAATGTGCGAAGACTATTCGTACACAAATATTCACTGGTGTCTATAGCCACTAGCCAGGTACTGATTCATAGAGCCAAGTGAACTGGTGCAATGTAGACTGAATGAACTTGCCCAAGGTTCAACACGGCAGCACAGGATTTGAACCCAAGTTCTCTCAACTGATAGACCGACGCTCTGGCCACTGCGCTCCACTGTAAATGAGCCTGTGACTAGCCATATACTTATAGACTGGGTGTAAGTGTGGATGACCGGCCATTGGGTCATCTACATGATGTTACATATGCAAGTAGGAGGGAGTGATTGCAGACATAACTGATGGATACAATGTGTATGTACAAGGGGGCATTTTCCATGGTTTTATGCGTATATAACTTGTAGATATTCCAGAATTGATTATTCATGCATTGCATTCACTGAACCAAGCCGGGCAAAAATACATTAAAATAGAGTTCTAATGAAATACTAGCCTTCACGTTGTTGGTGATTCCATGACTGTGCATATTATGTGGCTGAATGGTGTAACCATGGAAACAGATCACTAACCAACAGTCAACAGAGAATATGTGCAGGAAACCATTACATTGTTTAAGTGTCAAAAGAGTATAGTCCACTTTCGTATTTTAGAAGTGATTGTAATAGTATGCATCCTCAGCCATGTCGCCAACTGCTTGCATAGAAATAGGTGTTCATTTTGACAATAAATATAATGACCTCTGGTGACTGCATTAAAACCAAAATCAGACTGCTTCCCTGACTATCATAGTCGAACTGACACATAACCAACACATTCATAGTGCAGATCAACATGGATTTCCGTTGTTTTGACTCTTCAACAGCATAATTTAGTTTCATCACCACAATGCATACAGAGAATGATGCTAACATTGCAACATTTTCAGTTTACGGTCAAACATAAGCCTGGCAGATGTGAATTGCTTGAAGTTGGTAGTGATTCATACTATTTGCACATTGCCTGAATTCCAGTTGGCAGAGATAAACTGATATGATGGGCATAATCGATCCAGTCTTCCACAAAAGAAGACAATACTTTGCTAACAGTGCAGCCTACATTGTAGATGACTAGTCAGTAGTGAGGTTGGTCCACCAATTATGTGATGCTGGATAACTAAGTAGATTTTTGCATAAGGCGATCTTTTTCCTCGGTCCAGGGCCCAAAAAATATACTAAAACATAGGTCCTGATAAGTGGAACATCTAGAAATATTGCCATGGTTATTTGATGTTCACCTTATCCAAAGTGCACTGTATATTAAAATTAACATTCCAAGAAACCAGAATGTTGATCCATTCAGGATAGAAATTATCAATAAAATGGATGTTGTTTAAGAAAGGGTTGTGTTCTGGAAAATATGTGGAATGTTTTCTCTCGGAAGTATTCAGAGACTGCATGCAACCAAATAACATTCTATGATGATGTAGGCAGAGTGTAACCAAACTATACTGAAATCAAACCATAAGTAATCCCTCAAAACTTTGGCCAGTAGACACTTAAGAGACTGCCTCTGAATACTTCCTTATAACTAAGTAGATTTTTGCATAAAGCGATCTTTTTCCTCGGTCCAGGGCCCATAAAAAAGATACTAAAACATACATAAGTAAGTAATTTTTCAAACCTTTGGCCAGTAGACACTTAAGAGACTGCAATACAAGAACCAAGGTTTGACAAAACGTATTTGCAACTGAGTCGACTGCATCAGTAAAGTTATTGATCCACAATCGCTCAAGATTGCCCAAACTAACAACTGACACCACAATGGTGCTATAACATCCACAACCATCCACAACAGACACCACAGTGGTGCTACAACATCCACAACCATCAACAACAGACACCACAGTGGTGCTACAACATCCACAACCATCAACAACTGGTGCTATTTGGCATTAAGATAACTAAAACAACAGGGTAGATTGGACAACATTTCCCACGTTCAATGAACAGGACATATAAAACACTGACTGTTAATGGCATAATGTTAGGTGTAAAAGAATTTACAGATACCCAACAAGAACAGGCTATATTCTGACATACCAGGGTAGTTATAATAGACTTATAGTAGCTGCATAGACACATCTACTAATAAAATAATTCATAAAAACGGAATCAACATAACAGATAAAAACAAAATAGCAAATCAATTCAACACCTTTTTTCTAAACGTTGGGCCAAATCTTGCTAATAAAATCGATACTGAAGGAAAACCTAACTTCAAAACTTATATAGACAAGAAGAAAGTAGAGACAGTTTTCACATTTACACCAATTGACGAAGAACAAACGAAAACAATTATAAATAAACTAAAACGTAAGAAAAGCTTTGGATATGATGGCATTTCTCAAATTTTATTAAAAGCTTCAGTCAATGCCTTAGCCAAGCCAATTACTTGCATAATTAATCAGTCACTGACAACAGGAAGATTTCCCAATAAATTGAAAATGTCAAAGATTGTTCCTATTTTCAAGAAAGATGATGACCACGATATGAATAACTACAGACCTATATCACTTTTACCTTCTGTATCTAAAGTGTTTGAAAAAGCAGTTCTTGCACAACTATTTAAGTATTTCACTATAAATAACCTCTTATGTGTAAATCAGTACGGATTCAGAGAAGGTTATTCTACTGAATTAGCATTAACTGAAATGGTAGATCGAATATATTTGGATCTTGATAAAAAAAACTACCTATATCAATATTCCTAGATTTGTCAAAGGCCTTTGACACTATTGACCATGCAGTTCTCATCAGCAAACTAAAACATTACGGCATAACAAATGTAGAGTTAGACTGGTTCAGAAGTTACTTATACAACAGACAGCAATATGTTGAAGTTAACGACTTTCAATCATCTGCAGAAACAATAATTGCAGGAGTCCCTCAATGGTCAATATTAGGACCTCTACTATTCTTAATATATATATATCAATGATTTAGCAATGGCTAATACAAAATTTACACCCATCATGTATGCTGATGACACCACCCTGTTCAGCACGTTGGGCAACTTCACAAATAACCATACTATTGACTCAACATCTTATCAAATAAATGCGGAATTAACCAAGATAACTGACTGGCTAGCAGTGAACAAGCTCTCACTCAATGTAAGCAAAACGAAGATGATGATTTTTCATAAACAAAGAAAATTTAAAAATAACAACATTCTTAATATTGAGATAAACAGTATTCCAATTGAACATGTAACACACTTTAAATTTCTTGGTATTCTCATAGACTCAAATCTAACATGGTCTTCTCATCTCAATTACATAGCCAACAAATTGTCAAGGATATGTGGAATTATATCTAGATTAAGACATTATGTTCTAATGTACATCTTGAAAATAATCTACAATTCACTATTTTTATAACACCTAAATTATGGAATATCATTAACGAATAAGTAAGTTGCAAAAAAAGCAGTCAGAGCAGTATCAAACAGTAAATGTAATTCCCATACTGCACCTCTGTTTAAGAATCTTGGATTAGTAAAGGTAGAGGACATCTATAAACTATCATGTCTCAAACTTTTTTTAAATATGAAAACGGAAACCTCCCAGGATCGATACTTCCAAAACCAGATGTGCACCTCAACGTTTTAATAACATGGAAAACAACCTTCCAAACAACAATAAATATGATATTCAAGTAAAACATACAAATTCAAAGTATTGCCGTCTTTGCATCAGACATGAAATTCCAAAAATAATTTAAGAAAACTTTCTTCCAAAAATTGTACTTGAAAAAATTAAAAGTCATTCATACCAAATCTTTATAAACTATGCAACAAAATATATGATTAGCAAATATATATCACAATGTAACATTCAGAATTGCTATATATGCAAGCCAAATGGACCATATCTACAGTAGACATAAAAATATTGTTATTAGTTATACTCTAGTATGTGTTAGATTATGTTTGTAAATGTTGGTTAGGCTAGTTTTGTTTCAGTTAACATTAACTGACTACAATGACGTCAGTGGGTTTAGAGACAGTAGTGATAATTATTGATATTAATATTTGTAAATGATGGTATTACTTGTTTACTACTCTTTTTGCACTTCAATTAATTTAAAGTTTTTTTTATATAACATCAGTAAGTTATATTTATACAGACATATTTATTATATATTCGTCATGGTGGCCAGCACGTCAGCGATCTTAGTACAGGTCTCCACAGATCAATCATCATGTATACTTATAATAATGTATAAACTGTATTATTATGTACATAACTGATCTGAAATAAAATGTATCTATCTACTAACATACATACAGACACACACAGTTATAAACACAATTGTTGCAGTGTTGGTCTCGCAATTATATTAAAAGTTTAAGCCTAACTCTAAATTTGCTTAATTAGTTTAAGGCTGCCAATGGCAATGCTTGGAAAAGGCAATGACTCACAATGTATAACAACATCTGGCAGTGGGAATGACTGAACAATCTATGGCAATGCTTGACAATAGCAATGACTCCCAAAGCGCAATGCCTGGCAATGAACATGACTTGCAATATATGACAATGCTTGGCCATGATATTGGCAATATGACTTGCAATGTAAGGCAATGGCAATGATTCAATGTATTACAATGGTAATTATTCACTATATATATATGTATATATATATATATTGTGAATAATTACCATTGTAATACATTGAATCATTGCCATATATATATTATATATATATATTTATATATATTATATATATATATATCAGTGCATGGCCATGTAATTGGCAATGACTCACAATGTATGGGAAATGCAATGATTCATAATGCATGTCTATGACTCAGACTGTATGACAATGCCTGGCAATGACAATGACTTGCAGTGAATAGCAATTAAAATATATGGCAATGCATGGTAATGGCAATGACTCAAAATGCATGGCAAATAGTAATGAATCACAATGCATGGCAATGCTTTGCAATTGCAATGACTCACAATGTATGGCAATTTCAATGATTCACAATATATGGTAATGTCAGGACATGACGATGACTCACAATGCATGGCAATACATGACAATGACCTCCAGTGCCTGCAATGGCAATGACTCACAGTGTATGGCAATGTCAGGAAATGGCAATGACTCACAATGTATTACCATGTATTGCCATACACTGCTATGGCATTGACTCATAATGTTTTGCAATGGCAGTGATTCACAATATTTTGCAATGCATGCAATGACTCACAACATAATTATGGCAATACCTGGCAATGGCAATGACTCGCAATGCTTGGCAATGGCAATGACTCAATGTATAGCAATGTGGGCAATGCCTCACAATGTGTGGCAATGCATTGCCATGGAAATGACTCATAAAAGTATGACAATGACAATGATTCACAATATATGGTAATGTGAGGAAATGGCATTGACTCTCAATATATAACAATACCTGTAGATGACAATGACTCACAATGCCTAGCAATGGCAATGACTCACAATGAATAGCAATACACTGCCTTTGCAATGACTCATACAAATATGGCAATGATTGGATATGGCAATAACAATGTATTGCAGTGCATGGCAGTACCAATGACTCACAATTAATGGCAATGCATTGCCATGGTACTGGTTCACAAAAGTATGGCAATGCCTGGCAATGACAATGTCTGTCTGCCAATGGCAGTATGTGGGAATGCCTGGAAATGAAAATGCCCTGCAGTGACAATGCCTGGCAATGGCAATGCATCATTAATTTATGACAATGTCTGGGCAGTGGCAAGGTCTACCAAGGCAAAGGCAGTATCTAGCAATGACAATGTCAGACAATAATTATTATATATGTCAATTATAAAGTCTGCCAAAGGCAATTCATGGCAATGCCTTCTATGACAATAGTATTTATGGAATTATGGTAATAGAATGCCTGTCAATGCCATCATCATACGTCATGGTTTTTTGTACACTTCACTTGTTCTTCTTTTTGTAATTTTGAGATTTGATAGCAATCTTATCATTTTTTATAAATTCTAACTTTTCATTTATTTTTCAAAGTGGTATGACCGTAGCCAGGTAACCTATAAAGCATATCGTCTATTGGGCCTATACCAGCGCATATAAAGATCGATGGATGTGACGTTTAACGCATATAAAAGGGCATGTACACACACAGGCTGCGTAATGCTATGGTTGTCCTTGGCAACTGTCACGCCGTCGCCAGCTCGAACAGCCGGAAATATGTTAGCACGCATGCTCCGAAGGGAACTGTGGGATTAAATTCCGAGTAGACGAACGAAAACAAAATCGTAGAAATGTTGGTTCGCGTTCAAAACTGTCGGAATAAATGTATTTAATTAATTGTAGACGTCGTGAAAAAGACAATTAAATTTATAATTTGGTAGACCAGAGTACAGATCACAACCATGGGCGAAAAAGCGAACGGTAAATTGGATCCGAAGATTATGAAGAAAACCCAAGACACGCTGGGCAAAATTATCAAAAAGCCCCCACTCACAGAGAAACTCTTGTCGAAGCCGCCGTTTAGATTTTTACACGATATTATAACAACCGTAAGTAATGTGGAACTGTTTATAGTGTTTTAGTAGCCTATCCATGAATTGACATTTGATTTAATGTGCAACTGACAGGTCTGACACCAAACCAAGACCATAATTATAATACGTTCGATGCAGTGACAGTGTGAGTGGCAGTTTCTCAGAGTTTCAGAAACAATACTGGTACTAGCAGACCTATGAGTATGACTTAGGATTTTGGTCAACTTGTTGCATCACTAATGTCCTAAAACTTTCAATGCTTTCAAGTTCTTAATAGCAATATTGCTGTGAAATACGAGCTCTCGGTCTTGGCAATAGTAATAGTAGAACAACACAGCTAGTTCATCATCAGTGTGCAGCAAGTCACAGCAGGTTTTTAGTCAATTGCACTGTCTGTCTAAACAAAGCATTCACTCAAGTTGTTAAAAATAACATGCCATCTCATAAATGAATTTGTGGAACTATTTAAACTTGAAGCAATTGCTGAGTTTTGCTTCCTTGCTTTGTTCAATGTCATATCTGTACGTTTTTTCCATTATCACGCTAAGCCAAAGGTAGTTTAAAAAACCGTCTTCATTTGACCTACTGAAAAATGATCTCCTGTTAAGTAATCCTGTGTTTTTACTCCTCATCTTTTCTTGAATTAAGACATATTGCATCCATCCTGCCGTATCTTTCTGAAAGTGCCTCTGCTAGATTTGTCACTATTTAGATAACCTTCCATCTTGATTACTGCAATTTGGTTTGAACTGGTCTGCCTGCCAAACAGATAAGTCGATTACAGAGGGTACAGGGTAGTGCAGCAGAGCTCGTTCTGAAGAAACAAAAACAAGACCATGTGACACCAATGTTATGTTGCAGGGACTCCATTGGATGCCAGTGAAGTTCCGATGCGAGTAGAGCCTACAATATGGCAACTCTTGTGTACCATCATTTTGACAGGACACTCCCATCTTACCTTCTCTAGTGGTTGTAGAGAATGTTAATGGAGACTACCACATTTCAAGACCTGCTGCTTATTCGAATCTTGGGCAATTTTGTTTGTGCACTCAGCTTTGCATACAGGTGTCTTTTGGATAACACCCCAAAAGCTGCAAGTCCTTGTATACATCTGGTGTCTATGCCATGGAAAGTAAAAGATCCTTTGTGAAGGACTCACTGGGTTTAGAGTAGGAAAACTCTGAAAACAAATCAGTTGACGTCGGGCCCTTAGCAAGGATATTGTGGAATGTTACATGCAATGGTCATTGACATCAGAACATGGTGAATATTCAAGGGTTTGAGACTCCGAAAACCTCCAATTCTCCCCCCTTGAGGGTTCTTCCAATGCCTCCAACCGCACCCCCTGAAGGCTCACAAAATACAGAAACTTCAAACTACATGAGTTGCTGCAATCACTTTCACACATCGTACAAAGCCTGTTTAATGACAACGCAAACACTTGTTTGACCTTGTTATTGAGAAAATAAAACATTAGGGTATCTGAAAAAATTAAAATCCTGTTATCCAAAGACCAAAAGACCCATTATTTGAAAAAGAAAACCTTTTGCGATTTTCAAAAAAAATGTCCCAATAACAGGACAGTGGGTCTCTGGCTAAGGGCCTGATTGGCGTGATCGTTAAAATAAAGCTTTATTGACTGCAGAACAGGTACACATTTCCGAATATAATTGTACAGTTGTATATTATGTTCGCTGAGCATTTGTGATGTCTTCTTCTTCAGACAATACGACAAACTAGCTTCATGAAGGGGCTGTTCACAGAGTCAGAAATGGTCTCGGAGAATGTCAAGGTAACCAAATCAGGTTATTCATAAATGCACAAAATCTGAAAGTTGTAACTTAAATTGGTTTGATGAATGTGATATATGGTGTAAAATGTGTTGTATTGTTTGAAGTCCTTTTAAAATGTAATTGTTGTAACACGGAACTTGTAAGGCAATTATGAAAATACACTTGAAAATGTTGTAAGCTTCATACTTTTGAATTAATTGTCTTAACTGTTGGTTCTTTCATTTAGAAATCAAGGTTATGATACTTGACACTGTTGTTTTTTGTAGGACAAAGATAGTAAGGTAGCATTTCTGCAGAAGGCAATAGACTTTGTTGGTAAGTATAATTTATAATTAAGTCCACAGTTGATTTACTTTTATTGGCAGACATGTGAACACTGCATAATAGGATTGTCGAATATAATGGCACAGCAAGGCTCATTTTAAAATAAAATTCCTGTTATTATGCTGCAACTAAATTGTGTAGTTATTTGTCATTACATAGGTTGAATAACACTATTTATGCATAACCTTTCCTACAGAATTGGCACAGATTTTGATATTTTAATACAGTTATAGCATACAATATATTGTAACAGAGCCATCAGTTATGTTTCAAGTGTTATTGAGTGTCTTGGTCAGACTTTGATTTTAAATACTGAATATTTGTTGGTTTTGTAGTTTTAGTAAATGGCACATCGCTTTCTGTAAAGCCAACAAAGATCGTGGCAGGTCATGACCCCGACAAAACGAACGAGTTCTTGCAGGCTCTAGCTACAGCCATCAACAAGAAGGTAAGGAACGACAGTCAGTAGACTCCACAGGCTGTTATAGTAGATTCTACAGACAACTGACTCAGACCAAATGTCTACTCAAACACAGTGCCGTGTGGTTGAACCGACACAGTTTAGATTCTCTATAGAAATATATGTTACAGACTGTAAGTCTGTATATAAAGTCAAAGGTGCAACAACTTTGCACTACATTCCACACAGCAAAATTTGTGAATTCCCTGAACAGAGTTGGTACTTGACAGGAAACAGTTTTCCTGGATAACTTTTTTTACTTAATAATTGCAAATACTCTATTCATACAAAAATCCAAAGATTCTCCAAATTACATGTGAACAGTTATACTGTTTTGTTTTGCATCATAATCAAAGTGCAATTTAGTAATGTTCACATAAAATAATATTATTTTTCATCTGCCATCAGACATCAATATATTACACTTCATAACGATACTACTAATATATTGATATCATCATATGAGTGTTTAAAAACTTTAATTTGGGTGGCAGCTGAGCCCAGATGAAAGTAATTTCGTCTGATATCGGACATCAAGATTCTGAGATGACCCCATACCTGGCTGTCTAACACCTCTGTCTGTGCCACGTTAGGTGAACAATGAAGAGTATGTGAAGAAGTTCCTGAAGGGAGATGACGGGAGGGTGCCAAGTGGGAGCAAGAAGGAGCGGGATCAGAGCTCCGACAGGAAGAAGCGGGTGAGGATCGTGGGTCAGGGTTAGAATACAAGGTCAGGGGTCATTTGTTCAAGATTGAACTGGTTCAAGACTGACTCACTCTTGCTTCAAGTTTGAGTCCTCATTGCTTTGAGGCAGACCTATGTTTGGATACTAGATCAGAACTTGACTGTCTCACGGGCAGTTAACCTAGCTGGTGTCACATCTGAGAAATCTGGGGCATTATTTTTACATTGTATTATTAAAAATGTAAAATTAAATCTTAAAGGAAATAAAAACAAGGCATTAGCTAAAATCCATTTTCCACGTGTACACAAAGTTTAACATTGTATGTAACATTCGAGAACATTAAAAAAATACAGAGAAATACATTTGTAGCATAAATTCGATTTTAAACCCGTCTAACGATTCTCGTGGAAAATAAAAATTTTATGAGCTAGGTGATCACGTGGTATCGTGACGTCACATATGACCCACACGATGTTTCTAAATTTTATTTATCCAAACAAATATATGTAATGGATATATAATTTATTAATTGTATATATATATATATATTGTACGGTAATATATTGTAATTATATATGTGAAAACAAATTGTGATCTGTCTGGATAAATACAATTTAGAAACATTGTTATATATATTTACCATATTTTCATTTTTGTGGCGAATAAATAATTACTACAAAAATATAAAAATATTTACAAACACTGCATTAGTATTCACAATGATTTGGTTTATATTATTTTGTGAAAACATAAACAAAAAAAGTGTAAAGAAAATCAATGGTTTGGTGTCAGGATTGAACCGGCGTTGTCCGATTGTAAAATAAATGACAAGAAACCAACGCGTTTACCAACAGAGCTAGCGGGACCAACAGAAACTCGCTGACTGATTTAAGTTGTTATGATAAATTGTACACAACTCCTTCATATATTGTTATTCTGGTGATATTATGAGATTATACACGTTACTTTCTATAGCTGGGTGCAATATATGTTTACTATGTATGTTTACTGGTGTAGATTATCTCCCGTTGGTTGCATTCGATATAATTATTCTGAAAACAAGCCCAAGTTCGACGAAAACCTAGTCGACTTGTAGGCCCATTCGCATTCATTGTTTTAAATAAAATTGGAATTATGTGGAACCGTAAGATAACTGCTTGTTCCTCTATGATGACTAGTGTTTGTATTGCATCGGAATATCGCACAATAACTCATTTTGACGATGCTCGTTTCGACCCGAAAGCTATCCTTGTAAACATGCTCTGAATGCACGGAAAGGGTCGGCCTGATGCGAGTATGGGTCATATGTGACGTCACATCTCGGCATCCCAAAAAGCGCACCAAAAATATGCATATTGGAAAATGTCCGGCTGCACAGCATAAAATGTGGAATTTCTAATTCATTTAATTTTTTTGATTTTTTAGTCCTTTGGCCGAAGGTCCAAGGGACTATTGCCATCACTCTGTGTCCGCCGTTAGCTGCCGTATCTCAGAAACCGTTCAGCAACTTTTTCTATAATTTTGCATAGACATATCTTGGGGCACTGCCACTGTGCACGAGAAATCTGTATTTGATTGAATCATTTTAAGGGCTCCCTAGGGCCTCCAAGGACCCCAAAACTGGTAAAAATGTAACATTTGGCCTATTTTTTCAAAAACTGTTCAGCAACTTTTTTTCTAATTTTGCATAGATGTATCTTAGGGCGCTGCCACTATATACAAGAAATCTGTATTTGATTGAATCATTCTAAGGGCACCTAAGGGGCCCCCAAAGTGCAACATTACCTAGTGATGTGATTTTGAGAAGGGCCCTTCAGATCACCCCCAACAGTAGATGTGTAGTGTGCCAGAAAATCAAAAGCTGTGACTAATTTCTACAGCCTAGGCCATTGAGACCTTGACTAATCTTTAATTGGTCACAGCACCCAGGCAGAGTAGACACACTTGACCCCTGTTAGACTGAACAGTTGCCTAACACTTTTAAACTGTATCTTCAAAACTATTGATTTTCTATAATTGCAAGTTGTATTTATTTTGATGTTCATTTAATTATTATAAAATGGTGTGACTGTGGTGTCTATTGGTTAAAGATGTATTGTATGTAGAAACCTGTAGGTGACAAACATAGAAAATTAATATTCTGTCACCTGTAGGTGACAAACATAGAAAATTAATATTCTGGACAACTATAGAGTGAAATATCCTACACTTTATTTATATCAAATGCATTCTACTGTTCTGTTTACGCTTGCCATGCCTTGTGTAGACATGGTACTGTGTAAATCAATTGTATCAATATAGACTAATAATTACAGATTCACAATATAGTTGACACCTGAAACAACCAAATGTCAACCATTAGAAGAGTTGACATAGTTCCGCTATACACTATATATGTAAATTTAACCAGCTGCCATGTCAAGTCTGTTATAATTGTGACTAACAGTGTTCAAAATTATTCAGGTAAATAGCAAATAACAAAGGACACAAGTTTTCTCCTTGCCATACCTCTACACATGAGAAGAAGGCTGACACAGCCTGGCCCTCATTTATACATGATTTAGCATTTTTGTACATGTTGTATACAACTTTCAACACAATACCATTAATACCGCATGAAATTATCTTAGACCACAGGGAGGACCGGTCTACTAAATCAAATGCTTTCTTATAATCGATGAAGACACAATAAAGCCTTTTGAGTCGAGACAAATACAATTCAACCAATACCCCTATCTGAACACTGCCTGTTCTTCACCTATTACATTCGCTTTGTTTAGGTATGTGGTCAGTCTGGTGTTCTGAACAATCACTAAGGATTAATGAACACTTGTGCAGAATGTCACCCATTTGGCAGGTTTAATTGATCTATTCAGCAATGAGGACACTGCTTAGGCCTCACTCTGGACACTGTCACAGTGTTGTGTATTGTCTTAGTTGGTGCATTGAGCTAATCTACTTGACCATGAATCAGTGGTGGCTCTGGTTGTGTATTACATCCAGCTGTGGAGCTAAGATTCTCTGCCTGCTATTGTTTGATGGAAGCTGTGACTAATCTGTAATTGGTCACTGGCAGTAGCTTGTGTCAACAGACAGCATTAAGCCACTAGACCCCTGTTAAACTGGACAGTTGCCTGTAGGTTTTAAACTGTGTCAAACAGGGAGTCTACCTTTTGCTCTCAGATAATCTGTCCTCTTAGTTTTACACATGAAGACATAATCTGACATAACTTGATAAGTCTTTATAGCAGCACATTTGTACTTCCAGTGTATCATTGCAACATAACATACATATTACATACTGTGTGCCACATTTGAATGTTGTGCATGTAATATTTCCATGCAAACCATTTGCATATATAATGTAAAACTTCAACAGCCGTTTTCTTCATTTTCACTTTTTGATCCCTACCATGTTCAATGCTCCATAACTTTGCCAATTTTTGTAGCAGTCATATTTTTAAAAATCGTGTAAAGCACCCTACCAAACCTTTACAAGGATGTTAGAAAACAATGTTACAATTTTTCCGACTTATCACTCATTTGGTCAGCCGGGGTCACATATAGACGTATTAGTCCAAAGGACTTCAGGGCCACTTGACCCATTTTTTTGGCTTGGTGGACATGGAAATAGATAGCAGGATGTAATATAATATGAATTCAAGCAATATGTGTTTTTATTCCCTTTAATGGCAAAATTACATCATACATGTTTGTAGGAGCATTAATGCAGACCTGCCTACCATTCCGGATTGTCCGGAATCATTCCGGAAATACACCTCAAATTACGGTATTACGGCGAGGAATGAGAATATTACGAATTCTTTCATTGTCACAATGATCGTCAATCACTTCCGTGCTCCCCAAATTTAGCTTCACTTTATTCAACAGGTGGCAGCATATATACGCTGCTTGTTGTGACATGGTTTTTCATTCGCTGCTTCTGGTCATAATCTGACCAATAGGAAACAGCGTTACAACAAATTTGCATTTCCGTGCTCATGGCGCTCAAACAAAAAGAAGTCATGACTCACGCGGCATGAAATGATGGCGGGGTTCGAAACGGCACCATTACCAGCCAAGAAGAAATGTGTGCTGCAAACATTTATAACATCATGCACGCAGACATGGCCCGTATTGTCAAGTTTAAAGAAGGGTGTCGGCTTTATATACTGCCGGATACGCAAAAATAGTTTTCCTATTTCACATGGTCACTGGTGGCCAGGATAATAATAATAATTGCTTTATTCACAGACTCCATGCAACATACAAGTACATTATCATGGTTCTATAGTTGTGTTATAAACAATAGTTACAATGTACAGAATGAAAAATCACCCGTCAACAAAATGTATATACAGGGAATTAAACCAGTATTTCCATATTCTTGACATGTATTTCACGTCACTATTAATAATGTTACAAATCAATATGTTTTTTGAGAACTGCAGTCGGCATATAAACCTATATGTCAAATTTCTAATAACAGCAGCACAGTTAGGTAAATTATTGTTAACAAACATTTCACTAGCACTACAGTATCTGTCATAACCTAACACCATTCGAAATATATTGTTGTAAGAGACATACAATTTCCTGATTGCATAGTTATGAAAATTCCACCATAGATGGGCAGTATACATGGGTGAGCAAAAAGTAGTAAACAATGTCTTCTTTACATAATTTGAACACATATGAAAATTTCTTATGATGATGTTGCCTTGTGCATACAACTGGCGACATTGTCTAGATATATCATTGTCATCTAGCATACTATTTGAAATTATATGACCCAAATATTTTACAGATTCTACCTCACATAGTTTGTCGTTACCAAGCATAAAACTTGGAAATTTAACATTCTTACAACTCTTGTTTCTAATTATCATGACCATACTCTTTTTGGCATTGTACCTTATGTCATGAGATACTCCATATTGATCACAGACGGTGAGAAGGGTCTGTAATCCCCTGCTGGACGGACAAAATACTACAAGATCATCAGCATACATAATATTATTTACACAATTATATCCTACATAACATCCTGTATTGCAACTATTAAGTACAGTGGATAAACCATCCACGTAAACACTGAACAAATAGGGGGATAAAATACCTCCTTGTCTAACTCCATTACTTACATAAATACTGTCAGACACATGACTACCCCATCTTACACACATCTGTTGGTTCGCATACCAAAACACTAGAATTCTAACAATGTAACCAGGAACATCTCTGTCTATTAGCTTTTTAAAAAGTACACTGGTTTACACGGTCAAAAGCCTTAGATGCATCAAGAAAACACATAAACAAACAGCTATTTAAGGCTTGATATTTAGCAGTAACCTCTTTTAGTACATAAATGCACATGTCAGTGCCATGCTTCTTTTTAAAACCAAACTGGTTGTCACTGGTTGTTAAAAAGTCATCCATTCTGCTGAGCAAGATTTTTTCAAAAACTTTAGACATAACACTTGCCAGTGCTATTGGCCTGTAGTTGTCTTTACTGTTTATCTTGGCGGATTTATCCTTGATTATGGGCACTAATATAACAGAAATCATAGAACTTGGCAGTACGCCATGAACCAACAGACCTGTGAAGCACATTGACAGTAAAGGCAGTATGCGTTCACTGCAGTACTTCAGGTGCTCTGCATACACACCATCAAGGCCACAACTCTTGTTACAGTCAAGGTTTCTTATAGCATCTTTGACTTCTTCAGGTAACACTCTAATGCTGCTCTCATAACTAACATCAAATGCTAGGGTTTTGGCACTACTGTTATTTACACAATTAAACAAGTCACGAAAGTGTTGAATCCACATATTCACAATAGCTTCTTCACCACTATTACCATTTATATTAGTTGGCAAGGGGATTTTACTATTGTTAATAGTTTTGATCTCCTTCCAAAATTTATCATTTGTATGGTTAACCATCTTCTTGGCAAGGGCTTCACGCCTCAACTCATTTTCATGTTTTTTAATAAACCTTATTGCATATTTGCATCTAGCATCAGCTTTCTTTTTTAACTCAAAAACAGGACCTTGTTTAGGTTTACCTAAACTGTCCCGTAGTTGGAAAGCTTCATTAGCAGCTTTATGGATATCTGCCACATAATCAGTCCACCCAGGCTGACATGTATAGTTTCCTTGTTTGTGAGTAGACAAACAGCCACTAGCATCAGTTAAACACCTGGTTACATTATCATACATGTTATTAAGTGCTTTGTGATGAGACTCGTCATTGCAGTTGACATCAGTACATATAATAGCATCAATAGGTAATACAATAATTGCATTACATTGTTAGACTAGTACTAGTGACAGAGTAGTGGGTGTTGTACTTGTATTTTTAGGCCAACTGACTGTACTAAGACTAAGTTAGTGTATTTATTTAGTTTAGACTATCATTTACAGACTATAATGCAGGGATAGGCTTATATACTAGAGTTGTTTAGACTAGATGATGTCGATGACTAGCGTAACGTAATGGTTTTGCTATCCCCTGGCATGACTTTGTCTTTGACTTTGATCTAGTCAAGCTACTATGCTGTGTTCCTGGGTAGTCTACAGCCTGGCCCTGGGTATGCCGGCTACTAATATTAATCCTAATGACACCACAAATAGACAATGACGTGACGCATTGGTATAATTTGTCATGTTTTTGAAATTTACATAAAATCAGAATTACAATGTGTATAGACTCATTTACATTACAGTTACTCTTCTTCATGTTTGATTTCCATCAATGCTGGTTATGAACATCTACCTTACCTTGTTAACTGAATGCTTCAAAACACCTCATAGTTTATTAGAGACAATTATGTTTTGGGTACAACTATCGTCATAGTCACAGTATTAAAGTATCACTGACAGTGGTGTTCTTTTCCTGACAATATCTGACATGGTTCTGAACTATTACTGACAGCAGGCCTACATTCCTGAAAATCAGTGTAAATGGGAAGATGGATTACTGACAGGAAGTTTTTGGGGTAGGCAGGTCTGTTAATGTGCTTTTTATTAAACTACAATGATGCTGATTTTAGTGAAATTATTTTTATATTTTGAGCCCACTAATCTAAGGCTGCATTTGTACAAAATTGTCATTTGTTACTTACGCCGGGCTATCTCTTGTGATGTCACTTATATAGGTCACATATCTATACTTTGATATAGTCCATGCATTATCCTACAAGTAAGGTTAAATAGAATATGTAAAATGTGATTAATAATGTTAATTATTCATGCTTGCTTCATGTGTTTCTTGTTTTAAAATATTGAATATTTATATTACTGTATAACTGAAATTAAACTGTAACTATTCCAGATTTGTGTAATGATAATGTATCCTACTGACACAAGAGGACTTCTCCTTGTCCACAACAAACAGGGAAAAGATGGGGAAGAAAAAAAGTCATCAGACAAGGACGTCCGTCGTCACAGGAATGACAAGAGTAGGGAAGAGCGTAGTGCAGACAAGGGCCGGGAACACAGTCGGGATCGTGGACGAACCCAGAACGCGGAGCGGGAGAATGACAAGGAAGAGAGACGGTCATCGACGCGCGACAAGAGGGGGGAACACAAGAAGGACCGGAGGGACTCGGAGCGACACAACCGGGAGGAGGAGAGGGATAAGGACGGAGAGAGGAGAAAGGTTTGTTACTTGTAGTATCTCTCTCTCCCTCTCTCGCTCAGTCTCTCTCTCCCCCTTCTCTCTCTCTCTCTCTCTCTCTCTCCCTCTCTCTCTGTCTCTCCCTTTCTCCCTGTCTCTCTCTCTCCCCCCCTCTCTCTCTGTCTCACTCTCTCTTCCCCCTTTGTTTCTCTCTGCCTCACTCTCCCCCTCTCTCTCTCCCTTTCTCTGCCTCACTCTCCCTCTCTCTGTCTCTGTTGTCCACCACAAAGGCGTTTCCCGCTGGATAACTTGCCAAAGAACACAGCCTTTGGGACATACATGGAATATAGTATCATATAATATAGTATACGTGACCTTACAACCAGCCATGGTGCAGCAAACCAAAGGCATCATTTATTACCATTATGGTGGTGCCAACTGGAGATCACCATTCAGTTCTCACATGTAGGAGAAAGGCCCTCTAGAAAAGCAGAGGATATCAAAAACATAAGTAAATAACTCTAAATAACTGCCATTGTGTTTCCTAAAATACATCGCCAGTTGTTAAATGAGATGCCATTGGTCCAAGGAAGGAAACGAATATAGACAGAGGTGAGTGACATAGCACCATTGACGAGACGCACCAACAATACTCCAAAGTTAGTGTATTCATAAACAGATAGTAACAGACAGAGGTGAGTGACACGGCACCACTGACGAGACACACTGACAATACTCCAAAGTTACTGTATTCATAAACAGATAGTAACAGACAGAGGTGAGTGACACGGCACCACTGACGAGACACACTGACAATACTCCAAAGTTACTGTATTCATAAACAGATAGTAACAGACAGAGGTGAGTGACACGGCACCACTGACGAGACACACTGACAATACTCCAAAGTTACTGTATTCATAAACAGATAGTAACAGACAGAGGTGAGTGACACGGCACCACTGACGAGACACACTGACAATACTCCAAAGTTACTGTATTCATAAACAGATAGTAACAGACAGAGGTGATTGACACAGCACCACTGACGAGACACACTGACAATACTCCAAAGTTACTGTATTCATAAACAGATAATAACAGACAGAGGTGATTGACACAGCACCACTGACGAGACACACTGACAATACTCCAAAGTTACTGTATTCATAAACAGATAATAATAGACAGAGGTGATTGACACAGCACCACTGACGAGACACACTGACAATACTCCAAAGTTACTGTATTCATAAACAGATAATAATAGACAGAGGTGATTGACACAGCACCACTGACGAGACACACTGACAATACTCCAAAGTTACTGTATTCATAAACAGATAATAATAGACAGAGGTGATTGACACAGCACCACTGACGAGACACACTGACAATACTCCAAAGTTACTGTATTCATAACCAGATAGTAATGCAAACACTAGGCCAAAGCAATGTGATTCTATTATTGGCGGATTCACTCAAATGGTTCATTTCTATCCAGTGCACTCACTGACATGATTTATGGATGTTTTCACTTAAATAAATGTTGTTTGCTGTTGTATGCACAGTAATACCCTGTCCCCCACTGGATGTTTGCTGTTGTATGCACAGTAATACCCTGTCCCCCACTGGATGTTTGCTGTTGTATGCACAGTAATACCCTGTCCCCCACTGGATGTTTGCTGTTGTATGCACAGTAATACCCTGTCCCCTACTGGATGTTTGCTGTTGTATGCACAGTAATACCCTGTCCCCCACTGGATGTTTGCTGTTGTATGCACAGTAATACCCTGTCCCCCACTGGATGTTTGCTGTTGTATGCACAGTAATACCCTGTCCCCCACTGGATGTTTGCTGTTGTATGCACAGTAATACCCTGTCCCCCACTGGATGTTTGCTGTTGTATGCACAGTAATACCCTGTCCCCTACTGGATGTTTGCTGTTGTATGCACAGTAATACCCTGTCCCCCACTGGATGTTTGCTGTTGTATGCACAGTAATACCCTGTCCCCCACTGGATGTTTGCTGTTGTATGCACAGTAATACCCTGTCCCCCACTGGATGTTTGCTGTTGTATGCACAGTAATACCCTGTCCCCTACTGGATGTTTGCTGTTGTATGCACAGTAATACCCTGTCCCCCACTGGATGTTTGCTGTTGTATGCACAGTAATACCCTGTCCCCCACTGGATGTTTGCTGTTGTATGCACAGTAATACCCTGTCCCCCACTGGATGTTTGCTGTTGTATGCACAGTAACACCCTGTCCCCCACTGGATGTTTGCTGTTGTATGCACAGTAATACCCTGTCCCCCACTGGATTTTGCTGTTGTATGCACAGTAACACCCTGTCCCCCACTGGATGTTTGCTGTTGTATGCACAGTAACCTCCTGTCCCCCACTGGATGTTTGCTGTGATTAAACCACTATTCCTTTGTGTTGTGTAGCGGCGACAGAGAGGAGATGAAAAGGAAAAGGAGTCGCGTTCTTCGAAGGATGCGGGGGCAGAGGAGCCTGCAACCATGATGAACCAGGAAAAGGAAGAAAGCGCAGAGGTTGGTAGTGGAGTGTAACGTGGCAGTAATGTGTACTGAGATGGATGAATTATATCAAAATATATTTAAATATACATAATATTTAATAAAACACCTCTAAGAACTTAACTATTTAATTATTACATTTGTATTATAAAAAGTCAAGAAATATAAATAATGTTCTCAAGGCAGTTACAAAATGTTGCTGTTTTCACAATAAACTGGTTTTGCTTATCTGCTGTATACTTCAGTTAACACAGTATTGCAGATGTCACATTTAAAGGTCCTTCTTCAATTCGTTTTTCTGCTCATCTTGTTTCCAAAAAAAATCTCAGCAACATTTCACCTACATTGTCTCCACTGTTACAGGCCAGCTCGTTTGTTGAAATAAGTTATTTAGTTTTGGTGAAATCATCGGACAAACTATTAAATAATTTTGACCAAAAATATGGTTCTGTAAGCTACATTAATTGAGGAGGGATCTTTAAAGCAAAATGATCAATTTATCTCTTGTATGATTTTGCCGTTGCTTGCTGATGTTATTTACAGAAAGTTTGTGCGTTAACAAGAATTATTCTAAATGAAATGATAGTTTAACATGTATTATGTATGAGTATGTTTTATACCTAATCAAACAAGTAATGTGTATCTCATTCATATAATGTGTTGAATGATTACATTTTGTCCATACTACAAGAATACTAAGAGTAGTATTGGAGTACTGGTAGTATAAACAGCAACAAGTTTAGTTTATGAATATTATTTATTTATGTAGAACCATTTCTGCTGTTATAGTAATGAATGTTGAAAAGGATGACAATAGTGGATGAGATCCGGCCAAGCAAAATATCATTGCAACAACAAACGTTTTTCACTGCTATACAGAAACATCACAATACTAACGTTTGAGAAATGCACACAGATCTTTGCCAACCATCTAGTAACTGGAAACAAAATGGTTAAACTACTAGCCAGAATGTAATGCCAAGCTGAATTAGAACATTATGCATGAATTAAGACACTGATAGTTTGAAGAACAATAGAGATTCTATTACAAACCTTTTTACATGGAAAGAGAAAAGCTTAATAATTGTGTAATGTTTTTGGAGTAATGCGAACATGTAAACATAAGTTTTGTTAGAGCAAACTGTTGCCAGGCAATAGACATGCACTGTTGTCAGGTAAGAGAAGTACTCACAGAACAGAGTCAGTGGTAGGCTAACGCAGCTGTCTTTTGTTTCTGTCGCATCAGCCAAACAAACGCCAAGTGCAGTTTGCGAATAGTAAGTAGTCATTACATGGCCAGTAGGTGGTGCTTCTACCACCAAACTCAAGTTTCGTTTCATGACTCTCTAGTCTTTCTACATACCGCTGTCGCTGCCGCTGCATGAAGATTTATTTTCCTACTATTCTACCAGGTGGCAGCATGTACACGTGGGAGACGCGTTCGCCTAATCGCTCTTAAAATCGACCTCGTTTCTATTTCGGTTCTATTCGAGATGATTTTGTTTGACCAATCGTTGTCACATTTACAACTCTAGAGCTTCGTAATCGTTTGCCATTTTGTTTGCCATTTTGTTTGCGAACGTACGTTGAGAACTAAATGTGCCGCTTGCACTGGGAACATTTCCTCACTGACGTGTCCTACATGCACTCGCTGCTCACTGAGCGCGCCCAGTGTTGTCTCTTGTCGCTATGGTTACGCGATGCTGCGCACGTGTGCCCGTCGCCATAGTAATGTTGGTGGTGTGACACTGTCATGATGTGACATGCTCCTCATCGTCATCAGGAGCTGCCGGCCGCACGCATCCCTCGGCCTTCCTCTGCTAAGGGCTCCCGACGTCGGCATGGACACGGTATGCCACCTTCTCTCTTTCCCCACAGGCTCTCTGACCAACCACTGCCAGCTAGAACCTAACATCCCCCCTCGTGGCACTCCCGCAAGTGTTTGGATGATAGAATACACTACAGGTGCTTGTCCGTGTTGTTGTTAGCCAGCTCTGTCCACTGTAAATATTTACTGCGTGTAATCGTTTTTACAAAAGTTCATTTGCATTTACAAATTATTTACGTGTTATTTTTCAGAATGATTAATATATATAATGTTGTCGAAATTCAGAAAACATAAGGAGTAATAGCAGACCCTAATGTACATGATGGAATTATGACTATTTAAAACACAATGTTGGTGCATTACCAACATTGTGAGGTGTTCTTCAGGCAAGTACGCTTGCTGTGTAGAGTTGACAACATCTTGAAGCCAATGGACAAACAATATGGTTATGCTCCTGGTGTGGATGGTTTTATTGTACAAACTTCCAGTTTAAATACATATAGAATAGATTGTACCGTCCACTGTTTAAAACCACAGTGTATGCTATCATTGGCCACGGAAATATTGTTTGCATCCTGCATTGAGTATTGCATAACAGTTAACATTAGTATGGTTCAATACATTGATTATAATATAAGCAAGAAGACTATTTTAATTCTGTTTATTATTTCTTTTTATTTGATTTGCTTGATTTTCGCTTTCATTTGGCACCAGCCTTTATCAGTTTCAGTTTACTTGTTACTTGATGAGGCTGTGGTTGTATTTGATTAATATCCGAGTGTTGATTCAGTGAGCCAACGGGCTGTTGTCTATTCTTTCTAACACCAGTAACTCACACTCGATACTGTCTGGCACAACTGTAACTTTTCAACTCTAATTCTGACTCGCTCTAACCCACTCGGCTCAAACTTACTGTGGTCTAACTCACTCAACTCTCTCAGTGGTGTGAAATGGCTCTACTTTCAGCATACATCAGTAGAGTAGAGTAGAGCAGAGATATATGAATATATACATTTATGCCTGTATATGTGTGTGTGTATATAATAGATACATACACATATCATCAGCAGTTGTGTAATTCTAATGTGTGAACCTAAATGTTGTCAGATCCTGTTTTCTTGCAGCAGCAGCAAAATTCCATGTTTTAGTGTCTTAATAATATCTAAACTTTGTTTCCCTACACAAAATTATCAGCACATTTGTTAGCACAGCCTAGTTGAGGCTGACGTCTTCATGCGTTCTCACAGTTTCAAGTAGGGGAACATTTTAGAAACTATTTGTTTACATTACATCTTCACATAAGTGCACTTGTCTAGTCGTGTGTGGTTGTGTGTAGTGTAACTGATCTACAATGATCAATCATATAAAATCAGCCCACATATTATATTTTATTGTTTAAACATAAGATTATTTTTCATTGTTTTTATGTAGCCGAACATTCTGCAGTAAGTTTTGATAGTATGAATGTAACCTTTCACCTTTGTGTACACTTTTGTAAACTAAACCATTCACATGTTAAGCATAAATTCTGACTCCTTTATATAAGTGTAATACATTTTTATAATTCCTTTTAAAGTCATAGTCCCATCACAATATCAGATACATGTTAATGTGAGGTAATGAACTAACTATCTTTTAATTTTTTATTTATGATTACTCACCGACTAGTGTCAGTTGTCGTTCATGTCTGTGTTGTGCTCCGTCCTGTTCACATCTGCATGTCTTTTTTGTTATCTGTAATTTCAGTGAGCAAAAGCAATGACGATGGTACGTAATTTTTGTGCTGAATGTTTTCTAATCGTTGCCTGTAGATGGCGCTACTGCTGCTTTTCCTAGCATAGGAGCAATGCTACGTTAGATGTATAGGCATTACCAACTCTAGTTCTTGCTTCTTAGGTCAGAGTTTCCCTAGCAATAGGATGTGGTGTAGGGGCAAATGTTGACATATCGCTTCCTTGGTTAATTTAATATCACACGATAATGCACCATTTGGGAGAGTTTTCTTGCTTGGAAACAACACCATTAATTGCAAAGTATTGATTTTTGGAAACTTGGTGAGGGGAATATTTAAGTTCAGTTAATGTTTATTTACATATTGCAAATGAAAATTTTAATTATATTTTCATACAGAATATTTTACATAATTTTTATAATAAATTTTCTATTACTATACCATTATATTAATTAAAATTAATTATAGCTATTTTTAATGATAAGAAAGTAGTAATAATTAGTCAATTAATATGTATATGTAGGAATCATAGTAGTCAAGTAGTATTTAGACTGTAAATTGTATTCGTTTTGTTTAATAATGACATCAGATAGATTGCTTTCAGTAGTATGCTATGTCTATACTACTACTGTCATACTCTCTGTAGTACCCTGCTCTTACAAAGTACCTAGAAACTTCTGATATTGTTAGCGGCAGTCATAGCATAGCACAGTAGTATCTGCAGAGACTAGCATTGGTCTCACTGTTTAAGTTGGATACAACTTACAAATAACAAGTGTTAAGACATTGTAATACCAATAAACTGTTGGTTCTTTTTGTTGTAATTTTGGTTCATTTTATTAACTCTTTCCTTGCATGTTCGGGCATTTAACAAATCTCAATATATTGACTTCAAAGTTTCTTACTGTTACATACAACACCTGTTCCAAGACAAAGCCTTTCTGTGACATTGACTCATATTAATTTATGTGTGTATAATGTTAAGCGGGTACAATTTTAAATAGTGTGTCTTATGTCTACTTTGACCTGCCCAGTCACACATGTTGATTTATGTAACACGTGGACATTAGGATAACTGCATTCACTGGTGTTACAAGCTGGTTACTTGTAGTACTGTAAGTGTCCAGTATGTGCCATTTTGTGTTTTGAAGCAGCTGATCTCAAAGCGTTTTCCGGGGATTGTGTGACTATTATATGTGTATGACGTTCTTGTTTGATGACAGTATTGACATGTTCTTGTTTGATGACAGTATTGACATGTTCTTGCACAAAATGTGTTAGTGATGAACAGATGAATCAGATGGTAAGTTAGTTTGTATCGACTGTGATGAATGTACAAGTGGGGTGGTAAGTTTGTTTATAGAAACTGGTGGATGTATGAGTCATGTGGTAAGTTAGTTTATTAGGACTATGATAGATGTGCGAATAGGGTAGTTAGTTTATAGTGACTGTGATAAATGTACAAGTTTGTTGGTAAATTAATTTATAAAGGCTGAGATGAATGTACGAGTCAGGTGGTAAGCTACTTTTTAGTGACCATGATGAATGTACGAGTCAGGTGGTAAGCTACTTTTTAGTGACCATGATGGATGTACGAGTCAGGTGGTAAGCTACTTTTTAGTGACCATGATGGATGTACGAGTCAGGTGGTAAGCTACTTTTTAGTGACCATGATGGATGTACGAGTCAGGTGGTAAGCTACTTTTTAGTGACCATGATGGATGTACGAATTGGATGGTAAGTTTATAGAGACTGTGAATAATATACAAGTCAGGTGGTAAGTTAGTTTACAGTGACTAAACTGACCATGACGGATGTACGAGTTGGGTGGTACGTTAGTGAAATTGGGTGGTAAGTTTACCCTCTCTGTTGTTCTGCAGAAGATGAGCTGCAACGTCAACAGCAGATTCAGCGAGAAAAGGAGCAGTCTATGGCAGGAGATGGAGGGGGCTACACAATCCAGGGCGATGAAGACTTACCTCCTCAAGTGGTGGCGAGGTAGGTATCCAAGTGACGTGTCAGTGAGGTATTATCAGTGGTTCCTCATACAATAATCTGGAGAAGGCTTAATTGTGTGAGATGATAGTTGATTGATGAAGCTAATCAAAACTCCCAAACATTTCACACCTTAACAAATGCTGTCGTTGTGTTGAGGGGTTTCTCATTTGCATTGTGATTAAAAACTGTGCTGCCCTCTAGTGTCACATTCCTGCTCTTTTCAGTCGCCGATTACCTCGCCCAAGCAGTGCCCGGCCAGCTCCGCCCAAGCCCAAAAAGAATGAACCTTTGCCCGAGGAGGCGAATCTCATGTAAGTTGTGTGAGATCCTCTCTCGGTCTACTTTTGTGGTATGTTGCTTCATTCAGTAAAATAGCAAATATCCTGACATGTGCTTTAAAGGTATAAATGGTGCATCACCACAAAACACTACAATTGAATGTAATGTCTAGTTCTACAGTGTATACGTCAGCTGTGTGTGTATGTTGACAGAGATTCAGTTTGAGACGGTGTGCTCTCAAGTCTTGTGTATGTGATATTGCAGTGGCAGCAGCAATGTGCCCAATCTGATCATTGACAAAGACCATGATTCCGATGACGAAGATGATGGCTTCATATCAAAGGAAGACGACCATGATGAGCCACCCCCAGACATTCACGAAATGCCTTCCAAGGTTGACGAGGAAGATGGAGAACATGGTACGTTTATTCCATTGGTACTAAGGCTAGACAATGCTCTTGAGAGGCCTTAGTGGCCCACCAGGCATGCTGGATCTCTATTAATGTACGAATCATTCTTAATGATGTTCTATGAGAGAAGACTGTTATTGTATTGACTCGTTTCTGCCATAAGGGATCATCTCAGAACATTGATGTCTGATATCAGACAAAATTACTCTCATGTGGCCTCAACCCCCTCATATGAAAGTTTGTCAATGTTGATGTGATGATTTCAATACATTCACAGTATCTGTCCGAAGCATAAAATATCAATGTCCGACACCAGGTGAATCTGCCTCTGAACCTCCCTCCCCCAAGCGAAAGTAATTTTTTCTGATAGCGGACATTGACATTCAGAGATGATCCCTAAGGTCAATGTTTGGCCCTAGTTGTGAGTCACTTGGCATGGAGTGGACATAAAATCAGCCAGCTTGACGGGTGAAGGCAACCTGCTCCAGTGCCGGGCTACCTCCGCCCGAGTCTTGAGGTGCATATGTTAATTATTCTAAAATGTATTCATTCAACAGGTGAAGGGACTTTGCTGCCAGTATTGTGGCCCCTCAATTATTCTAAAATGTATTCATTCAACAGGTGAAGGGACTTTGCTGCCAGTATTGTGGCCCCTCAATTATTCTAAAATGTATTCATTCAACAGGTGAAGGGACTTTGCTCCCAGTATTGTGGCCCCTCAATTATTCTAAAATGTATTCATTCAACAGGTGAAGGGACTTTGCTGCCAGTATTGTGGCCCCTCAATTACTCTAAAATGTATTCATTCAACAGGTGAAGGGACTTTGCTGCCAGTATTGTGGCCCCTCAATTATTCTAAAATGTATTCATTCAACAGGTGAAGGGACTTTGCTGCCAGTATTGTGGCCCCTCAATTATTCTAAAATGTATTCATTCAACAGGTGAAGGGACTTTGCTCCCAGTATTGTGGCCCCTCAATTATTCTAAAATGTATTCATTCAACAGGTGAAGGGACTTTGCTGCCAGTATTGTGGCCCCTCAATTATCTAAAATGTATTCATTCAACAGGGAAGGGACTTTGCTGCCAGTATTGTGGCCCCTCAATTATTCTAAAATGTATTCATTCAACAGGTGAAGGGACTTTGCTCCCAGTATTGTGGCCCCTCAATTATTCTAAAATGTATTCATTCAACAGGTGAAGGGACTTTGCTGCCAGTATTGTGGCCCCTCAATTATTCTAAAATGTATTCATTCAACAGGTGAAGGGACTTTGCTCCCAGTATTGTGGCCCCTCAATTATTCTAAAATGTATTCATTCAACAGGTGAAGGGACTTTGCTGCCAGTATTGTGGCCCCTCAATTATTCTAAAATGTATTCATTCAACAGGTGAAGGGACTTTGCTCCCAGTATTGTGGCCCCTCAATTATTCTAAAATGTATTCATTCAACAGGTGAAGGGACTTTGCTGCCAGTATTGTGGCCCCTCAATTACTCTAAAATGTATTCATTCAACAGGTGAAGGGACTTTGCTGCCAGTATTGTGGCCCCTCAATTATTCTAAAATGTATTCATTCAACAGGTGAAGGGACTTTGCTCCCAGTATTGTGGCCCCTCAATTACTCTAAAATGTATTCATTCAACAGGTGAAGGGACTTTGCTGCCAGTATTGTGGCCCCTCAATTATTCTAAAATGTATTCATTCAACAGGGGAAGGGACTTTGCTGCCAGTATTGTGGCCCCTCAATTACTCTAAAATGTATTCATTCAACAGGGGAAGGGACTTTGCTCCCAGTATTGTGGCCCCTCAATTATTCTAAAATGTATTCATTCAACAGGTGAAGGGACTTTGCTCCCAGTATTGTGGCCCCTCAATTACTCTAAAATGTATTCATTCAACAGGTTAAGGGACTTTGCTGCCAGTATTGTGGCCCCTCAATTATTCTAAAATGTATTCATTCAACAGGGGAAGGGACTTTGCTGCCAGTATTGTGGCCCCTCAATTACTCTAAAATGTATTCATTCAACAGGTGAAGGGACTTTGCTCCCAGTATTGTGGCCCCTCAATTACTCTAAAATGTATTCATTCAACAGGTGAAGGGACTTTGCTGCCAGTATTGTGGCCCCTCAACGTGAGCGTTGAGGTGCGGCCATTGTAGTGGGATACTGAGGGTGGTTGTGTTTGTTTGCAGGAGGACTTGTGAAGAAGATGTTGGAGAAGAAGAAAGAACTTGAGGGAGGAAGTCAACAGGCAGCAGGGAAACTCGGCCGCAAGACAGAGATTGTGAGCACCCACTTGTCTGTCCCCTTCCGCTAAGGAATTATCCCCCCAATACATCCGTTTAATTTAATCTCATATACTACTTGACACATCTTGTCATGAACTCATGATGATCATGAATCCCATCCAACTGACCAATTGATGTTACATTATAACGCTAATGTCTTTATTGTCTCGTGACTGTCGCAATCACAGCATGTCTGTGTGACTGTTAAACTGGTCATGGAATACATAATGAATGAACCTGGATACATCTGTCACTGTTGGTAGGGCTGACACACCTATGGTATTTAATAGACAGGTGTGCAAACATTTGTGTCTAATTTGACTATGATTGAGCTGGCATGTGCTTGGTGTATGTGGGTGTTTCCCTCCTAGATGGTTTGCACCTCAAGTGACAAACTTTCAAGTGTTAATCTGTGACCATTCGGAAATAAAATAATGCCTTTACTTGTTCATAATTCCCTGTTGGTTAAGGGTTCTTGCCAATTTTAGGTATGTCATGCGTTAGGCAGACATAAATTTATTGTTCATAATGATACGCGTATTTTCTGAAATTGCTATGGATGTTTTATGTAACTTGCATTAGTGTGGAAAACCGTTTATCATTATAACAAATTCAATTTATAACTAGCCCAGGAAACTGTTTTCTGCATGTGTATGTAGTGTCATTCAGGGATGAGCATTTTGCAGATAATTTCTCCTGGGGAGGTGGACTATTGCCTGTATCATGACCAGGTGCCATTCTTACGTAATGCCATTTCTCTCTACAACAGTCAGTGATTCCTTGGACACTGGTCATACCAGCCAGTATGTGCAGTCTCAATATGTATATGTATGCATTCCTGCTTCTTGTAATACTTCTTTTTATTCCATCACTCGTTCATTCTCCACTCACACCCTCATATATCATCCGTCCACCCGTCACTTGTTCACCAACATCACCTCTGAAATGCTTAAATGCTTACCTGTCTGTCTTAATATGTGATATTTATGAGAGCATGTTGTAAAAAGAATTCTTACGAAGCAATAAAGATTAATGTTATGTACCGTTATTTGTGCAGGAGCGACCACAGGTGAATGACGTGGTGCGGAGGAAGGAGAGAGAACTGGTGCAACGCGAGATAGACAAGTTGCGAGGGAGCATTCAGACTCTCACCCGCAGCGTCAACCCTCTCGGCAAGATCATGGACTTCGTACAGGAAGACCTCGACTCAATGCAGAAGGAACTCGACAAGTGGAAACGTGAGAACAAACAGAATGCAACAGAACTGCATCGTGAGCAGAAGTACGTGCCATAATTCATTCATACCTTAGTCAAAATAGTCATCAAATTTTTTTGATGACACAAGTATGAAATTGAAACTTGCTTCATAGTTGTGTCACTATATTTTTTTTATTGTCATTATAATGTCATTCCTGGACAACTTCCATTTTATAACTGTTACTGTAAATAATTCTAAAATGTTGGTTTTGTATGTGCCCGGTAATTGTTGTAACTGTTAACATTTTGAATGAAATTTGTAGAGGCTTTTATAGAGATGTATTTGATAACATAAGAAATATCAACAATGACAGGCATAAAATATTAATAAAATTATTAACAAAGAAAGGCATGCAAATTCTTTTAGTTTATTCATAATTGAACAAACTATAGGCAACAAAATACCAGGAAAACAGTGGTGATTAACTAATTGTGTTGTAATTGTAAATACGTTACCCAGTTGACTATGTACTGTGAACCAAAGCTATATTTTGAACGGAGGGGTAGGAGGAATTGGGAGGAATTAGGTAGGGAAGGGATGAGGATGGAGGACAGGAGATAGGATGGGGAAAGGTAAAGTAATGGGAGGAGGGAAAGGGTTAGAGACAGAGACGTTGTGTCATCTAACTTGTGGTTGCTTCCAGTATCACAGACAACTCGATTGAGCCCCTGAAGGCGCAGTTGACCGGCCTAGACCAGGCGATCGCTGACCAGCTCGACCTGATCGCTGCGGTCAAGTCAAACATCCTGCGCAATGATGAACGCATAGAGAAGATGCTCAGCAGCATCACCAAGTCGTGAGAGTCAACAGGCACCTTGGTCCTACCCTCGCAGTCACTCCACTCGTGTGCTGTCATTGCTGCTATCTTCATAGGCATTCTTATTACCCAAGTCAGTGCTGCAATCCGTCCATTGCAATGCGTTTACACATGGCCTGCATCAGTCTTGCAACCGTCACCCACTTCAGCCCTTCCACTGTGGCCCTAATCAACCTATATAACTGGTCATATCAACTGCTCATTATAATGTGTTTTGCCTTTGTAGATAATAATTACAAATGTTGTGTTGTCCATTTGACCAACCAGTGTACCACATGTTCTTAACAGTAGTAGTTGCGCAAGCTTTTCCTGGGCCTTTTGCAATTGCTGTACAATTACAGCAGATGAAAATGCCTCTTCCGTCTGTCTGACGGTTCTGGCCATAATTCCGTCAGAAACATTACAAATGACTTCGATTAATACGTTCATAGAAGTAATATTGTTAGGAAATATTGTCAAGATGTGAAAAGTGCTTACTGTGGTTTACCTTGTCAGGCGGTATTTCCTGTGAACTGGCATTTATGCAAGTTGGTACTACGGTTTCCCATGTCTCTGGTAAAACAACCATAATTGACCTCAGATTCTTGGCTAAAATCTAAATATTTAAGGAATGGCAGCCGTTTCTAGTTCTCCGTGTATTTTATGTTACGAACAAGTGGGTGTATTAAGGCAAAAGTCTGCAATGAACAAACTGACTTAACAATTTTGTATGCCGTGATTTCTAAGAAGCCATCTGCTAAACCTCTAGTTTTACCACCACAGCTGCACATTCCTGAATATTTGCCACAGATGTGGATTGTTGATCTCAAAATGTTTGTGCTTCTCCATGGTAAAAAATCCGGGTAGTGTCTGCTGTGTTTACTAAATGTAATTTACAATATTCACAAGATTTATTACACATGCGAAACATTATCATATCATACAGAACTCTGGCCTGTGTTTGTGACTACTCGTGTTCCCAGAAATGTCTCATTGCAGGCCTCGTGAAGTTCAGAATTATCGAATATCAGAAGTGATCGAGTAAATTCTGAAGTGACTGTGTCAGTGGCGTAGCACACAGAGTATCGGGGCTGGCACTGAAAGTGTATTTAAGGATCCTACTGTGTATATAGCTGTAAAATGATATTTGTGTGGTGGTCGTCACAGTCACGTTGACAATGTAATGCTGGGCACTGTCACTGATTGTATTTATAAATGATCAACTGACTTCAAGCATTTGCTCTTTGGCATGGCTTGAGTACATAATTACAATAATATGCGCACAATATTAAAATAACAAATTAAATCATTTTAGTCATTTATGGCAAAGGAACACACACAATGATTAGTTTTCAGGCAAGACAGTTGTGTGACTGTTCCAGGATCCACTCAATCACAACCATGGAACAAACTATACCAATAAAATCCCTCCATTCCATCAAACTTGATTTGGAGCAGTTTTGAGTAGAAATGTGCCATGTTTCATCATAGACAACTGACATAGCACTGACAATTTATAATAAACCATTTTCCTGCTAAATGTCGTTAAGCTCCATTTTAAATTGCTGTTGTATTTACCCAAATATTAACTGGTGTCATCACAATTGATCAGAATTACCAAAAAGTGCTTTGACATTCCAAACTGTGATCGTGTTTTATTGTTTATAGAGTGATCCTGCGTTTACTGTGTAATCTTTCAGTTGTAAAAAAGATCAAAGAATTATCGTTTACAGCTCGCAAATTGATAGTTTTATGGAGGCGCCAGTAGTAGAAGTAAACATAAACAACAGTTGGGAAATGACAACGTGAGTGATCACACAATGATGGTCTACTCACATTTTTACATGTGTGATGATTTTCATGTTATTTTCCTACTTCACTGTTATATTGGTCATGCGTTTAATGAAAATGGCAGTTGATTTCTGTGTATCTGTTTGCAGTACGAGTTTTGCGGGACAGGTGGAGTGAAGTTGTCCCATTGAATGAATGGACCACTCCACTATTGTTGATGACAACAGAACATGTGTAAATTAGTACGGAAATAATGCAAAGTACTGTTGTCACCTACACGTTATATTTGTTACTGTTGACAATAAATGTCACTCATAAAGTTGATACAATTCTGTTTTATTTTAAGTGTAGCCGCTGGTCCTAAACTTGATTTTTTGCCATTTTGGGATTTTCATCATTTTCCAATAGATTAACATGTTATGCAATCCCAACACGTTGCAATTTTCAAGATTCTGATTATAAATACCTATAATCAGATGATGTATACCTACTCGTACTGCGTAACGTGACGTTCTTATTTTGTTTTGGCCGTTTTCTCAAAACGATTTTTTACAATTTGTGACATCAGAAAAATTATTTTGGAAAAACGACACAAGATAGTGAATTGAAATTTTCACCACTTATTCTGTGGAATGTTCCACATGCAATGAACTATTTTGGATGTCATAAGACAGCTTTATTTTTTGTAATTTGGCAATTTAAAAAAATGGGCCAAGTGGCCCTGAAATCCTTTGGACTAATACGTCTATGTGACCCCGGCTGACCAAATGAGTGATAAGTCAGAAAAATTATAACATTGCTTTCTTACATCCTTGTAAAGGTTTGGTAGGGTGCTTTACACGGTTTCAAAAATTATATGACTGCTACAAAAATTGGCGAAGTTATGGAGCATTGAACATGGTAGGGGTCAAAAAGTGAAAATGAAGAAAACGGCTGTTGAAATTATATATGCAAATGGATTGCATGGAAATATTACATGCACAACATTCAAATGTGGCACACAGTATGTAATATGTATGTTATGTTGCAATGATACACTGGAAGTACAAATGTGCTGCTACAAAGACTTATCAAGTTATGCCAGATTATGTCTTTATGTGTAAAACTAAGAGGACAGATTATTTGAGAGCAAAAGGTAGACTCACTGTTTGACACAGTTGAAAACCTACAGGTAACTGTCCAGTTTAACAGGGGTCTAGTGGCTTAATGCTGTATGTTGACACAAGCTTCTGCCAGTGACCAATTACAGATTATAGCAGGCAGAGAATCTTAGCTCCACAGCTGGGTGTAATACACAAGTTATAAATATAGCTACTCTGAGGTAGACAATTAATTTTAGTTAGCAAATTTAGCATTTTAGGGGACCTTTGGTGCCCTTAGAATGAATCAATCAAATACAGATTAATTGTGTATAGTGGCACTACCACATGAAATGTCTATGAAAAATTAAAGAAAAAGTTAATGAAAGTTTTTGAAAAAAACAAATGGGTCAGCTGGATAGTGATAGACCGTTTGAAATTGAAGCCTTTATAAAACTTTTGTCTCAACTTCACTAAAGGCAGTGTCCTGGTGTCAGAACTTCGAAGGTGTTACTCACCTAACTTACAAATATATAGGGAGCTAATGGAGAGGCCCATCATAATCCATAGCACTACAAAATGAAGTATCTGAAAGTCACACTTCATATACTGAGTGACACATCTCGTACTGTCTCTCTGCACTGTCGCAATATCCAATAGTTTCCTATCACAACCCTCGTGTACAATATACCAAAGCTATATATCCAACACCACAACATATGTATTACCATTGGACAGGTAATTGAATAATCTTTCAGATGAATGCAACTTGTAGCAGCAGAAAATGAAGCATACAAAAGTTACACTGCAAACAATGACATGCATTCTCAAAATGTGATTCATTCAAAAATTAGTGCTATATAATAGTAGTTTGTCAAAATGTAAACAAACTCAGACAGTTGCAGCTTACTGTCCACCAAGCAGTAGCAGAGCAGTTTTAGAATAATAATAATCCACAAGTTAAGTGGCAGTGATCTTCCTTTTATCATTCATGTGATGTTTATTGTGAGCAGGGCGGACAAATGGTTATCATACATAGACAGGTACAGAAAGAAACTGAAATTTTCTATAAAAAGAACACGTTTTCCTATCAATGGCATGTATTTCCTATTGTTGCTGTTTCTGCCGGGCAGAAACAGTTTCTACCCGGCATAAATCAAACAACCCTGTAGGTAATTATTAATCAAATGTTTTTTGGTGAATCATAGTTACAGATCATTAAGGGTTATGATGGAAGTAAAATGTTTACATGTTTACTGAAAAAAATAGCTCCACAAAACTAATTATAGTTATTGTTAAGATGTTTAACCTAGTTCCATTATCTGACACTGTGCCAACAGATTGGTGTATTGGGATCATTAAGCCTATATAATTATTATATAAACATAGCAGCAAACACTGGGACAGTGTGACTGCTGCCTGGCTAAATGGATGCAATGGTGCTTTGAAGTTAGTTCTTCTGCCAACTATCCTTTTCACACAAGCCTATAGGTTTAGTAGCTGCCAGCACACTACCGAGCCTAAACTACCATGCAGGTGTGAAAAACGTGCTGATGTATTTGAACTTGATCCACTAATTAACTGTCCACCAAGCAGTAGCAGAGCAGTTTTATAATAATAATAATCCACAAGTTAAGTGGCAGTGATCTTCCTTTTATCATTCATGTGATGTTTATTGTGAGCAGGGCGGACAAATGGTTATCATACATAGACAGGTACAGAAAGAAACTAAAATTTTCTATAAAAAGAACCACATACCTAAACAAAGCGAATGTAATAGATGAAGAACAGGCAGTGTTCAGATAGGGGTATTGGTTGAACTGTATTTGTCTTGACACAAAAGGCTTTATTGTGCCTTAACTATGTCAACCCTTCTACTGGTTGACATTTGGTTGTTTCAGGTGTCAACTATATTGTGAATCTGTAATTATTAGTCTATATTGATACAATTGATTTACACAGTAGCATGTCTACACAAGGCATGGCAAGCATAAACAGAACAGTAGAATGCATTTGATATAAATAAAGTGTAGGATATTTCACTCTGTAGTTGTCCAGAATATTAATTTTCTATGTTTGTTACCTACAGGTGACAGAATATTAATTTTCTATGTGTGTCACCTACAGGTTTCTACAGACAATACATCTTTAACCAATAGACACCACAGTCACACCATTTTATAATAATTAAATGAACATCAAAATAAACACAACTTGCAATTATAGAAAATCAGTAGTTTTGAAGATACAGTTTAAAAGTGTTAGGCAACTGTTCAGTCTAACAGGAGACAAGACACCACAGTCACACCATTTTATAATAATTAAATGAACATCAAAATAAACACAACTTGCAATTATAGAAAATCAATAGTTTTGAAGATACAGTTTAAAAGTGTTAGGCAACTGTTCAGTCTAACAGGGTCAAGTGTGTCTACTCTGCCTGAGTTTAGTCAAGGTCTCAATGGACTGGGCTGTAGAGATTAGTCACAGCTGTTGACTTTGTGGAACAATACACAACATCTAATGTTGGGGGTGGTCTCAAGGGCCCTTCTCAAAACCACATCACTAGATAATGTAAACCTTTTGCACTTTGGGGGCCCCTTAGAATGATTCAATAAAATACAGATTTCTTGTATCTAGTGGCAGCACCCTAAGATACATCTATGCAAAATTAGAAAAAAAGTTGCTGAACAGTTTTTGAAAAAATAGGCCAAATGTTACATTTTTACCTTGGAGACCCTAGGGAGCCCTTAAAATGATTCGATCAAATACAGATTTCTTGTGCATAGTGGCAGTGCCCCAAGATATGTATATGCAAAATTAGAGAAAAAGTTGCTGAACGGTTTCTGAGATACGGCAGCTAACGGCAGACGGCGGACGCAGAGTGATGGCAATAGTCCCTTGGACCTTCGGCCAAAGGACTAAAAATCTTCACCTGAACAGTGCAATTCACTAAGGTCATAAACACTTGTCATAACCCAAAACCACCTTAGTGCGCAAAGTAACATTCCAACAAACAACTCATTGCAATGGTATGATGGTATTTGCTATCACTTAGTCTGAATAATTTTTTCTGTGGGACACGTCCATAGGTACGTAAATCGCTGTTGCCATGACAACAATTATGCAAATTAACCGATTTTTATCATGTTTAACAACCTTCACCCAACTAATATAATCCTCAAATTTTATGAAGATATAATGAGTTTTCACCAAGACATGGCCCATAGTTACTATAGGACCAGCGGCCACCCTTAAGTTGTATTTATACAGTTTTCCCTAAACAGCTCAAGGGTATCTGGTACAGACGAGGGTGTCTGGAAAAGACGAGGGTGTCTGGAAAAGACGAGGGTGTCTGGTACAGATGAGGGTGTCGGGTACAGACGAGGGTGTCTGGTACAGACAGTTTGTTTATTGTAGGTACGTGCTCACATTGTATAGTGTTGATATACTGTTTTAACAGTAGCATATGAATTAGACTAGACAAAGGGATTAATTACTGATGGTAATAAATTGATGGATCCAGTATGTCACTGATTGCTTATGACAAAAAACCCACACTCGTAGTCAAACTTTGCTTTACTAACAATGTTTACGTAAGCAATATAATATGATGTACATTACTAGTGCAGCACGGTTATGCTAAATCAACCTTTCCCACATGCAGTTCTTGCTTGAACAAATTTTCTTGATATATTTTCATAGAGGAAAAACGTTTGGGGGCAGAATGTCAACAAAATATATGATGGAATGTCCGAACGCTCCACATATTTGGCATCCATTTTTGGTGGACATAGTTGCTAGGCAGCAGGTCACCTGATGCATAGGTCAGTTACAGCTACAAAGTGCAGTGGAGTCTCATTATAAGGACTTTTGGTGTACAGACTACATACCATCCACTAGGAAACAACTTTGAAATGCCCATTCTTGCCAGTACTGTGTTATATACCATGGTTATAATGAACATCAGGTATAAGCAACAGTTGGACCAAGTCACAACATGTTCTATAGAGACAGTCCACTGTAATTCAAATTTACAGTTTTTATTGGTCATAACCACATGCTTTCAGACAAACGTTTCACATCTAACTTGAAAGACATTGTGACAGAATAATGATATAAATCAACAAAAGTAATTACAACTGGCCATTTGGATGCAATTGTAAAAATAGCTAGTTCAGTATCCAGTGCAGTTTATTACAAACATCCATTGGCCCCTGTTCACAATGCACTTGTCTGATCAGTTATATTTACATCCATATTCCCACAGAAACTAAAAATATAATTAAACTGCTACGATGGTATTGCTATCATTAACATTTGTCTTAGGTTGACATTTTACCTGATTGGAGGATGTCAATGGATTTTAAATACCAAGACATCAGGTCGACAGACAGTATTTTAAAATATCCATATCATTTACAAAGTATATTGTCAAAAGTATTGATCATGAAGTTCTAACAGATTAAAACAGTGAGTAAAATGACACGATCCCAGTGCTAGAAATAATAAATAACTCCATTGCACTTGCATCTCGCTTGTAGAAATCAGACACAGCCGCAGTGAGGTATAACATCGCTCACCAAATATAAATGAAGTATACACACTGTGTACTATGAAAGAATTGTGAGAAAGCGATCTTTGAATCATGAACATTTAAGACCTGACTGTTTCAGCCTGGTGCCGGTCAGTAAACTCATGATGGCTCTTCACCACTTCCTTGACTATCTTGGCTTCAATCTCCTCACCGCGGCTCAATTCCTCTTCCTCCATTTTCACTGTGTGCTCACTATCCTGTGTTACTATGACAACATACTTTTTCCTGGTTTCCAGGATGTTGGCAATGACGAGCTGGAAACAAAGGAAAACATTAATTAACAGTCTGTGTTCTTGGCATTTTACATGACTGTGTTTTCTCTGTCAAGCTACACATTGATGAAACTGCAATGCAACATGATAACCAATGTCCCTGTTTGACAACATATTAATATCTTGTTGACACAGGGTGATATATTTGGTTGAACAAAAATTATGTTTATAATATGTGTAACATTACAAATAGGAGCCCAATTAAAAAAAATGATTATGTATTATCGATACTGGCAGCAGCGGAGACAACAGGAAATGACTGAAATACCAATGTTACATTTATATAATTATTTTTGATGAATATCATTTTGTTTACTATTTATTAACAACTCCCGAGATAAGTGAGGCTCCTGCTCAATTCTGCTACATTAACAACGGCGCACTTGGTGCAATAAAAAGGTGAGTGAAAAAAGATGCACACAAGACTGGTGTTCCAGTGGACAAAAAGGCCAGCATACACTGGAAATTTTATGCCTGATCAGATTAGACCACACCAGACCATGCCAGACCACATCAGACTGCAGTGTATCCACTACACCGAACGACACTGACTGCGCTACACTGGAAGCTGACGTGACTTTGTAAATTTTTAAAGTTTTTGAATACATCAGATCGACACCAACTAGTTCTGACTACAACCGACATAGTGAAAAGTTTTCAAGTTTACGTGATTATGATGTCATGTTGCCTTCGAATATAGCGCAGTCGGTGTCAATCGGTGTAGTGGATATACTGCACTCTGAGGGAGTCTGATCTGGTCTGGTCTGATCAGGCGTAAAATGCCAGTTTATCTTGGCCTTAGCATGACGTCAAGCCCCAGCCAGTGTTGTGTCTGCTGTGAGTGATTAAGCATTCTACCTGGTGACTGTATCGCTTCAAGGCTTTCCTTGCTTTGGGAATGAGAAGATCTTGATTCGTCTCCAGCTACAAAATGTAAATTACATCTCAGGAAAGGATGTCACTGAAACTAAAACACATAACTTAATGCATTGCTATTTAGCAGTATAGATTTAAAACTATTTTACAGGAATGTAAAAATAATATTACAAATAAATCTATAAATAAATAACGCATGTAAGCAGGCAGGCATGCGTGCACACACAATTGAGTCTCTAAATATCTAGTAATGTGGTCCTATGTTCTCATACCATGCAGTCTTGTATACAGTCATAACCTGCTCTACGATCACCTAACAATTAAAGTCACTCTTGCACAATCTCAAATTATATTTGTAACAGCAAAGTGTAGTGAATCAGTCCCACTGATATAGTCACCTTACCATTCAGTTCACTAAAACTGACATGATAGTAGACTCTGTGAAATACCAGAATTTGGCAGGCACAAACCTTGAAGGACACAACAAAGGCGTCAGGGGACCATTCCATGACCAGTGGCTGCAGCATCTTGGGCACGAGTTGCAGACTTATCTGCAGCGTGCCTCCATCTGACTGGATCTTGTGTTCTGGCTGTAACACCAAACCCGGATCAGTCAAATTGGGAACAATTACAATTAATGAAAACCATCTATTTAACAGAGCACAAGACATGGATCTGCTGATCAATAAAAATTACATAAATTCTCTAATATAATCTATTTATGTTTGAGATGTATGGTCAAAGTACGCAACTACAAGTACAGATATTTGAAAATGATAAGTAAGAGCAGCAAGCATGTTATCCATGAAAGTATTCCAGTGAAAATATCTGACTCTACAATTTAGTGCACAGTAATTGCAATGAGTAATTGTCCATATTTACTGATGTTACGTACATGTAGTCATGTACGTACAAACTCATTTCCACTTTTCAATAAGATTTCCAGCAAAATGTTGGTTTGCAAATCATTTTTTTTAAATACATAGACATCTGGCTTACATCAATTATCATAATAATAAACTTCTATATCCCCAGGAATCTGAGCTCAGAGGCGCAACATATAAGAATCATTAGGCAGAATCAGGAACAGGGACAAACAAGAGTCGTCATTAGAGCAAGGGATTGCCGAGGGTTAGGGTTGGAATGCAAAATAAATTAAATCAAATAAATAAGTCTTGAGTTTCTTTTATGAAAGGTAGCTATAGTTTCATGATTTTAAAATGATAGGTAGTTGATTCCAGATTTTGGGTGCAGCTACAGAGAAAGCACGTTTGCCAATATTAACCTCGGTTTTAGGAACAAAAGGCCTTTGTGTCATGTTATATTTAAGAAGCTACATAGTTTTCAAAAAAAAAATTAAACTGTTCACACAATACTAATAAACTATTCATAATTGTATTAACATTACATTTACCACCACTACTAATCATATAATTACATCTTAAAGGGAGCCAGTCTGAATTCGTCTACCCGAATTAGTGAGCGTAGTAATTTGTAACAGGAAGTATGCTTGTTGAACATGGGAAAATGGGACATCGTTGAACATCAGAGTATTGTAGTTAACTCAGCCCGACTCGGCTGTATTGCCATAAAGCTTGTTTTGAAACTGGATGTTTTGTTTACTATTTGAACATGCTTCTATGGTCGTCCCTTCAAATTGTGACCAAGTTACCAACATTATATTAATTAATAACTGAAAAACTAGGAAGAGACTGCCTCCTTCTAATGACACACCATCTCGCTAGCAGGGATGTAGAAGTCAGACACAGCCGCAGTGAGGTAGAACATCGCTCGATGCCGGCACGGCTTCAATACTTGTGCTGCCCCCATCAGCAGGTAGAGGTACTCGTTCAGTGTCGTGAATGCAACAGACAGCAGCATCCCTGCTTGTGTCACTTTGACGTATCGCTCCAGTAGACGGCGCACTCGGTCAGTGTGTTCATCCTTAACTGTCAAAGAGAGGCTGGCTCGTTAATCAACATAAATGCCAGTTCACATTGCACAACATTCCAGCTTCTAAATAAACTGCCTAGTGTTAACTTGTGTTTACACAGTTTTAATTAAGTGTAGTGGAGTAGTGGCTGTTTTGGTTAGCAACAGACTGGTGTTTGACTGGTGTCGACTGGTGTTGGATTGATGTGGACTGGTATGGACTGGTGTTGGACTTATGTGGACTGGTGTTGGACTGGTATGGACTAGTGTTGGACTTATGTGGACTGGTGTTGGACTTATGTGGACTGGTGTTGGACTGGTGTGGACTGGTGTTGGACTGATGTGGACTGGTGTTGGACTGGTATGGACTAGTGTTGGACTTATGTGGACTGGTGTTGGACTTATGTGGACTGGTGTTGGACTGGTGTGGACTGGTGTTGGACTGATGTGGACTTGTGTAGACTGGTGTTGGACTGATGTTGGACTGATGTACACTAGTGTGGGACTGGTGTGGACTGGTGTTGGACTGATGTGGACTGTTGTAGGACTGATGTGGACTGGTGTTTGACTGATGTTGGACTAATGTGGACTAGTGTTGAGTTGATATGGACTGTCACTGGACTAATGTGGACTGGTGTTGGACTGATGTGGACTAGTGTTGGATTGATGTGGACTAGTGTTAGACTGATACAGACTGTTAGTGGACTGATGTGGAGTGGTGTTGGGCTGTTGTTGGACTGATGTGGACTGATGTAGACTGGTGTTGGACGGATGTGGACTGGTGTTGGACTGATGAGGACTAGTGTTGAGTTGATATGGACTGTCACTGGACTGATGTGGACTGGTGTTGGACTGATGTGGACTAGTGTTGAGTTGATATGGACTGTCACTGGAATGATGTGGACTGGTGTTGGACTGATGTGGACTGGTGTTGGACTGATATGGACTGGTGGTAGATTGGAGTCAGGTGCAGGTTCCTTACCCCCCACCCTGTGTCCATATTAGTTCATCATAATCAATAATAACGTAAGCATCAGTGAACAGTCGAGACTTCAACCAGATACAGCTAGTTGGCCGTGAGTAGTATCTAGTAGTTACCATGAACTGTGCCACCGTCCACTGTGAGCAGGTCAAGCAGGTTGGTGTGAGTGAAGTGACGTCTGAACGGCTCCAGTGAGCCGCGGCGATGGAGGAATATGACAGCATAGCCATGCTGCAAGAAGTATCTGTGACACGTACATGAGGAAAACACTGTCGCCTGCATCTTTAATATAAACAGTTAAATACCCGTCAATACAGGATGGCACAACATGTTACAATATTACATTGCAGTAACTCAGCCCAAATACAAATCGTCATAACTTGAATTGCACCAAGATGATTGAATAACTGGCTCAACCAGACTGATGTTTTGACAAGGTGACATTGCAGGGGTACAGTCTAACATAATCACCAATGCCCCCTGGCACATAAGGATGGCAGGACAGGGTATCTGACCTATTATCCTGGTACTGCAAGACCACACCAGACACAGAGGAATCAGTAGTACTTGGATGTCAGAACAAGTAATTTTTATAAGAATACAACACAGTGTCTGACAAAGGATACTCTGTAGATGTCGATCCTCTCGTACCTACGCTGAAGTTGTCGATGAATCTCACTGTTCGACTCTCCAGAGGTACGGTCGTTCCACCAGACTAAAAATGGATGCAAATTACAGGAATTAAAACTATGTCTCACCATAACATTCACCAGTTTATATGATAAACAAGTTTAACAAATAAATATTAAGTACTGCAAATAAAAATATGAAAGGCACAATAGTATATTAAATAGCAGTTAGCACATCCACCATTCATGCCAGAATTCTGCCTTCAAGATCCAGACAAGGCATTTGGTATAAACATCTGGCTCTCAACATTGGGGACTCTGTGTCTCCTGCTACACTGTCACACTTAAGTGAAGTTCAAAAACTTGTTTTCAGCACTCTGCAACGTTTTATTAACTGACTAGTCTGTATATATTGTGGTTACAATGTTAGGTCTCATTCAACTAGTCAGCCTTTTTCAGAACATTATCGCCAAACTGACTTTTATATACTGGCACTGAGAGTGGTTACTACCAGGGTGCTTGTTGTCCTCAGTGGTTCTTTTACGTCCCAAATTGAGACGGGACTGACATTAACATGATCTCTGAGTCACGAGGGATACACAGTCCCCAATGTTGAGAGCCAGGTTTTTACATCAAATATACCATAACTGGGTATTGAATGCGGGTATTGAACGTGGGGCGCCGGCATGTCAGGCAGATATGCTAACCACTATACTATTGTGCGCCCCCTTTTTTAGTTTCTCTCCTCTAGACAATCTAGTATAGTTATTTCAAGACAAACAAGTAGTACGCCTCGGGTAAGTCAGGTCTACTAATTTCCACCTGGTCTGTGACTCTGAAACCAACAGCCAGCCAGCTCCTTGGAACTATACCCATTTGTACCAAACTTGAAACATTATACAAATTCCATAAACACACCTTGAATCATACCTTGAACAGGTATGGAAAAGCTAGAGAGCTTACTGGCTCATATACAGTGCTCCCCCAATCAGTGGTACATGATATGCCTGTAACCGAGATATTTTGTTTTGAAGTTGTTTACTGAACCAGTGCTTTGTATGGTGTGTGTGTGTTCATGAATGCGTGTGCATGTGAGAATGTGCACATTTATTACTTTATTAATAAGTTATAACTTTAGTAGTTTAATAGCCGAGTTACCCGGCGTTGCCCAAACAAAATGGACCTGTGCCAGGTTTCAAACGTGATACCCCTTGCGTCATGGAAAGTGGATGCACTACCACTAGGACTAACCTGTCTTGCTCATTCCTTTATTTTCTATTTCTACACTTGACACTTGATTACTTAAAATATCACATTGAATAATGGTCACTACATAAACATCTATCATGATCGCCTATACTGTAGTGAAATGTGGTTTATTTCCCTCATTAAAATGTGATTATCAAAATTTTAATCGAGTGAAGTAGGCCTATGCTATGCATATGCCTATGGCTTGAGTATGGCTACGCTACTGCCAGCCACCATACTTATCGCATGGAGACCGTGTAATTTGCAGGCAGAAGTATAACTGTTGACACTTACTTTTCATTGAAGTTTTGTTGGCTGCATATGTGAATAAATGTTACATTAATCAATAACTTAAAATACTATTTTTATATGCTAAAACGTAGCTCCATTTGTAGGAAAGATGTGAAATGCGAAAGAGGGTGCCATTCCAGAAGTAGCACGCGCTTACGGGGCCGACGCGGCAAAATGCTGGTGCCTGTGTTAAGCGCTAAATAACTTTAAAACTATCAACATTTCTGCATACATCCAGCGACATATTTGTAGATGGCATAATTGTCTTTATGACGATATATAGAAAAACATTAAATTCCGTGGCTGGAACTTCACATTCAGCCTTTTGAAATATTGAGCCCCCCAAGTTCTCCAACCCCCGGATATAATTTTGAAAATGTCTAAATCTGCGAACCATCTCATTGGGCCCGCTAGATCACATGCAAAATGTGATAGCCCGATATATGCAAAACTGACGAAGATGTGGGTGCACATACAAACAGAGAATGAACTGCTTTATATTATAACTACTACCTTACCTTAGGATACCTTAGGACTGTTCGGTTCGCAGGATTCTCTCGGTTCCTCAATGATCAGATCTTCTTCTTCGGGATCTAATATTAAAAGTTTATGGTTTCTGGTTCCAGTGTTTAATATTAATGAGGCTTCATAGTCGTATAGTATGTCATGGGTTGACCAGAATTTATCAAGGCGTTTTTTAATGAATTTATTGATTTAGCTTGTATTACCGAATCAGGTAAATTGTTCCACTGTCTGATAACAATAACTATAGACCTATTGCTCTTGCAACAATTGCTAGTCAATTATTTGAATCTTTAATATTATCAAGGGCTACCATTTTCTTCACAACGTGTGCCAACCAATTTGGATTTAAAAAGCATCACTCAACTGAGATGCTTATATTTCTATTAAAAGAACTTTTTCGACACTACATAGTGAATGGCTCTTCTATGTATGTCACTATGCTGGATGCCTCCAAGGCCTTCGACAAAGTGAACCATAGCAAGCTATTCACTAAACTAATTGACCGTGGCTGTCCTGCTTACATTGTGCGCATTCTGTATCACTGGTACAGTACCCAGAAATTCACTGTCAGATGGTGTCAGAGCTTTTCTAGATTTGTTACTGTCTGAAATGGTGTTAAACAAGGTGGAATCCTTTCTCCCCACCTTTTTAATGTGTACATGGATGACTTAAATGTAAATCTTAACAAATTACAAATTGGATGTCTTTATGCAGGCACCATAATGAACCATTTGATGTATGCAGATGATCTCTGTATTTTTTCACGTAGTGTTTCTGGGTTGAGAAAACTAACAGATTGTTGTGCCAAGTATGGCAAAATGTTTAACATAACATATAATGCCAACAAATCATATTGCATGGTTATTGACAACAAACCTCAAGACATGAAAAATAGCCATCCTGTCACCCTCAATAATCGTCTGTTACCTCACACTATTAAATGTAAATATCTGGGTCATATAATTAACAATAATCTTACTGACGATGATGACATTGCCAGACAGAAAAGATCCCTATATGCTCAAGCCAACATCTTAGCACGAAAAATTCGCCTTTGCAGCTCTACCATTAAAACTTACTTATTTCTCTCTTACTGTGGTACTATGTACACCTCAAGTCTTTGGAGTAAATTAAAAAACAAAACAGAGTTTGAAAGGTATTACTGTTGCCTATACAACAGTTTTAGAATTTTACACAATTTGTCAACGTTGCAGTGCAAGTTTTATGTTTGCTACAAAATCTTTTAACATATGCGTTCATCCATATATAGCTTATTATGCCGTCTTGAATGGTCTGAAAATCCACTTTTTGTTAATTATTTTTATACTGATATACATTTTAGAAGTCCTATGTTTAAATATTGGACTACCCAATCGTATACTTAAAGTTGAACGCACATTTTATATATATCTTATTAACCATCTATTTTTATTTCATGTGCATCTATATCTTTGTATTTTAGTTATTTATTACTTATTTTTTTCTTTACTTGTATTGTAAGTACATACGGACTTTTGTCTGAAATAAAACATTATTATTGTTCAGCCACTCGATCTAGGCGGGAATGCATTTTTTCTTATGTTTAATTTTGCTCTTTGGTTAATAGTTTGGGGGAGTGTCCTCTGTTATAGGGTCGTAATGCCACATCCTCCCATTTAAGGAGGTTTGGTGCAGATTTTTTATCATATATATTATGCATTATTCTACTCTAGCCGAGTGCCTGAGACTGAGTTAGGGAGGTCGGAAGAAATCATGCAAACGTGTTTGCATTGGGAAGCAATGTTAAATCGCCTATGTTAAAAAAATGGTAAGTCCCTTGATTTATAAAGACTGATCATATATTTTATATCAAAAGAAACATAAATATGTCTTCTTTGTGATAAAAATACCTGCTTTTGCGAACTCGTAATGCTTCATACAGATATTCGTGATGAAACAACGACACCCGCAGAAATTTTATTTCGTTGCGGGCGCAGCCATATTTAATCTCGCGGAAGGGTGGTGTTTTCATAAAATAATGTGCTCGCGTTATTACCCGACATGCTATGTTTGGCGGTGTGGTTGAAATCGCAAAATGATACTCTTTCTTTTGGCGTGTTTCTTGTACGCATTGAAATAAAATTAAGAAAAATATGATATGTTGAACATATTTAGAGAGGATCTAAGGTATGAACAACTTGCGGAAACTCTGGCAAACTACATCTATGCATTTAGTAATGTATAAACGTAATATTAATGCAAATATGGCGGAGATACACCTTTGCCCATTTTTGCCCCAAGCTCGAACGTAAAAGTACCCCATGTCCGGCAACGAAGTTCTTCTATTATCGCTCACATACCCGGCGTACATATTATTGCAACTTTTTATTCTTAAGTTGTGTTTTAGCCATGCATTTGTTATGCGTGTTTACATATGCACAGACATGCTATCATATATTAAATGGTGGATGTTATATGAATATTTAAAGTTTATTTTCATGTTGTAATCATGCAAAAATATATGACAATTAATAACAAATACATTTGATGTACTTCTAATTACACTGCATTGATCTTGCTGTAACTAACTGCATGTGTAAACATTGGCTTGGTGGTGTTTTTTTGGGGTTGTTTTTTTACTGTATCTTCCTAGAACTATTTGTATATGAATATATAACGATTTAACATTTCCTGGTGGTGGTATTTTGCTTCAGCGGTGATGGGTATGCATGCTTTTTCAACATTTTATTTTCAAATATTGCAAGGACATTCTTTCTAAGCAATTAAATGCGGTGCGTTATGAATAAAACAAGATGTGTCAAACAGGTTGTTGAAATCCATTCTAAACAACTTAGAAACGCCACAGTTTCTCGCTGGATATAAAGCACTTGGACTCATCAGGAAGCTGATCACCTGTCCCCTCTGATGCATGATCGAAGACAAGAGTGTTCACATCTTGGACATGAACACTCACTACCAGCAACTTGTGTCATTCTGCCAGGAGTCATGCAGAATCATCAATGAGTTAATGAGTGGGACGAGTATGCCTATCTTTGAAGACGCTACTCGCATCAAGAAGGACAAGGTGTTTGGAATGCTGACAACACTTTCTGGTGTAGATGCAGATGTGGAAGTGATTCTTCATATCCTACTTCCAGCCATCGCTGTTCTCTACAAACGGATCTTTGTAGATACAACATTATATCAGATAATTCAAAGTTGCATAGCAATATGTATATATATATATTGCTATGCAACTTTGAATTATCTGATGTAATGTATATATATATATGTGTGTATATATATATAATGTTGTACATGCATGCTGTGTAGCAGAATGCTTATTGTTGCTTGCAGTAGTTGGCTATCCTTCTCACTTTACTATGTTAACATACACATGCGGACACACACACAAACCTACATATGTTTACATAATTATATGGTGCAAGGCCAAAGCAGAATGTTTACTTCAATGCATGCAATATTTGGCTATGGTTATACTCTCACACACACTTTACTAACTTTGCATACATGACATGCACGTACTCATTAACGTCCACATGATTTTGCTGGTATAGCTGCCACTAAAACATATCAGATTTTGTTGATATCCACATAATGGAAACCATTAAAGCATAATCTCCAACCACGGGTAGCAGGCTTTCCAAGCTGGTTCAGTGTGGTGTATGACAATGAGCCAGATATATTGTGTACACATATATATATGCTGGATGACTATTTGAAAGTGGACCTGAAGATACTTTTGTAAGCTTTTCTGAAAGGTTAGTTGCTTAGTTAATTAACATAATTTTATGTAAAATTCCTTTTGTAAATGATATTTAAAGGAAATACATAAATATCAACTCTTAGTTAAGATTTTTTTATTGTACAAAATTATATTTTCACATTTCCTTCAGATCAAAAAAACTGTCATACAAATTTATTCAATGACCTTTACATAATTCTATCTCTTAAATATACCTTTCCAACGGTGTATCACATTTGCCTGTCTGATGAATTATTGCATTTTCACCGACCTCCCTAACTGAGTTACCCGGCGTTGCCCGGGGGAAAAAAGCAGTCATATAATTACCAGACACCCCAAACCCATCCCAAATGTTTCCTGCCTACCCGCATAAATAAATGGTAACTGCGCAGTCACTGGAGTACCAGCTAGCTATGTGTCACTCCGAGAACGAATCACAAAACCATTCTCAGTCCAGTCTTTAGAAAGCTGTCAACACGCGAAGAGCGATAATACAGTGACATGCGGCTAGTTGTTTTGATTGAAAACGAGACTCGGGGCTTTCGTTAACGTGGTCCTGGACTGACCTGTTGTTTACTTAACATGATATGTATTATTTGCTTACCGAAACAAGAACTATGACGCGATCTTGGCGCATACACTTATCAACAAACTCTTTCATATCATTTACTGTTCTTTCGTAATGTTCCGGTTTTTTCGACTCGTCGAAGAAACACCTCCACTGTGATTCTGACTCTGACGCCATCTTGCCTCTTGGTTGATCGACTGAGCGTCTTCGCTCCACCCACCAATAACTTAATCACCGATCAATGTCCAGTGCTGCGACTAGTGGTAGAATTTAGTTAGAGGCAATAAATCCAGTAGCAGCTGATAGTGGTGAACTGAATGTCATTTGGGTCGCTGGGGTCAGCCGCAAGTCAGGTGATTTTCGTGTCTCCAAAGTTTCAGACTAAAGGACCGTCGGCGTCGCCATAATTTGACTTGGACTTGGAGAAAGTCCAGTGGCAGAGCACTCGACGCAGAATCGATTAATCACCATGCATTACACATGTGTAAATATATCAATACACCGATTTGACAGAGGAAGAGGTTTCAACTAACTCAATTAGTGTATTTTGGAAGTTAATTGTAGTATTTTTTATTTCCCCGTAAACAGCTGCTAGCTGCATGACCATGTAATCATGTTGCTAAAATTCAGTAAGATTTCAATTTTATAAATTAGTAACTAAGTAATGCATATCTAGCACAGTAATAATGAATAACTGTATCACATATGACAATAGCTAGGGATATTCTAAAATATATTTATTTCCAACGTAGATTCATAGCATGTCCAGGTGGCAGACTTGACTGCATGCAGGAACATAGTAAATTGTTCAATTCAGTTTTTTTTTTATAACAAACGCATGATATGTCTAAAACAAGCTGATCGATTGGGGCAATACAATTATACTATTTTGACATTTCGCTTCATTCGTAGGTTGGAAACAGATCAAATTTTACACATATATAGGAATAATTATGTGTAAATGCAGTAAAAATGATACACTCTTGTTGTAGAATATGTGTTTGCAGCAATTTTCTTAATGCATATCATAATGTATACCAGGTATTTAATGCAACAGATTCTTTTTGTAGACAACATTTATTTTCCAATTGACTTTCCATTAAACAGAACAAGTATTTGCAAGTATACACACATCAGACCGATTGCCTCTGTTTCTTCGTGCCACTGATGAACAAGAAATACTAATTAAGTGTTATAAACAATTTTAAAGGGAAATATTCTACTGATTATGATGATATGGGCATTTCTATAATTTGGGTACATTTTATGTCTCTATGATTACATTGGAATTTAGGCACCAAATATCAAAGGTAAATATATATATTATATAATAATAAACGATTAGATTAATCCACCAATACAGGTTATATATAGTTTGTGTACAAATATGTGGCATTTTATCAATAATTTGTATGGTAAGTAGTATAGCTGCTGCATAATGCGTGTCCCTACGCACACTCTAACGTCGTTGAATCATAATAACTGATTTCTGAACGAAATTTTTGTTACCTAATATCGGTTATAACGACTGCAAAAAACCTGATTGAAACAATGCTTCAACAATTTGACGATTACGATGCACACATTTGCCAAAATAACAATTAGTATGGTTGTCCCTCTATATGTATGTCCACTCGGTTACTGTATAGATATAGAGCCAGTATAGATATCGAGCCAATCTGCAATCTGCTTAAAAGCTTGATCACCAGATGGCAGCACTGTATATGTTTACGGTAGCAGCCAGTTTGGCGCTCGTCGTACATCGGATGAGGTCACATCAGCTTTCAAGCACGCAAAGGTAAGCATCCGACAACTAAACATGTCCCCTCTGTTACACCACTTTTCATAGAGCACAATGATATCATATATGTCATAATTCATCCACGCTACTCATTTATGGTGAGCAAAATTTGCAGCAACTGCGAAAACAAATTGGATGCCGTAAGCCTCGAAAATGCAGGAATTTTCCACTCGGTTACTGTCCACTCGGTTACTATATCAATAGCAACCGAGTGGACAGTATAAGTAACCGAGAGGACAATTGCAATCAAACAACTAATAAAACAGTTACAGCATTGCATATTACATGTAAATACTATACTACTTATAGCATAACTAAAACTGTATGATATAGGCTATAATTATATCACATAATTATAATAGGCTATTTCAGGCAGGTAGAGTAGCAGATCGTAATATCACCAAAACAATCAACCAACATAATGCAACAGATTACTGACAATGCGCTATACACAGCAATTAATTATAGTTCTATAGTAAATGTATTGTGTATTGTGTTCCAGATGCCATTGACTTCCGCAGAGAAATAAAAGCGGTATAGAGCAAAGAGAAATGCCGACCCTGCAAGGCGGGCAGAGTTTTTACAGAAGGAACGAGAAAGCTGGCATAAAAGAAAGAAATTGGTGAACAGTCTGAGTGAGAGAGAGAAAAAGAGGACGCGGAAGATTTGGAAAAATTCAAAAGCGAATGCACGTAAACAACGCGACGAAGAGCAAGTTATGATTGACTTGACACCGCCATCCACTCCAGTCGAGCCACGGTCATCACCGCCATCACTGCTGTCTCCAGCGATTCAACATTCCAGACAACACATACGAGGGCGGAAGATCCGAAATCAAAACAAACAGGCCATGCGGAAAGAGCTTACAAAAATTAAGCATAATCTAGCTGTCCAGCGCACATTGACTGAACGCTTCAAGAAGAGATGGCAGCGAGAAATGAGGAAAAACAGGTTGCCTGACACTCCACGAACCAGAACTCGTAATCTAGTGCGTCACGCAACTTCAAAGGTGGTTAGGAAAAGTCTTGAATTTCACAACGTGCTAGTGTATTCGATCAAGCAGCGCTATATGGAGACGAAACAAGAGCGCCAAAGGCAGCTCTTTGCGAGACTACTGACAGGATCACTGGTACGCCAGTACAGAATGCAGAAGTACGCGCAAGAAACGTTTGGCTTCTCAGCAAAACGTTGGCGATATAGGCATTGCTCTACCGAAAATCTCTTCATCAGGAAGAAATCTTCATCGTTGGGAGTGCGACTGAAGGAGCGGGTGGTGCGTTACTTCACAAGATATGACGTCAGCAGAGTAATCGCCGGGGTGAGGAGTACGTGCACTCTCCGAAAGGACAAGCAACAGAAGCGGTTACTTAACGACAGCCTGCAGAACCTACATGCGAAATACCAAGCGGAGTTTCCGAACCACACCCTCAGTTTTGCATTGTTCTGTAAGCTGCGTCCCTTCTACGTGGTCATCCCGAAGGAGAGTGATAGGCAGACTTGTTTGTGTAAAATATGCGAAAACCTGAAGCTGGTGGTCGACAAACTAAAAGCCCTGAAGTGCTTGAGCCTGGACGTCGTGAACGTGGATCACTTGCTAAATGCGGTGACATGCGACAAAACAAGTGAGAAATGTATGCATGGAGGCTGCTCGCAATGTCAGGAGCCGCACGACCACATTCCACTCAAAGCAAGCGTCGACCTCAATGAGATGACTTCATGGCGAACATGGAAAACCGTCAAAGAGAATCGTGAGATTGCGAAAGAAATGAAGCAAGTGACAATGACCGTGAAAACAACATCCGAGGGGACAGTCAGCGACTTAATAGGCGAGTGCAGCAGTCTTCTGCTAAGGTACAAGAAACACGCGTTCAACATCCACCACCAGTTCGCATTCAGTCGAAAGTTGCAACAGAATATCAAGGAAACCGAGTGCATCATTCATGTCGATTTCGCAGAAAACTACATAGCAAAGATGGAGAGCGAGATCCAGAGTGCGCATTTTGGAGCCTCGAAAGTTCAAATCACCCTGCACACAGGCATATACTACGTGGGAGGACCTGAGAAAAAAGCGACATCATTCTGTTCAATATCGGACTCGCTACAGCACAATCCAGCAAGTATCTGGGCGCATCTGGATCAGATCTTGGATGACATCCAAAAGAAACACCGACAAATCGGCACTATCCACTTCATGAGCGACGGGCCAACAACACAATATCGCCAGAAGGGAAACTTCTTCCTCTTTCTCGACATGCTCTCTAAACGGCAAATGAAGCTAGGTATGTTACGGCAACTCTCCTATTAGGCTGATATAGACTAACAATATATAATTATATAAATCACAGCTTATTATAACTAATAGTATACTACTACATCTACTAGCCTATATACTGGTACATGCTGCTTCCGCTGCCTCCGCCGCCACCGCCTAAGTTTTGTTGGTCACAAGTCTGTAACAGTGCATGCTATAATGTCTGTTGGTTTTCCAGGGACGTGGAACTTCTCCGAAGCTGGCCACGGAAAAGGCGCACCAGATGGTATCGGAGCGACGGTGAAACGTCTAGCAGATCGACTCGTCCTCCGTGGAACTGACATCCCGGACGCTGTAACGATGTTCGAGAAGCTCCAGCCACACACCTCCGTCGCACTGTATCTAGTCAGCAAAGATGCAATACTAGAACGTACACAACATCTGGCCAAGCATAATCTGGTGCCAGTGCCAGGTACCATGACCATTCATCAGTTGATTTGCATTGCACCAGACACGATGACCATGTACCACCGCAAACTGAGTTGCATGTGTAAGGCAAATACCATGTGTGATTGTTTCGCTCCCACTGTCTTTACTTTTCGTGACTTAGGCCTACCGGTAGCCATCAAAGATACAGTCGGCACTGCCATGGGCGTGGGTTCATTCGAATTAGACAGCCACGTAGTTGTCTCGTATGACGGGGCGCCATACCCAGGTCTAGTTGTCGATACCGACAACGCAGACGTGCAAGTAAAATGTATGCATCGCGTAGGAGATAACCGCTTTTATTGGCCTATGCGTGATGATGTCTGTTGGTATGGACCAGACGCTATATTAGCAGTTATTCCTGCTCCACAGCCAGTCACCTCCAGGCATTTCTGTATCGATGCTTCGATATGGAAACAGGTGACAGCATGAATTGTTTCTAGCTCGAGCTCTTGTCATAATCATTTCCTCAGATCATAACAACTAGCCTACATGGCCGTTCACAGATATCGCCATCAATTGATGTGGCCTATAGTTGACATGTTTTCCAATAAAAACGTTCATTGTTTGACATAATTATTACACGTGTGATTGTAGTCGGATAGCGTGATATGAACAACATGTCCACTCTGTTACCATATCGTCCACTCGGTGACTTGCTTGTCTCCTCGGTTACTGTGACTAACGACAACCATATAAACACAGCAAGTGTAAAAGTGCACATCTTACGACCGTAGATGAATAGCGTTCTTTATTCTTAACACATACAAGCGTTTATGATGAATGCTAGCCACAAATGCAAATGCTATAAGCAGTAAAGCAATGCAATATTATACAATTTTATAAGGTGACTCCCACGACCAATGCAATAACAAGATTTCTGCTGGTCAATGTAAGAAAGTATTTCATTTTGGGCTAGCTAAAACAACTTGGAAGCAAATGTAACTGGGATTTGCGCCTAAATGTATCTACAAAAAAAAAAAATTACATTAGAATGGAAGTAACAGAGTGGACATTTATTGAGGAGACGGGTAGCCCAGTATTTTTTTTGGTAAAAGTTACAATGGTTGAACTGTCCAACTTGCAGCGATGGCAATAGTAAGCGCCACGCTAAACAATTAGTAAAAAACACAGCGATTATTTAAAAACCGGATTTGTGGAAAATGAATATTCAAAATGTACCCGAATTATAGAAATGCCCATATATTGACATGTACATTTAAAAAAAAGTTATTTCTTATACATGTATATATTGTAAAACCGTTTGACTCAGATCTGTAATAGATGTTTGTAGATAGCGTAGTGATCACTTAGGAACTCTCCCCGTTTCTAACTACCCAATTATGTTACATACAATTTATATATATAGGCCTATATGTATAATATGTACATACATATGTATGTATGTAAATATATATTATATATATATACTAGTTTAAATGATTATATATTTATACCAATGTTGTATGAAGTTGGGAATAAACATGATTTTAATTACAATTTTTATTGACTTGTTCCGATATTTCGTTTGCACATTTCCAATTCTCATTTTACATAGGCCTCTGGCGCCGAAATAGTTGACTAAAAATAGCCTGGTTAGTAGTAAACCAATTTAATCGCTTTGTTGAGGGTTGACACTGTAAGCACTAACTTGACAACGTGTAATCCCTAATCATTGTCATGCTGCAATTGTATGATGCATGTGATCTGTAACAATCTATTATCAAAAGACGAATAGTGGTGAAGTATTTTATTATCGCCCAACCAAACTGCTTAGCTTAGCAACTTCCCTACGCGGCTACGAACAGTGTCAGTGTAAGAGTCGTTAGGCCTAGGTACGACTAGACAACGAGTAGTTGCTGACACTTGACGCAGTATGTATATATATATATATATATGTACAAAAATTATCTTCGTCAAATTCGTGACATGACTACTGACAGTGACAGGCCAGAACCCGGCTGTTTGCAGCGGTACGCGGCATTTGTGGATCATGTCAGCTTGAAGGCGCACAGCTGGCCTGGACCAATCCACTATTGATAAACATTTGCAGATGACTGCATTAGACAAGTAAAAGTAGCATCTAGGACCATGGCATAGTCTAGGAAATTGTCAGCTTCTCCGGGACGACCTCGACACCTTAGCGCAGTGGGAAAAGTCAATGGGGAATGGAGTTTCACCCGCAGAAATGCAACATCTTTTCTTGTACATGATCAAGGAACCCCATTACTAATCACGGGCATTACCTTCAACTACAAGCTGAAAGCCACTCACTTGGGCAATCATTCACCTCCAAGTGCCTTGGTGTTGACATCACGGTAGACCTGAATTGAAAGCAGCACATCAACAGGGTGAGCGGGAAAGCAAGTAGCATGATCTGATTCTTGAAGAGAAATGTCAAAACACAGAATAGGACAACAAAGACCAATGCCTACATTGCCCTGGTACGACCACACCTTGTTCTTACTGCTGTCCAGTCTGGAACCCAGCCACCGCCGAGGGGAAAAAAAGATCGAGGCCATGCAGAGAAGAGCCGCATGATATGTCACCGACAGATCCAACAACACAAGCAGACGACCTGACGTGGGAGTCTCTGGAAGCTAGACTAACCAAACTCCTACTCACAATGTTCTATAAGATCTGTAACAACCTTGTCAATATGTCCCCTGAACAGTATCTCACTCCAGCACTTGGCAGAAATCGATCAAGTCATTCCTGCTATTTCTACAACTTCCTACGAGAACCAACACTTTTAAATAGTTTCTTTCCCCATACCATTCCTATCTGGAACTCCCTCCCATCCAGTGTAACAGAGTCTTGCATCTTAGTATCCTTCAAGAGGGAGCTCGCCTCTCATATCTTTAAATTATATAGCCACTGTGGGGCAACCAAAGTAGGGTAGTTGATGGGCTAAAGGAGCACAGTAGGAGTGCAGTAGCGCAGCGGTAAGAGTTCTGGACTGAGAGAATGCGGGTTCGAATCCTGTGTGGCGGTGTCGAACCTTGGGCAAGTTCGTTTACTCTACGTTGCTTCAATTCACTCGGCTGTATGAATGAGTACCTGGCTATAGAAGTGGTGGATATTTGTGTACGAATAGTCTTTGTGCATTAATTGCAGCATGGGTAAATGCTTCCCAGAGAAGTCGAGATGGTGTTCATTTGAACAGGTCTGCCAGGGAGTAAAGCTTAAAGCGCTTTGAGCAGTCCTGAAGACTCGATACTGCGCTACATAAGAACTTACCTTTAATAGAGCTATGTCGGTCCGAGGATATCCTCAGGGGCCGCTACTGTTGCCGAATAGTCAGGATACCCGAACATAGGTTTCCCCTCCCCTCTTTTTACATTTCTGTTTCCTTTTATTTCTTCCTGTGTCATGCGTGCGTCAACGTCGTATAATTGTCAAATATGACAGCTCAATATTGAAGATTGAAGGCTCTGACATCAGACTGATCAGTTTAAGTTAACTTTTTTGTTAGTATTGGCTGTTGCAAGTGCAACGTCATTCTGTATTAGTGTATGGATATACGTTGGACTGATTAGTTAGTAATTTATCACGGGGTGGGTGAGTGCACATGGAGTCTGTTGCTAACGCTGCCTTTCGCAGAATCTGCTGTGGCCCGAGTCTGCTAACTACAGAACCTTGTTTTATGGTCACCTCAGTAATACAGCCATCTCGCAATTAAGGTCACCCATCCGAATTATTTCTATAACGGTACAGTATAAGAAATTAGTCTCACTAATAAGTTCACCTCGCTGTTCTAGTCACTTGTTTCCAGTCCCGAGGGTGACCTTAATAGTGAGGTTCAACTGTGGGTGGCCTTAATAGTGAGGTTCCACTGTACTATGCATTTTAACCTTAATGGTGTGGCATGTCTATTTCAAAGGCGAAGCCATCGCATACATATCATTTAAAAGTATGTGTACTTTAAAATAACTTTTAAATTAAGCTAAACAAATTAGTCGCATTTAAAGACCAATAAAATAGCATGCATTTTTTGAAGTCTGTAACATTGTTATTTAGAAAATGTAAATTGTTGCAATGGTCCAGGGACGCTGTTATCTAGGGTTATGAGACTGACCCAGGCCAGTGGTGTCTGCTGCATCCGTCTGTCTACTTGCAGATCTACAATGGCCGACTGGAACTGGGGAGGAGCGGGGGATGATGAGGAGGAGGGGGAAGATGGAGGGACAGCAGGGGTATGTACTTTGGAGGAAGGGTGATGGTGAGGAGGAGGGGAAAGATAGAACGACAGCAGGGGTACATACTTTGGAGGAGGAGGGATGATGAAGAGGAGGGAGAAGATGGAGCAACATCAGGGGTACGTACTTCGGAGTAGTGGGGATGAAGAGGAGGAGGGGGAAGATGGAGCGACAGCAGTGGTACGTACTTGGGAGGAGGGGGGATGATGAAGAGGAGGGGGAAGATGGAGAGACAGCAGGGGTACGTACTTGGGAGGACGGGGGGTGATGATGAGGAGGGGGAAGATGGAGGGAAAGCAGGGGTACTTACTTCGGAAGAGGGGGGGTGGATGATGGTGAAAATGGAGGGCATTTTGGAATTATTTATATCACGGAACAAGGCATTGACATGTATACACATTTTGAAACATGTTTTATGACAACCACAACAAATGCACGAATTACTTATTCTTTAGTAACGTAACAGTTTGTAATCCCAATTCATGACATATAATACCATACTACAACTTGTGTCAATGTGTTGTACAGAAATACAGAGATTGTACAGTGACAGTGGTGTTGTTTCAGTGACAACACTTGGTGTTGTTTCACTGGCAGTGGTGTAACTGGTGTTGTTCCAGTCAGTCACAGTGACTGTGGTGTTGTTTCAGTGGCTGTGGTGTTGTTTCAGTGGCAGTTTTAGTGACAGTTATGTTGTTTCAGTGACAATGGTGTGGTTTCAGTGGCAGTGGTGTTTCAGTGGCAGTGGTGTTTCAGTGGCAGTGGTGTTTCAGTGACAGTGGTGTTGTTTCAGTAACATTGATGGGGACAGCGGTGTTGTTTCAGTGACAGTGGTGTGGTTTCAGTGGCAGTGGTGTTTCAGTGGCAGTGGTGATGTTTCAGTGACAGTGGTGTTGTTTCAGTAACATTGATGGTGACAGTGGTGTTGTTCTAGTGACAGTGGTGTTGTTTCAGTGATATTGTTTTAGTGGCAGTGATGTTGTTTCTGTGACAGTAGTGTTGTTTCAATGAGAGCACTTGGTGTTGTTCCATTGGCATTGTTGTAACTGGTGTTGTTCCAGTGAGTCACAGTGACAGTGGTGTTGTTTCAGTGGCAGTTGTGTGATTTCAGTGACAAAGGTGTTGTTTCAGTGATAGTAGTGATGTTGCAGTGACAATGGTGATGTTTAAGTGGCAGAGGTGATGTTACTGTGACAGTGATGTTGTTTGAGTGACAGTGATGTTCTTCTAGTGGCAGTGTTGTTGTTTCAGTTGCGGTGGTGTTGTTTCAGTGACAATGATGTTGTTTCAGTGGCAGTGGGGCAGTAGGGATGGTGTCATCTTCCTCATTGACTGTACAAGACCAATGTTTGCCCAGCAGGAGGAAGAAGACTGCAGTCCCTTTGAACTCTGCATCAAGGTGACTGCCAAGTGCCAGCATCACTGTTCATATTAATCTGCAACACTGTACTGGCACTTATCACACCACCAGATATAATATGCTGAATTATTTAAATAACAATTTATAGAGTGCATGATTCTGAATAGTTAACTTTAAAACTAAATACCGTATTCATTCTTTTTAGCGTATAGTACACTTAAGAAGTATTCGTAAGGTTACAAAAAATCTGTTTCTCAAACCAGTGTGAAAATAACAAAATGGTGGCACCACATAATGGCAATTATTTGTATTTTTTACTGTGTGTATTGTACTCCACAATATAATCATTCATTTCCGTTTTTAAAACAAACATGGCGCCATTGACATGCGTGCCACTCCAATTCAGAAAACATATATTTTTGTCAATTATTTATGGTTACCACGTATTTAAAACTACTTCTCTTTGGAGAAGTATGTTAACTGTGGACAGCAGAAGACAAACGATCTGCATGGCAGTGGTGCAAAGACACGGACAAAATCATACAATACATGCATGTTTAGTTCAGCCGGGATGACACATGTCAACCTAACTGACACTAACTGAAAGTGATTTATATATCCAAGTGATGGTGATTTTGTAGTCAAAGGGATACTGGAACTTTGCAAAGGCTGCGGATGCCGGTGGAACTTTCTTTCTCAAATTGTCAATGGTTGACAGGGAATTGCAATAAATGATGAATCCATTAATCGGTTTTCGTGATATATCGATGTCAGACAGTACTGAAAAAGGGGGTGTACGGTAATTAGGGTATTTACGCTAAAAGAACGAATATGGTACTCATGTAATTTTAAAGAAATTTTGTTGGCACATGTATAAAAATATTTTTTTTTTATAATCCTAGTTATTCCTGAATCAGCCGGTATGATACTAATGTTTCAAATTTAATAAAGTGCAATGTTCTTCATAACCCTGTTTAGTTAAACCACATTGTCTGATCTTGAGGTGGTTCAAACTCTGCTTATCAGAAATATTATTAGTAAAGATGTCGTTTCATGCAGCCCTGTTGCTAGATCCTAGATGTCATTGACATACAGTATATACTGTATTGTCTTTGAAGTTCTTATTTTCGATAATTCACAGCAAGCATAGCTACTGGAGGGTGACACCATTTGAATAATTTCATATTTATTTTTTATTTATATTGATTTTACTGCAGATTAGTCTTTTAACAGAATGCTTTCGAAACATTAGACTATTACATGTTTTTACATTAAGCATCTTAAAGGAAATAAAAACAGGCATTAGCTAAAATCCGTTTTTCATGTGTACACAAAGTATAACATTGTATGTAACATTAGAGAACATAAAAAAAATACATTTGTAGCATAAATTTGAATTTAAACCCGTCTGTGTAGCAATTCCTGCGGAAAATAAAAATTTAATGAGCTGGGCGATCACGTGGTATCGTAACGTCACATACGACTCACACTCGCAGCAGGCCGACCCTTTCCATGCATTCAGAGCATGTTTACAAGGATAGCTTTTGGGTCGAAACGAGCGTCAGAATGAGTTATTGTGCAATATTCCTATGTAATACAAACACTAGTCATCATAGAGGAACAAACAGTTATCTTAAGGTTCCACATGAATCCAATTTTATTCAAAACAATGAATGCGAATGGGCCTACAAGTCGACTAGGTTTCGCCAAGCTTGGCCTTGGGCTCGTTTTCAGAATAATGATATCGAATGCAACCAACGGGAGATAATGTACACCACTATACAGTTGTATATACATAGCAAACATATATCGTATCCAGCTACAGAAAGTAATGTGTATAATCTCATAATATCACTAGAATATCGATGTATGAAGGAGGAGTTGTACAATTTATCATAACAACTTAAATCAGTCAGCAAATTTCTGTCGGTCCTGCTAGCTCGGTTGGTAAAGGCGTTGGTTCCCTGGCATTTATTTTGTAACCGGGCGACGCCGGTTCAATCCCAACACCAAACCATTGATTTTCTTTACACTTTTTTTTTAAATGTTTTCACCAAGTTATATAAACCAAATAATTTTTTATAGTATGATGCACTGTTTGTAAATATTTTTGTAGTAATTATTTATTTGCCACAAAAATGAAAATATGGTAATTATATATAACGATGTTTCTACATTTAATTTATTCAGACTGATCACCATTTGTTTTCACATATATAATTACAATATATTACCGTACAATATATACATACAGTTAATAAATGATTTATCCATTACATTATATTTGTTTGGATAAATAACATTTAGAAACATCGTTATATAATTCCCATGTTTTAATTTTTGTGGCGAATAAATAATTACTACAAAAATTAAAAATATTTACAAACAGTGCATCATAGTATAAAAATTATTTGGTTTATATTACTTGGTGAAAACATAAACAAAAAAATGTAAAGAAAATCAATGGTGTGGTGTCGGGATTGAACCGGTGTCGCCCTATTACAAAATAATTGCCAAGGAACCAACACCTTTACCAACTGTGCTAGCAGGACCGACAGAAATTCGCTGACTGATTTAAGTTGTTATGATAAATTGTACAACTCCTTCATACATCGATATTCTAATGATATAAGATTATACACGTTACTTTCTGTAGCTGGATACAATATATGTTTGTTATGTATGCTTATTGGTGTAGATTATCTCCCGTTGGTTGCATCCGATATAATTATTCTAAAAACGAGCCCCAAGCTCAGCGAAACCTAGTCGACTTGTAGGCCCATTCGCATTGATTATTTTGAATAAAATTGGATTGATGTGGAACCGAAAGATAACTGCTATGATGACTAGTGTTTGTATTACATCGGAATATTGCATAATAACTCATTTTGACGCTCGTTTCGACCTGAAAGCTATCCTTGTAAACATGCTCTGTATACATGGAAAGGGTCGGCCTGATGCGCCTATGAGTCATATGTGACGTCACATCTCGGCATCCCGAAAAGCGCGCCAAAAATATGCATATTCGAAAATGTCCGGATGCACAGCATAAAATGTGGAATTTCTAATTCATTGAATTTTTTTAATTTTTTTTGGCTTGGACATGGAAATAGATAGCAGGATGTAATATAATATGAATTCAAGCCATAGATGTTTTTATTCCCTTTAAAGGTGGAATTCTGTGTGTTACAACGTTTTGTTGACTGTTTCAGTGTGCAAAGGTGATGATCCAAAACAAGATAATCAGCAGCGATAAAGACTTACTTGGCATAGTCTTTTATGGCACTGTAAGTTTGTTTGTGAACAAGTATACAGTATGGTTGGGGGGGGGTAGCACATCATGTTAATATGTGTTGTTATACCACTGTACCAATACTACCATGCATGGTACAGCTACTTACTTACCACATCTCATTGCAATTATTGGGTATATCTAAAATTGTTAACGATGTAAAATTATTCCACTGTATCTATAAGTCTTTTGGATATTTTGTTGAATGTGTGTTTCTTGTTTATCAATGTCAAGACCTTTACAGTGCTTCCCGGTAGTCAGCATTTTGAAACTTGATTTGTTCATTCAGGGCAGCTACTTTTTGAGGCTAGATACTTTCCTGTAGTACTATATTGCAAAAATAACCTTTTCTGTGAGTTTCATAGAAATCGTTTAATTGCAATGCATCTGATCAGGTGAAAACAAATTAATCAACAGGTAGGTTTGTTTAGTGTACACTTTTGTTGCAACCTATTTTATTTCATGTTTGAACTATTGGAGAAAATTGTTTAGTCTGACTGCAGCTGTGTATATGTTTAGTCTGACTACAGATGTGTATATGTTTAGTCTGACTGAAGCTGTGTATATGTTTAGTCTGACTACAGCTGTGCATATGTTTAGTCTGACTGCAGCTGTGTATGTGTTTAGTCTGACTGCAGATGTGTATATGTTTAGTCTGACTGCAGCTGTATATGTTTAGTCTGACTGCAGCTGTGTATATGTTTAGTCTGACTGCAGATATGTATATGTTTAGTCTGACTGCAGCTGTATATGTTTAGTCTGACTGCAGCTGTGCATATGTTTAGTCTGACTGCAGCTATGTGTATGTTTAGCCTGACTGCAGCTTTGTATACGTTTAGTCTGACTGCAGCTGTGTATACGTTTAGTCTGACTGCAGCTGTGTATACGTTTAATCTGACTGCAGCTGTGTATATGTTTAGTCTGACTGCAGCTGTGTATACGTTTAGTCTGACTGCAGCTGTGTATATGTTTAGTCTGACTGCAACTGTGTATATGTTTAGTCTGACTGCAGCTGTGTATATGTTTAGTCTGACTGCAACTGTGTATATGTTTAGTCTGACTGCAGCTGTGTATGTTTATTTTTTCTTCACTTTCAGGAGAAAAGTGAAAACCCTGGCGAATTCAAACATGTCAACATTTTTCACGTAAGCTTAATTTTTATTTATTTAACCAGGAGTAACTCAAGAGTTCAAAATAATTACTTTTAATGTAGCGCAGAAATCTTATAATGCTCAGGTTAAGATTCCGCTGTACCAGAGAGAGTTGGGTTGGCTACATCTGCTGGATAAATGTTTTTGAAATAAATATGTTATATTTATTTGTAGATAACTTAAACATGAAACTATATAGGCATTTTGTTAGGCATATAGACACTGAAGAGTAATTTTAATTGTAATTAATGCTAGGTTTAGGTACAAAGTAATCATAATAAGGTTGTGATTCACAGTGATGACTTTTATAGAATTTGGATCAGCCCGGAGCTCAAAGTGTACTGAATCTACAGGCTCTCCTGGAAGGTGGGTCAACTTTTCAACGTTTTGTTGCTTATGACTATTGCCACACTTCAAGTGTCACCACAATGTACTCTAGACTTATGACTATTGCCACACTTCAAGTGTCACCACAATGTACTCTAGACTTATGACTATTGCCACACTTCAAGTGTCACCACAATGTACTCTAGACTTATGACTATTGCCACACTTCAAGTGTCACCACAATGTACACTAGACTTATGACTATTGCCACACTTCAAGTGTCACCACAATGTACTCTAGACTTATGACTATTGCCACACTTCAAGTGTCACCACAATGTACACTAGACTTATGACTATTGCCAAACTTCAAGTGTCACCACAATGTACACTAGACTTATGACTATTGCCAAACTTCAAGTGTCACCACAATGTACACTAGACTTATGACCACCACACTTGTGTCACCACAATGTACTCTAGACTTATGACTATTGCCACACTTCAAGTGTCACCACAATGTACTCTAGACTTATGACCATTGCCAAACTTCAAGTGTCACCACAATGTACACTAGACTTATGACTATTGCCAAACTTCAAGTGTCACCACAATGTACTCTAGACTTATGACTATTGCCACACTTCAAGTGTCACCACAATGTACACTAGACTTATGACTATTGCCACACTTCAAGTGTCACCACAATGTACTCTAGACTTATGACTATTGCCAAACTTCAAGTGTCACCACAATGTACACTAGACTTATGACTATTGCCAAACTTCAAGTGTCACCACAATGTACACTAGACTTATGACCATTGCCAAACTTCAAGTGTCACCACAGTGTACATTAGACTTATGACTATTGCCAAACACCACAATGTCTAGACTTATGACTATTGTTCAAGTGTCACCACAATGTACACTAGACTTATGACTTATGACCATTGCCAAACTTCAAGTGTCACCACAATGTACTAGACTTATGACCATTGCCAAACTGACCACAATGTACACTAGACTTATGACATTGCCAAACTTCAAGTGTCACACAATGTACAGACTTATGACTATTGCCAAACTTCAAGTGTCACCACAATGTACACTAGACTTATGACTATTGCCACACTTCAAGTGTCACCACAATGTACACTAGACTTATGACCATTGCCAAACTTGTGTCACCACAACTTCAAGTGTCACCACAGTGTACATTAGACTTATGACTATTGCCAAACTTCAAGTGTCACCACAATGTACACTAGACTTATGACTATTGCCAAACTTCAAGTGTCACCACAATGTACACTAGACTTATGACCATTGCCAAACTTCAAGTGTCACCACAGTGTACATTAGACTTATGACTATTGCCAAACTTCAAGTGTCACCACAATGTACACTAGACTTATGACCATTGCCAAACTTCATGTGTCACCACAATGTACACTAGACTTATGACTATTGCCAAACTTCAAGTGTCAACACAATGTACACTAGACTTATGACTATTGCCAAACTTCAAGTGTCACCACAATGTACACTAGACTTATGACTATTGCCAAACTTCAAGTGTCACCACAATGTACACTAGACTTATGACCATTGCCAAACTTCAAGTGTCACCACAGTGTACATTAGACTTATGACTATTGCCAAACTTCAAGTGTCACCACAGTGTACATTAGACTTATGACTATTGCCAAACTTCAAGTGTCACCACAATGTACACTAGACTTATGACCATTGCCAAACTTCAACACTGCTGGTCTTCCTAACTTTGTTCTTCCATGAGTTGATTGCCACAGACTGGTCTTAGATGCCATTTAATCCTTATGTTTGTAGCAGTACCTGGCAACTCTCGGTCGCCATCTTATTTTATCAGTTATTATATTTATATATTATGTAATAATTATTTGTGGTATATTACAGAAGAAGATAACAATGACTTTGAAGGGAAATTTGGCCACTGTGATGACTACTCCCTCGGTGATGCGTTGTGGACCTGCGCTTCTCTCTTCTCAAACTGGTTCGCATTTGTTCCTTGTGCAAGTAGCCATCTAACTATTATCAAGCTATAAGGCCAAATGAATGACGTTTATTAAAGAGATTAAGTTAAAGAGAGAGAAATGTGGGCTCTACATCCCAAGGCCAGGCCTGTGACTGAGCCTATACTAGTCTCCTGTACCTCTGGATGACAGAGCCCACATTTCAGCATATACAACATTAGCAGTATTGTTATAGATATATAAAACAACAGCATTACTACTGTAATCACAGTAGACCTTATGCACTGTACCGTACTAACCAAGCACACCATTCATTCACACTAACTATAATCCCAACTACCTGCTGAAGAGTTACACTATATCAAGATTTAGCCTAAACCTATAAGTGGGGTCATTACGCCACCGGTCACTGAAACATGTGACCACCCCTCTATAATCTAACCTGTGATGTGAAAAAAGCATACAAAGCAACTTCAAGCAATTCTGAAATATTTCCTAAAAGCATCTGATGTCCACCTGCCCGCCGCTCTAATCTGTGCATCAGACTCACCTCATAATGCTGCCGCAGTGGCCGCCCCAATGCAAAAACTAGTCTGGTAGCCACAGAATACCAATAGCTGCTTCAGCAACACATCAAATTCTCCACGTAGCATTGGGGAGCCATCTGGGTATGCAAACCGCAAGGCTTGTCCGGCACCTCTAGCCTGTCTAAACTCTTGAAGGAATGAAACCAAGTAGATAGCTGTCCCTAACCTTTGGCCCAAAATACTTGTGCAAGTCGGATATGCTTCTTAAAAGCATCCGATGTTCACCTGCCTGCTTCCCCGATTTGTGCACAAGATTTCCCTCGCAAAGCTGCTGCTGTAGCTGCACCAATGCGAAAACTTATGCACTAGTTTGGTAGCCACAAAAGCTGAGCAGCCGTTTAAGGGACACGTCAAATTCACACCGCAGCATAGGCGAACCATCCGGGTACGCAAACAGGCTACCATGTACTGGGCCCCTGGCATGAATTAATTCCCTTACCACCGCTGCTTGGTGAATGACAGAACTTTGTAAGCTTTCAGCCCTTACCTGCAGCGATTGTGGGCCGTGTCGTGCACTATGTTGAAAACGACCAAGGGCCACTGTAATAAGGTCAGCGGATAGTGTAATATATCCCAAATGTAAACAGCTTTGTACATTACGCCTTGCCCTCGGTACCATTTTTCCTATACACAGGTATGCTCTAAATGCAAGGACCATCAGGGCCCGACGGCCCGTAGCATAGTACATTTGTACTGTACAGAGAAAACAGTTGAGAGAGCTTGTACTAATGAGTGAGGATGGGTAGTGTGACCGGCAGGCAGACATCACGCAGACCCCAAATTTTGTGCACTAACTAATAACTTGTGCCCAATCAAACTAGTAGTTGGAACGGGAAACCCATTAATCATGTGAAAATATGCCATTGCTGAATCGATAGAAACAATAGATGCTGAGGCTAAGCCTCCAACATGCATGTGTGTCACAAAAAACATAACCATTTCCACCAAGATTGGCGTACAAGGATACATGCCTCGTTACTGCTCATAGAGGGCTCTTGTAACAAGACTCAAAAATTCCCCAAGCTGACTGGGGAGAAACGACAACTGAGGAGCCATGTAAGAGACCCGTCAAATTCACTCCGCAACATAGGCGAACCATCCAGGTACGCAAACAGGATACCCTGTACTCGACATGAATAAATTCACTTAACACTGCTGCTTAGTAATTGACAGAACCTTATTAACATCCACCCCTCTCCTGCAGAGATTATGGGCCGTGTTGTGCACTGTGCTTAAAACAACCCAAGGATACTGTAATAATTAAGGTCACCAGATAGATAGTATAACATCTCCTAAATACAAACTTCCTTTGAATTCAACACCAGGATGCAGCTTCTGGTGTGTATGTTAGGAATGTGTTGAAGCCATTATTAGCCTCTCCAATGGTGTATCCCGACAATTAGTAACCAGCTTGCTAATCATGCAATGTTTCACTGAGCAGATATTCATTATGCAATCTTTGACAGCCATTTTCTCAAAAATATTTTTCTTCAAAGTTCTACATTTGGAAATGGAATATCTCTGGGAATAATTACGCTATATAATAATGTTTTCAGTGATGCATTCAGCACATTCTACTGTGTGTAATGATCAGACACTGTTTTAAAATCATGAATAGTTTGAAAGATATAGCCATATTTGGTGCCAAAAAACAAGATTTGTTTTCGTATTTTACCCAAAAAATTATTTTAAAATTAAAAACAACATTTCAAAAAATGCTCTGATCATTGCACAACAGAATCTGCAGAGAACATGGATTGGCAAGAATTATAACTATATATGTGTTCAATAACAATTGGCAGGTTTCCAGATTTGCCAATATTTGCTCAAAATGGTTACCATTTTGTTTGTTACCATGGAAACGGGGGGTCTGGCTGAAAAAGTTCAATATATATTTTACTCAGTAAGACCCATTTCATGCATTGGGCAGAAAACAAACAAAAAATTGAACTGTTTGCACAAATTAAAAAATAATCATCTGCCTGCCGTGTCTGGCCTGAAAATCACTATTACCTACACTGTTACACAATGTCTGATCATAGGTCGTGCGTTGCATAGCTAAAGTCCTCGACCTGTAACATAAAATATGTTGTGTGTACCCTTGATTAAGGCGTCGCATTGGTGCTGCCCCAACTCCAGTTAAGTGTCTGTTTCTGGACTGAAACCACTTGCAACTGCAATAAGTGTAGCAGGATGGATTGCTGTTACAAAGGCAAGTGTCCTGTGCAGCAGCTTCTCAAAAGATGCCATACTGTGTTCTATATCCTGCTCCAACAAATGCCAAATGTATCCTTGCATTCGACTAACTGTCCATAACTGATATTATACTCTTGCATGTTTATGTTTATATTTGTAAGTGAATGTGCTGCACAAACAGAAACACAAGTGTTGTGCGAGGATCAATAAAGCATTCTTTATCTTTAATTATATTATTTCACATGCCTCCAGCAACGCATAGCGGTAATCATATTATTTCACATGCCTCCAGCAACGCATGGCAGTAATCATATTATTTCACATGCCTCCAGCAACGCATGGCGGTAATCGTATTATTTCACATCCCTCCAGTAACACGTGACGGTAATCATATTATTTCACATCCCTCCAGTAACACATGGCGGTAATCATTATTTCACATACCTCCAGTAACGCATGGCGGTAATCATATTATTTCACATGCCTCCAGTAACACATGGTGAATATCATATTATTTAACATGTCTCCAGTAATGCATGGCGGTAATCATATTATTTCACATCCCTCCAGTAACACATGACGGTAATCATATTATTTCACATCCCTCCAGTAACACATGACGGTAATCATATTATTTCACATGCCTCCAGTGACGCATGGTGGTAACCATATTATTTCACATGCCTCCAGTAACGCATGGCAGTAATCATATTATTTCACATGCCTCCAGTGACGCATGGTGGTAATCATATTATTTCACATGCCTCCAGTGACGCATGGTGGTAATCATATTATTTCACATGCCTCCAGTGACGCATGGTGCATATCATATTATTTCACATGCCTCCAGTGACGCATGGTGGTAATCATATTTCACATCCCTCCAGTAACACATGGCGGTAATCATATTTCACATGCCTCCAGCAACGCATGGCGGTAATCATATTATTTCACATGTCTCCAGTAACGCATGGCGGTAATCATATTATTTCACATGCCTCCAGTGACGCATGGCGGTAATCATATTATTTCACATGCCTCCAGTAACGCATGGCAGTAATATTATTTCACATGCCTCCAGTGACGCATGGCGGTAATCATATTATTTCACATGTCTCCAGTAACGCATGGCAGTAATCATATTATTTCACATGCCTCCAGTGACGCATGGTGGTAATCATATTATTTCACATGCCTCTAGTAACGCATGGCAGTAATCATATTATTTCACATGCCTCCAGCAACGCATGGCGGTAATCATATTATTTCACATGTCTCCAGCAACGCATGGCGGTAATCATATTATTTCACATGCCTCCCTCCAGTGATGCATGCTGATAATCATATTATTTCACATGCCTCCAGTGACGCATGGTGGTAATCATATTATTTCACATGCCTCCAGTGACGCATGGTGGTAATCATATTATTTCACATGCCTCCAGTGACGCATGGCGGTAATCATATTTCACATCCCTCCAGTAACACATGGCGGTAATCATATTTCACCTGCCTCCAGCAACGCATGGCGGTAATCATATTATTTCACATGCCTCCCTCCAGTGATGCATGCTGATAATCATATTATTTGACATGCCTCCAGTGACGCATGGTGGTAATCATATTATTTCACATGCCTCCAGTGACGCATGGTGGTAATCATATTATTTCACATGCCTCCAGTGACGCATGGCGGTAATCATATTTCACATCCCTCCAGTAACACATGGCGGTAATCATATTTCACATGCCTCCAGCAACGCATGGCGGTAATCATATTATTTCACATCCCTCCAGTAAAGCATGGTGGTAATCATATTATTTCACATCCCTCCAGTAACACATGGTGGTAATCATATTATTTCACATCCCTCCAGTAACGCATGGTGGTAATCATATTATTTCACATCCCTCTAGTAACGCATGGCGGTAATCATATTTCACATCCCTCCAGTAACACATGACGGTAATCCTATTATTTCACATGTCTCCAGCAACGCATGGCGGTAATCATATTATTTCACATGCCTCCAGTGACGCATGGTGGTAATCATATTATTTCACATGCCTCCAGTGACGCATGGGGCATATCATAATATTTCACATGCCTCCAGTGACGCATGGTGGTAATCATATTATTTCACATGCCTCCAGTGATGCATGGCGGTAATCATATTTCACATCCCTCCAGTAACACATGGCGGTAATCATATTTCACATGCCTCCAGCAACGCATGGTGGTAATCATATTATTTCACATTCCTCCAGTAACACATGGTGGTAATCATATTAATTCACATGTCTCCAGCAACGCATGGCGATAATCATATTATTTCACATGCCTCCAGTGACGCATGCTGGTAATCATATTATTTCACATGCCTCCAGTGAGGCATGGTGGTAATCATATTATTTCACATCCCTCCAGTAACACATGGTGGTAATCATATTATTTCACATCCCTCCAGTAACGCATGGTGGTAATCATATTATTTCACATCCCTCCAGTAACGCATGGCGGTAATCATATTTCACATCCCTCCAGTAACACATGACGGTAATCATATTATTTCACATGTCTCCAGCAATGTATGGCGGTAATCATATTATTTCACATGCCTCCAGTGACGCATGGTGGTAATCATATTATTTCACATGCCTCCAGTGACGCATGGTGCATATCATATTATTTCACATGCCTCCAGTGACGCATGGCGGTAATCATATTATTTCACATGCCTCCAGTGATGCATGGCGGTAATCATATTTCACATCCCTCCAGTAACACATGGCGGTAATCATATTTCACATGCCTCCAGCAACGCATGGCGGTAATCATATTATTTCACATCCCACCAGTAAAACATGGTGGTAATCATATTAATTCACATGTCTCCAGCAACGCATGGCGGTAATCATATTATTTCACATGCCTCCAGTGACGCATGGCGGTAATCATATTATTTCAAATGCCTCCAGTGATGCATGGCGGTAATCATATTTCACATCCCTCCAGTAACACATGGCGGTAATCATATTTCACATGCCTCCAGCAATGCATGGCGGTAATCATATTATTTCACATCCCTCCAGTAAAACATGGTGGTAATGATATTAATTCACATGTCTCCAGCAACTCATGGCGGTAATCATATTATTTCACATGCCTCCAGTGACGCATGCTGGTAATCATATTATTTCACATGCCTCCAGTGACACATGCTGGTAATCATATTATTTCACATGCCTCCAGTGACGCATGGTGGTAATCATATTATTTCACATGCCTCCAGTGACGCATGGCGGTAATCATATTTCACATCCCACCAGTAACACATGGCGGTAATCATATTTCACATGCCTCCAGCAACGCATGGCGGTAATCGTATTATTTCACATCCCTCCAGTAACACATGGTGGTAATCATATTATTTCACATCCCTCCAGTAACGCATGGTGGTAATCATATTATTTCACATCCCTCCAGTAACGCATGGCGGTAATCATATTTCACATCCCTCCAGTAACACATGACGGTAATCATATTATTTCACATGTCTCCAGCAACGCATGGCGGTAATCATATTATTTCACATGCCTCCAGCAATGCATGGCGGTAATCATATTTCACATCCCTCTAGTAACACATGACGGTAATCATATTATTTCACATGTCTCCAGCAACGCATGGTGGTAATCATATTATTTCACATGTCTCCAGCAACGCATGGTGGTAATCATATTATTTCACATGCCTCCAGCAACACATGGCGGTAATCATATTTCACATCCCTCCAGTAACACATGGCGGTAATCATATTATTTCACATGCCTCCAGCAAAGCATGACGGTAATCATATTTCACATCTCTCCAGTAACGCATGGCGGTAATCATATTATTTCACATGTCTCCAGCAACGCATGGTGGTAATCATATTATTTCACATCTCTCCAGCAACGCATGGTGGTAATCATATTATTTCACATGTCTCCAGCAACGCATGGTGGTAATCATATTATTTCACATGTCTCCAGCAACGCATGGTGGTAATCATATTATTTCACATGTCTCCAGCAACGCATGGTGGTAATCATATTTCACATCTCTCCAGTAACGCATGGCGGTAATCATATTATTTCACATGTCTCCAGCAACGCATGGTGGTAATCATATTATTTCACATGTCTCCAGCAACGCATGGTGGTAATCATATTATTTCACATGCCTCCAGCAACGCATGGCGGTAATCATATTTCACATCTCTCCAGTAACGCATGGCAGTAATCATATTATTGCACATCCCTCCAGTAACACAGCATGTTGACATGCAAAACACTGCACCAGCAGCAAAACAGTGACACAAGCACTACAATGCATGTAAACACTGACCCGACAAAGAGGAATTTAGAAAACCCAACAATGTGTTGATATGCAAAAAACTGCCTCAGCAGCAAAACAGTGACACAAGCACTACAATGCATGTAAACACATGTCGGTGTGTTGACATACAAAAAAAACTGCACCAGCAGCAAAAAAGTGACATAAGCACTACAATGCATGTAAACGCCAACCCGACAAAGCAGGAATTTAGAAAACTCAACATAATGTGTTGACATGCAAAAAACTGCCCCAGCAGCAAAACAGTGACACAAGCACTACAATGCATGTAAACACTGACCCGACAAAGAGGAATTTAGAAAACCCAACATAAAGTGTTGATATGCAAAAAACTGCCTCAGCAGCAAAACAGTGACACATGCACTACAATGCATGTAAACACATGTCGGTGTGTTGACATGTAAACAAAAACTGCACCAGCAGCAAAACAGTGACATAAGCACTACATGCATGTAAACACTGACCCGACAAAGAGGAATTTAGAAAACCCAGCAATGTGTTGACATGCAAAAAATTGCCCCAGCAACAAAACTGACACAAGCACTACAATGCATGTAAACACATGTCGGTGTGTTGACATACAAAAAAACTGCACCAGCAGCAAAACAGTGACATAAGCACTACAATGCATGTAAACACATGTCGGTGTGTTGACATGCAAAAAACTGCACCAGCAGCAAAACAGTGACATAAGCATTACAATGCATGTAAACACATGACGGTGTGTTGACATGCAAAAAACTGCACCAGCAGCAAAACAGTGACAAAAGCATTATAATGCATGTAAACACATGTCGGTGTGTTGACATGCAAAAAACTGCACCAGCAGCAAAACAGTGACATAAGCATTACAATGCATGTAAACACATGTCGGTGTGTTGACATGCAAAAAACTGCACCAGCAGCAAAACAGTGACATAAGCACTACAATGCATGTAAACACATGTCGGTGTGTTGACATGCAAAAAACTGCACCAGCAGCAAAACAGTGACATAAGCATTACAATGCATGTAAACACATGACGGTGTGTTGACATGCAAAAAACTGCACCAGCAGCAAAACAGTGACACAAGCACTACAATGCATGTAAACACATGTCGGTGTGTTGACATGCAAAAAACTGCTCCAGCAGCAAAACAGTGACACAAGCATTACAATGCATGTAAACACATGTCGGTGTGTTGACATGCAAAAAACTGCACCAGCAACAAAACAGTGACATAAGCACTACAATGCATGTAAAGACTGACCCGACAAAGAGGAATTTAGAAAACCCAACATAAAGTGTTGACATACAAAAAACTGCCCCAGCAGCAAAACAGTGACATAAGCATTACAATGCATGTAAACACATGTCGGTGTGTTGACATGCAAAAAACTGCACCAGCAGCAAAACAGTGACATAAGCACTACAATGCATGTAAACACATGTCGGTGTGTTGACATGCAAAAAACTGCACCAGCAGCAAAACAGTGACATAAGCACTACAATGCATGTAAACACATGTCGGTGTGTTGACATGCAAAAAACTGCACCAGCAGCAAAACAGTGACATAAGCACTACAATGCATGTAAACACTGACCCGACAAAGCAGGAATTTAGAAAACTCAACATAATGTGTTGACATGCAAAAAACTGCCCCAGCAGCAAAACAGTGACACAAGCACTACAATGCATGTAAACACATGTCGGTGTGTTGACATGCAAAAAAACTGCACCAGCAGCAAAACAGTGACACAAGCACTACAATGCATGTAAACACATGTCGGTGTGTTGACATGCAAAAAAACTGCCCCAGCAGCAAAACAGTGACACAAGCACTACAATGCATGTAAACACATGTCGGTGTGTTGACATGCAAAAAAACTGCACCAGCAGCAAAACAGTGACACAAGCACTACAATGCATGTAAACACGTCGGTGTGTTGACATGCAAAAAAACTGCACCAGCAGCAAAACAGTGACACAAGCACTACAATGCATGTAAACACCAACCCGACAATTAATGAATATACAAAAACCCACTATAATGCATTGACATGCAAAGAAACTGCCACAGCAGCAAACAGTGACACTATAATACATGTAAAGGCACAGACCTGACAAAATTGGAATGTAGAAAAAACTGAACATACTGTATTGACCTGAAAAAGAAAAAAAACTGCCCCAGCAGCAAACAGTGACATACGCACTACAACGCCTGGCAGTAATCATACTGTAGTGCGTAGAGAAATTTTAATGGGTCCATGTGATCCTGTTGGCCAAAATCCCTATATGTTGTAAATAGTCACTATGTTATATATATTTTTTGTTTTTACATATTTATTTTTTCCATTTTCATTATTGTTTTTATCTCTTAACTTATTAGCTTGGTTTACTTATTTATATATTTCACTTATTATTTTTAAAGTTGTACATTTTATTCCATTAGCATGTATTACTTAAATGTATATGTACTATGGGTTTTTGTAACCGAAATAAAACATTCATTCAATGCATGTAAATACGGACCCTACAAAGCAATGTGGCCCCACCAGGCGAACATATACATGACAACAATGCGATCCCGGCGAAACCACTGGGAACTACAACCGCCACAAAGGTACCATAATGGGGGTAGATGCCAACCGACCACTGATATTATTCCCACCAATATGCAGCACCACAACGTCTCCGCGACAAGCAACACTTCGGGACATGACTGCCGGCGCCATTACGGTGGCGAAACGAGCCCCACGAATGCCCTCATACGAGACTTCGCAGGGTCGGCCATTCACTTCAAAGTCGTTAAACCGACCGGTCGGTGTCGGGCTTGTCGGCTACGAATGCGTTAACCCAATAAACATAACTATGCCTTAAAACTAACTTATAAGGGGAATTCACTGACATGGTAATAGCCAGTGACGAAATCCGTAAGCAAAAATCAAAATGGCGGATAACAAAGAAAATACTTAGCTGTAAGAACACGGCCGAACAGCGTCAGCAACTTGCGCCCACGAAGTACAGCTGACGCTCCTTGAAGACGACTCGCAGGTATAAATGACCGCAAATTTAAACCAATATCGCTCTAACGACCAAAATTTTTGATGTGACCACTCTGTCTGCTTTCACAAAACGAAGAGCTCATTGCAATCTGCCACCGAGCACCATTACTACGCGGTGATTGGTTCCTTGTGCCAAAAGAGCACCAAAGACAAAGGGGGGTAATTAGCATCAGGCCTTAGGAGACATTAGGGCAATCATCACTCGTCCTGCGTTGTTGCCAGCACAAAAATACATATGCAGCACGGTGCCTTGGCCACATATTCTCATTCACAGAGGTGAAAGTATCGATTTTCATGTTTTTTCCATTTTTAGAAACAACAAACAATTCACTAACAGTTTGAATATTGTAAGATGGAATTATTATCTTTAAAAAGTGTTTTGATGAGTGTTTTGAAATGAATGACATATGATCTGAAATGTAATTACCTAACTTATAAACACATAAACACTTCAATTCTTCAGGTGGGTCAATTCAACCACTCATAACTTTGCAATAGACTCACACAAATAACACTGGTAACAGTTAAAATGTCTCCCTTCTCCACGATGCACATAACTCCATCCTGCCAAAGTAACTTCTGTAGTGTCATCACATGTCACATGATGTTTACCTACCCAATGGCTTCCTCAACGGCTTGCCCGAACTTGTTGCCACTTCCTCTCTGGGTCGGACTGATTCTAGTGAACCACTCAACTGGCTTATACTGCTCACCACTCGACGCCAACAGGTAGAACAGTGTCGTGATGAAGATCACCTGAACCATCAAGGGATATCTCAGGAGAATAGTGAAAACATTCGGACACACCAGAGTCATCAATGTTTCTTTTGCACGGAACTGTTTGGAAGTCTTTAAATATATCCGTTATGATATAGTTTATGCGACTACTTTTGGAATGAGAGGATTTACTTTTATTGTTAATTTTATTTGTTACAGTGTTTAGCACAAAATGTCAGTTTTGATTGGTGAAGAGGTAAGGGTGATTGTGTTATAATAAACTATGCTCTCACATTTTTATGGTGGTGACTGTGCTGTGTTTATGGGACATCTCTTTGTGTTTCAGAAGCTGATACACGTAATGCACAATTTAGGTGTGATCAAACTATAAAAATCTAAATTGCAGTTGTTAATTATAATTTTAGCAGTGTTTAGAACTGTTCAGTGTATCATCTATAAGTATATATTAGTCAAATTATTATGAAAATCGGTCAGAAATGTATCTAAATTTTTTTGTAATGATACCACCATATGTGAAAATATTCATCTTGTTGGTAGAGTAAATTCAATCAAATTTTCTTCTGATCAAAACTATAAAATTGAACTTAGTCCAACACATCGATCGATGGTAACCTTCATCGGGAACGAAATTGTGGGATTTCAGGTTTTGCTTCATGGTTACCATAATTGTATTCGTCTGAGTTTGCAATACTTACTGACAGATAGAGAGATTAGAAGACGGGTAGCCATACAACATTGATGAGATATAATTTGCCAAAGCCATCTGCAACTCCAACATTTAGCCATCAACTCAATGAATCTGACCTGACATGGTTTTTGAGAGAGCAAGGAAAGTTGACATCAACCCTCGAAACAGGTGCATAATCATACTGCGCATTTAAAATTAGTGGAATTGATTCTTGGGCAAGAATTAAATAAGTTGCTAGTTTGTCTGAAGAATGATGAGTTTACCCAAACTACAGATTGCACAAACAACAAGCATGTCTTACATCTTTATGTAGGTTTACTTTTTTGCAAAATTAATTTGAAATGAGGCGAGCGAAAAAGTAGAAATGAGGAGGCCACTTTAAGATTTTGGTTGTCTGAGAATGTCTTCTGTACTTACAATAGAGATGATGAAGTTGAGAAGAGCTGTTCCCCCACCCAGTACAAATGAGATGCCAGTGGTGAGCAGGGTCATCGCAAGGTTGATGTTCCCTTTCAGCACAATCCACACAGACTCCAGCAACTGGGCAACAAACAGCATCAGAGACTGGTGAACAAATAGCAGCAGAGACTGGTGAACAAACAGCAGCAGAGACTGGTGAACAAACAGCAGCAGAGACTGGTGAACAAACAGCAGCAGAGACTGGTGAACAAACAGCAGCAGATACTACAACAACCAGCAAACACGCCCATCCTCCAGATGGCGCTACATACACGTGTGCAGAAAACGGTTTCCTCAAATATTCCTACATGATATTTGCTATGATGTAAATGTGAGCAGTTTTTTTTAAATGGAACTTACATAAACCATCCCCACGCCTTTCATTTTGGCAAACCTCAGAACTGTCACAGTAAACATGCCTAATGGCGTGAACAATTGATTAATGCCCATCTTACATCTGGTAACCAATGGAGAATTTCAAAAAATAATGGTGTCACTTTCTTCTGAAGGGTCATCGATGAAAACCTGAAAGTTTGGTTCCAAACATTCAAAGTGACAAGGAGGAAAAGACACACACACACACGCACACACACACACACAGGCGTGTGCGTTAGCTCGAATATAGTCCGATTAGAAAAATAAATGGCGACTACAGCAAATGGTGAGTAAACATTAATTCCTTCTTTTTAGAGTTAGCCCTAAATGCAGGTTTCCTTCCTGCAAGTTGACGTACCACGTGTGTATTACAGGCTGCCCTTTGCAGCTTCAGGCACAAACACTTTATGTAGATGAATCAACTCAGGCCAAATGAAATAAAAATAAAAAATATTTCCAATCTAGCATTCAGAATTTTCGCAAGTGCTTTCAATCTCCTGACTTTGGATGATGGGTTTGATGTTCTAACACTGTGCTAGTGCTTGTCTCTCTTGTCAAAATGCCAGTACAAGATGAATATAATACACAACAATAAAACACATGATAACAACGCATAAACTGAGGAGTTTACACTCACAGAAAGCAAGATTCCAACGTTCTCCTTCGCAAAGGCCATCAGGTCGAGGTTGAAGTCAGTGGTGCGTTTCATCATGATCCACATACTGGTGAGATTGGACAGATGGAGCACTCCTAGAGGCATCTTTGACTCCTGGTCTGGTTTAATTATTGGCAGGCTTGTATTCTGCAAAACACAATCTCTGTGGATGTAAGCAAAATTTCTTGTAACTACTAAAAAAAACAAAGTTTGTGGAGAATCATACATGAATCTGTGGAGAACATCTCGGGGTGATAAAGTTTAAGTTGATCATCAATTAAAACATGCACGCACGCACGCAAGCACGCACGCACGCACGCACACACACACCCGTGTGTTCGGAGTATTGGGGATACAAAACATTACTGAAATTCCGGAGCCAGTGCTAACAGCCATCTGTCTAGCTATATACACCGCATCTATGTTGAAAGTATTTAACAAGTCCTAAATTTTAGTTAACATATCTAAAGACATGTACCTTTACAACAGAACTGTAGCATAAAATGTTCATGTACAGTCACCATAAGAACTGATCAACTGTTGCTGATATGCCATGACTTACCCGAGCGAACCAGTTCTCATAGAGTCTGTCCCACAGATCCAGGGCCTGACTCTCAAGCAGGGCCTTACGTTTGTCGTCCCCATTCACAATGCTCTGGATCTAACAACATCACACACAGACGTTGCTTTTACGTGTCCACAAAGGGTGGTTAAAAAATTGTAAAATAACAAACAATAATAATAACAAAGTTTACAAGAGCACAGAACAAGTTTTCATTGTATTAGTGATTTAACTATTGATCTTGACAGGGCAACGATGGACAATGACACCAAAGCAATATAAATGCAATACTAGGATGCTGCAGTGTCTAACTTTAAACTAGCTAAACTACTTTTACATACTACAGACAAGTCACACCATACTACAGTCAGACAAGTCATGCCATACTACAGACAAGTCACACCATACTACAGACAAGTCACACCATACTACAGACAAGTCACATCATACTACAGACAGACAAGTCACACCATACTACAGACAGACAAGTCATGCCATACTACAGAGGAGTCATGTACACCATACTACAGATAAGTCACGTAAACCATACTACAGACAAGTCATGCCACATTATGGACAAGTCACGCCACACTACAGACAAGTCACGTCACACTACATACAAGTCACGCCACACTAATGACAAATCACGCCACACTACAGACAAGTAACGTAGCCGCCATACTACACACAAGTCACGCCATACTACAGACAAGTCACACCATACTACAGACAAGTCACACCATACTACAGACAAGCCACACCATACAACAGGCAAGTCACACGAGACTACAGACATGTCACACCAGACTACAGACAAGTCACACCAGACTACAAACAAGTCACACAAGACTACAGACAAGTCACACCAGACTACAGGCAAGTCACACCAGACTACAGACAAGTCACACCAGACTACAGACAAGTCACACCAGACTACAGGCAAGTTACACCAGACTACAGACAAGTCACACCAGACTACAGGCAAGTCACACCAGACTACAGACAAGTCACACCAGACTACAGGCAAGTCACACCAGACTACAGACAAGTCACACCAGACTACAGACAAGTCACACCAGACTACAGGCAAGTTACACCAGACTACAGACAAGTCACACCAGACTACAGACAAGTCACACCAGACTACAGGCAAGTTACACCAGACTACAGACAAGTCACACAAGACTACAGACAAGTCACACAAGACTACAGGCAAGTCACACCAGACTACAGGCAACTCACACCAGAGTACCCACCTTTGTAGCAAGCCACTCTCTCCCATACAGATACACATTGCCGACCATCGAGTCAACTGTATTGCGCATCACTTTCTGATCTGGTAGCCACCTAAAAGAGACAAGCAATACAAGGATAAGTGAATGATGTTGAAGGTAAGTTGTCACAGCACAGCGGAAATCATGTTAAAGGTAAGTTGCCACAGCACAGCGGAAATGTCCTTGCACCGAGCACAAAGGAAGTGCTTCCATGTTTTATTCTTTTTAGTCATGCATTTCTCAAACACTGAATACTTTTACAGCAATATTGGCAAAGTGGATTTTGTCTAAAATGCACCACAAGCTAAACAAAACATTTTTAATTCAGTATACCAGTGTATACATTATTAATCCAGAGCATATTTTATTTTGTGCACTCTGGCAGAAAAATTATGTTGTTTGATTTAAGTATGGGAAGGGACTTCCGGGCAGACACCAGGAAGACAGGATACAACTGGAGGCAGCTTGAAACAAGAGCCCAGGACAATGGATTCTGGAGATCTGTTGTCGACAGCCTTTGCCCCAAGAGGGACGATGGGCATAAGTAATTAAGATTTAAATATAATAATAATAATGTTTTTATTTCAGACAAGCATTGTGTCCATATTGGAAAAAAGTACATCGATAAAAACATCCATATAAAATAGAAACATAAATAAATATAGATAACAAATAAATATGTCAATAAAAATGGGCCAAGTGGCCCTGAAGTCCTTTGGACTAATACGTCTATATGTGACCCCGGCTGACCAAATGAGTGATAAGTCGGAAAAATTGTAACATTGTTTTCTTACATCCTTGTAAAGGTTTGGTAGGGTGCTTTACACGGTTTCAAAAAATATGACTGCTACAAAAATTGGCAAAGTTATGGAGCATTGAACATGGTAGGGATCAAAAAGTGAAAATGAAGAAACCGGCTGTTGAACTTTTACATTATATATGCAAATGGATTGCATGGAAATATTACATGCATGACATTCAAATGTGGCACACAGTATGTAATATGTATGTTATGTTGCAATGATATACTGGAAGTACAAATGTGCTGCTACAAAGACTTATCAAGTTATGCCAAGGACAGATTATCTGAGAGCAAAAGGTAGACTCACTGTCTGACACAGTTTAAAACCTACAGGCAACTGTCCAGTTTAACAGGGGTCTAGTGGCTTAATGCTGTCTGTTGACACAAGCTACTGCTAGTGACCAATTACAGATTAGTCACAGCTTCCATCAAACAATAGCAGGCAGAGAATCTTCATCCACAGCTGGGTGTAATACACAACCAGAGCCACCACTGATTCATGGTCAAGTGCTCAATGCACCAACTAAGACAATACACAACACTGTGAGTGACAGTGTCCAGAGTGAGGCCTAAGCAGTGTCCTCAATGCTGAATAGATCAATTAAAGGAAATAAAAACAAGGCATTAGCTAAAATCCGTTTTCCATGTGTACAGAAAGTTTAATATTGCCTGTAACATTCGAGAACATTAAAAAAATACAGAAAAATACATTTGTAGCATAAATTCGATTTTAAACCAGTCTGTGTAGCGATTCCCGCGGAAAATAAAAATTTAATGAGCTAGGCGATCACGTGGTATCTTAACGTCACACATGACTCACACTCGCAGCAGGCCGACCCTTTCTATGCATTCAGAGCATGTTTACATGGATAATGTTGGGGTCAAAACGAGCGTCAGAATAAGTTGTTATGCAATAATCCGATGTAATACAAACACTAGTCATCATAGAGGAACAAGCAGTTATCTTACGGTTCCACATGAATTCAATTTTATTCAAAACAATGAATGTGAATGAGCCTACAAGTCGACTAGGTTTCGCCGAGCTTGGCCCTGGGCTCGTTTTCAGAATAATTATATCGAATGCAACCAACGGGAGATAAGGCCAAGTAAAAAAAGAAAATAGTTTCTCGTCCGGATTTTTTTTCAAAAGGAGGCGGGAGACCCTTATTATTTACTATTTGTCAATATTTTGTTATTTTTTAAAGATGGCCGCAATGTCATAGATGTTAAGTGTTACTGATTTAAAGACACTATTGCTTGTCCGATGTAACGTGGAACATACCAGGGCTGTGATGTATGTTACTATAATTACTATTATTTTAGCTGGATTGACAGATAAACAGAAAAAATTATGTGGAATATATATGTCCCATGTTACACCGGAATACAATTTAAATTGATTATATAAACAAAACACAATGTTAAATGTATTTAATACATAGCAAAAGGTGCCACACTGTACGGATTTCCTGCATACAATATGGATTTTTTTAAATATGGCAATATCCAGTTTTAATACGGATTTGCTACAAAATGTAAGCAAATGTTAATTAATGTAGGTATATTTAGTAGCATGGTAAATGGCGACACTCGCTCGGAACAAGCATGTTAACCAATACAAAAATACTAATGTTTCAAGTTAAAATATGCATTTCAGAACACAAAATGTGGCATGTCTGTAAAAACAACCATCCATTGCCAAACGTACACATGCACATCATTTGCCTGCATGTTGCCGAGGTGCGAAGGCTCTAGTCACTTTCTTCTTGGCCACTTTGCATTTCACCTCACATTCCTCACAAAGAGGATAATGGCCAACCGATGTTGTAATGCTATGTTACATAGTACGACGCCTCAATGGGCATTTTACATGTTAGTTTGTCGTTGACCTTCACTATGTCAAATGTGTTCCCTTCTCCAGGATCATTGACGTCTTTGAAGCATGCGCCACATGAGTGTAACATCACCTCCAAGTTCCTCTCCAGTTATTATTTCTCTTCTGGTTTGAGAACGCGGGCAGCATAGAGGACACGTCATTTCAGACATCCTTCACACTTATAAAAATTGAAAGTGGAGAAAAATTGCAATTAGCCAGTTCACAATAAATAAAGGCATGGTTTGACTACTTATCTCTCTGTTACAATTGATTGGGTGTTTATAACCTATGTGGTTAAACAACCAATCACAACATAAATATTTCAACCATGACAAGTTGGAGGGCAGAGTCATACCATCTTTGATGCAAAGTTGTATGCGTTGTCATAAAGCTTTGTTGTGATGAACATATATATTCATTTGTAAATAATGAGTCATTCCAATTATTCAATTTTGGGGTGTGACATGTATTGCGATTATCTCACTGACGAGGTAATTGACACAATGTCTGCTAGACAGTCGTTCGGGTTTGCCGACACGTCCAACTTGTCCTTACTTCCACCAATGTTCACTTTTACCTGAAAACAAAATAAAAGAAATGAGACCTTAAAACAACAACCTTTTCCAGAAACCATTTGTCAATTGACAAATCTTAATTGGCTGAGGCTATATTGAACAAAACAACACAAATGATTAAGCAAGAAAAGGGTGAGTAGGCCTACATTGAAACGTTTATAATATTTGTGCCCGAGCAGTAGGCTATCATGGAACGATTTCCAAGGAGTTGCAATCCAAAATATCCCTCTGGCTACCTTTCAAATATTTCGTTTAAGCTATGCAACATATTGCTGTATTTTATGAAAAGTACACTTGCATTTCAAAATGTTACTTATTTCCATGAAACATGCGAAAATTACAAACTAAAACAAACAAAAAAATTCATACAACTCCGCATGGTGTCACTAGTAACAGCCTTGTTAGACAGTCACCATAATTTAATAAACCGCACAAATCAGCATGTCATGCCATATTTAAACTACTTCAGTAATACTTTTATACACTGTTGCTAACAAAGTTGTAATTTTAAGTAATCTTCAATGACTTGGTACATTTGTGGCGGGTCTAACCGGTGATTATTTACACTAGTAGCGCCAAAGTGTAGACTCGAGCGAAGTCAACGCAAAATATACTGAGAGGCCTCGAATTTTATCAAATTGAGGGCTTTTATACTTTTTAGGGGGCACATAATATAAAACACGACCAGTTTGACCGTGAACAATAGCTTAATTTCCGAGGCAACGCGGCCAGTTGCCAGGGCATTTCGGCAAATGGCCGCGTGCTGCCACGCAGTTCGAGATGAGTACCGACCTGTGACGTTTGACAGCGTTCTGCTGAACTGATGTCTTCTCCGTCATCAAATTCCCCTGACAGAAAAGCTCTAGGAATGTCTGCTTGCCATTTGATACCGTCCTAGCATACCACGGTTTCAATATTGCGGTAGACCTACGAATTCGCAAGCAAACAAACACCAACATATTCGGGCTAAAGATGGCCGACAATAGCAGACATGTCGCGCAAGTGCTATAATTTCGTGCCCGTGATTAGCCTCGATTCCAGACTTGAGTATGCGGTCCTTGGAGCACGGGGCACGCAACAAGTCAATATCGTTCCCATTTTAAACTCTATAGAAGGCATACACAGATCTGAAAAGCGTTTAAAATAGCAAAATAGTAAATAGCAAAAAAAGGAGGCGGCAGCTAAAAAGGAAGCGGGCGGGGACGAGAAACTATTTTCTTTTTTTATTTGGCCTAATGTACACCAATATACATACATAGCAAACATATATCGTATCCAGCTACTGAAAGTAACGTGTAAAATCTCATAATATCACTAGAATATCGATCTATGAAGGAGGAGTTGTACAATTTATCATAACAACTGAAATCAGTCAGCGAATTTCTGCCGGCCGTGATAGCTCAGTTGGTAAATGCATTGGTTCTTTGGCATCTGTTTTTTGTTTATGTTTTCACGAAGTAATATAAACCAAATCATTTAGTATACTATGATGCACTGTTTGTAAATAATTTTTATTTTGTAGTAATTATTTATTCGCCACAAAAATGAAAATATGGTCATTATATACAACAATGTTTCTAAATTGTATTTATCCAGACAGATCACAATCTGTTTTCACATATATAATTACAATATATTACTGTACAATATATTTATAATTAAAGGAAATAAAAACAAGGCATTAGCTAAAATCCGTTTTCCATGTGTACAGAAAGTTTAATATTGCATGTAACATTCGAGAACATTAAAAAAATACAGAAAAATACATTTGTAGCATAAATTCGATTTTAAACCCATCTGTGTAGCGATTCCCGTGGAAAATAAAAATTTCATGAGCTAGGCGATCACGTGGTATCTTAACGTCACACATGACTCACACTCGCAGCAGGCCGACCCTTGCTATGCATTCAGAGCATGTTTACATGGATAATGTTGGGGTCGAAACGAGCGTCAGAATGAGTTGTTATGCAATAATCCGATGTAATACAAACACTAGTCATCATAGAGGAACAAGCAGTTATCTTACGGTTCCACATGCATTCAATTTTATTCAAAACAATGAATGCGAATGAGCCTACAGTACAAGTCGACTAGGTTTCGCCGAGCTTGGCCCTGGGCTCGTTTTCAGAATAATTACATCGAACGCAACCAACGGGAGATAATCTACACCAATATACATACATAGCAACATATTGTATCCAGCTACAGAAAGTAACGTGTAAAATATCAAAATATTACTAGAATATCGATGTATGAAGGAGGAGTTGTACAATTTATCATAACAACTGAAATCAGTCAGCAAATTTCTGCCGGCCGTGATAGCTCAGTTGGTAAACGCGTTGGTTCCTTGGCGTATATTTTACAATCGGGCGATGCCGGTTCAATTCTGACAGCATGCAAACTATTGATTTTTTTAACACTTTTTTGTTTATGTTTTCACGAAGTAATGTAAACCAAATCATTTAGTATACTATGATTCACTGTTTGTAAATATTTATTTTTTATTTTTGTAGTAATTATTTATTCGCCACTAAAATTTAAATATGGTCATTATATACAACGATGTTTCTAAATTGTATTTATCCAGACAGATCACAATCTGTTTTCACATATATAATTACAATATATTACTGTACAATATATTTACAATTAATAAATTATATATCCATTACATTATATTTGTTTGGATAAATAAAATTTAGAAAGATCGTTATATAATGACCATATTTTCATTTTTGTGGCGAATAAATAATTACTACAAAAATAAAAATTATTTACAAACAGTGCATCATAGTATACTAAATGATTTGGTTTATATTACTTCGTGAAAACATAAACAAAACAAGTGTAAAGAAAATCAATAGTTTGCATGCTGTCAGGATTGAACCGGCGTCGCCCGATTGTAAAATAAACGACAAGTAACCAACGCGCCTACTCACTGAGCTAGCGGGACCAGCGGAAACTCTCTAACTGATTTCAGTTGTTATGGTAAATTTTACAACTCCTTCATATGTCGATATTCTAGTGATATTATGAGATTATACACGTTACTTTATGTAGCTGGATACAATATATGTTTGCTATGTATGTTTATTGGTGTAAATTATATCCCGTTGGTTGCATTCGATATAATTATTCTGAAAACGAGCCCAAGCTCGGCGAAACCTAGTCGACTTGTAGGCCCATTCGCATACGTTGTTTTGAATAAAATTGGATTCATGTGGAACCGTAAGATAACTGCTTGTTCCTCTGTGATGACTAGTGTTTGTATTACGTCGGAAAATTGCACAATAACTCATTCTGACGCTCGTTTCGACCCAAAAGCTATACTTGTAAACATGCTCTGAATGCATGGAAAGGGTTGGCGTGATGCGAGTTTGAGTCATAAGTGACGTCACATCTCGGCATCCCGAAAAGCGCGCCAAAAATATGCATATTCGAAAATGTCCGGATGTACAGCATAAAATGTGGAATTTCTAATTCATTGAATTTTTTTGATTTTTTTTTGCTTGGTCGACGTGGAAATAGATAGCAGGATGTAATATAACATAAATTCAAGCAATAGATGTTTTTATTCCCTTTAAACCTGCCAAGTGGGTGACATTCTGCACAAGTGTTCATTAATCCTTAGTGACTGTTCAGAACACCAGACTGACCACATACCTAAACAAAGCGAATGTAGTAGGTGAAGAACAGGCAGTGTTCAGATAGGGGTATTGGTTGAATTGTATTTGTCTCGACTCAAAAGGCTTTATTGTGTCTTCATCGATTATAAGAAAGCATTTGATTTAGTAGACCGGTCCTCCCTGTGGTCTAAGATAATTTCATGCGGTATTAATGGTATTGTGTTGAAAGTTGTATACAACATGTACAAAAATGCTAAATCATGTATAAATGAGGGCCAGGCTGTGTCAGCCTTCTTCTCATGTGTAGAGGTATGGCAAGGAGAAAACTTGTGTCCTTTGTTATTTGCTATTTACCTGAATCATTTTGAACACTGTTAGTCACAATTATAATGGACTTGACATGGCAGCTGGTTAAATTTACATATATAGTATATAGCGGAACTATGTCAACTCTTCTAATGGTTGACATTTGGTTGTTTCAGGTGTCAACTATATTGTGAATCTGTAATTATTAGTCTATATTGATACAATTGATTTACACAAGGCATGGCAAGCGTAAACAGAACAGTAGAATGCATTTGATATAAATAAGTGTAGGATATTTCACTCTATAGTTGTCCAGAATATTAATTTTCTATGTTTAATAAAATTAATATTCTGTCACCTGTAGGTGACCTACAGGTGACAGAATATTAATTTTCTATGTTTGTCACCTACAGGTGTCTACAGACAATACATCTTTAACCAATAGACACCACAGTCACACCATTTAATAATAATGAAATGAACATCAAAATAAACACAACTTGCAATTATAGAAAATCAATAGTTTTGAAGATACAGTTTAAAAGTGTTAGGCAAGGGATCAGTCTAACAGGGGTCAAGTGTGTCTACTCTGCCTGGGTGCTGTGACCAATTAAAGATTAGTCAAGGTCTCAATGGCCTAGGCTGCAGAGATTAGTCACAGCTTTTGACTTTCTGGCACATTACACAACATCTACTGTTGGGGGTGGTCTCAAGGGCCCTTCTCAAAACCACATCACTAGATAATGTAAACCTTTTGCACTTTGGGGGCTCTTTAGGTGCCCTTAGAATGATTCAATCAAATACAGATTTCTTGTATATAGTGGCAGCACCCTAAGATACATCTATGCAAAATTAGAAAAAAAGTTGCTGAACAGTTTTGGAAAAAATAGGCCAAATGTTACAATTTTACCAGTTTTGGGGTCCTTGGAGGCCCTAGGGAGCCCTTAAAATGATTCAATCAAATACAGATTTCTCGTGCATAGTGGCAGTGCCCCAAGATATGTCTATGCAAAATTAGAGAAAAAGTTGCTGAATGGTTTGTGAGATACGGCAGCTAACGGCAGATGGCGGACGACAGACGGCGGACGCAGAGTGATGGCAATAGTCCCTTGGACCTTCGGCCAAAGGACTAAAAATGAAATTTTTGCCATAACATGTTACTTTTGGCATAAAGAAGTCTCACTTTGGCTTAAATGTCAGCCTCATCCAATAAGTCGTTACAAATGACATGCCCAAGGTATTTACAAGAGGTGGCAAAGTTTAACTTCTTTCCTCCTACTATTGCATTCCAAATAAGTGTACAGGTCAGAATAACAGTACAGGGTGGACATGCCATGGAATTTTAATAAGAATATAGGTCGGAATAACATAGTATAGGGCGGAAATTTCTTGAAATTGTAATAAGAGTATCGGGCAGAAATGTCTTGGACTTATAATAAAAGTACACCTTGGAATAATAGTGTAAGCCAGTAATAATGTGGAATTAAGTTGCAATGTGTGTATTTATAATTTTAATTGGTGTCTTTTTGACAATGCAACAACATAATTATATGCAAACAGGAGTTGCCTACATCAAACAAACAATAGTCAATAATACTGTACAGGTGTATATTAAATCAAACGTCGAAACAAAACTCCAGACATAACGCTCCATTTAGTTTGTCTCGGTGATTAGTACTTTAACACTAACTGATATCTGTTGAAAACAGCAAATAAAATATATCTATAATTACATTAATAGAAACAATGCCAAATTCTGCGGGATACTCTTTAACATGTAGTTAATTCCGCCAAGCCTGCCACCCTTAAATACATAAATGAGATGCAACATTATAACGATGCATAGCACAGAAGATCACTAACAGTGGAGTAGGTTTAGCCATCTTACATTCATATCATGAAGAATCCATTATCATAGTTCTAGAGTCATGATAAACAGTGAAGGAGACAGAAGGAAGTGAAAGACTCACTGGTTGAGTTCAGGGTGGAGCGTGTTGTTTAGAAGGTTGCTTGTCATCGACACTATGTGCATGCTCTCTCTATGTACCTGCCAACATCACATGCTTATTACTACACCACAAATGTATACACACATTTATTTGCACAAAAGCTATCTACAGTATACATGGAGGACTTATCTTGAATGATCTCTTTGGGCAGTAAGTGTGGTCATTTCACACTGGTTCTCAATAGAACTGGATACTAGATGACCCACCCATGGAGCCAGACCTGGGTTCAATTCTTAATTGAATTGCAATTGAATTGATCAACAAAAAGCATCAATTTGAATTGAATTTGAACAAATCCAAAAGAGATTGAATTGGAATTGAATCCTGCAAAGTAAGATGAATTTAATGAATTGATCAAAACAGAAAATAAATTTACAATGTTTTTCTATATAAATTGACACATATAAACCACAAAATATATGTTAAATTGTAACGTTTTTGGATGAGTCTTTTTGGTCAAAGACCAAAATAAAACAACCAACAGCAGAACTACCAGTATTTATATGCACAAAAGGATTTGTCACCAGACAAAACATGGACTGCACTTCTTTGTTTAGCAGTTCTCTGCCCTCCCCCTCCCCCTCCCCCTCCAGTTGACACTTGAACAGTGGTCAAATGAAAAAATAGACACTTGCTCAGTGACAAAACAATAAATGTAATAAATAAAAGTCCTTTTTTATAACAGTATAATATGTTTTATTAAAAATTATTATATTATAACAAAACAACAAGAACTTCGTGATACAACACTTTATTTATATAACGTAAATATGCACACATTCATAATTTCATACCAATGTCAATCAATACATTCACAATACATTCATTCATATGGTCATAGTTCATGTTCTTGCGTTCATGCAAGTCTAATGCTGTGGGCTGACCATGTAAGCCACAGCAATTTATTTTTTGTTTTGCTTTTAAGCAGCTCATGCCAACTTGGAGTAGCTCATATTAATGTCAAATTTATTTATTACATTTATGGAATTTTTTTGTCACTGAGCAAGTGTCCACTTTTTCATTTGACCACTGGGCAACTGTCCACTGGGCAACTGTCCGTACCCCGGTACATGCAATGGACATACTAACAACCAGCATTATCATGTATACAAACATTTATCTACAGTCACTATGGTTATGTAATTTACATGCAACTAACATTTTTATAATTAGTATGCAGGCTTTTTTGGGCAACTCGTCTCCTCTTCCATACATTTTGTACAAATAGGGACATAATATTGACAATTGTGATCGATCCCTAAACATAGCACAAGTTATAAATTACATCTACAGCTTATCACACAGAAAACGTTATTTGTGATGATAAATGCTGTCATAACCAAACACATTTCGTTTGTACAGCGTATTTGGTGAATTAATGACTTTTCATGTCTTCTGTAATTTACTGTACTTTACTGTAATTTATCTTGTCCTTAGTTGCAACCTATCATACAGCACATTAGTTGCAACCTATCATACAGCACATTAGTTGCAACCTATCATACAGCACATTAGTTGCAACCTATCATACAGCACATTAGTTGCAACCTATCATATAGCACATTAGTTGCAACCTATCATACAGCACATTAGTTGCAACCTATCATACAGCACATTAGTTGCAACCTATCATACAGCACATTAGTTGCAACCTATCATACAGCACATTAGTTGCAACCTATCATATAGCACATTAGTTGCAACCTATCATACAGCACATTAGCAAAAATACATGTTTAATTCTCACCTGAACTGCTGAGAAGAAAGTACCAAGAATTAGTCCAAACATCAAGAGTAAAATGATGAGTATGCTGACAGTCTTGTCCATGGAGTTTTCCACAGTAGACACGATCTACAAAAGTATAAACATAACAACTTTGTTGTATCAACAAACAAGAACCAATGAGCAGTTACAAACTTACAATACTATACTTCCTACTGGAGACAGCGGAGGATGTAAGTAATTGAATGAAGTCTTGCATGCTGAAATAATAGTTGTTGCTATATCTGAAGATATACATAAAAGCTATTTCTATACTTCAGTAATTTGTTTTAGACCAAAGCAAATCAAGTTTGTTTATATTCTCATTTTCAGTGTGTGAATAGTTTCCATAATCTGTTTAATAATTTATACCATGTACATAGTGTACTTGTTGTGATTTTCAATCAGCCAAATGGCAATAAAAGTGTAACCATCTTGTTATTGTAGTTTTTGCAGAATTTTTATTTAGATAAACCAAAACTAATATAATACTTTTCTGATGATTTTGTCAAAACTAAATCAGATTTTTACGCAAATAAGTTATCATGTTGTACACAATACTAGGTAAGGTAATTTTTGGCAAAATGAGTCAATCAATAAATTGAAATATGGAGGCTACTTCAATGTTTGCCAACTTTATTTTTAACTGGAGCTTTCTAGATGATGTAAGTTGAACATCAGAGAACTGACCAAAGACTGCCATTCTCACTACATACAACAAGCTGACAAAATGTATTACATTAGACAAAGATTTGCCAAGAAATAGAGAGAATGACCCGTGAGTGTTTAGTTCACCTTGCCATCTCCGCGGAGGACCATGTGACCCAGGGCTCGAACAGGACGTGGAACCAGAATACCAATACGCGAGTTATTTGACAGAGATTCCTTGAAATGACAACCAATTGTAGACATTTTTTCACTAAGCCGAGTCCCGAGTTGCAAACCTGAAATAAGTGAACAACAGTTTACTTTTTTGTAAAATAAACGAACCAGTGAAACGTCATTGGTTACTACATCATGTTAAGTATTAAAATAATATATTATTAATGTTTAATAAATCAGCAAGTTATTTTTTTTAAGTAGACAAACAGAAATGGGTAAATAAAAATTCCAGAATGTCCAAAAAACGAAACATAGTTTATATTTTTGTTATATAACATCATAAACAAGGATAGTGAACAACAAATGAACCTAATATGACTTTAATTTAAACCATGAGGCTGCTCATCTATAAACAATAAAAGAACCGATATAAAATTACTCACCAAGTTTCTTGAGAAGGAGGTAGAAAAGTAGCAATGGGATGAGCTGGATGAGCCATAGACGCTGCCACAGCTGTACGAGAACCACAGCCCACAGCAAAGCCACGAAGCAATGGTCGCTTAGACTCTGGGGCTTCGGCTCTGGCTCAGTGCTGCCACCTGTGTCCTGTCTTGTGCTCTTCTCTCCTGCATCCATACCATCCGTGCCCCCTTCTGTGGCATTCACCTTTGACCTCGACGAGGAGAACCAACAACTGCTCGTCTGCATCCCTGTGTAAGGAAAAGTTAGGCCAAAGTTCACAACATCTGGAACTGCTGGTCAGACTTCATCACTTGCCGTCTTATCTGATTTGCAACATCTGTGTTGTCATCATACCATTTACATACATGTAGCAATTAGAAGGAAGTGCATAATAGTTACGTTATACATTAAACAATGCAAACAGAACTCAAACTGTTATAATTCAAGATCAAAACATAAAGTCTGTGAGAGTTGTCCATCAATGTAACTATGCTATCGGTTGGTGTCCAAGTGACACCCTACTTTAGAAGACGATAAATCCAGTGTTAAACTGGTCAATTTCAATGCTGACAATAGTTCATCAATGTGCATGTGGCCATGTACGGTACCACCTAGAATTGACTCCAGGCCAGGGCCTCACCCAGGATCAAATTTTTGCCAGTCCAAATTTTTTCCGACAAGCTACAAAGTGTGGTCGGGCATGCGATTGGACGCACGATCGAATGTATTGAATGAGAATTCCTAATTTGTATGTATATTTTTTGTTCAAAGCATGTGATTCACATTTTAATGCCACTTACAATATAGCACATATAAGTTGTTTCATTAGAACACATTTAATTGCCACAATTTTCAAAATTATTAACAATACTATAACAAATTAGCAAACATATTTAATGTGGAATGCCAATTTTTATATACAATTAAAATGTGTGTATACAAATTGTATACAAGGTCTGATAGACTATGGAAGCTTGGAATTTGGAATTTTAAAGCATTCGATTTGTTGTTGTACAAGTATCACATAATAATATTAGAAATACTACAGTTCAATTTTGTTTAATTTCTAAAACAAAATATTAGATTGACAAATATTGTTTTTAATAAATCGCCATGCAATGGCCATAATCAGTTGCAGTTATTAATTAAAACATTGTGTATTCATGTTGCTGTGAATGTTTCAATTGTTAAACTATCAATCAGTCAAGACATTAATTAATTTAATTAGCAAGCGACACGTAACTCCATGCCTTTGACCATCCAACACGCAACCAAACAACGCGCGACGAACGGGACTCGCCACGGCACTGCCCTAAAAATAGCGCAGACGTAACTAAATCTAGCACAGTCGCCATAAGTTCAGCCTGTATGCTCCACTGCAGGCTGATTATCGCAATCCTGTTCAAAAATTATGCGACATGTTTACACTTCAACTGATCGTAACTTTTGTTTCTCTGACGGCATCAATTTTGTGTAACATCAACAAAACAATTTCCATAATGACCCCCGTCGCACCCCGCCCCACAAGGTTGCCAATCAAACGTTTCTCTGAAGTAGATACAGTGACAAGTCCAGCCTGTTGACGGTTCCTGGGAATCCAGGAAGTTGCTCATTTAATCATCAAAAGTAGATATGCTCTGTTTCAACATAATTATTGTGTGCTACACTGTAACTCCTGTCGGCAGTTAACGTCTTGTTAGCACTTCAAAGGGATGCTTGTTTAGCAACATCCAATAAGTTACACTGTGTTAATTACAGCTGTCAAAGTGCCTGCATGGCCAGACATGTTCAAGTGTTTACGTCTGTAGAGCATCACCTTGAGAAAGACAGCGCCTGTGAATAGCCAATAATCATCCAACGAGCTTCTAAATTTACAATACACAGCAATGACAAAGTTAAATTGTTGTATTCAAATAAAAACCTTTCAATACAAAATTGATAGTTTTATATTGCAATTACAACAATTATAATACTCATTTTATATTATTCTAAGACATTTTATAATTATATCCATAACTTTCAGAAAACCATAACTATTTAATGTAATTTAATTGTTCTACCTAACGTCATCTTCATTTATTTTTTTCACTATATAATTCTACACCTGTACATTTTATTAATGTCTAGACGCACATTAATGACACTGATAATAATACGCTCACTTGCCACATGCCACGCAGTCATCAGCAGGCTGGTGGCAGTCAAAGATGTAACATTGTACACAGGCACAGCAACGGGTGACATCACCGTACTAACTTTGTAGAACTTGTAGTGGATTAAATGTGTTGATAAATTGTAACAAGTGAATGAGACAGTTTCTTCAGGGCATCTCGAGCAGCAGTATTTATAGATTTAGCAATTCTTTAATGTATTTTCAGTAGTCGGATATTTGTATTCCCGTAATACGGCGGCAGTTTCCGTAATGCCGTAATCTGAGGTGAATTTACGTAATGAATACGAAGAATCCGTAATGGTAGGCAGCCCTGCAACAGTGAACACCAACACATCTCCTCGTTGGTTGATTAAAAACCATACGATCCAAATATGATTACAAGTGTGGGTTTTCGATTTGCCGCGACCTGTGTTTTTATGAAAACCGTACCTTCGCCACGCGCCGTCAGCATGAAATTCTTAGCGCGCATTTTCGCTAAATCACAGACGACATGTTCGTGAAATAAAGGAATTATTCTAAAACCTTTATACCATTGTAAATAATGTTATGTTGTCGTTCCAATGATATTAAATATGTATCATTTAACGCGGACTGAACAATGTAAGGACTGCGTGATCGGTGGTTTGTCATAGTTTTGCACCAGATCTGGCCAGATCCAACAGCCGCATCGGCCGATGTGGTAATGCTAGTTAGTTACTGTGATAGTCACTGTTGTCTGTTAGTGGTCGCCGGTGCCTTTGATGCGGTTACAATTACGTCTAGGAAATCGTTTGGTAACGGAAAGAGTGGGTTCTTCCCAGGCACTAATAATTACAGCAATACACTCAATTGGTGCCTGCGTAACATCACCCAATCAGTTCACTAAACTGTCCAATCGACGAGTGCTTATTGGAACTCCCCGCCCTGATTATTTGGTCTACGCAAGTGTTGTCTGCTTTTCAAACAACCACCGCTAGCAGTTAGGTGACAATTACCTTAGCAAGTCGATGCCTTAATTGGTTTCTGGTGTCGGGCAGATTTTTCAAAACCAATCTCAGTAGATTTTATAACTGGCTTCGCGGCAGTTTCAATGACGCCACAAAAATACGGCATGGATGGATATGGAAGCGCCAGCCTGGCGGACCCATCCACAAACAAATTTAACCCCGTCCGAAATTGGGATTTTCGAATTTGACCCGTCCAAATGACGGGTGGACGGGTCTCTGGGTGAGGCCCTGCTCCATGCTGTACCAAGTGGTCATATTCACCAGTTTGTTCAAAAATGCCTGTGGACCAATGTGACCCGACATGGTTGCAGCAATCTTACACTCAGAACGTTTATAACATGGTGGCATCACCTGATGGAGTGATATTATGACCCAATAAATTAATACAACAGTGGTGTCACCTGATGATATGTTTGTTGATGAAACTCCCAAGTTTGTTTGCAGACTGCCACGTATGAACACATACAGGGAGTTTGGTGGACTCCCACCGGTTTCCCATGAAATGAATACCTCTATGTATGTCCACCCCCCACTTACCTTCTTTCGCAAGCTCTGTTTGTGTGGACTCTGTGACTTCAGACACCCAACCGACAGTCATCATGATGCCCAGTATAAGCAGCAGTGGTACTCGGAAGACGCCCACAATGGTGGTGAGGTGGAAGGTCAAGGCTATCCACACCGGTATGGACAGTGGCCGCAGAATCTTACTCGACTCAGGTGTCCAGTAGAAGATGACCACCAGAAGATAAGCCAGGACAAGTGTCCACACCTGTTAGCAGATGTTGTTAATTAATCATTCAGTTCTAGAACTGTTATGAGCTTACAAGAAATATAAAGATGTATATACCACAACGATCGTATGTATTGGGACACATAAAAATAATTAAATTATAAGCAGTCCCAAAACATAGGGTGCACAAAAATAATTCTGATTCACTGTCCTGGGCCCTACATCCCATGAAACAAATGTTATATGTACTAGGGACTACATCTTCAGCCATGTAAAATGTTTAGTTTGTCTAGTACCGGTTTCCTACACTTGTTTGAAGGCTACTTACTGAGCTACTCGTACCATATTTTGAATAAGTTGTAAAAGATGTACAGACACGGTTATTGATGTAATCATAATTACATGCACAAGTAAATACAATTGAAATTGATTACACTCATTTTCTCAGTAATCATACTCATGTATTTTAACAGGAATTCTATTCGACTACATTTGTGACCATGCCTGGGGTAAAGTACATTATAATGTAATATATTACGATTACCTCGTTTCCTTCCTATTATTATTACCTGCTGACTTTGATATATTACTATTACATTTAAAGCAATTACTATTATATTTGTCATCAGAACTATGTAGTATAATACACGGTATGCATAAATATGTACCACATAATATAACTATCATATTTAGTATTATCTACTAACTACACTGTTTATGGATAGAGTATATTTTTCATTTTATATTTCAGTACTATATAGGAATGAAAGACAAAAGCAATGTTGCTGTCACTTTAACTTTTTGAATTATAAACAATGTAATTAAACCATACAGCACTACTGCTGCTTGGTGGACAGTTGATTATTTGCACAAGTACAACTACATCAGGATGTTTTTTATACCTGTTGTTTAGGCCTAGTAATATGTGGACAGCCACTAAACCCATACAGGCTTGTGTGAAAAGGATAGTTAACATGAGAGCCAAATTCAAAGAACTATTGAATCCCTTTAGCCATGCAGCTGTCACACTGTCCCAATGTCTGCTAGTGCTATGTAAACTCTCATAACCTCCAGGGTGAAACTGATAGAGGGCCATGATACACAGAAGAGCAATCATAAAACCTGATGAAACTAGTGAATATTCTTTTTCTTGTAAATAATTAAATAACCATACCGCAAATAAGTGCAACTCAAATTTAACTTTGAAATGTCTAATAATAATATAAAAGTAATAGGTCAATTGCTATTACATTGTTTCCTATTACTATTACATTGTGTTCTATTCAACATATTACTGTTACTTCAATATGTGTAATTGTTATTATTATACATTCCTATTACCCCAGGCATGTTTGTGACCTTCTATTCACTGGATTGTTAAATTTTATATGTAATCAATTAATATTTATATATTTCTGGGAAATAAACATTATTACAATGATATGATAATGGTTACATTTAATAATATAATGAAATAAAACTAGTATTTTATTTCCACCAACTGTATTCAAATAAAATTAGGCCTACATTTATACTGTACAATAAATGCAATGTGTCAATGCATTAACAGTAAACACCTTCAAAAAAAAAAATTGAAATTAATGTTATGACAACCTGGGCTATATGTATGGGAGGCACACTGTCAGACTTGCTCAAAGTATTATTCATGCCACGATATACTCATAATGATTTCCATTCATCTTAAGAACTGTCAAAACGGTATAGATCTAGAATGTCCCAATGTTGTGCATTGCGCAATTCCGTGGCTGTGCAATATTTTGATTACTACATTGAATGATGACTAGCCAACCAGGTTTATTACAATTATAGCTGCATTTCAACATAAACTTTCATCGATGCATTTAAACAGAATGGAACATGTGACACAAAACGAAAGGGATACTGAATTGTCAGTGCACACAACAATAATCAAATTCCATGTTATTTCGTTTTGTTTTGGAAGCTGTTAGTGTTATTGAGGAATGCTACTACAAATCTTGTGACCCGATGATTCTTAATCACATATATGAGGGTTTCCATATTTTAGTGACTTTTTGTGTCCACACATTGCAAGAGGTCCTGTTCATTGAAAAATTATATTTACAAGTAAAGTTTTGGACATAACCCTCCTTAAAGGTTATGAATATATCATACTAAAATATTTATCACTTTTGGTATACGAACAGATGTAGACTGAAATGTCAAATGTCACTCCATGACGCAAAGTTACTATGTCCCAGTACAAGTTCTCAACTTAGTCAATGTTTATTTAGATGCAGAATTGATTCAAAAATGCCCTGTTCCAGTAATCGATGTATTTACTTTAATAACAAAACAACTGTTGAAACAAATATATTTGTGTTTTACTTGTTACAGCTGTAAGTAACATTGTCCCACTGACTTGTGTCACTCCATGACATTGTACTACAATTGACCTTTGCAACGGGTTTCTAAGTGTTGTTGAAGCAGGCTGATGGTGCTCCCTTTTCCCAAACACATACTGCTGGCAGTGAAACATGGTAATATTGTGTGCAATAAAAACTGTTTGAACTATCCAATATAATGTGCTAGAATACCAATGCATGTGTTAATTCATTGTCACCTCAGTGACATCCACTTCCCACTTCCCAGTTAACCTATCTGCCTGACACTACCAATCATAAAGAGTAATTAAACCACTTGACTATTCTGTGATATGGCTGATAACAGACACATTTAGCTGCATGTTTTGAAGTGGAATACTTGAATGTGTCACTCCATGACAGTCACTCCATGACAAATGGACATGTCATGGAGTGACTGTTGTGTCATGGAGTTAATGAATAGTACAATTATTAAATTTCTTGTTAGTGATTGGGGCATATGTACATTTAAATGTTCTTACATGCAGAAACATCATAACATTTATTGCGTGCCCAATCCAATGTCATTCATTTCATGGCCATTTTATTGGAAGTGGGTGTCTTGGAGGGGAACTCCATGACACCAGTTGAGTGTGGGTTTCTTTCTCATCTCCTCAAGCCTAAATAATGCCAATTAATAAAGCATTATTACCAGCAAAACATACTGATCTGCAAGGACCACATATTGATTTAAAGTTTTGCATGTATTCTAGAGATAAAACAATGGATCACACAAGAGGAAAAGAACTGGTAAAAAGAAATCTGAGGTGCAACACCAGAAAGCATAAATGGACAGGATTAAGTCAAACACTGATATATGAAGATTTTAAAGAAAAGGATAGACAACGTTGGCATCAGAGACAGAAACAAATTGAGGTAAGCAACAGGGATGTGAGATAGCAGAGACAAAGGTGGCGAGAGTCAGCTGAGAATTCTCGAGCAAAGAAAAAAGCTCACCAGTAACAACTATGTTTACTTCAACAAAACACCCCAACATCACCAGAACAAGATGACAGTGGTGCTAATGCAAATGCAGCAAACACGGTGCAACAAACACGTCAGAACGAATCACTACAGAAGCAACGTGGTCGTCAATGAGTGCGTCAGGACAGAAGCAAGTTGTACAGGAGAATGAAGAAATTGGAGAAAGAAATGGATAAATCAAACCATAGAGCAGAAAAATACAGAAAAAGATTACAGTGCCTTAAATCACAACTGGGCAAGTCGACACCAACAAGACTTGTTAACCGTTTGCTGCGAAACAGCAAGAGCAAACTTACTCCAAAGATGCGCAAGCAATTGTCTTTCTCAACAGCTGTGGTGTCAGGCATCAAGGAGAGGTACAGAAGATCCAAGTCATATAAAAAAAAGCAAATGATTACCAAATTGATGCAATTCCGCCTAAAGAAGTACAGGATGCGTGCAATGGCTCATGGTGTTCTCGGCATCCCCAAAAAGCTGACTCGTGGAATGGAGAACTTGACTAACTACACAAGAAACATTCACAAATCACTAGGACAGAGACTATCAGGCAAAGTCAAGACATTCCTATGTAGAGATGACAACAGTAGGATTATTACTAGCAGATGAGACACAATCACCAAAAATGGGGTTGAAATGCAACGAAGAATACTCTCAGAGACAATGACTCGGCTGCATGGAAAATACTGTGCTGAGTTTCCCAAGTGTAAGATGGGTTTATCCATGTTCTGTCGGTTATGTGGGAACCAACGGTACAGATGGCCAAAAAAACATGACATCGCTTGGCTGGAGTCATGCAATGTCGTCCGCCAACTTCCGTCTCCAGTCATTGAGCAGCAGGGGCCAGGAAAACTGTGTATACTTTTGATTACGAGATGGCCTTAATATCTGGCTTCTTCAACTGAATTCAATGATACACGTTTCATGTGTCGCTAGTGATCGCTATTACTAATGTAGATTAGTTTCTTGTTGTAAGCACAAATGCAAAGCATGTATGCCTACTTAATAAAGCGAAATGCGAAGTGTGCATGCCAGGTAGGTGCGGGTTTGTATCATTCCATGACATTTGTTTGGTTACGAGCCTGTGTGCCAGTATTTACCATGACAACATGTCACCTCCATGACGTCACGTCACCTCCATGATGCCATGTCACCTCCATGACGGAAGTTTATTTTGAAATGTCCCGATTAATGTAACTAACTTCCAAATCAGTTCTGCTGGGTAACACATAATGATCCTTATATGTAAAACACCTAGAAAAACCTAAAGGCACCCAAAATCAACATGATTTATTATTGTCATACAGTCCAGTTAAGTCACTAAAAATTTGGAAACCCTCATATAACACTATGATCTCATCCATTAATTGTTACTGAACATGACGTATATTTGATACAAATAACACAATTAAAGGAAATAAAAATAAGGCATTAGCTAAAATCCTTTTTCCATGTGTACACAAAGTTTAACATTGTAACATTTGACAACATTAAACAAATACAGAAAAATACATTTGTACCATAAATTCGATTTTAAGCACGTCTGTGAAGCGATTCCCGTGGAAAATAAAATTTTAATGAGCTAGGCAATTATTGTGACGTCACTTATGACACACACTCGCATTAGGCCGTCCCTTTCCATGCATTCGGAGCATGTTTACAAGGATAGCTTTTTGGTCGAAACGAGCGTCAGAACGAGTTATTGTGCAATATTCCGACGTAATACAAACACTAGTCATCATAGAGGAACAAACATTTATCTTACCGTTCCACATGAATCAAATTTTATTCAAAACAACGAATGCGAATGGGCCTACAAGTCGACTAGGTTTCGCCGAGCTGGGGCTCGTTTTCAGAATAATTATATCGAATGCAACCAACGGGAGATAATCTACACCAATAAACATACATAGCAAACATATATTGTATCCAGTACATAAAATAACGTGTATAATCTCATAATATCACTAGAATATCGATATATGAAGTTGTACAATTTATCATAACAACTTAAATCAGTATGTGAGTTTCCGTTGGTCCCGCTAGCTCAGTGGATAGACGCGTTGGTCACTTGTTGTTTATTTTACAATCGGGCGACGCCGGTTCAATCCTGACAGCAAGCAAACTTTTTATTTTCTTTACACTTTCATTGTTGTTTATGTTTTCACGAAGTAATATAAACAAAATCATTTTATACTATAATGCAGTTTGTAAATATTTTTGTAGTAATTATTTATTCGCCACAAAAATGAAAATATGGTCATTATATATAACGATGTTTCTAAATTGTATTTATCCAGACAGATCTCAATCTGTTTTCACATATATAATTACAATATATTACCGTACAATATATTTACAATTAATAAATTATATATCCATTACATTATATTTGTTTGGATAAATACAATTTAGAAACATCGTTGTATAATGACCATATTTTCATTTTTGTGGCGAATAAATAGTTACTACAAAAATAAAAATGATTTACAAACAGTGCATTATAATATAAAATGATTTTGTTTATATTACTTCGTGAAAACATAAACAAAAAAAGTGTAAAGAAAATCAAAGGTTTGCATGCTGTCAGGATTGAACCGGCGTCGCCCGATTGTAAAATAAACAAGTAACCAACGCGCCTACCCACTGAGCTAGCGGGACCAACGGAAACTCTCCGACTGATTTAAGCTATGATAAATTATACAACTCCTTCATATATCGATATTCTAGTGATATTATGAGATTATATACGTTACTTTATGTAGCTGGATACAATATATGTTTGCTATGTATGTTTATTGGTGTAGATTATCTCCCGTTGGTTGCATTCGATATAATTATTCTGAAAACAGCCCAAGACTTGTAGGCCCATTCGCATTCATTGTTTTGAATAAAATTCGATTCATGTAGAACCGTAAGATAAATGTTTGTTTCTCTATGATGACTAGTGTTTGTATTACGTCGGAATATTGCACAATAACTCGTTCTGACGCTCGTTTTGACCCAAAAGCTATACTTGTAAACATGCTCAGAATGCATGGAAAGGGTCGGCCTGATGCGAGTTTGAGTCATAAGTGACGTCACATCTCGGCATCCCGAAAAGCGCGCCAAAAATATGCATATATTCGAAAATGTCCGGATGCACACCGTAAAATGTGGAATTTCTAATTCATTGAATTTTTTTGATTTTTTTGGCTTGGTGGACGTGGAAATAGATAGCAGGATGTAATATAACATGAATTCGAGCAATAGATGTTTTTATTCCCTTTAATTGACTTTGCCTAGACAACATCGAACATGACAATGATGACATGTGTTCATGTTATTGTTGACGTTCCAAAATGTTGGGGCTCTGTAAACCGCGGAACGACGCAGAACAACGCGAAACCGATGTAAAAATCTCTCTAACATTCAACTTTTGCTTTGCATCAGGCTGGTACTTTACACATATTTAATTGTAATACAATCTGTCCGGCTATATAAAGGCATTCTATCGAGATTATGGTATATGTCTATGGAACAACAGTGAAATTTCAAATTTCGCTAGTGATTGCCGGAACCGCCGGTAGGTGTCAATTGTTTCATCAACGTTCTGTATCATAAAAGTGTAACTTAATATATTATGCCTTCATATTGTCAGACAGGGTGTATTACATGAATATTGAACTATGCATAAAGTATAAGTCTGATTCAAAGCACACACTAAATGCAAGAGATTTTACATAGGTGCCGCATTCCGCCGCCACGTTCCGCAGTTTACAGACACCCCAAACTGTCAACAAAACGACACGTCATCCGCTCGACAGCATAATTCCCTTGATTCTCCCGTCCAACCAATCAGTGAATTAAAAACCGCAGGTCCCACGGATACAATTGTTTGTCTTTTGCACCGTTTTATCTTAAAATGGCATATTATGTGAAAACAAGTTTATAGGGAGTTGAGGAAAGTATAATATAATAATAACTTTATTTATACACTAAAATCCAAAGTAGAACTCTGTTCAGTAGTGTTGACAATAGTCGTTAGAAATTATAAGAAATTAAAATAATAATAATAATACAAGTAAAACATATAAATACAAAACTGAACTAGAGAAATTAAATCAAAGATGATATTGATGTAAATTACATTATATATCATCCGTAGTAAAAATAAGTATAAATATATAAATACATAACTTTATAAAACAACTATATAGTAAATTGCGAGTTAAATATATTATAAATATATAGATATTAGTTAATTAATAAATAATAAATAACTACAGTAATACATTATCAGTTTCAATTAAAATTTCAGATAATAAAATAAATATGAGGTATGACGGCTAAACATTAAAAGCGAGTTTAAAATAGTGTGTTTTAAGACGAGCTTTAAATGTGTCTATGCACTGTATCAGTCGTAAATCTTCCGGCAACGCTTTCCAGAGATATTTAGTCTCGCTAGAAATTTGTATTTTAAACATGGAGGAACTCAGAATACAACTTTAAGGATTGCCCATAAGGCCTTAGTCTAGGGAAGAGCCTCAAGAGGTATCATAATGTTCATTAAACATATGTGTCTATGAGTAATTATGATATATAATTATATGTGTCCGTTTATTAACACATTGTCTCGTGCAGTACTGTAGAAGAAACATTGTATGCATACCCAGACCGCACTGAAATAACCCAATGCGTTGTAGACGAGTTCGAAAAGTGATCTGAGAGTGGAGAAGATTCCGCCGAGAGGACCGAAATAATAGAGGATGTACACGGCGGGCAGCCCCGTGCCGACGGCGACGATTAGTTTACTGTGACGCACGACGAACCCTCCTAGACTCGACGAGATGGCGTCGAGGATATTAAACGGCAATAACATCGTGCCAACCACAAACGGCGTGCCGCTGGTTCGAAGGTGATATAACCAACCGCGGACGACATTGGTAAGCGTCTTCTTGAACGGATGCAGGACGGTGCCGCAGAGGACAGCCCACAGGAGGGGGCGTAAGAAAACCTCCAAAATGTAGTAGGCAGCAAGCGCCGCCGCCCCTACAAAGAAAACGAAAAGTGTAGCGGCGGTATTGTAGAAGGCCTGCTTCAATGCTTTGTCGTGTCCTTGCGGTAGAATGTTCAGAACATTCTCCAACGGAGAACGCAGCTGTTCCGCCGATGCAGACGTCGACGCCATCTTCTCGAGGGGCCT
>CM034533.1:70891470-71022719 GCA_020002185.1 Paraescarpia echinospica | reverse complement strand
AAAACTAGTCTGGTAGCCACAGAATACCAATAGCTGCTTCAGCAACACATCAAATTCTCCACGTAGCATTGGGGAGCCATCTGGGTATGCAAACCGCAAGGCTTGTCCGGCACCTCTAGCCTGTCTAAACTCTTGAAGGAATGAAACCAAGTAGATAGCTGTCCCTAACCTTTGGCCCAAAATACTTGTGCAAGTCGGATATGCTTCTTAAAAGCATCCGATGTTCACCTGCCTGCTTCCCCGATTTGTGCACAAGATTTCCCTCGCAAAGCTGCTGCTGTAGCTGCACCAATGCGAAAACTTATGCACTAGTTTGGTAGCCACAAAAGCTGAGCAGCCGTTTAAGGGACACGTCAAATTCACACCGCAGCATAGGCGAACCATCCGGGTACGCAAACAGGCTACCATGTACTGGGCCCCTGGCATGAATTAATTCCCTTACCACCGCTGCTTGGTGAATGACAGAAGTTTGTAAGCTTTCAGCCCTTACCTGCAGCGATTGTGGGCCGTGTCGTGCACTATGTTGAAAACGACCAAGGGCCACTGTAATAAGGTCAGCGGATAGTGTAATATATCCCAAATGTAAACAGCTTTGTACATTACGCCTTGCCCTCAGTACCATTTCTCCTATACACAGGTATGCTCTAAATGCAAGGACCATCAGGGCCCGACGGCCCGTAGCATAGTACATTTGTACTGTACAGAGAAAACAGTTGAGAGAGCTTGTACTAACGAGTGAGGATGGGTAATGTGTCAGGCATGCAGACATCACGCAGACCCCAAATTTTGTGCACTAACTAATAACTTGTGCCCAATCAAACTAGTAGTTGGAACGGGAAACCCATTAATCATGTGAAAATATGCCATTGCTGAATCGATAGAAACAATAGATGCTGAGGCTAAGCCTCCAACATGCATGTGTGTCACAAAAAACATAACCATTTCCACCAAGATTGGCGTACACAGATACATGCCTCGTTACTGCTCATAGAGGGCTCTTGTAACAAGACTCAAAAATTCCCCAAGCTGACTGGGGAGAAACGACAACTGAGGAGCCATGTAAGAGACCCGTCAAATTCACTCCGCAACATAGGCGAACCATCCAGGTACGCAAACAGGATACCCTGTACTCGACATGAATAAATTCCCTTAACACTGCTGCTTAGTAATTGACAGAACCTTATTAACATCCACCCCTCTCCTGCAGAGATTATGGGCCGTGTTGTGCACTGTGCTTAAAACAACCCAAGGATACTGTAATAATTAAGGTCACCAGATAGATAGTATAACATCTCCTAAATACAAACTTCCTTTGAATTCAACACCAGGATGCAGCTTCTGGTGTGTATGTTAGGAATGTGTTGAAGCCATTATTAGCCTCTCCAATGGTGTATCCCGACAATTAGTAACCAGCTTGCTAATCATGCAATGTTTCACTGAGCAGATATTCATTATGCAATCTTTGACAGCCATTTTCTCAAAAATATTTTTCTTCAAAGTTCTACATTTGGAAATGGGATATCTCTGGGAATAATTACGCTATATAATAATGTTTTCAGTGATGCATTCAGCACATTCTACTGTGTGTAATGATCAGACACTGTTTTAAAATCATGAATAGTTTGAAAGATATAGCCATATTTGGTGCAAAAAAAACAAGATTTGTTTTCGTATTTTACCCAAAAAATTATTTTAAAATTAAAAACAACATTTCAAAAAATGCTCTGATCATTGCACAACAGAATCTGCAGAGAACATGGATTGGCAAGAATTATAACTATATATGTGTTCAATAACAATTGGCAGGTTTCCAGATTTGCCAATATTTGCTCAAAATGGTTACCATTTTGTTTGTTACTATGGAAACGGGGGGTCTGGCTGAAAAAGTTCAATATATATTTTACTCAGTAAGACCCATTTCATGCATTGGGCAGAAAAAAAAAAAATTGAACTGTTTGCACAAATTAAAAAATAATCATCTGCCTGCCGTGTCTGGCCTGAAAATCACTATTACCTACACTGTTACACAATGTCTGATCATAGGTCGTGCGTTGCATAGCTAAAGTCCTCGACCTGTAACATAAAATATGTTGCGTGTACCCTTGATTAAGGCGTCGCATTGGTGCTGCCCCAACTCCAGTTAAGTGTCTGTTTCTGGACTGAAACCACTTGCAACTGCAATAAGTGTAGCAGGATGGATTGCTGTTACAAAGGCAAGTGTCCTGTGCAGCAGCTTCTCAAAAGATGCCATACTGTGTTCTATATCCTGCTCCAACAAATGCCAAATGTATCCTTGCATTCGACTAACTGTCCATAACTGATATTATACTCTTGCATGTTTATGTTTATATTTGTAAGTGAATGTGCTGCACAAACAGAAACACAAGTGCTGTGCGAGGATCAATAAAGCATTCTTTATCTTTAATTATATTATTTCACATGCCTCCAGCAACGCATAGCGGTAATCATATTATTTCACATGCCTCCAGCAACGCATGGCAGTAATCATATTATTTCACATGCCTCCAGCAACGCATGGCGGTAATCGTATTATTTCACATCCCTCCAGTAACACGTGACGGTAATCATATTATTTCACATCCCTCCAGTAACACATGGCGGTAATCATTATTTCACATACCTCCAGTAACGCATGGCGGTAATCATATTATTTCACATGCCTCCAGTAACACATGGTGAATATCATATTATTTAACATGTCTCCAGTAATGCATGGCGGTAATCATATTATTTCACATCCCTCCAGTAACACATGACGGTAATCATATTATTTCACATCCCTCCAGTAACACATGACGGTAATCATATTATTTCACATGCCTCCAGTGACGCATGGTGGTAACCATATTATTTCACATGCCTCCAATAACGCATGGCAGTAATCATATTATTTCACATGCCTCCAGTGACGCATGGTGGTAATCATATTATTTCACATGCCTCCAGTGACGCATGGTGGTAATCATATTATTTCACATGCCTCCAGTGACGCATGGTGCATATCATATTATTTCACATGCCTCCAGTGACGCATGGTGGTAATCATATTTCACATCCCTCCAGTAACACATGGCGGTAATCATATTTCACATGCCTCCAGCAACGCATGGCGGTAATCATATTATTTCACATGTCTCCAGTAACGCATGGCGGTAATCATATTATTTCACATGCCTCCAGTGACGCATGGCGGTAATCATATTATTTCACATGCCTCCAGTAACGCATGGCAGTAATATTATTTCACATGCCTCCAGTGACGCATGGCGGTAATCATATTATTTCACATGTCTCCAGTAACGCATGGCAGTAATCATATTATTTCACATGCCTCCAGTGACGCATGGTGGTAATCATATTATTTCACATGCCTCTAGTAACGCATGGCAGTAATCATATTATTTCACATGCCTCCAGCAACGCATGGCGGTAATCATATTATTTCACATGTCTCCAGCAACGCATGGCGGTAATCATATTATTTCACATGCCTCCCTCCAGTGATGCATGCTGATAATCATATTATTTCACATGCCTCCAGTGACGCATGGTGGTAATCATATTATTTCACATGCCTCCAGTGACGCATGGTGGTAATCATATTATTTCACATGCCTCCAGTGACGCATGGCGGTAATCATATTTCACATCCCTCCAGTAACACATGGCGGTAATCATATTTCACCTGCCTCCAGCAACGCATGGCGGTAATCATATTATTTCACATGCCTCCCTCCAGTGATGCATGCTGATAATCATATTATTTGACATGCCTCCAGTGACGCATGGTGGTAATCATATTATTTCACATGCCTCCAGTGACGCATGGTGGTAATCATATTATTTCACATGCCTCCAGTGACGCATGGCGGTAATCATATTTCACATCCCTCCAGTAACACATGGCGGTAATCATATTTCACATGCCTCCAGCAACGCATGGCGGTAATCATATTATTTCACATCCCTCCAGTAAAGCATGGTGGTAATCATATTATTTCACATCCCTCCAGTAACACATGGTGGTAATCATATTATTTCACATCCCTCCAGTAACGCATGGTGGTAATCATATTATTTCACATCCCTCTAGTAACGCATGGCGGTAATCATATTTCACATCCCTCCAGTAACACATGACGGTAATCCTATTATTTCACATGTCTCCAGCAACGCATGGCGGTAATCATATTATTTCACATGCCTCCAGTGACGCATGGTGGTAATCATATTATTTCACATGCCTCCAGTGACGCATGGGGCATATCATAATATTTCACATGCCTCCAGTGACGCATGGTGGTAATCATATTATTTCACATGCCTCCAGTGATGCATGGCGGTAATCATATTTCACATCCCTCCAGTAACACATGGCGGTAATCATATTTCACATGCCTCCAGCAACGCATGGTGGTAATCATATTATTTCACATTCCTCCAGTAACACATGGTGGTAATCATATTAATTCACATGTCTCCAGCAACGCATGGCGATAATCATATTATTTCACATGCCTCCAGTGACGCATGCTGGTAATCATATTATTTCACATGCCTCCAGTGAGGCATGGTGGTAATCATATTATTTCACATCCCTCCAGTAACACATGGTGGTAATCATATTATTTCACATCCCTCCAGTAACGCATGGTGGTAATCATATTATTTCACATCTCTCCAGTAACGCATGGCGGTAATCATATTTCACATCCCTCCAGTAACACATGACGGTAATCATATTATTTCACATGTCTCCAGCAACGTATGGCGGTAATCATATTATTTCACATGCCTCCAGTGACGCATGGTGGTAATCATATTATTTCACATGCCTCCAGTGATGCATGGTGCATATCATATTATTTCACATGCCTCCAGTGACGCATGGCGGTAATCATATTATTTCACATGCCTCCAGTGATGCATGGCGGTAATCATATTTCACATCCCTCCAGTAACACATGGCGGTAATCATATTTCACATGCCTCCAGCAACGCATGGCGGTAATCATATTATTTCACATCCCACCAGTAAAACATGGTGGTAATCATATTAATTCACATGTCTCCAGCAACGCATGGCGGTAATCATATTATTTCACATGCCTCCAGTGACGCATGGTGGTAATCATATTATTTCACATCCCTCTAGTAACGCATGGCGGTAATCATATTTCACATCCCTCCAGTAACACATGACGGTAATCCTATTATTTCACATGTCTCCAGCAACGCATGGCGGTAATCATATTATTTCACATGCCTCCAGTGACGCATGGTGGTAATCATATTATTTCACATGCCTCAGTGTGACGCATGGGGCATATCATAATATTTCTCATGCCTCCAGTGACGATGGCGGTAATCATATATTTCACATGCCTCCAGTGATGCATGGCGGTAATCATATTCTCACATCCTCCAGTAACACATGGCGGTAATCATATTTCACATGCCTCCAGCAACGCATGGTGGTAATCATATTATTTCACATTCCTCCAGTAACACATGGTGGTAATCATATTAATTCACATGTCTCCAGCAACGCATGGCGATAATCATATTATTTCACATGCCTCCAGTGACGCATGCTGGTAATCATATTATTTCACATGCCTCCAGTGAGGCATGGTGGTAATCATATTATTTCACATCCCTCCAGTAACACATGGTGGTAATCATATTATTTCACATCCCTCCAGTAACGCATGGTGGTAATCATATTATTTCACATCTCTCCAGTAACGCATGGCGGTAATCATATTTCACATCCCTCCAGTAACACATGACGGTAATCATATTATTTCACATGTCTCCAGCAACGTATGGCGGTAATCATATTATTTCACATGCCTCCAGTGACGCATGGTGGTAATCATATTATTTCACATGCCTCCAGTGATGCATGGTGCATATCATATTATTTCACATGCCTCCAGTGACGCATGGCGGTAATCATATTATTTCACATGCCTCCAGTGATGCATGGCGGTAATCATATTTCACATCCCTCCAGTAACACATGGCGGTAATCATATTTCACATGCCTCCAGCAACGCATGGCGGTAATCATATTATTTCACATCCCACCAGTAAAACATGGTGGTAATCATATTAATTCACATGTCTCCAGCAACGCATGGCGGTAATCATATTATTTCACATGCCTCCAGTGACGCATGGTGGTAATCATATTATTTCACATCCCTCTAGTAACGCATGGCGGTAATCCTATTATTTCACATGTCTCCAGCAACGCATGGCGGTAATCATATTATTTCACATGCCTCCAGTGACGCATGGTGGTAATCATATTATTTCACATGCCTCCAGTGACGCATGGGGCATATCATAATATTTCACATGCCTCCAGTGACGCATGGTGGTAATCATATTATTTCACATGCCTCCAGTGATGCATGGCGGTAATCATATTTCACATCCCTCCAGTAACACATGGCGGTAATCATATTTCACATGCCTCCAGCAACGCATGGTGGTAATCATATTATTTCACATTCCTCCAGTAACACATGGTGGTAATCATATTAATTCACATGTCTCCAGCAACGCATGGCGATAATCATATTATTTCACATGCCTCCAGTGACGCATGCTGGTAATCATATTATTTCACATGCCTCCAGTGAGGCATGGTGGTAATCATATTATTTCACATCCCTCCAGTAACACATGGTGGTAATCATATTATTTCACATCCCTCCAGTAACGCATGGTGGTAATCATATTATTTCACATCCCTCCAGTAACGCATGGCGGTAATCATATTTCACATCCCTCCAGTAACACATGACGGTAATCATATTATTTCACATGTCTCCAGCAATGTATGGCGGTAATCATATTATTTCACATGCCTCCAGTGACGCATGGTGGTAATCATATTATTTCACATGCCTCCAGTGACGCATGGTGCATATCATATTATTTCACATGCCTCCAGTGACGCATGGCGGTAATCATATTATTTCACATGCCTCCAGTGATGCATGGCGGTAATCATATTTCACATCCCTCCAGTAACACATGGCGGTAATCATATTTCACATGCCTCCAGCAACGCATGGCGGTAATCATATTATTTCACATCCCACCAGTAAAACATGGTGGTAATCATATTAATTCACATGTCTCCAGCAACGCATGGCGGTAATCATATTATTTCACATGCCTCCAGTGACGCATGGCGGTAATCATATTATTTCAAATGCCTCCAGTGATGCATGGCGGTAATCATATTTCACATCCCTCCAGTAACACATGGCGGTAATCATATTTCACATGCCTCCAGCAATGCATGGCGGTAATCATATTATTTCACATCCCTCCAGTAAAACATGGTGGTAATGATATTAATTCACATGTCTCCAGCAACTCATGGCGGTAATCATATTATTTCACATGCCTCCAGTGACGCATGCTGGTAATCATATTATTTCACATGCCTCCAGTGACACATGCTGGTAATCATATTATTTCACATGCCTCCAGTGACGCATGGTGGTAATCATATTATTTCACATGCCTCCAGTGACGCATGGCGGTAATCATATTTCACATCCCACCAGTAACACATGGCGGTAATCATATTTCACATGCCTCCAGCAACGCATGGCGGTAATCGTATTATTTCACATCCCTCCAGTAACACATGGTGGTAATCATATTATTTCACATCCCTCCAGTAACGCATGGTGGTAATCATATTATTTCACATCCCTCCAGTAACGCATGGCGGTAATCATATTTCACATCCCTCCAGTAACACATGACGGTAATCATATTATTTCACATGTCTCCAGCAACGCATGGCGGTAATCATATTATTTCACATGCCTCCAGCAACGCATGGCGGTAATCATATTTCACATCCCTCTAGTAACACATGACGGTAATCATATTATTTCACATGCCTCCAGCAAAGCATGGCGGTAATCATATTTCACATCTCTCCAGTAACGCATCGCGGTAATCATATTATTTCACATGCCTCCAGCAAAGCATGGCGGTAATCATATTTCACATCTCTCCAGTAACGCATCGCGGTAATCATATTATTTCACATGCCTCCAGCAACGCATGGCGGTAATCATATTTCACATCTCTCCAGTAACGCATGGCGGTAATCATATTATTTCACATGCCTCCAGCAACGCATGGCGGTAATCATATTTCACATCTCTCCAGTAACGCATGGCAGTAATCATATTATTTCACATCCCTCCAGTAACGCATGGCGGTAATCATATTTCACATCCCTCCAGTAACACATGACGGTAATCATATTATTTCACATGTCTCCAGCAACGCATGGTGGTAATCATATTATTTCACATGCCTCCAGCAACGCATGGCGGTAATCATATTTCACATCCCTCTAGTAACACATGACGGTAATCATATTATTTCACATGTCTCCAGCAACGCATGGTGGTAATCATATTATTTCACATGTCTCCAGCAACGCATGGTGGTAATCATATTATTTCACATGCCTCCAGCAACACATGGCGGTAATCATATTTCACATCCCTCCAGTAACACATGGCGGTAATCATATTATTTCACATGCCTCCAGCAAAGCATGGCGGTAATCATATTTCACATCTCTCCAGTAACGCATCGCGGTAATCATATTATTTCACATGTCTCCAGCAACGCATGGTGGTAATCATATTATTTCACATCTCTCCAGCAACGCATGGTGGTAATCATATTATTTCACATGTCTCCAGCAACGCATGGTGGTAATCATATTATTTCACATGTCTCCAGCAACGCATGGTGGTAATCATATTATTTCACATGTCTCCAGTAACGCAGCATGTTATTGACATGCAAAACACTGCACCAGCAGCAAAACAGTGACACAAGCACTACAATGCATGTAAACACTGACCCGACAAAGAGGAATTTAGAAAACCCAACAATGTGTTGACATGCAAAAAACTGCCCCAGCAGCAAAACAGTGACGCAAGCACTACAATGCATGTAAACACAAGTCGGTGTGTTGACGTGCATAAAACTGCACCAGTAGCAAAACAGTGACATAAGCACTACAATGCATGTAGACACTGACCCGACAAGGAGGAATTTAGAAAACCCAATAATGTTTTGACATGCAAAAAACTGCCCCAGCAGCAAAACAGTGACACAAGCACTACAATGCATGTAGACACTGACCCGACAAGGAGGAATTTAGAAAACCCAATAATGTTTTGACATGCAAAAATCTGCCCCAGCAGCAAAACAGTGACACAAGCACTACAATGCATGTAAACACATGTCGGTGTGTTGACATGCAAAAAACTGCACCAGCAGCAAAACAGTGACACAAGCACTACAATGCATGTAAACACTGACCCGACAAAGAGGAACTTAGAAAACCCAACAATGTGTTGACATGCAAAAAACTGCACCAGCAGCAAAACAGTGACACAAGCACTACAATGCATGTAAACACATGTCGGTGTGTTGACATGCAAAAAACTGCACCAGCAGCAAAACAGTGACATAAGCACTACATTGCATGTAGACACTGACCCGACAAGGAGGAATTTAGAAAACCCAATAATGTTTTGACATGCAAAAAACTGCCCCAGCAGCAAAACAGTGACACAAGCACTACAATGCATGTAGACACTGACCCGACAAGGAGGAATTTAGAAAACCCAATAATGTTTTGACATGCAAAAAACTGCCCCAGCAGCAAAACAGTGACACAAGCACTACAATGCATGTAAACACTGACCCGACAAAGAGGAATTTAGAAAACCCAACAAAGTGTTGATATGCAAAAAACTGCCTCAGCAGCAAAACAGTGACACATGCACTACAATGCATGTAAACACATGTCGGTGTGTTGACATGTAAAAAAAAACTGCACCAGCAGCAAAACAGTGCAAAACAGTGACATAAGCACACAATGCATGTAAACACTGACCCGACAAAGAGGAATTTAGAAAACCCAACAATGTGTTGACATGCAAAAAACTGCCCCAGCAGCAAAACAGTGACACAAGCACTACAATGCATGTAAACACATGTCGGTGTGTTGACATGCAAAAAAACTGCACCAGCAGCAAAACAGTGACATAAGCACTACAATGCATGTAAACACTGACCCGACAAAGAGGAATTTAGAAAACCCAACATAATGTGTTGACATGCAAAAAACTGCCCCAGCAGCAAAACAGTGACACAAGCACTACAATGCATGTAGTGTCGGTGTGTTGACATGCAAAAAATTGCACCAGCAGCAAAACAGTGACACAAGTACTACAATGCATGTAAACACCAACCCGACAAAGCAGGAATTTAGAAAACCCAACATAATGTGTTGACATGCAAAAAACTGCCCCAGCAGCAAAACAGTGACGCACTACAATGCATGTAAACACATGTCGGTGTGTTGACATACAAAAAAAACTGCATCAGCAGCAAAACAGTGACATAAGCACTACAATGCATGTAAACACCAACCCGACAAAGCAGGAATTTAGAAAACCCAACATAATGTGTTGACATGCAAAAAACTGCCCCAGCAGCAAAACAGTGACACAAGCACTACAATGCATGTAGTGTCGGTGTGTTGACATGCAAAAAATTGCACCAGCAGCAAAACAGTGACACAAGTACTACAATGCATGTAAACACCAACCCGACATTTAATGAATATACAAAAACCCACCATAATGCATTGACATGCAAAGAAACTGCCACAGCAGCAAACGGTGACACCAGCACTATAATACATGTAAACGCACAGACCTGACAAAGCAAGAATGTAGAGAAAACTGAACATGTGTTGACCTAAAAAAAAAACTTCCCCAGCAGCAAACAGTGACATGGCAGTAATCATATTGTAGTGCATAGAGAAATTGTTAATGGATCCATGTGATCCTGCTGGCCAAAATCCCTATATGTTGTAAATAGTCACTGTGTTATATATATATATTTTTTGTTTTTACATATTTATTTTTTCCATTTTCATTATTCTTTTTATCTCTTAACTTATTAGCTTGGTTTACTTATTTATATATTTCACATATTATTTTTAAAGGTGTACATTTTATTCCATTAGCATGTATTACTTAAATGTATATGTATTATGGGTTTTTGTAACCGAAATAAAACATTCATTCAATGCATGTAAACACGGACCCTACAAAGCAATGTGGCGCCACCAGGCGAACATATATGTGAGAACAACGCGATCCCGGCGAAACTATCAGGAACTACAACCGCCGCAAAAGTACCATAATGGGGGTAGATGCCAACCGACCACTGATATCATTCCCACCAATATGCAGCACCACAACGTCTGCGCGACAAGCAACACTTCGGGACATGACTGCCTGCGCCATTACGGTGGCGACACGAGCCCCACGAATGCCTTCATACGAGACTTCACAGGGTCGGCCATTCACCTCAAAGTCGTTAAACCGACCGGTCGGTGTCGGGCTTGTCGACTACGAATGCGTTAACCCAATAAACATAACTATGCCTTAAAACTAACTTACAAGGGGAATTCACTGACATGGTAATGGCCAGTGACGAAATCTGTCAGAAAAAATCAAAATGGCGGATAATAAAGAAAATACTTAGCTGTAAGAACACGGCCGAACAGTGTCAGCAACTTGCGCCCACGAAGTACAGCTGACGCTCCTTGAAGACGACTCGCAGATATAAATGACCGCAAATTCAAACGAATATCGCTCTAATGACCAACATTTTTGATGTGACCACTCTGTCTGCTTTCACAAAACGAAGAGCTCATTGCAATCTGCCACCGAGCGCCATTGCCACGCGGTGATTGGTTCCTTGTGCCAAAAGAGCACCAAAGACAAAGGGGAGTAATTAGCACCAGGCCTTAGGAGACATTAGGCCAATCATCACTCGTCATGCGTTGTTGCCAGCACAAAATACATGTGCAGCACGGTGCCATGGCCGCATATTCTCATATGTGTATGTTCATGTTTTCCTCCTAGACAGCTGGCATCTCGGGGGCCATATTTTCAGGGATTAATCTATGATGCTCGGGAGAAAAGTAAAGCCTTTATTTTTTTTAATTCCCCGTTTTTAAGATCTTTTTAACAGTTTTAGGGCTTGTATTTGATGTTAGATAAATAAATAAAATGATCATTCATAATGTTAATCAATTGTTCATAACATTAATTTATGTGAGGATCGCCGAACAGTTGGGAATTTTTATATAACTTGTGTTGACGTGAAAACTTTTTATAATTTATGTCGTGTCATTAACGAATAATCTGGGAAACCGTCGTCTGTGTGTGTGTAGCGCCATCCAAAGGATGGACATTTTTGTTAGTTACTGTAATGCTTCGTACACAGTAGTATTATGTTTCTCTTGATACTATGCTGGGAGTAGACTGAAATAAATAAATCAGTATGCAATTTGGGTGCTAGAGGGAAGAACATAGAATCTTGCAGTAGTCCACCACAAGGAAATATACACTACACAAATTTGGAGCAGTATTTGTTATATACCTGAAAAATAATAAGATATTCTTCTCCCAGCTGTATTTAGAAATTGGCCCTCTGGTGTTTTCGATTCCCAGATTTGTCATGTTGAATGAAAACCTAATCGGTAAAGCTATGATAACTATTCATTGTGCGTCACTAACCTATGCATTGTCACATGATACAAGAGCTTTCTCACAGAGGCTAATTCCCAGTATGTAGACATTTGTGATATTCTGTTGTGTTGTAAACATGTGTTGTAAACTACGTGTGTTGTATTCTCTGTGTTAAGGGCAGACGTGAACACTTCTCAGTTTCTTTGTAGCACACAGAAACTTGGCTTCAAACGAGTAATGTTGTTTACCAATAATGACAATCCCCATGGCAACAATGAACAGCTCAAGGTAAGATCTTATGAAAATGTCTACCCTTGTTAATCTGGTGGGTTCTTGTTTGTCACCGCTGCACAACATGGCCCTAGTTTGTCTTGAATAGATTGTTATTTATTAAGGGTGAGAACATGTTACAGGTTATGATGGTGCACATCTTAAGGTACATTTCATCAGTGTGGAGATATGAACTTCGTGCTAAAGGGCAACATTTAAGTTTTACATGATATCAGAGTACACAGGGAATGAGAGAGTAGAGAACTGCTAGACAAAGAAATGCAATTTGTTTTGTCTAGTGGCAAATCCTCTTGTGCATGTACTGGTGGTTCTGCTGTTGGTTGTTTTAGTTTGGTTTTTGACCAAAAAGACACATCCAAAAACATTACAATTTAACATATATTTTGTAGTTTATACATGTCAATTTATATAGAAATTTATTTTAAATTTATTTTCAGTTTCGATCAATTCATTTAATTCATTTTACTTTGCTGGATTCAGTTCAAAGTCAATCTGTTTTGATTTTATTTAATTTCAATTCAAATTCACACAATTCAAATTCAATTAAGAATTGAATGCAGGTCTGATTGTGAACCATCTCATATCTTCTAAGAAGAAGTCTTAGTTGTGTACTCTGTGCTTGTTTTGCAGAAGCAGGCAGTTGTGAAATCGGCTGATCTACATCAGAATGGCATCAACATTGAATTGATGCACATCAACAAACCTGGACAGATGTTTGATGTTGACCAGTTCTTCAAAGTAACGCAATCCATTATTTCATAGTTTAGCTATGTCAAATGTATCTACAGAAATAGAAGTCCAAGATAATAAGCACCCCAGGACCGCATACCGCACTTAAAACTTTGCTTTTAATGCATTTGTTGAGTTTATATAACGATATTTGACAAATTACCAAGAAATCAATCAATTTATCAGTATAAAAACTCTTGATAATTTATATGAGAATGATCCATATAACACAATTTAGAGCACTCGTTATGATATGTATGCAGCCATAATATGTGAATATAATATGCATATATGTGAAATGTTTGTAGTTGCTGTAATTTCCTGTTGCAGGATATGCTCTTCGCTGATGAAGATGAAGATATGGTTTTGCCAGATGCTGCAGAGAAGTTTGATGAACTTCTCAATAGGTGGCTATTTGTTGATGTTTTTATTTTACTTTTATGATTTCAGAGCAGTAATACTTGTTCACAATATGTCTGTTGTTCATATTGTCATCAGACGTGGGTTCAGTTCTTAATTGAATTGGAATTTAATTAAATTGATCAACAAAATACATGAACTGGAATTGAATAAAACCCAAAGAGATTTAATTGGAATTGAATCCCGCTAAGTAAGATGAATTGAATGAATTGATCAACATGGAAATTTAATTTACGACGTTTTTCTGTACAAATTCAGACATGTAAACTAAATTGCAACATTTACAGATGTGTCTTTTTGGTCAAAGACCAAAATAAAACAACCAACAGCAGAACTACCAGTATTTACAGGCACAAAAGGATTTGTCACCAGACAAAATATAGGCTGCAATTCTTTGTCTACCAGTTCTCTGCTCTCTCTCAGTACCTTTGTTTTACCAGCAGCATAGAACAGAGCTGCTAGGTGCTAATAGTTGGAATCACTGCTTATTGATCACCAGAGACCAGAATTATTGTTTGCGAGGGGGTGAATTGGCATTTGCCAATGTCCAGAGTTCAGCACCCGTTTGTTCTTTAGCCAGGCTACAAGGTGGTACCATACTAGATACTGGTGCATGTTGTCTGACTTGAGTGAACAGAACCCTTCAGAACACTCATTGCAGTATTTGGCACAAGGCCTGCTTAGCACTGTCTCTTCTGAGAACAAAGCAGACATTTTATTATGGACTTCTTGGCTTATGCAGGGACTGCCAAAGAAGGCCAATGGCCTAAACTAACCCATAAACATGTAAATGATTAATTAAACAAATTAAAGGGCCATTGTTTGCTTCAGTGGATTTTCACTGGGGCTTCATTGCCCATCAATGTGCAGAAACTTAATAAGTCACAACAAAACAGCTATTGTTGCCAATTTGAATTACAATTGAATTGGAATTGAATAAAATGAATTGAATTGGAATTGATCCTTTTTATTGAGTACATTGAATTTAATTGGAATTGATCCTTATAAATATACATGAATTGGAATTTATAAATTTAATTGAACCCAGGCCTGATTGTTATCCAAACAGTATTCATGCAGTAAACCAATATGTCTGCCTGTGTGTACATGTGTGTGTACATGTGTGTGTACATGTGTGTATACATGTGTGTGTACATGTGTGTGTACATGTGTGTGTACATGTGTGTGTACATGTGTGTGTGCATGTGTGTGTACATGTGTGTGTACATGTGTGTGTACATGTGTGTGTGCATGTGTGTGTACATGTGTGTGTACATGTGTGTGTACATGTGTGTGTACATGTGTGTGTACATGTGTGTGTACATGTGTGTGTGCATGTGTGTGTGCATGTGTGTGTACATGTGTGTGTACATGTGTGTGTACATGTGTGTGTACATGTGTGTGTACATGTGTGTGTGCATGTGTGTGTACATGTGTGTGTACATGTGTGTGTACATGTGTGTGTACATGTGTGTGTGTGCATGTGTGTGTACATGTGTGTGTGCATGTGTGTGTACATGTGTGTGTACATGTGTGTGTACATGTGTGTGTACATGTGTGTGTACATGTGTGTGTGCACATACTTGTTTGTGGGTGTCTTTATTTATGCAGTTATAACTGTCTATATTACTTTGTGGGATGAAGCTATAAGTGAGTGATTCATAAATGGTTACTTTGTTGGATTAAACAGTGAATGAGTGATTCATAAATGATTACTTTGTTGGATGAAGCAGTGAATTAATTATTCATAAATTAAATATTTGTATAAATAAAGTATTGAATGAGTGTTTTGTAAATTATTATACTTTGTTGGATGAAACAGTGAATGAGTGAGTCATAAATGATTACTTTGTTGAATGATTTGTGTACTTTCTCTACAGGGTTCGTGCCAAGGATCACAAGAAAAGGGCCACCTCAAAAATTCCATTCTCACTTGGGGGAGCTCTCGACATGTCAGTTGGAATGTAAGTGTTTCAACCTCAGTCACATGTTTACATGTTTGTCAGGATACAGGAGGTATGACATCTTTATGTGGAGATATTATAGGCAGTGATAGCTGGTGATTCGTGATGTCAGTTTACCAGGGAGGGTGATATTTGAATGTTAAAGTATCCTGGACATTGATACTTTACTGTTATGGTATTCATGGGTATGGTATTTCAATTTTATCAGGGTTGGCACATTTCTGCTCTCGCAGTAGAGGCTGTGCAGCAGAAATACTTTCTGTCTGTGCTGCGTGCGGCAGAAATACCTTTCTCCCCTAGTTTCTGCCTTTTCGGTAGAAACTCCCCAAATAGTTATACTTACATATTTTACTATCAGTGTCAACATTCCTATTTCCTTGTTACACCATTATGGTGCCAGCCCCAACAAGTTGTTAAGACACCTAGCAAACATGAACCACTGAAACAGTAGCAAGCTCCAACAGCTAGCCTGGTTAGATGAATACAACAGTAGCAAGCTCCAACAGTTGGCCTGGTTAGTTGAATACAACAGTAGCAAGCTCCAACAGCTAGCCTGGTTAGTTGAATACAACAGTAGCAAGCTCCAACAGCTGGCCTGGTTAGTTGAATACAACAGTAGCAAGCTCCAACAGCTGGCCTGGTTAGTTGAATACAACAGTAGCAAGCTCCAACAGCTAGCCTGGTTAGTTGAATACAACAGTAGCAAGCTCCAACAGCTGGCCTGGTTAGTTGAATACAACAGTAGCAAGCTCCAACAGCTGGCCTGGTTAGTTGAATACAACAGTAGCAAGCTCCAACAGCTGGCCTGGTTAGTTGAATACAACAGTAGCAAGCTCCAACAGTTGGCCTGGTTAGTTGAATACAACAGTAGCAAGCTCCAACAGTTGGCCTGGTTAGTTGAATACAACAGTAGGAAGCTCCAACAGCTGGCCTGGTTAGTTGAATACAACAGTAGCAAGCTCCAACAGCTAGCCTGGTTAGTTGAATACAACAGTAGCAAGCTCCAACAGCTGGCCTGGTTAGTTGAATACAACAGTAGCAAGCTCCAACAGCTGGCCTGGTTAGTTGAATACAACAGTAGCAAGCTCCAACAGCTGGCCTGGTTAGTTGAATACAACAGTAGCAAGCTCCAACAGCTGGCCTGGTTAGTTGAATACAACAGTAGCAAGCTCCAACAGCTGGCCTGGTTAGTTGAATACAACAGTAGCAAGCTCCAACAGCTGGCCTGGTTAGTTGAATACAACAGTAGCAAGCTCCAACAGCTGGCCTGGTTAGTTGAATACAACAGTAGCAAGCTCCAACAGCTGGCCTGGTTAGTTGAATACAACAGTAGCAAGCTCCAACAGCTGGCCTGGTTAGTTGAATACAACAGTAGCAAGCTCCAACAGCTAGCCTGGTTAGTTGAATACAACAGTAGCAAGCTCCAACAGCTGGCCTGGTTAGTTGAATACAACAGTAGCAAGCTCCAACAGCTGGCCTGGTTAGTTGAATACAACAGTAGCAAGCTCCAACAGCTAGCCTGGTTAGTTGAATACAACAGTAGCAAGCTCCAACAGCTGGCCTGGTTAGTTGAATACAACAGTAGCAAGCTCCAACAGCTAGCCTCGTTAGTTGAATACAACAGTAGCAAGCTCCAACAGCTGGCCTAGTTAGTTGAATACAACAGTAGCAAGCTCCAACAGCTGGCCTGGTTAGTTGAATACAACAGTATCAAGCTCCAACAGCTGGCCTGGTTAGTTGAATACAACAGTAGCAAGCTCCAACAGCTGGCCTGGTTAGTTGAATACAACAGTAGCAAGCTCCAACAGCTAGCCTGGTTAGTTGAATACAACAGTAGCAAGCTCCAACAGCTAGCCTGGTTAGTTGAATACAACAGTAGCAAGCTCCAACAGCTGGCCTGGTTAGTTGGAGAAAATACAACAGTAAAACTCCAACAGCGCAGCCCAGTTTGTTGAATACAACAGTAGCAAGCTCAACAGCTGGCCTGGTTAGTTGAATACAACAGTAGCAGCTCCAACAGCTGGCTGGTTGAGTTGGTCTGGCAGTAGCAAGCTCCAACAGCTGGCCTGGTTGATTGAATACAACGGTAGCAAGCTGAACAGTTAGCCTGGTTAGTTGAATACAACAGTAGCAAACTCCAACAGCTGGCCTGGTTAGTTGAATACAACAGTAGCAAGCTCCAACAGCTAGCCTGGTTAGTTGAATACAACAGTAGCAAGCTCCAACAGCTGGCCTGGTTAGTTGAATACAACAGTAGCAAGCTCCAACAGCTGGCCTGGTTAGTTGAATACAAAAGTAGCAAGCTCCAACAGCTGAACAGTTAGCCTGGTTAGTTGAATACAACAGTAGCAAACTCCAACAGCTGGCCTGGTTAGTTGAATACAACAGTAGCAAGCTCCAACAGCTAGCCTGGTTAGTTGAATACAACAGTAGCAAGCTCCAACAGCTGGCCTGGTTAGTTGAATACAACAGTAGCAAGCTCCAACAGCTGGCCTGGTTAGTTGAATACAACAGTAGCAAGCTCCAACAGCTAGCCTGGTTAGTTGAATACAACAGTAGCAAGCTCCAACAGCTAGCCTGATTAGTTGAATACAACAGTAGCAAGCTCCAACAGCTGGCCTGATTAGTTGAATACAACAGTAGCAAGCTCCAACAGCTAGCCTGGTTAGTTGAATAGAACAGTAGCAAGCTCCAACAGCTGGCCTGGTTAGTTGAATACAACAGTAGCAAGCTCCAACAGCTGGCCTGGTTAGTTGAATACAACAGTAGCAAGCTCCAACAGCTAGCCTGGTTAGTTGAATACAACAGTAGCAAGCTCCAACAGCTGGCCTGGTTAGTTGAGCTAGCCTGGTTAGTTGAATACAACAGTAGCAAGCTCCAACAGCTAGCCTGGTTAGTTGAATACATCAGTAGCAAGCTCCAACAGCTGGCCTGGTTAGTTGAATACAACAGTAGCAAGCTCCAACAGCTGGCCTGGTTAGTTGAATACAACAGTAGCAAGCTCCATCAGCTAGCCTGGTTAGTTGAATACAACAGTAGGAAGCTCCAACAGCTGGCCTGGTTAGTTGAATACAACAGTAGCAAGCTCCAACAGCTAGCCTGGTTAGTTGAATACAACAGTAGCAAGCTCCAACAGTTGGCACAGTTGGTTGGGAATACAACGGTAGCGAAGCTCCAACAGCTGGCCTGGTTAGTTAGACTAACGGTAGCAAGCTCCAACGGTTGGCCTGAAGTTGAAGTTGAATACAACAGTAACGGCTCAACAGCTGGCCTGGTTAGTTAGATACAACGGTAGCGAAGCTCAACAGCCTAGCCTGGTTGGTTGGTACGGCTGTGGCGAAAACACCAGCAAACTGGCGTTGAAGGTTAGTTGAATACAACAGTAGGAAGCTCCAACAGCTGGCCTGGTTAGTTGAATACAACAGTAGCAAGCTCCAACAGCTAGCCTGGTTAGTTGAATACAACAGTAGCAAGCTCCAACAGCTGGCCTGGTTAGTTGAATACAACAGTAGCAAGCTCCAACAGCTAGCCTGGTTAGTTGAATACAACAGTAGCAAGCTCCAACAGCTGGCCTGGTTAGTTGAATACAACAGTAGCAAGCTCCAACAGCTGGTCTGGTTAGTTGAATACAACAGTAGCAAGCTCCAACAGTTGGCCTGGTTAGTTGAATACAACAGTAGCAAGCTCCAACAGCTAGCCTGGTTAGTTGAATACAACAGTAGCAAGCTCCAACAGCTGGCCTGGTTAGTTGAATACAACAGTAGCAAGCTCCAACAGCTAGCCTGGTTAGTTGAATACAACAGTAGCAAGCTCCAACAGCTGGCCTGGTTAGTTGAATACAACAGTAGCAAGCTCCAACAGCTGGCCTGGTTAGTTGAATACAACAGTAGCAAGCTCCAACAGCTGGCCTGGTTAGTTGAATACAACAGTAGCAAGCTCCAACAGCTGGCCTGGTTAGTTGAATACAACAGTAGCAAGCTCCAACAGCTGGCCTGGTTAGTTGAATACAACAGTAGCAAGCTCCAACAGCTGGCCTGGTTAGTTGAATACAACAGTAGCAAGCTCCAACAGCTTGGCCTGGTTAGTTGAATACAACAGTAGCAAGCTCCAACAGCTAGCCTGGTTAGTTGAATACAACTGTAGCAAGCTCCAACAGCTAGCCTGGTTAGTTGAATACAACAGTAGCAAGCTCCAACAGCTGGCCTGGTTAGTTGAATACAACAGTAGCAAGCTCCAACAGCTAGCCTGGTTAGTTGAATACAACAGTAGCAAGCTCCAACAGCTGGCCTGGTTAGTTGAATACAACAGTAGCAAGCTCCAACAGCTAGCCTGGTTAGTTGAATACAACAGTAGCAAGCTCCAACAGCTGGCCTGGTTAGTTGAATACAACAGTAGTAAGCTCCAACAGCTGGCCTGGTTAGTTGAATACAACAGTAGCAAGCTCCAACAGCTGGCCTGGTTAGTTGAATACAACAGTAGCAAGCTCCAACAGCTGGCCTGGTTAGTTGAATACAACAGTAGCAAGCTCCAACAGCTGGCCTGGTTAGTTGAATACAACAGTAGCAAGCTCCAACAGCTGGCCTGGTTAGTTGAATACAACAGTAGCAAGCTCCAACAGCTAGCCTGGTTAGTTGAATACAACAGTAGCAAGCTCCAACAGCTGGCCTGGTTAGTTGAATACAACAGTAGCAAGCTCCAACAGCTGGCCTGGTTAGTTGAATACAACAGTAGCAAGCTCCAACAGCTGGCCTGGTTAGTTGAATACAACAGTAGCAAGCTCCAACAGCTGGCCTGGTTAGTTGAATACAACAGTAGCAAGCTCCAACAGCTGGCCTGGTTAGTTGAATACAACAGTAGCAAGCTCCAACAGCTGGCCTGGTTAGTTGAATACAACAGTAGCAAGCTCCAACAGCTAGCCTGGTTAGTTGAATACAACAGTAGCAAGCTCCAACAGCTAGCCTGGTTAGTTGAATACAACAGTAGCAAGCTCCAACAGCTAGCCTGGTTAGTTGAATACAACAGTAGCAAGCTCCAACAGCTGGCCTGGTTAGTTGAATACAACAGTAGCAAGCTCCAACAGCTGGCCTGGTTAGTTGAATACAACAGTAGCAAGCTCCAACAGCTAGCCTGGTTAGTTGAATACAACAGTAGCAAGCTCCAACAGCTGGCCTGGTTAGTTGAATACAACAGTAGCAAGCTCCAACAGCTAGCCTGGTTAGTTGAATACAACAGTAGCAAGCTCCAACAGCTGGCCTGGTTAGTTGAATACAACAGTAGCAAGCTCCAACAGCTGGCCTGGTTAGTTGAATACAACAGTAGCAAGCTCCAACAGCTGCCTGGTTAGTTGAATACAACAGTAGCAAGCTCCAACAGCTGGCCTGGTTAGTTGAATACAACAGTAGCAAGCTCCAACAGCTGGCCTGGTTAGTTGAATACAACAGTAGCAAGCTCCAACAGCTGGCCTGGTTAGTTGAATACAACAGTAGCAAGCTCCAACAGCTGGCCTGGTTAGTTGAATACAACAGTAGCAAGCTCCAACAGCTAGCCTGGTTAGTTGAATACAACAGTAGCAAGCTCCAACAGCTGGCCTGGTTAGTTGAATACAACAGTAGCAAGCTCCAACAGCTAGCCTGGTTAGTTGAATACAACAGTAGCAAGCTCCAACAGCTGGCCTGGTTAGTTGAATACAACAGTAGCAAGCTCCAACAGCTGGCCTGGTTAGTTGAATACAACAGTAGCAAGCTCCAACAGCTGGCCTGGTTAGTTGAATACAACAGTAGCAAGCTCCAACAGCTGGCCTGGTTAGTTGAATACAACAGTAGCAAGCTCCAACAGCTAGCCTGGTTAGTTGAATACAACAGTAGCAAGCTCCAACAGCTGGCCTGGTTAGTTGAATACAACAGTAGCAAGCTCCAACAGCTGGCCTGGTTAGTTGAATACAACAGTAGCAAGCTCCAACAGCTAGCCTGGTTAGTTGAATACAACAGTAGCAAGCTCCAACAGCTAGCCTGGTTAGTTGAATACAACAGTAGCAAGCTCCAACAGCTAGCCTGGTTAGTTGAATACAACAGTAGCAAGCTCCAACAGCTAGCCTGGTTAGTTGAATACAACAGTAGCAAGCTCCAACAGCTGGCCTGGTTAGTTGAATACAACAGTAGCAAGCTCCAACAGCTGGCCTGGTTAGTTGAATACAACAGTAGCAAGCTCCAACAGCTAGCCTGGTTAGTTGAATACAACAGTAGCAAGCTCCAACAGCTGGCCTGGTTAGTTGAATACAACAGTAGCGAGCTCCAACAGCTGGCCTGGTTAGTTGAATACAACAGTAGCGAGCTCCAACAGCTAGCCTGGTTAGTTGAATACAACAGTGGCAAGCTCCAACAGCTGGCCTGGTTAGTTGAATACAACAGTGGCAAGCTCCAACAGCTAGCCTGGTTAGTTGAATACAACAGTAGCAAGCTCCAACAGCTAGCCTGGTTAGTTGAATAAAACAGTAGCAAGCTCCAACAGCTGGCCTGGTTAGTTGAATACAATAGTAGCAAGCTCCAACAGCTGGCCTGGTTAGTTGAATACAATAGTAGCAAGCTCCAACAGCTGGCCTGGTTAGTTGAATACAACAGTGGCCAGGTGCTTCATAACCACACTCTCCACTGACCACATGATGGCCAGATGATAATTAGTTTTAATTGCCAGCCAGCTTCTAGGCTGGTGATAAAACTGGGATACACAGGGACTGAGAGAGAAGAGATAAGAGAAATACTGACTAAAGGAATGCTGCAGCCCATGTGTTGTCAGGTGACAGTCCTGTCACCATGTGTTGTCAGGTGACAGTCCTGTCACCATGTGTTGTCAGGTGACAGTCCTGTCACCATGTGTTGTCAGGTGACAGTCCTGTACACATGAGTACAATGAAACGGATGCAAGTGGTGGGATGTTGCCTCTAAGGATTATGTCTGGTTACTGTGCACTATAGATCAGTGGCTTAACTATATTGCAAGAAATTAAGCACACATCTAACACAATACTGGTATCCACTATATTTAAACCAGGGAATCACTATAGAAAAGTAAGAACTGCAAGGCAGATATAAAAATATATGTGTTATTATACAAATGCACTTGTACTCATTTTGTTTATAATTGGATCATTTTTGTGACCAACATATTCAACTTGCTAACTCATTTGGTTTATTAAATGCAATAAACGGATAAGAACTACAGCTGTATTTGGAAGTATTAATGTAGTAATTGTTTTACTTTTGCATAGCACATTCTTCAGTTACTAAACAATTTACTTGTACACTGTATTTGTTTACTATTAGCATTATACATGCATTATTGATGTTGGGGGAACTGCCTAATAAGCAATGAGTTTTGACTTTCCCACTTTCCAGTTGAACTTTGGTAATTTCTATCATGTACATATGTTGTGTGCATTTGTTTTTTTAATTGGAAATAAAGAATTGAATTGAATGTGGTGGACAATCTACCTTCAACATATTTTTCCAGTATTAAGAACATTGTATATAAAAAAAAGTGGCACGGATGGCTTTGCATACTATTTTCCAAACTTAACTTTCTTGAAGAAGACCTGCAGCTAAATTATGAGTTATTTGTGTTTTAGATACAATCTTGTGCGTACGTGTGTGAAGCCGTATGGTGTGAAATTGTACTCGAAAACAAACGAGGAGGTGAAGTCATCAACTAAAAAATTTTTACAGGTGCGTGCACATTTCAGTTGTGTTGTCTGTCGAAATTATGGTGAACTTCACAAAAGTCATGTTTCCTGTAGACCAGTTATTTTATTTTGTCGGAACATTTCAGAGTCATTTTGCAACACTTTGTGAAATGTTGAATACATTTAGATGTTGTTGCGCTGTGTAGCTTACAAACAATTATATTCTAGGTAAATATTGCAGTATTTAAAGTGGTTGCATGGGACAGTACGAGAGAACCAAACATAGTAACAAAATCAACTAAGAAAACATAAATAGTTGTTTTTAGAAAGAATGTTTTTTGATAATTTTTTTGTCTATAAAAATGGTGGCCTGGTCTATGCCATTTACTCCGTGTCAGTTTAGCTGGAGAACAAACTTAATGTTGATGAATGACATGATTTTTTTGTTTTTATATGAGATGGTGTTTGTAGGAGACCGGAGAGATTTTGATGCCTCAAGACATGAAGAAGAGTATCACCTACGCCAACAAACAGATCTGCTTTGAGCCAGAAGAGGTTGTAGAGATTAAACAGTTTGATGAGCCAGGTAATTTACATAAGTAATTTAATTGATAATCTGTGGCATTATTGTTGTCATGTTTTTATTATAATTATTCTGATGTTTCTTTATTGGTTTTATTATGTCTATACAGTCGATCCCACTTATATGCATACATAATTTAAATGGGTTATGCAATAAAACAAAATCAGCAAAACACTAAAAAAATTCAGGAACTGTATCTAGTGAGAGGTAACACAGTGTTTTCACAAAACAACAACACTCGACTTGCATACAAATTAAGAGATCATTTTTATTTATATATTAAAGCACAAAAATACATGTTAAAGGAAATAAAAATAAGGCATTAGCTAAAATCCTTTTTCCATGTGTACACACAGTTTAACATTGTATGTAACATTTGACAACATTAAAGAAATACAGAAAAATACATTTGTAGCATAAATTCGATTTTAAACCCCTCTGTGTAGCAATTCCCGCGGAAAATAAAATTTAATGAGCTAGGCGATCACGTGGTATCGGGATGTCACTTATGACACACACTCGCATCAGGCCGACCCTTTCCATGCATTCAGAGCATGTTTACAAGTATAGCTTTTGGGTCGAAACGAGCGTCAGAATGAGTTATTGTGCAATATTCCGATGAAATACAAACACTAGTCATCATAGAGGAACAAGCAGTTATCTTACCGTTCCACATGAATCAAATTTTATTCAAAACAATGAATGCGAATGTGCCTACAAGTCGACTAGGTTTCGCCGAGCTTGGGCTCGTTTTCCGAATAATTATATCGAATGCAACCAACGAGAGATAATCTACACCAATAAACATACATAGCAAACATATATCGTATCCAGCTACAGAAAGTAACGTGTATAATCTCATAATATCATTAGAATATCGATGTATGAAGGAGGCGTTGTTCAATTCATCATAACAACTTAAATCAGTCAGTGAATTTCTATCGGTCCTGTTAGCTCGGTTGGTAAAGGCGTTGGTTCCTTAGCGTTTATTTTGTAATCGGGCGACGCTGGTTCAAACCCCATGCCAAACCATTGATTTTTTTATAACTTTTTTTGGTTTATGTTTTCACGAAGTAATATAAACCAAATCATTTTTATACTATGATGCACTGTTTATAAATATTTTGGTAGTGATTATTTTTTCGTCACAAAAATTAAAATATGGGAATTATATAACGATTTTTCTAAATTTTATACATCCAAACACATAATGTAATGGATATATAATTTATTAATTGTATATATATTGTACGGTAATATATTGTAATTATATATGTGAAAACAAATGGTGATCTGTCTGGATAAATAACATTTAGAAACATCGCGTTATATATAATTACCATATTTTCATTTTTGTGGCGAATAAATAATTACTACCAAAATATTTACAAACAGTGCATCATAGTATAAAAATGATTTGGTTTATATTACTTCGCGAAAACATGAACCAAAAAAAGTGTAAAAAAATCAACGGTTTGGTGTGGGGTTTGAACCGGCGTCACCCGATTGCAAAATGAATGGTAAGGAACCAACGCCTTTACTAACTGAACTAGCAGGGCCGACAAAAATTCACTCACTGATTTAAGTTATGATACAACTCCTCCTTCATACATCGATATTCTAGTGATATTATGAGATTATACACGTTACTTTCTGTAGCTGGATACGATATATGTTTGCTATGTATGTTTATTGGTGTAGATTATCTCTCGTTGGTTGCATTCGATATAATTATTCGGAAAACGAGCCCAAGCTCGGCGAAACCTAGTCGACTTGTAGGCACATTCGCATTCATTGTTTTGAATAAAATTCGATTCATGTGGAACAGTAAGATAACTGCTTGTTCCTCTATGATGACTAGTGTTTGTATTTCATCGGAATATTGCACAATAACTCATTCTGATGCTCGTTTCGACCCAAAAGCTATACTTGTAAACATGCTCTGAATGCATGGAAAGGGTCAGCCTGATGCGAGTGTGGGTCATAAGTGACGTCACATCTCGGCATCCCGAAAAGCGTGCCAAAAATATGCATATTCGAAAATGTCCTGATGTACAGCATTAAATGTGGAATTTCATTGATTTTTTTATTGTTTTTGGCTTGGTGGACATGGAAATAGATAGCAGGATGTAATATAACATGAATTCAAGCCATAGATGTTTTTATTCCCTTTAATAATAATAAGGTAACTTCTTTTGTGCCTAAATCCTCGGAAACCAAGCTCAGAGGTGCATCAATACAAAAGGGTTAGTCAGTATCAGAATCGATAAGCCATATTAAAGTCGTCAATAGATGGATCGATACGCCATGGAGCTATGGTGGATACGCATGGTTATAAAGGTAAGGTTTTAAATGACGGCAAAATTTTATCACATTTTCAACTGATGTAATATCTACAGCTTGTTGTTGATCTCTAACACATCTCATCTGACTGATAGTCTTGTTATCTGCAGGTTTGAAACTGATGGGTTTTAAGCCGACAAGTAGTCTGAAGCGCTACTACCACATCCGACCTGCCCAGTTCATCTACCCAGACGAGGCGGTGAGTGCAGCCACCACCCATGGCAAATGGTCACAGGAACAATAGTAAACATGCTGTGTTTTTTAACGATGGCTCACTCGAACACTCAACCATTTTAGAAACCCTGAATCAGTGTAGACTGTCTTCTTTACATGCCTCACAATTAGTCTAAGCTGTTCTGTTATAAATGTACACATAATAATAATAAGATAACGTCTATTGCGCCTAAATCCTTGAAAACCAAGCTCAGAGGCACTTAAAAACAAAAGGATTGGTCAATCTCAAAATCCATAAGCAGTATTCCATTTGTCAACAGATGGGTCAAGGTGCTAGGGAGCTATGGTGAATAAGCAAGGTTGTAAAGATGTTTTTAAATGACGACGGAATTTTGTAATATTTTGAAGTGATCTAACACTAAGAGGGAGCATATTCCAAAGAGTTGGTGCAGCAACAGAAAAAGCACTACCGGGTAGTTCCAATGTTGACTCTAGGAACAAATAGTAGGACAGAACCAGATGATGGAAGCTGGATAGGTTTTCTTACAGGAGTAAGCATTGAATGCAAATAAGATGGTTGCTTACTGGACAGTGCCTAATATGTAATGGTACAGATCTAAAATATTATATGATATCATACAGGAAGCCAATGCAAAGACTTCAAAAGTGCTACAGAGTGAGAAAAAAACGATGAGATCTTGTAACTACTCTTGCTAGATAATTTAGGACACGCTAAGTTGTATTGATAATATTGATAGGCAATATGTGACGGCTTCACTTGTGACTTGATGTAACTAATGCTTCATAGTGAGGTTGAGTGAGGGAGAGAAAAGGGGGAGAGGGAGAGAGAGATAGGGGGAGAGAGGGAGGGAGGAGGAGAGAGTGGGGGAGAAAGCAGAGAGACAGGGAAGGAGGAAGAGAGACAGGGAGAGAGCGAGAGAGGGGGAGGGAGAGAGGGGGCATAGGGAGAGAAAGAGAGGGAAGGAGAAATGGAGAGAGAGTGAGAGAGAGACAGGCATACAGCGAGAGAGTGAGGAGAGGGAGAGAGAGGGAAATAGAGACAGGCATACAGCGAGAGAGTGAAGAGAGGGAGAGAGGGAAAGAGAGGTGGGAGAGAGAGATAGGATAGAGCGCATATGCAAGAGAATGAGACTGTCCTCTGTCTGTTGTAGTCCGTCAAGGGCAGCACCACTCTGTTCACAGCTCTGCTGAAGAAATGTTTGGAGAAGGACAAAATTGCAATCTGTCGCTACATTCCTCGCAAGAACACACCACCTCGATTTGTCACCCTCCTCCCCCAGGTAATGGCTTCAGTCGTCCATACATGCAAGGGTATTGCATCCACGCAGTCCCAACATAATGCAGGGGTACTACATCCACGCAGTCCCAACATAATGCAAGGGTACTACATCGACGCAGTCCCAACATAATGCAAGGGTATTACATCCACGCAGTCCCAGCATAATGCAAGGGTACTACATCCACGCAGTCCCAACATAATGCAAGGGTATTACATCCACGCAGTCCCAACATAATACAAGGGTACTACATCCACGCAGTCCCAGCATAATGCAAGGGTATTACATCCACGCAGTCCCAACATAATGCAAGGGTACTACATCGACGCAGTCCCAACATAATGCAAGGGTATTACATCCACGCAGTCCCAGCATAATGCAAGGGTATTACATCCACGCAGTCCCAACATAATACAAGGATACTACATCCACGCAGTCCCAACATAATACAAGGGTACTACATCCACGCAGTCCCAACATAATGCAAGGGTATTACATCCACGCAGTCCCAACATAATGCAAGGATATTACATCCACGTAGTCCCAACATAATGCAAGGATATTACATCCACGCAGTCCCAAAATAATGCAGGGGTACTACATCCACGCACTCCCAACATAATGCAAGGGTATTACATCCACGCAGTCCCAACATAATGCAATTGTATTACATCCACGCAGTCCCAATATAATGCAAGGGTACTACATCCACGCAGTCCCAACATAATGCAAGGATATTACATCCACGCAGTCCCAACATAATGCAAGGGTATTACATCCACGCAGTCCCAACATAATGCAAGGGTATTACATCCACGCAGTCCCAACATAATGCAAGGGTACTACATCCACGCAGTCCCAACATAATGCAAGGGTATTACATCCACGCAGTCCCAACATAATGCAAGGGTGCTACATCAACACAGTCCCAACATAATGCAAGGATATTACCTCCACGCAGTCCCAACATAATGCAAGGGTACTACATCCCCGCAGTCCCAACATAATACAAGGGTATTACATCCACGCAGTCCCAACATAATGCAAGGGTATTACATCCATGCAGTCCCAACATAATGCAAGGGTATTACATCCACGCAGTCCCAACATAATGCAAGGGTATTACATCCACGCAGTCCCAACATAATGCAAGGGTACTACATCCACGCAGTCCCAACATAATGCAAGGGTATTACATCCACGCAGTCCCAACATAATGCAAGGGTGCTACATCAACACAGTCCCAACATAATGCAAGGGTACTACATCCACGCAGTCCCAACATAATGCAAGGGTATTACATCCACGCAGTCCCAACATAATGCAAGGGTATTACATCCACGCAGTCCCAACATAATGCAAGGGTATTACATCCACGCAGTCCCAACATAATGCAAGGGTATTACATCCACGCAGTCCCAACATAATGCAAGGGTATTACATCCACGCAGTCCCAACATAATGCAAGGATATTACATCCACGCAGTCCCACATAATGCAAGGGTATTACATCCACGCAGTCCCAACATAATGCAAGGGTATTACATCCACGCAGTCCCAACATAATGCAAGGGTACTACATCAACGCAGTCCCAACATAATGCAAGGGTATTACATCCACGCAGTCCCAAGGGTACACATCCACGCAGTCCCAACATAATGCAAGGGTATTACATCCACGCAGTCCCAACATAATGCAAGGGTATTACATCCACGCAGTCCCAACATAATGCAAGGGTATTACATCCACGCAGTCCCAACATAATGCAAGGATATTACATCCACGCAGTCCCGACATAATGCAAGGGTATTACATCCACGCAGTCCCAACATAATGCAAGGGTATTACATCCACGCAGTCCCAACATAATGCAAGGGTATTACATCAACGCAGTCCCAGCATAATGCAAGGGTATTACATCCACGCAGTCCCGACATAATGCAAGGGTATTACATCCACGCAGTCCCGACATAATGCAAGGGTATTACATCCACGCAGTCCCAACATAATGCAAGGGTATTACATCCACGCAGTCCCAACATAATGCAAGGGTATTACATCCACGCAATCCCAACATAATGCAAGGGTATTACATCCACGCAGTCCCAACATAATGCAAGGGTACTACATCCACGCAGTCCCAACATAATGCAAGGGTACTACATCCACGCAGTCCCGACATAATGCAAATGTATTACATCCACGCAGTCCCAACATAATGCAAGGGTATTACATTCACGCAGTCCCAACATAATGCAAGGGTTCTACATCCACGCAGTCCCAACATAATGCAAGGGTACTACATCCACGCTGTCCCAACATAATGCAAGGGTATTACATCCACGCAGTCGCAACATAATGCAAGGGTATTACATCCACGCAGTCCCAACATAATGCAAGGGTATTACATCCAAGCAGTCCCAGCATAATAAGAACTGTTGTATTAAGTTCTGTGAATGGTCACCACATCCTGTTGTGACCTGTCAGGCCGTGGTATGTATGATCTATACATCATGGGCTTCTAGCAGTTATTGCAAATATGTCCCGTTTGTGTTCAACTCTAACAGCTGTATTCAAAAGAGGTCACAATACTTCTTAACTCACATTTAACTGTGATTGGTTAATCTAGATGTCATAGATTTTCTTAGAAAGACTGGCTCACATACATATTGAAGTATAAAAGGTGTACACAATAATTTTGTGAAATGTGTGGTTTTTCTAGGCAGAAGAACTCGATGAGCATAATGTACAAGTGCTGCCACCTGGCTTCCATGTCATATTTCTGCCATTTGCGGATGACTTCCGGAAACTTGACTTCAGTGAAATAAAAACAAGAGGTGGGACATAAAGAAAGGTTTTAGAGAGAACATGCACAATACATAAGTTTCCAGTTTCAACAGCCAGTTGCTTGGTTTGTTCCAATCAAATATACAGATAACCAGATGTCAGAATGGTTTTGAGAATCACTTGAATTAATGTTCCTTTCAACATTAAATAAGTTAGTGGTTTGTCTGATGGTTTCATTAAGGCCTGGGTCCTAAAAATGGCTCATCAAGTGTGATACTTGACTTACTTGACTTGGTGCTCTTGCCGGGTATCCAGCATAGAGGTCACATCACATCCTTTATCACCGCCCTCCAGGTGGCGCGGTCAACGACCATCCGCTCAGCCTCCTCAAGCATGAAGCCCAGGCCGTCTAGATCCTGCTTGATACAGTCGATCCATCGTCGGCAAGGGTGACCACGGAGCCGTTTTCATTTTATGTGGGTGGGATAGGTATACCAGTGATGCAGGGTAGTTCGGTGTCATACGTTGGCGTCGCTGGACAATGAGAATGGATGCAGGCTGCTGACCAGTACATTCTATGATTGTGTTATTTGTGATGTTATGAAACCACTTGATGTTCTCAAGGCGGCGGAGGCTCTTCATGGTGAAAGCATAAATTTTCTTGGCCTCGGAGGCATATAGGAGAATTGAAATGACAAGAGCATTAAAAATCTTAACTTGGTTCTCCGCGAGATGGAATGACTGTGCCACAAAGCATTAGATAATCGTTTCATTTCATCATCAACTTATAGAAATAATTTTTTTTCTTCATTCCTGCATGATCCATGCAGATTCTAGTTTAAAAAAATAAAAACTTAATATATATTGACTCAATGTTTGTTATTGTTATCAAGGTTTTATTGGCAATGATTCGGCAAAAATCTCAGCTTTAAGAAATATTGATTACTACCTAAACAAACCCATGTAATAAAATTAAGCACTTTTTGTTTGTTCTCCCATGATAAAATACACTTAATACTTAAGTTTGATACCACTTTTGGGCATATGAATGTGATAATTCTCAAATGATCTTATTTTAATGGGGTCAGAACATCTGTTTAAAAAAAACATAATTTAAATAAACATATAACAAATAAACATCAGCATTTAACATATTAATTATTTCATACACAACACTTACCACCGTAGCACTTCTACAAAAAAATTCAAACCAGTCCGACAATTTTTCTTGACACATTAAGCAATTTGAGTTGACATATGTACCAAATTTGTTACACTCCTGACATTACACTTGTCTTGTTTTAAAATTAAACGTGATTGAAATCAAACGAACTGTGATTGTTTTCCATGATGCAACATACTAAGTGCTTGAGTAATGTACAAATCGTGTATTTAAAATGTGCCTACCACAAATTAAGCCATTTTCTATTGGTTCGAAAAAAATTCCGCTGGATGACGTCATAATAGTTGAACAAAATTATCACTGAAACAGCATCAGTGATTTAAACATTCATAACTGTTAATATGACTACTTGTGTAATTTACATTTGTTAACTGTATTAAGCACTTATTAAGCATTAGAAACAACCAGTCATTTATGTTATTGTGTGAGAGGAGTTATTTTATCTAAATTGATTATGTACGGTTGTTACAGTGTTGCAACTATTGCACAAATAAATAAATCGAAAAAGCATCAGTGAAAACTTGACAAAAAGTGGCCTTGGTGCCCTGCCCTCGAAAGAAAAGTTGGCCTTCGTGCCCTTCCCACTAGTCTTGGTGCCCCCCAAATTTTCCAGATACAAAGGCCAAAATGGCCTTGCCTTGAAAACATTTTAATTCTACCCCTGCAGTTGTACAACTTGTCTTGACACATTGAGCATTTGAATTAACATCATATTGGCACCAAACTTGTGACACTCCTAACATTGTATTTGTCAAGTTTTAAAATTAAATGTGATTGAAATCTAACATACTGTGAATGCCACAAATTAAGCCAATTTATATTGGTGCAAACACATTATTTGTGTAATAGAAGACAATTTTTCAAGTATCTAATTTATATATATTTAGAGTCAATTTTGAACATCAAAACTGAAATAAAGTTCTCAAATTCCTCCCACGCAGCTCTCAAACTATTCATTTTCATTGTATTATTATGGCAAGTGATAATTTATGTAAAAATGCAAGATGGCAATGCTGCCAAGTTTTGTGTATTGGTCACTGCCAAAGAACCAGCTTGCTTTGCCTGCCATTGTCCCAGTGTTGAACAGAATGAATGCCTCAGTGTGGACTGTGACTAATGTGTACAGCTTTAACCCATTAGATCCCGGCCAATTAACCCATGCTGCTGCTATAGATTTTACCATTTCTGGGTGCCTGCAGGTTTTAAACTGTAAGGTTAAAGCATATTTACCAAAAATTATAAGGAATATTATTGAGATGTTTTACTGTACATGTTCCAGCTATTACTTCACCCCAATTCAATCAGTATTCGGACACCTACTAATGTTATATGAAGAAAAAAGTAAAGAAATAAACTGACACGATACGAGCCTCTGGTACCTTAAAAGCTTTGTCATTAATTATCAAATTTTCATGAAATAAAAACATTTACTTCAGAAGAAGTAGCTGCTTATAGCCTTAAACAAAGTTTAAGTAATGCAGCGTTTCATGTGGTAATGCTACATTTAAACTACATTAAAGGTTTCACAAATAAGCCAGCATGTCACTTTGATACTAAGTAGGTTTGATTTTCTACAAAATTATTTTGAAATCAGACATACAAAAACATTTAATTGACGGGACATCTTTAAGTTGAACAGTTCCGACAGAAAGATAATTTGATAGATAACATTCATGAGCAGTATGTCTTGTGTGTTGTGACAGCGAACACAGAGCAGGTTGACAAGGCTAAGGAGATCGTGAAAAAGCTGCAGTTTGTCTTCAGCAGCGAGAACTTTGAGAATCCAGCCTTGCAGCGTTACTATGCCAACGTGGAGGCCATGGCGTTGGACACCGACCAGCCTGAGGAAGTGGAGGACTACACGAGTAAGTCACTGGACACTTGCTCTATCATAAGATAAGAGATAAGATAGTATATTAAGCCTTTTTACAAAGGATTTTACAAACACTTCATGGGCATTTCAAGAATTCAAGTGTCCTGCCCGTGCCCACCCGACACATGGAAAAGAAGAGTTATGGTTGATGGCATGAATGAACTCCTCATTCTGCTCGTCCTTACCTTGTGAACATGCAGTCATCTTCCAGATGGCAGGAATTTGAAAATCTTGGACAGTGGGTGATCTTTGTCTTTCAAAACTGATTTTGCTTTAGCCAGGACAATTCCAGTGCAGATATCGTCCACTGGTGTTAGGCTGTTGCCTACGATTTTCTGGGCTCTTTTCACAATTCTTCCAAGGGTCTTTCTGTCACAGGCTTTCGTACATCATACACTGGACAACACGTGGCAGTGGGCAGCCATGCTTGACATCAAGCTCAGAATGTCACGTTGTATCTGTCAGATCACACTGTGACACTTGATCATTTCATGTCTAATTTGATGAAGCTGTTGGTTTGCCAGACACTGGATCACTTTGACGAACTCGTCACTAGTTTCATGTATAATTGATCTCAAAGCAATAATTATTGTTCAGAATATTATGTATTTAAACATATTTTCATCCAATACAGTAGTTATCTAGTAAACTGATATGTGTTCATTCATACAATTAGAAATGCCTATCTAGATTATAGAATAAAGCCATGAATTTCAAAACTTATTTTTGGTGGATGAAGCAGTGAATTAGTGATTCAGAATATAATTTCTGTGAGATACTTGACAAATTCATGGCCAAGTTTACACATAGTTCATGACATTCTTATTGTTAAGTTCAGAGTATCATCAGGTTTCAATTAGCTCACACTGTTACAGTTTATACATGCTAGTTACTCACTTTGCAGTTCAAATACTACTGGGTAATAATATAATAATTCTTATTTAAACTCAACTGACTGCGTGTGGTGTTGGACAGTGCCAGATGATGAGAAGATGGGGAAGAGAGCAGGGCAACAGCTGGAGGAGTTCAAGGAGCTTGTCTTCCCAGCTGGCTACACACCCGGGGTGAAACGCAAGGTCGGTCTCTGGCTTGTATTTAGACTCCAATATTGTTGCATCAGTTCTGTCGTAGGTCCGTCATAATTATATATTAATACTTGAAGAAAATGATGTGTCTTGGCGATACATTTATATATCTTAATTTGTTTTTTTAAAGAATTCACAAGATATGGATCTTACAGTGACATATGATAATAAATAATGTTGCTTTGATAATAATACTGTATTTTATTTTTACACTTATATTCAGGGTACAACTCTGTTCAAGGGTGTTGGACAATGAAATGCAAATAATTATAGTAATGATTAAAGGGAATAAAAACATCTATGGCTCGAATTCATGTTATATTACATCCTGCTATCTATTTCCACATCCACCATGCCAAAAAATTCAGTGAATTAGAAATTCCAAATTTTATGGTGTGCATCCGGACATTTTCGAATATGCATATTTTTGGCGCGCTTTTCGGGATGCCGAGATGTGACGTCACTTATGACTCAAACTCGCATCAGGTCGACCCTTTCCATGCATTCAGAGCATGTTTACAAGTATAGCTTTTGGGTCGAAACGAGCGTCAGAACGAGTTATTGTGCAATATTCCGACGTAATACAAACACTAGTCATCATAGAGGAACAAGCAGTTATCTTATGGTTCCACATGAATCAAATTTTATTCAAAACAACGAATGCGAATGGGCCTACAAGTCGACTAGGTTTTGCCGAGCTTGGGCTCGTTTTCAGAATAATTATATCGAATGCAACCAACAGGAGATAATCTACACCAATAAACATAAATAGCAAACATATATTGTATCCAGCTACATAAAGTAACATGTATAATCTCATAATATCACTAGAATATCGATATATGAAGGAGTTGTACAGTTTATCATAACAAGTTAAATCAGTCAGAGTTTCCGTTGGTCCCGCTTGCTCAGTGGGTAGGCGCGTTGGTTACTTGTCATTTATTTTACAATCGGGCGACGCCGGTTCAATCCTGACAGCATGCAAACCTTTGATTTTCTATACACTTTTTGTTTATGTTTTCACGAAGTAATATAAACAAAATCATTTTATACTATAATGCACTGTTTATAAATAATTTATATTTTTGTAGTAATTATTTATTCAGCTGCACAAGCTCGGCGAAACCTAGTCGACTTGTAGGCCCATTCGCATTCGTTATTTTGAATAAAATTTGATTCATGTGGAACCGTAAGATAACTGCTTGTTCCTCTATGATGACTAGTGTTTGTATTACGTCGGATTTTGCACAATAACTCATTCTGACGCTCATTTCGACCCAAAAGCTATCCTTGTAAACATGCTCTGAATGCATGGAAAGGGTCGGCCTGATGCGAGTGTGTCATAAGTGACGTCACGATACCACGTGATCGCCTAGCTCATTAAAATTTCATTTTCCGCGGGAATCGCTTTACAGACGGGCTTAAAATCGAATTGATGCTACAAATGTATTTTTCTGTAATTGTCAAATGTTACATATAATGTTAAACTTTGTGTACACATGGAAAATGGATTTTAGCTATTGCCTTATTTTTATTTCCTTTAATATAGCTACTAAAATGTGAGTAATAAAATTAAACGTATAAAAAGGCTAACATTTCATTAAACAAATATGTTTAATGAATATAATTTTGATTTATTATTTAGAATAAATAATGCTAGTGATAAAAAAATGATGTTGCGATAATAGATGTTGCTGTGGTAACAAATGATGTTACCATGATAATAAATTATGTTGTTGTTTTAGGCAGAGGCAGTGGACGTAGATGTCCAACAGGAGGCCCGAGCTGGCAAGGTCAGTGCACTGGATGGTGTATGGACTGAACGTGCAATTGTTTCTAGCCTTTGTAAACCAGAAACTGAACTTTAACTTGGATCATTGAAGTTTATTATTGTGTTAACCTGTGCAGTGGCGTGGCTGTTATTGTGTTAACCTGTGCAGTGACGGGGTTGTTATTGTGTTAACATGTGCAGTGGCGTGGTTGTTATTGTGTTAACCTATGCAGTGGTGTGGTTGTTATTGTGTTAACATGTGCATTGGTGTGGTTGTTATTGTGTTAACCTGTGCAGTGGCATGGTTGTTATTGTGTTAACCTATGCAGTGGTGTGGTTGTTATTGTGTTAACATGTGCAGTGGCGTGGTTGTTATTGTGTTAACCTATGCAGTGGTGTGGTTGTTATTGTGTTAACATGTGCAGTGGCGTGGTTGTTATTGTGTTAACCTGTGCAGTGGTGTGGCTGTTATTATGGTAACCTGTGCAGTGGCGTGGCTGTTATTGTGTTAACCTGTGCAGTGGCGTGGTTGTTATTGTGTTAACATGTGCAGTGGCATGGCTGTTATTGTGTTAACTTGTACAGTGGCGTGGCTGTTATTGTGTTAACCTATGCAGTGGTGTGGCTGTTATTGTGTTAACATGTGCAGTGGCGTGGTTGTTATTGTGTTAACCTGTGCAGTGGTGTGGCTGTTATTATGTTAACCTGTGCAGTGGCGTGGCTGTTATTGTGTTAACCTGTGCAGTGGCGTGGCTGTTATTGTGTTAACCTGTGCAGTGGCATGGTTGCTATTGTGTTAACCTGTGCAGTGGTATGGCTGTTATTGTGTTAACCTATGCATTGGTGTGGCTGTTATTGTGTTAACATGTGCAGTGGCGTGGTTGTTATTGTGTTAACATGTGCAGTGGCATGGCTGTTATTGTGTTAACTTGTACAGTGGCGTGGTTGTTGAAGTGTTAACATGTGCAGTGGTATGGTTGTTATTGTGTTAACCTGTGCAGTGGCATGTCTATTATTGTGTTAACCTGTGCAGTGGCGTGGCTGTTATTGTGTTAACCTGTGCAGTGGCGTGGCTGTTATTGTGTTAACATGTGCAGTGGTGTGGCTATTATTGTGTTAACATGTGCAGTGGCGTGGGTGTTGTTGTGTTAACCTGTGCAGTGGCGTGGTTGTTATTGTGTTAAACTGTGCAGTGGTGTGGCTATTATTGTGTTAACCTGTGCAGTGGCGTGGCTGTTGTTGTGTTAACATGTGCAGTGGCGTAGTTGTTATTGTGTTAACCTGTGCAGTGGCGTGGTTGTTATTGTGTTAACATGTGCAGTGGCGTGGCTGTTATTGTGTTAACCTGTGCAGTGGCATGGCTGTTATTGTGTTAACCTGTGCAGTGGCGTGGTTGTTATTGTGTTAACGTGCAGTATCGTGGTTGTTGAGCATTTACTCTCCAGGCTCTAATCCTCTTGCTGCATTTTCAAAACAATTTTGTTCACTCCGGGTTGCTTCAGTTCACTCAGTTGAATAAAGGAATACCTGACTATACAGTCATTAGACAGTAGTGGATGTATATGGACAGTCTTCCCGCAGTAACTGCAACATGGTTGAAAGATAAAGTACTTAGAGCAGTCCTAAGGATAGATACTGCGCTATACGAGCTTAATTTTACTTACACATTATCAGTGTTAGCATTAAAACATGTAATTATCATGTGTTTGAAGATGGTGTGCAATTAAATTTTCATTTATTTTTCCAACATGATAAACATTTTCACCGATTGTGGTATATTAGTACAATGTTTAGGTGGTAAATTATAAAAAAAATCACTGCACATTTAAGTGCCATGTTCTGTACGTTGTCACATGATCATGTTGACAGTTGAGCAAGTTGACGGTGCCTGTACTGAAGGAATACTGCAAGAAGACAAACATCCGCTGTGGAGGCACAAAGAAAACCGATCTTGTCACTGCCATCAACTCTCACTTGGGGCTCTGACACCTCACTCCAACCAGATACAGTTTCAGGGAAGGCAATGCAGAAATCACACTGATCTCATGCCATGTTATAGTCTATAACACATAATGACATACAAACAAATCTGTTGATTCCAATGATGAAAACTAGAGAACAAAAACAAAACCAATCTGAATGTTTGTAGCCAGCCTTTTCATAGCTAGACTTCTTTTTTATTTTGTCAAATACAAGCAAGAGAGCACTGTTTCAAAGACATCACACAAGGAAATGCACATACAATATTAGAAGGCACACACAGGTGACAAAAGCTCCACACTCATTTTAAAAACATGATCTATTTTGAACTAGACAAAATGTATCGGGTATCTGAAATAAAAATATTTACAATTACATACAAATACTTTTGTTAATACTAATGTATTTTGATTACAAATACACTAAAAGTATTTGTGTTTCCAAATACCTTCACAGTCTTCATATTCTGTGGATCACTGGGGCAAAATGACTAATCTTTTCTCATTGCGTGATCATAAGTGATAAACTGACTGATGTAATTAGATGATACGTGACACATCGATGATTAACACAGTGTAATGTATGAAGATAAATAAATGATCACTATTTTCACTATCCACAAAATTGTGTTTGAGTATTGTGAAGTAGATGACATCAGCCAGTCTTGGCTGGGTGATTGTTAGTGTTTGCTGACTAATGAAGCCAGTAGTTGCAACTGGGTCACACTTGAGTCATGATCCAGTCACACTCAAGTCACATCTGGGTCACACTTAAGTCATGACCCAGTCACATTCGAGTTGTGACTGGGTCACACTCGAGTCATGGTAATCACAATAGTTGTTTCCAGTACGGGGACGTTACTGTACTTGAGAATATTCTACTTGCCGTGGTTGACAAAGGGAATATACAAAGAGGGAAAGACTTTGGAGAACAGGGAACATCTTATTGCCTGCTAACAACAACACCACACTAACGTTTGCAATGGCTAAGTACATATGACGAGTGTGAATGTATACATACAGAATACCTTAGAATCATGCAGTCTTTGATCACAAGTTATTATTGTTAACAGAAAAAATTGCCTACACGCCCAGTTTTATACTTTGGCTAGATGATTTCAGAAGCCGCACTGTTTCTTGAGCAATGACAGCGTCAGGTGTACGTTAGGTGTTGGCAATTCATGTCCACGAGAAGTCATTGTCTGATTCATCGTCAGTGAAATCTAGTGGTAGTGGTGGTGCTGCGCTATGCTCGTGCTTTCGAATTTCATCATCTGAGACATGGGGTGAACTTCCTTCTACCCACTCCGCAAACCTACATCACAGAGGGGGTGTCGCATTTGAAATAATGTCAGCTGCACTGACTGAGATGGTGTCACCCTCTGTTGCATGGGTCCACCAATCAGCTGCCTAGCTTCAACTGAAATTAAATGTAAAGTGGCAGCCTTGTGCACTGCAAGGGAAGTATTTCTCACAGCTAAGAACGCTGAACACCACAGTTGTGCCTAGATAGTAATAAATACAATGTCAATACACAGACAAGTAATTTCATCATAATAAAATGTCCACATATTTTAAACATACAAATAACAACATATTCCAACAGTCACAAAAAACAATAAATTTCCAGTTTTATCTCGATCTCAAGTACTGCAAGCAATAAAACAGTTTTCCCGCATCACAATCAAAATGATCATTATGTGGGTGACCTGCTACAAGCTTAGCTTCACCTACATTATTGACAAAAGTAATATATGTATACTACATTACTAGGGCGGCATGACCTCTGTTAGGTCACAAATTCCCGCATACAGGTCTCACTTATGTTTTTTTCAAAGAAAACATCTGAGGCCAGAATATCAACAAAATATATGTCAACAAAAATATAACAGAAAGTCCTAATGCTGCACATGTTCGACATCATTTTCATGACTTGACAGACTTTGTTGCTAGGCAACAGGTCACATGACGCCAAGAGAAGGTATATAGGTTTACAAAAACAACTGGGTCAGAAGAATTGCAGGAGCAAAAAGAAGCAGAAAAAATGGAGGAGCTGAGAGATGAGGCTGGAGTGAAAGAAAGCTTTAAGAAGAAGCCGGTGAGGAGTTGACGAAGTGGGTGGGACAGGATGGGAGGAGAACGGCTGGCAGAGAAAGTAGATGCCCGGAGAGTGGAGGGGAAAAGGAGGCGAGGAAGATCTAGACTGCGATGGGAGGATTGTGTAAAGAGAGACTTGGAGGGATTGGGAGAAGAGTGGAGAAAGAGAGCAAAAGACAGAGGGAGTGGTGACAGATGGTGGAGAGCAGTGCAAGATCAGTGAGGGAAAAGAAGGAAAAAAGATAAGAGAAACCGAGGATGGGAATTAAGGCGAGCCTCAGCCCTGACAGACAGGGAAACGAGAACAGAGAATGAATGTTGCTGTGCCTCACCTGTGAGGACTCTTGAGCCTGCTGACGGTGCGCCAGGTGTCACACTCAGGACTGTGACAGTACTCCTTGAGTTGTGACAAGGCCTTCCTTGTCTCCTCGCACCCTTGCATTATATATTCATCTTCTGTAAGACGACGCAACTTGGGCGGGAACCGACGTCTCCTGGCAAAACAAATGTCACATCATTATAAGGAATTACCAGTCATAGCATTCATTAAGGATCATCTCAGAACGTCCACATCTGATATTTAAAAAAATTACTTTTGATTGGGCGGGGTCAGAGGCAGTCTTCGTCTCGAGTCGGACGTTGATATTTTACTCTTCGGACTGATAGAGTTTATTTATTGATATCATCATATCAGAACTCGGAATAAATTTACTTGACCTATAAATACGATACATATACAATGAATAACATAAGTAATAGATAAGGTCGGGAGACTCCCATTAAGATATATAATATCGCTAGCATAGGAGCATAAATATAAACAACAAAATTTACATGACACAAATCAGAATAACACGACTTGTTTCTATGGGTGATAATTATCAACATACATACAATACAAGGACTGATTATATGTACTCGTGTACACGTTGATGTAAATATGGATGTACGTGTACATATCAATGTTTACAAACTTTCGTTTGGGGGATGGGGGCTGAGGCAGATGAAAGTAGTTTTGTCTGACACACAAAAATGTGGCATTTTTACGCATTCAGACAGTTAGAAAATGTCACCCAATTTATCTGTTGTGTTATCTACATTGGTTAACTTGGTAAAGCAAATTGCTGGCCCAATATTTAGCCTTCAACAAACTTCAGTAATTTTGTCTGTTGTGAGAAAGCAACGGAAGTTGACAACATCACCACAGAAACATATACATAATTGCATCAATCACTCACATGAAGATTCCAATTATGAGAATAAGTTAATAGCTTGTCTGACATCTTACATACAAAATCTGCAAAAAAGAACTAGCATATCACAGATAGTGTGGACACTAGGCGGCCTATTTTTCAGCAAAATTAATTTGAAATGAGACGTGAAAAATCTACCTGCAAGACACATTAAACGGACTCGGACAGTTTATCTACCCAGAATTAACAGTAAATGTTCAACACAACGTCTGTTGTTGGGAAAGTTGAACATCAAAGGGTACTGCAGTTAACTCAGCCTGACCCGGCCGTGTTGCCAATAAAGCTTGTTTTGAAACTGGATGATTTGTTTACTATTTGAACATGTTCTCATGGTCGTATCTTAAAACTGCGATCATTGTTAAGGGCTTACTAAACAGAACTTGGCGGGCAGTATACCTTCAACATAGTTAGTATAGTCTTAAGAACATTATATTATTAATAAATGAAAACCTAGGAACAGACTGTCTCCTTTTAAGCATGAATATGGGAAGAAAAAACGACCACTGACCAGCAGACGCGAAACGACTGGAAACAGTTCGTTGGAAAGTTACGGATGGTCACTATGATGATGATGGTTGCCACGGAGACGACGGTGAGCTGCGTGCCGAAGTAAACGAGCGTGAGAGCGGCCAGTTGGAGCGTCCACTTGATGAGAGAGAGACTGCGCGGGTCAGTCACTGGACCCTTGTAGTAGCACACGGCGAAGCTGACCAGTCCAGCTGTAGCGAAGTAGCCAAGGACGTAGTAGGAGTATGACTCGATGATGGCGTAGATGTTTTCCCACACGTACTGGAGTGCCCAGAGCGCCACTGACCAGCCCCCGACTAGGACCACATAGGCTCCGTAGCGCTGGACACAAACAGACACAGGTGTCAGTAGGCACATGTAATATTTATTAATAGTAAAGTATTAATTCCCACTTCATGCGTTGTGCACTGTACAAATAAAATTGTACAAAAAGTGCTAAAACTATTGATATAAGTTGTAGAGTACAATAACAAATATTCAAACAAATACACATAATAAATAAACGTATCTTTGCTGCACAAATATTTCAAACTTCAGTGCATTCAAGTCCACTGGAACAATATCTTAGATGAATATATCTCCTTCAACTTTTCTAAGAAATTATATCAACATCTCAGTGTTTTTAGACTGTAAATATAAAATATTTAATAACTATTATTTATTTTGTAAGAAAATTTTCAAGATCCTGAAAAAGTCTCAACAGGTTGAAATGGGGCTATTTGAATTTGCTGAACTTGAGTGGGTCATAAACTCTTCCTGCTTGAGTCATGTAGCACTGGGTGGTGTTTCATATCAATCCATTTGGAACAGGAAGCAATATATGCATGCCAAAATGTTGAAACAATGACTTGGTCAAAAAGACTCACCATCTTGTTTTTGTGAATTCATTTCCGTGCACATAAACAAATGTATTTGTGACAGTGTTACATCATGATAACTTTTAAAAATGGTTTTTAACTGTTTTTACAGTTAATGTTCTTACATTAGTTATGTTAAATGTTCTTATGTGTAGAAATATATCGGGTCACATGTCAACTTACCTTAGGAATGAATCTGCTGAGAATGAAGACGACTATGAGTAAGGACGCCAAAAGACCTATGCTCACCCCTGTGCCATAGTATAACATGACATTCCTGTAGCAACGAAACAAAAAACATTATTAATATTATGTAAACATAAGAGGCTTTTTCAAACACACACACACACAAAACATAACTGGTAAATAGTTGCGGCAGTATGACAGCTACAGATGTATTAAGGTGAAAACAGCAACATATTTGCCCCACATTTATTTGATACAATGGATACTAGATTACAGTCTGTTTATTTTATTTGTATTTTCAATTACTCGCAGAATTAATAGAATTTAGAGTCAAAATAGTCTGAGATGTACTGCATTTTTCTCAACAGACGCGCAGTGCGCGAGTGCAAGGGCGTTGGTGCACGTCTATTAGTTCACCTTAAGACATACGTAGCTGTGAGGGATGGGCGGACACACAAATGGCATCCACGTCACACACAGGCAACTCTAAGGTAGGCAATACGCAACGACAGATTCAGCACATCTACCAAATTCCAGCGCTTGATTGACGGAACACGACAGAAAGCACGAGTAGAGACTGCTTCGATTATTCGAGCGATACAAAACGGACAATCATTCTGCTAGTCCGACTCGGCAGCATTGCCTGTGGTGATGTCAGCAACATCTGATGGGCTGGTTGCTTTGTGACAAACACATGACCACGTTTGAGCGGGCTTAGTGACATGAGTTCACAATGAACAGGCTTCATATTTGGCATATTACTTGACAAGAATGTCAAGTTTATGTATACAAAGTTTCAAATATCATTTCACTTAGTCTTTAAAGTTTAAGCTATGAAAGATGTAAATAATTAGACACACCTGCTCAAGCGGTCGGCAGTGAAGAACAAGATGATGCCAGCCAGGAAACAGGCGAGAATCTGAGGGTCAACAGCTACAAGAGAGCAACAGAATGGAAGTAACACGATACACTGTTATTATTACACTGTAGGTCTACTTGCTGTGCAAAGCACTCTGCTACTTATATCAACAACGAGTATGGTTGGAGTGTTATTACAGTAGTCCCCTCTTATAAGGCCACCTTCGCCGACAGCCACCCGGATTACGCAGCCATATTTTTATTGCACAAGTCTAAGTAACTAAGTATATGCGACTGTCTCAGTTGTTAGATATTATACTTGGTTGTCCTGAACAAGCACGACCATTATTTTGAGACTCGTTCTCATAATGAAATGGCTAAAAACTTGCCAATAAATGTGGAAAGAAAACGTACGTTTAATAATCAATTGTATGCTGTAGTTGGCCTGAGTGTCAACACCGATGCAAGTGTCATTGAAGAGAGCCAGTGAGACTGTGTTTGTCTTCCAGGGCATCAGATTGAGCCAACTCTGACTTGCCTCCACCCTCTGACGCCATACGTCTGACGCACTCGGACCGCGGTACAGAACATAATGACTGTCATCAATACGCAAGCACAACTGAAAGACATACAGAGACATGTAGGGCATGAAGTCATAACTGAAAGATATACAGAGACATGTAGGGCATGAAGTCACAACTGAAAGACCTACAGAGACATGTAGGGCATGAAGTCATAACTAAAAGACCTACAGAGACATGTAGGGCATGAAGTCATAACTGAAAGACATACAGAGACATGTAGGGCATGAAGTCATAACTGAAAGACATACAGAGACATGTAGGGCATGAAGTCATAACTGGAAGACATACACAAACATGTAGGGCATGAAGTCACAACTGAAAGATATACAGAGACATGTAGGGCATGAAGTCACAACTGAAAGACCTACAGAGACATGTAGGGCATGAAGTCATAACTGAAAGACATACAGAGACATGTAGGACATGAAGTCACAACTGAAAGATATACAGAGACATGTAGGGCATGAAGTCATAACTAAAAGACCTACAGAGACATGTAGGGCATGAAGTCATAACTGAAAGACATACAGAGACATGTAGGGCATGAAGTCATAACTGAAAGACATACAGAGACATGTAGGGCATGAAGTCACAACTGAAAGACCTACAGAGACATGTAGGACATGAAGTCATAACTAAAAGACCTACAGAGACATGTAGGGCATGAAGTCATAACTGAAAGACATACAGAGACATGTAGGGCATGAAGTCACAACTGAAAGATCTACAGAGACATGTAGGGCATGAAGTCATAACTAAAAGACCTACAGAGACATGTAGGGCATGAAGTCATAACTGAAAGACATACAGAGACATGTAGGGCATGAAGTCATAACTGAAAGACATACAGAGACATGTAGGGCATGAAGTCATAACTAAAAGACCTACAGAGACATGTAGGACATGAAGTCATAACTGAAAGACATACAGAGACATGTAGGGCATGAAGTCATAACTGAAAGACATACAGAGACATGTAGGGCATGAAGTCATAACTGGAAGACATACACAAACATGTAGGGCATGAAGTCACAACTGAAAGATATACAGAGACATGTAGGGCATGAAGTCACAACTGAAAGACCTACAGAGACATGTAGGGCATGAAGTCATAACTGAAAGACATACAGAGACATGTAGGACATGAAGTCATAACTGGAAGACATACAGAAACATGTAGGGCATGAAGTCACAACTGAAAGATATACAGAGACATGTAGGGCATGAAGTCACAACTGAAAGATATACAGAGACATGTAGGGCATGAAGTCACAACTGAAAGATATACAGAGACATGTAGGGCATGAAGTCACAACTGAAAGACCTACAGAGACATGTAGGGCACAAAGTCAAAACTAAGACATATATACACATATGCAGGGAATGCAGGCACAACTGAAAAACATAAAACTACATAGAGCACTGTTTTTTTTACATGTTCTCATGTATTGTCTATTGTACTTATTTATCTATTTATGTATTATTATATTTTTATATACAGGTCCGCTATGGAAATAAGATGATTGCACTTCTGCAGTTTCTTTCTAGTTCTCCTATTTTTATGGCGTACAAGTCTGTGAGCTGTGATGTGTTGTAAATAGTATACTACTACTAGTGGCAGGATGCACTCACAACCAAAATGCATAGTTTAACTTTGTGATGACATTTTTAGTTAAACCCATGTGATCGTCACTAAGCCCTTACAGTGACACTCCTCCAGATGCGAGATATGCGCTGCTTTAGTTCCTTCCCATGGCAGTAGATGTCCAGTCGTGCATGTATCTTCTCCACCTGAGACGTGGCCTTCAACTGCGTTGTACTCAGTGAGAATATGTTTACTGCAAATCACAAAACAATAGCATATTACAGTATGCAAAAGTACCATGATGTGATCGGAGTGACAATGTTTCGAGTTTATTTTTATTTCCTCAATGTTTCCTTATATCAGTTACCACTGGGTGTTTGTCTCTGCTGCGAAATTTAAAGGAAAATCAAAAAAAAAAAATTATCCAGGGAGCCATGAAACCCCCAGTTGTGATTCTAGAGGTCTGTGATCAAGATTTACAATATCTGGATGGTCCAGTTTTCTGACATAGTCAGAGAAAATGTTAACATTGCCACCAATGGGAATGCTCCCACTAGTGGTTGATATAAAGCAAATCTATTTGGAGTAACACATCTGGGCAGAGTGAACCTTATATGCAATGAGGGTTTGTTATTCCAGATTGAATTCAGGTTAAAATTGTATGATTGAGAACGGGCAGACTGAGTAAATTTTGTCGACTCCGAAATCAGGTCAGGAGACTGACAAGAAAGGCACACAAACAATATGAAAAAGATATCGAAAATCAAATAAAACAGGATCCTAAGAAGTTCTGGCAATATGCGCAGGCAAAAAATTAAGACAAAAATGGGAATACCCAACTTATATTAAAAAGCGAAGACACGGATGATCTGAAAAAGACAGACTTGAAAATAATTTCCCCTCAGTATTTACGAGAGAACCAGAAGGAGACACTCGGAGGACCCAACAAGATGTCATAACACAATTGAATCTTGCAATATGAACAATAACAAAATGCAACAAGTATTTCTTTAGCGATGCGCCGTACAAGCAATAAAATACATGTATATTAATACCAACCCACCAATAGTGGCATTAATAATATTAATATTTTTTTAATACCAACCCATCAATAGTGGCATTGAAGCTAAAGAAACTAGACGTTCAAATCACCAGGACCTGGTCCTGACGGCCTCCATCCTCGTGTCCTAAATGACTTGGCAGAGAGTATCAGCCTTCCACTACCCATCATATTTAACACGTCGCTGAAAACAGGCAGACTATCCACAGACTGGAACACAGCAAACGTATCTGCATTTCACAAGAAAGGATGCACAAATCAAGTCAGTCTAATGAGCACAGCAGGGACAATTATGGAGGGAATACTCAGATACCATCACTGAAAAAATGAAAGATACTAATGACCTGTCGAGTGACAAGCAATTTAGTTTTATCAAAGGTTGGTCGACAGTTCTCCAATTACTGAAAGTACTCGACTCATGTACTGGAACATTAGATAAGGGTGGATTTATTGATGTGATTTTATGAAAGCATTTGATGTTCGAAGTTCCACATTTACGACTTATAGAGAAACTCCAGAGCTATGGAATTCAAGGAAACATTCTAACTTGGATCTGCTGGCCTATAGAAGACAATGTGTAAGGAGGTGACATGATTGAAATGTGTAAGATTTTAACAGAGACAGTGTTTTCCCCGGTATATGACGTTTTTCTATGCCGCCTCGCCCAAAATATGCCCAAATTGCTGCCTCGTTGTTATTTCGTGTGCCCATTTTTTCGTTCTTTTGCAATATATTCAGCGTCGGCAAGTGGCACGAAATGACACCACAAAGTCACTAATATTCTTGCAAAATCGCAGATTTGTAGCAACATCGTTTAGTGATCTAGGTTTTACCTCTTCGAATTAACCCCATTGGACAACGTGAATGACATCACTTGTCAGTTGTCCAATCACGGAATATTCCTGTGGGATCCCGGTGTCTCGAATGGGGACACCTTGCAGTTTCGACATACTAGAAAACTAGACATTCATGTAACATGGCGCCAAAACGGTAACTGCGTTTGGGAGACATGCAGAACTCACAAGAAGAAAAAAACAAAGAAAATGGTAGCTGAACAAAGATGTCTTTTTCGCTCAATTTTACTATTATAGTACGTGCCCACATTAACTCAGAATGCTGGTGTAGCTGATGTTGAATTTCTGGTTTATGATGGTGGCAGGAGTAAAAACGTGCAGGCTGATGCCGATGGCACAACGTCACTAGTTGGCATTTGTGTGGGATCCGGACTCTGTTGAAGCCCAAATAAAAACCATGCATTCTATTCACTTGTCGGCACTTGTATCGGACCTTTTTGAAGCCCAAATAGCAACCCGGTTTGCGTTAGTCTGCACCGCTGCATGCGGCCATGTGTTACCGCACAGCTCGTAAAATGAGTGATATAGCAGCGTATGTTGATACAAACCGGGGCGCTATTTACGCCTCAAATGGGTGTAAGACGCAATATTCTTAAACATAAATATGCCTAGGATAATGCTGAACGATGGAAGTATCTTACCGATGTATCAAAGTTAGGCAAAACTCAAGTTATAACGGTGAAATCGAGGTGGGTCCAGATTCGACACAAATCAAATGCCCACAAGTCTATTCAACTAAAGTTTTATGCATTTTTTTAAACAAAATAAGGAATGTGATTCGTGAAATATCTTTGTGCTAAATATATAATACATATTCCGACAAAGTTGTGCAAACAAATTTTTTAGAAAGTTGATTTGAGTGAAGTACTTAGGAATATAAACCACCGAAGTTCACATCTCATAAAAGATGCCTATTGTCCAAAACCGTGTATACTAACGGGTTATCAATAACTTGGGCTAGAAAAGGTCTAGGTTTAGGGAAAAAAAACATCACCACAACCAAGTACCAGTGGTCAAGTGGAAACCACACCTCAACTAAGTACCAATGGTAAAGTGGAAACCACACCTCAACATGATGAAACAATCATGATTATTGACTTTTATCAATCATGATTACTACATTTACAAGTAGTGTCTAGTTGTTTTATATCTTCCCCTCTATATTCAAGAGTATAGCTTAAAATATAACTCAGAATGCACAATTTTTAAGCTAGTTTAAAAATCTCTGGGGGAATATCCCCGTAGCAACGCTTCGCGCCTGTGGCGCTCGCGCAGCCCACCACTACCACCTCGCCCAGCATTTTACCCAGGGGAAACACTAAGAGAAATATGATACAGCAGTGTCATCACACTTCATAACTTTGAGGGGTAATGAATCATATATGAGAGGGCACCATCTAAAAATATTCAAAGGACAATGTCGGTTAAACATAAAAAATTCACTTATAACAGTGCAGTATTTTTTAGGCAAGCGATCGCTCTCGCTCCCTACCACTCGCACTAATCGCTCATCTAGGGAGTGATTTATCGCTTGCGCTAATTGCCATTATCGCTCGCACCACCAGACCTGCTGCATGTGGTGCCCTCTAGTGGCAAAATATACACCAATTTCTCTTGGCCATTTGTTTGAAAGAAAGTCTGCTTTTACGTAAATTAGCGTTCGCACGATCTCTGCATGGGCTATAGGTGTGCAGCAGTAGCCGCAGTGCTGACAGCTAGCGTCCGTCCCATAAACAAAACAACTTAATCATCAGCGTCGTTACACTGGTGTCATTTTCTGTAACATCATCGCTAGCATTGCCTGTCTCAATGTTTTATCAACATGCAACTTTTCAATCTGTGCCAACGCTTGATGTCCTGAATTGACCCAATCGAATTAATATTGCATAATGGATACCGCTATGGCATGGCCTGCTTTGATTGCATTTTGGCATGACTGGGCAGTGGTGTGACCAGACTGACAAATAGCTAAATTATTTGGCATATTTAGGCGAGCGATATATATCGCTCGTCTGGTTTTTTTAAACATGAAGCACTGCTTATACACTGATGCACGGACGTATGGAACAGCCTCCCACTGTCTGTGGTAGAGGCTCCATCAGTCCAGTCCTTTGAGGGAAATTAGACAAATTATGGAAAAACCACCCAATTAAGTTCGACTACACAGCCCCACCCCTATTATGGAACAACTCATCAGACGCATGTGCATCATACAGTTTGTATGGCACAGCCTAGAGTAGAAGCCAGAAGAGGATCATCATAATCATCCTTTTGGCGGCCACAATCAACTTGCTGATTATTCTGCCGTTCTTTGGGGGTTGCGAGGAGCTAGAATTTGATTTTGCCAAGAGAAGAATATCTAGAGTGACAGACCTATGTATGAGTTAATGACCAGCTTAACCAAGTCTAAGTTAAGTTAACCTGAATTCAACCGACAGTGAGAACATGGCCCATGGCCTGGGCCACAGCGTTTCTTATTCTGTCTTTTTTTCCTTATTCCTGACACAACATCCTGATGCTGAACAGAAGAATGGCTTCGGCAAACATTTGGTATTGTAATTGTAAAGGCAAAATTGAGGTGGACTCGGATTCTACACAAGTATGGTGATGTTTATCTCAATTAAAAATACAAACCTTTGTTAAGTCGAACAGCCTCTTTAAAAGGATCGTGAACTGGCTGCTCCAAAGATAAGGTGGATGGCGCACAAAATATGAGCGATAATACAAGTATCCAGTTTAAAAACCACATTGTCTCAACTGCAGCTTGATATCAATGTCGTATAGCAGTTTTGCAAACCGTTCTTTTCATGCAGTTATAGTTAACGTAAATAAAGTAGTGTATTTCAACAATCTGAGTTCAATGCATATTTAACATGTTTTGCTTTTATAATCGAGCATCGTTCCCGCGAATGGAGGCGGGTGTGTAGCAAGAAATAATATGCCATTGAAATATGTTTTCGCGGCTGCATGCAAAATAGCCTGGATCATCCAGGTGCCGCGAGATGGGAGCACCGTAGGGCTCCCTTCTTCTTCTCGCGTTTGTTTACTGCCTAGATTTGCAGTGTTGTTGAGCAGCCGCTCCCGGGTGGCTAGGTCCAGCTCGGCGATGCCAGTCTCTCCGTGTGGAGCATCATAGAGAGTGCTTTCACATAGTCCCCAACTGTTCATATTAGCGTTGAAACGTCCAATTCCCGTTCGCAGACGGTTTAGCTTCGTCCAAGCCTTAATTTCGCGGGAGGTCGGAACCTGCACAGTGCATAGGTGGTTCTGGAATGAACCCATGTAGGGAGCTAGGTTGGTTTGGACAGCCAGTCCTCTCTCCATTTGGTTGATATCCAGTGTGCTGTTGTTTCACTGGAGCCCAGACATTTCATGAGTTCATGTACCTGGCTGTTGAAAGGGTGTCGTGACTTCAGGCGCTGTACACCTTTCTGAGCAAACGTTGTATAGTCATGGTCAGTGTTTTTTGCACACTTGCCCAAGGCCAGCACACCTGCTTGCCTTCGGAGTGTCAGTGGTGAAATGCCTGCAAGCACCGATAAGTGTTAATTTTTTGTTGGCTTGGAAGCTGTCTTCTATAGGTCTTGTGTTAGAAAAGTCACTTGATCTGTTGTCGACATTCCGTGTCTGAAGCCAGCTTGCTCTTTTGGCAGTTGCGGGTCGATGATTGGCTCAATGAGTCCATATATGTGTCTCTGCAACCGCTCGTCTCCATAGCTGTGGTATCCTGTTTCGATTCATGCACGTTGACAGGAATATTCCTAGCCAGGTGGTAGCCTTACTCCCAGCGTTAATGATGAACTCTGGGTATAGGCCATCAGGTCCGCCGGCCTTTCCGCTTTTCAGTCGTTTGAGTGCCGTTGTCATTTCTTCTTCAGTGAAGGCCCCTGACAGATTCATGTTGGCAGTTGCTGCTTTCTGTAATGCAAATACAACCATGTGCGCTTTTCTTGTGAAGTTGCGGTCCATGTTTGGTGATTTTCCATTCTGCATGAGTTGCGACGCGATGGCATTAGCTGTCACTGAGCATTTAGTGTGAGTTGATGTTCTGCCAGTGAGGCGGTTGACTGTCTGCCATGCCCTTCGGCTTGAGTGGGTAAAGTCGATTGATTCCACAGTCTCTGCCCAGCGGATCATACGTTTTTCGTCCAGGCACTGGAGCAGGGCGGTGGGTGTCACATGTGTGTGTTTGTTCTTGAAGATGACATGTGTTATTCATAAAGTTTTTGATATTCATTATCCCAGCATGGGGCAGCCTCGAGGGATGTTTCGCTTTGCTGCGTTTGTTAACATGTCGCAGTATGCTTTATAAGTACTGTCTGTATTATTGCAGTCCGGTGGTGGCAGGGACTTGGTGCCCAAGTCTGTGTCTGCAGCAAATGTTTTCCATCGTGCCTTCCGAAAGTTCCATCTCTTAGCAGGTTTGCTTTCTGTTGGCGCCACCAAGAGTGATGGAGAAATGGGTGAGGGTCGATGCTGTGACCATCTTTCTGGTAGTTCTTCTCTGTTTTGATAAGCGAAGGCAAGGTCTGGATTTGATGTTGTGTTCCAGCGTCCGGAGTGAAAGGAGTCTGGTTCCTTCCGGTTGTGTAGTAAGGTCAGATCATTGGCAGATGACCAGTCTGCCAGACATTCACCGTAGCTGCTGTTGTGTCTGTAGCCCCATTCGACATATTGACAGTTGAAATCACCTGCGTATACGAAGGGCGAGCTGACAATAGGAAAAGTTGTTGCTTGCTTGCTTGTTGGTGGCGGTTTGTAACGTTGAAAATGTTCGTGCTTTGTACCTTTACGACGTGCCATTCAGTCTCTGACTGAGGTGGTGACTGGGATACGAGCGACCACTCACAGTCAGCATTGTCGAAGGTTGTAATGCCGTGGTGTTTACTAGCTGTGTAGGCTGCTAGTTCGAAGCCTGGTATGTTTAGCTTGGTTGTTGTTTCGCAATGGGTTTCCTGAAGCAGGATTGCGACTGCCTTGTTGTTGTAGGCTAGGTTTTCAATAATGTTGAGCTTGGCGTTGGTAAGGCCGCCCTCAACGTTTATGTGCAGGATGGTTGCACCTTTGCCTTCGACGGATGTCTCCGCCCGCCCTGAAGAGGGCGCCATGCCAGGCGCAGGTTCACCATCATCATGTTAGCAGTTTGGCAGTAGACTTGTTGATGGCATCAGCTTCCTAACTCGAAGAGTTAATATTGACAGGGGAGAGCACTTGAAGGTTGCCGCCACCTCTCCACAGGTCTCCCGTTCTACCGGCTTTCCCGGCAAAGTCACGCAGCCGGGCGAGAGTTGGTTAAGGTAGCTGCACCGGCTGTCATGTCAGTTGATTTCTTAATTTTTTTCTTCATAGAACATTAGTAGGTGTTAGTATGAACATGTGTACTATTAAAAAAAACCAAGGCACTATCACAATATGTCACCAACCAGTCCTTTAAAAACTAGTATTTTTAGTGTGTCTGTGGAAAGTCCCTTCAGAGTCTTGGAAACTGACGATGTTTCCATAGTGACGATCACGTGTGCGTCAGCCCAGTTCAAACATAAATTAATTCACCATGAATGCAGATCATAATAGTCTGGTTATTCCCATGCCACTATGCTGTTGTATTGTAATTACCTAAATACATCACGCTGTCAAATCACCAAATACTGGCCGTAGTTTTGTTTATTCTCCGACAATGCCCGACCTTAGCCGCCAATTGCAATGACACGTGACTGACCCCAGCAGGTGTCAATCAATCTTGTCTACCACAACAAGTTCAACACATGGCCCTTCGTAACACAATATCATGAGACAACTTGGCGGGAAAACCTTGGGGGGAAATCTCAGTAATAGAAGTGTCTGTCAAATTGTGTTGAAATAAGCCACATGCCAGTAAAAAAGTCACATTTCTAAGCAAAAAACAAGCATCTGGTGACATTTGTATTATTGGTAACAACCAGGAAGTATTACTTAATGTAACTTTTTTTTATAAAAACGACAATACTTACAAAGCCATAACTTGGCATAAGAACTCGACTTGTGTTTACCAAAAATTGCAAGGGATGGTTTTATGTTTGGTGAAGGGGTCGTGCCAAAAATGCAGTACGGATTTTTGCTGTCTTTCAACATTGTAGCAAAATGTTTATGAAGCTGTATCAAACTTAATATGCGTATGAATGTCAATAACATGTTTGTACTTACAAGCATACAAATTTTTCTTTTGCGAGTTTCTCAAAATGAAATAAAATGTCATTTTAATGTGATTTTTGACATATTTAAATATCTCTAAACAATATAGAACATCAATTCGTTTTGGTCTGGAGTATTGTTTAGTATCTGAAGCAAACTCTGAGAAAAAATGGTTAGCTTATCTTCAAAATTTATATTGGAAATGATTAATTCAAAAGAAGCACATAATAGCCGATGCAGCCACCTTAAGCGAGCCTACATGCAAAAGTGATTCGGTGCAATGCAGTAAACGTAAAACAAGATGCTGCAAAATCATAGAAGTGTCAGTGGCTCACAAACATGAAAAATTCATCAACATGAAAAAAAAACCAGTCATACAAGTTTACACCTATACACATGGAGCGATTGTAGAAAAATGTCACATGAAAAAAGTGACAACTTTAAATACTGATAAAATATAGTTGTTTGTATTTATAATACAAGTTGGAATATAAAATACATTCGAGTGAATATTCAGATTCAGACTGTTTATTAGCAAGTAACATTTAAAATGTACGAGGAATTCTTGGCGTTGTGACGTCAACATACGTATTCATCTTAATGTCGTCGACAAAGATCTGAGTTTCGTCATCGACATCGACATCAACCTCTCTATGGCGACACAATTAAGTTGCGAATGCATGCTGAAGTGCACATTACCACCTGTGCAGAATTTCGCGGATACGTGACACTTTAACGACCGGAACAATCGAGTGTCTATTATATTCGCTGGTGACGTCGAGACTCGACTATGGGAATGCAATATGATATATGTCAGACCGTTTACTCCACCGCCTCGAGATGGTCCAGCACTCGGCGGCTATAGGCGAGCGGCAAATCCTCAAAAAGTGCTTTATTTTAGGAGTTTAAATGCCCTCCCCCTACACACATCCAAATGTTATATTGTTGGGAAGCCCTACATCTCCCCGTCACGATTAAGCCTGCTGTACAGTTGCCAAGTGGTGCAATAAGCGTGAATCCAAGGTCAAACAACGTCACCATCAAACGATAAATTTAAGAAATTGGGTGCTTCCGAAAACTTCTTAATATTAGAATGGCCTGACTTGCTGATGGGGCGGTAGAAGCTGCATGCCTCACCTGATGCGAGTACGCCATGCACAAATCTCTTCAGCTTCTCATCCCCAATACCTACGATGTTGAGGAGCGAGTGTTACACATCCAGTGTTGCATACAGCCCCGTAGATAAGTTGATGAATACATCTGGGTGAGATTCAGGCTCGAACGGATTGGTCATGTTGTTAACAACATGCTTGGTCAGAGCTCTCACATGCTCTTCATCCCTCTTCAGTGTGGATGCCAGTACTTCTTTGCGATCCTTGTCTTCAGTACTGCTGGTTAAACCACTCCTTCCTCGCATTGCTTTAGCAAATTCACTCATGATGTGCCTCGTCAATGTCCACCTGATGAGTGCTGGCTTCTTTCTAGTCAGTCCGACTATACCACTGCTTCCCGTTGCATCTCTGATGCCTGTTTTCTCTGTGGCCATGTCGCTCCAGATCCCATTAAGACATCCAGGAATCTGAAGCACTGCAAATTCCCCAGCTTCAAAGGCGCTTTGAACTTCTTGAGGGAGGTTCAACATGTCAAGAATGTAGACTGGAGTCCATCTAGCATAGTTTTGTATGTTTGCAGCAAAGAAATATGGAACCATGGCTCGTTGTGTCTGTAGGTGATGGAATGTTGGTTACTGTAATAGTTGATGGGGAGGCATCTAACTGGAAATCAGTTCTTAGGTGGGGTACCACAGGGATCAGAAGTGGGACCTATATTATTCTGAATATATATCGACGATTTGGACGATGATATAACAAGCAAGGTGTTGAAATTTGCGGATGATACAAAATTGTTTAGAAGGATTAAACGTGATGAAGATAGACAGCATTTACAAGATGATCTTGACATATTGATAAAATGGTCTGAAAATGGCAAATGTTGTTGAATTTTGGGAAATGTAAATGCCTCCACACAGGACATGGGAACAAAGATGTACAATATACAATTTCTGTACTAAATTCAACTATAAAAGAAAAGGACTTAGGGTTAACCATTAGTGCTGATATGAAGGTTTTAGAGCAGTGCCGAAATGCAACTTCAAAAGGAAATCAAATCTTTGGATTAATTAGGCGAAACATAACGTATAAGGAAAAAGAGCTAATAATACCGCTGTACAAAACAATAGTTAGGCCTCATTTAGAATATTGTATTCAAGCGTGGAGGCCTTATCGCAGAAAGGACATATATATGCTAGAAAGAGTGCAGAGGAGAGCAACTAAAATTATACCAAAACTGAGGGATCTTAGTTACGAAATACGCCTAAAAATGTGGTTTAACAACACTAGATACCAGGAGATTGAGAGGAGATCAGATAGAAGTGTTTAAAATATTGAATGGTTATGAAAATATTTATAGAAATATTTTTTTCTCAGTTAAAAAGATAGAAGGACCAGAGGACATGAAGTTACATTAGTAAAGGAGCAGTGTAGATTAGATATAACAAAGTTCTCATTCTCACAAAGGACTGTAAATGATTGGAACAGATTATCTCCTGATTGTGTTGGTGCTAGTAGCGTGAATATATTTAAAAATTAAATCGACACAAACCTTAAAAGGGCGGGATACACCTAGATAAAAAGTATTGGACTCTCGATAAGCCAAAAGGCTTCCTTGTCCACTTGCCATCTAGAGTTAATTTTTCTGGATGGCAATCTTGTTAAATCTTGTTAAATCTTGACTGGACATATCCCAACGCCTGGAATTCCTGCAGCTTTGGCAGCAAGTGCTGCGTTATTACAATACAGACTTCTTCCATGATTGTTTATTGTCCTGACTCAGCCTTGTATGTTTGCACGTGCATGACATGTCCACCATCAGCAAGCGACACGATGCCTTTGGGAATATAAACGCCGTCTTGGAGTGTTTCAGTTTCTGTTTGTGCAGCGCTGGTCATGAATTGCCTCAGGTCATCATGACTCATGTAAAAGCCAGTAGAATGTCGATCAAACTGCGGGATCCAAAGTCGTTGTGCAATTGTGCAGCAAGGCCCATGTGCAGAGGCGTTATGATCTTGGAACAATTGAAAACTATGCATTCAGCAATAGAGAGACATCTACGAACAACCGATGTAGTTTCAGATTCAGTGCTAATCGAGTGATATGCCTCTGCGTTGATCAACCAAAGAATGAACGTCTTGGGCACGAAGGCAGCTGACTTCTGTAAGCTGACCTCGCTTGGTGTTGGGTAGTGATGCGACTGTTCAACTTTAGCTGGCTCAGCCGTCAGAATCGATACCGCATTGTACAGTATGGCCTGTTCGGCAGAGACCTTTTCGTCAGACTCGTCTGTCAGATCACCTGCAAGGTCCGGTGACATCATTTGACGGCGACCTTGTTCTACCTTCGCTCTACACTTACAGCATCAGTTGATAGTGTTATAGCTCATTTTGAAGAGGATACAATAAAGATTGCAGTGGTATATGAAGAGGCATTGTATGTGTAGGCAAATAGATACGCAACCATTATAAACCTAGGCCTACAACGATTGTGGAATGGTGCAATTTGAACAGTCATCATTTAATAGTGATCTTGTTTGACATTCACTACACACATAATGCTCCATTTAATAGCTACACGTTATACCTCATTATAACGGGAAGGCAGTAAGCTTCCCAACGGTATATGAAATGGTCATCAGTAAGGAGGTAACGTAGCTCCACAACCATTAAGATTTTGTAAAGCTTGCGGGATTGTCCTTTCATACAGTATATGATTTTTCTGTAGTCGTGAAGTAGAAACACAGTCGGTGTAACTTTGTGATGTTCGCGGCATTGTAAACATTCGAATATTCGTCATTTGATGGGTGACTTTGTTTTACCTTGTCGTCACTGCTATAATTCCTGGATACAGTAGCCAGATAGCCGTTGTAATATTAAGACGTTTTCGGAAGTGCCCAATTTCTAAAATTGATCGCATTTTGACGGGGAGAAATTGTTCTTTCATACAGTATATGATTTGTCTGTAGTCGTGAAGTAGAAACACAGCCGGTGTAACTTTATGCTGTTCGCGGCATTGTAAACATTCGAATATTCGTCATTTGATGGGTGACTTTGTTTTACCTTGTCGTCACTGTTATAATTCCTGGATACAGTAGCTAGATAGCCGTTGTAATATTAAGACGTTTTCGGAAGCGCCCAATTTCTAAAATTGATCGCTTGATGGTGACCTTGTTTGACTGCACCACTTGACAACTCTACGACATACCTAATTATGACGGAGAGATGCAGGGCTTTCCAATGATACAACATCTGGGTCTGCATGTGAGGTGGTTCAACTGCTCGCCTACTAGGGTGGTTCTGCGAATAAGGCGAAGTGACCGGCAAAGTATCACAACAGCACTGAGACGGCCCGTGTATATTCCGTCTTTTCCTTTTTCGTTTTTCAATTTGCGAATGAAAAACTAAAAAAGCAAACAACAGTCGTTTTTCGTTTTCATATTTGAAGTACGAAAAAACAAATACAATCAATACAAAATTGAGGCTGTACAACGAAGAGCTGCCAGGTATGTCTTTAGACGCTACCACAACACCTCTAGCGTCAAGGACATGCTTTCCTCTCTAGAACAACGCCGCCAATTAGCTCGACTGACCATGCTGTATAACATTTATACCAACCAAGTCAGTGCCACTGGATTGAAGAGAAAGCTGAAGCCACCACCACCACGCCAACGACGCGGCCACAGCCATCAGTTCTCACAGCCGCAGTGTCGCACCCAGTACCATCAGCACTCGTTCCTGCCCAGAACCATCAGGAAATGGAACGACCTTACAGACCTAGTAGTGGAGGCCAACACAGTCGACACTTTTGTGTCAAGGATCTCCAGACTAACATTCAACTGCTTGGGTCCTTAAAAAAGCTTGTTAGAGAGCTGTAGATAACTAGTATTAGTAATAGCTTTTGTAGTTGTTTTATTATTATTTTTTTTCTTTTTCTGTTCTTTTGGGCCTGACACTGCCTTGTGCAGGGTTTATTAGTAGGGTGTATTTTTTTAATCTATTTTGTAGAAGGTGGGTTTTTCTTTCCACATGCCAGATCCCCAGAATAGTGGCAGAATAATCATATATTGATTGTGGCCACTTAACGGAAGAAGAAGATTCGCGGTATTTCTAATACATGTTAGAAAAACAAAATCACAATAAAATAAACCGTTTTCGTTTTCATTGCATCAGGACGGAGAACGAAATATGACTGTAGCGCCACTCGTTTTTCGTTTTTCGTTTTTGCACTTATGTAGCCTCTGCTGCCTTACCGCTTCGACTAGACGGCAAAAGTTGATGGCTTCGGCGGGACAATTCGTTCGACCCACCCGACAAGACCAGACCAGATTCACCCCGACTGCAGTGTTGTAGTTGACTACCACCCCTGGCCTGTGATGTCTGCCAGGGGTAGTGTAGTCAACTACCACCCCTGGCCTGTGATGTCTGCCAGGGATAGTGTAGTCAACTACCACCCCTGGCTTGTGATGTCTGCCAGGGGCAGTGTAGTCAACTACCACCCCTGGCTTGTGATGTCTGCCAGGGACAGTGTAGTCAACTACCATCCCTGGCTTGTGATGTCTGCCAGGGGCAGTGTAGTCAACTACCACCCCTGGCCTGTGAAGTCTGCCAGGGGCAGTGTAGTCAACTACCACCCCTGGCCTGTGATGTCTGCCAGGGGCAGTGTAGTCAACTACCACCCCTGGCCTGTGATGTCTGCCAGGGGCAGTGTAGTCAACTACCACCCCTGGCCTGTGATGTCTGCCAGGGGTAGTGTAGTCAACTACCACCCGTGGCTTGTGATGTCTGCCAGGGGTAGTGTAGTCAACTACCACCCCTGGCCTGTGATGTCTGCCAGGGGCAGTGTAGTCAACTACCACCCCTGGCCTGTGATGTCTGCCAGGGGTAGTGCAGTCAACTACCACCCCTAGCCTGTGATGTCTGCCAGGGGTAGTGTAGTCAACTACCACCTCTGGCTTGTGATGTCTGCCAGGGGCAATGTAGTCAACTACCACCCCTGGCTTGTGATGTCTGACAGGGGCAGTGTAGTCAACTACCACCCCTGCCCTGTGATATTTGCCAGGAGAATTGTGGTCAACTACCACCCCTGGCCTGTGATGTCTGCCAGGGGCTGTGTAGTCAACTACCACCCCTGGCTTGCGATGATTGTGTCTGGTGATTCATTCAGATCCTCGGATAGCTTCTCAGATAGCTCTACAACGTCATCGAACCAGTCATTAATAGCTACGATAGTCTCCACTCGGGCACTCCAGGGTCTCCACCGGTTATGTATTGCTGTTTAACAATGCGGGGCCCCGCATTGTTAAACAACATTGTCATTAGTTTGCCATCATAAACACACGATGGTTTGACATTGGTTTGCCATTGTTGGTTTACCATTGAAAGACGCTATTGGTCCAACAATGGTTGTTATTGGTTTGCCTTTGAAAAAAAAACATTAGCCCATCAATGGTTGTCATTGGTTTGCCATTGAAAAAAACAACATTAGTCCATGATTGGCTTTTTTGATTGGCCCAATGATGATATGAGCCTCGCGTCAGGTATAATGCCAATGTACTCGCCCGATGATTGGGCCAGAGAATGGCCAATGGCCAATGCCGATATAAATGCCAATGAGATGGCTTACCATTAGAAAAAACAACATTGATTCGATAATGGTTATCATTGGTTTGCCATCGTTGGTTTTTGTTAATTAGATTGATCTCACTTGCAGATGCTTGAAATATACAGCGGCGTACATCACGGAGGCACACAAGGCGCCAAGCAAAAAAGCGGAGAAGAATGCGGGAAATGTTGCTGGACGGGCTTTGACGTTGTTTAGTATGAAGATGTTGCTTACTGCTTGCTGCGTTACACTGTTGTTGTACAACTTTTATATACGGGTGCTGTTTGTTTCAGCAGGTGATGTATGTAACAACTGTAAGGTTGCGCAATTCATATCATAGGCTGGCTATAAAAAGTATAAGCTGAGCCGAGGTAGGAGCGTGATGAATGCCGGAGGGGTGGAGGCTCACAACAATCCTCCAACTACGTCCTGTTGAGGCTTACCAAAAGTCACACAGCCAAAACATTGGTGGAATAAACATATATCCAGGCCCTCATAAAAATATGGGGGTTTAGCTACACAAACAGTCTAAATACCAACCCCCCCCCGGTTCCGACACCTGTAGTGTAGTAGGCTGTACTCCTGTAGTCTGTGGATGTTAATTTGTCTAGTTAATACGCTTCAAAGTTGCATTCTGAGATCACACATCTTTTAAGCATAAGTCAATATGTCCCACACACTAACATGTTATATATCACTTTCCTCAACTCCATTGTCTATGACTACATAGAAACATTTCTTAATATAACATGCAATTTTAAGATAACAATTTTAAATTTAACATGGCGCAAAAGACAACAATTAGGCCTATATCCGTGTACCATAGGTCTATTATCCCGCAGGCCGGACCTGACGACCGGTTTTTTTGTAAAAGTATAATATAATTTATTGTATAACATTAAATGCCCAAGTGACATAAGGTAGCAATATATGCTGAACCGCTGACGTTCCGGGGGGGAAATCTCCACCAGCACCCCTCCCGGTCTTCCGATGTCAAGATCCGAGACAACGCGACGAGACAGCGCAATATGGGTGGGAAGCTTGCTGAACCGCTGATGAATATCCCGGATTTCAACAAAGTTGTCAGGTATAAGAGTGTCTAGTGTCACTAAATGTATATAATATATTAATTATGGAGAATATGCCCCCAAGCGCCGAGTCATCTAAACTTACACAGAAGGCTTTTGAAGAACTAAACCAGATTAGTCGGGAAGTTTGGCGGTGGTCGTTTTTATCACGTCGGGTTACCTGCCTCTATCCAACTTTCTTGTCGAAAATGTTATGTTTGGTCCGCGAGTGCTAACCCGAGGTTGAAAAGACAATAGGAGCCGATCAGTCTCACACACAGAGACCCTGGGCTTGGTTTCCGAGGATTTTGACACAAAAGAAGTTGCCTTATTATTATTACTGAGAGACTGAAGGAGGGGGTCAGACATAGGAATGATGAATTAGCCCTCATTGTGCTATGTAGGCTGGAAGGGGTGAATGACCTTGTCGCAGAGCACGCAAGATGTCACAATGATTGCCGAGCAATTTTTACATGGTCGACACCTTCGAGGTATTGCTGGGCGCAGTGGCGGTGAATCACATGAAGTGAAGTATGCAGCGTTTACAAAAAAACCTGTACAATCAGTATTCCATGTCTGAACTAGAAATGATGATGAACGAACTATTGGATGGTAAGCCAGGTTACTGTCGTGCTTAATTGAAACAAAGCTTGAGGCCATATCTGACATAGTTATAACTTGCCTCAATGGTGTGCCAAGTGTGGTCTTGAACGGACACTTGGAGGGCGAGCTAACCAATATGGCAGCCATGCTTGTCTGTATCGTGATGAGGGTCTTCCCAGATATAACCACTCATGAGTGAGTTTCTTATTATACCTGCTCCTCCAGCTGTCCGTCAGAGGTTCACCCAGGATGTCAGCACCTCGCAGAACACTGACAGCATGCCGGTAAAGAGAAAGTGTGCAGTTATTGGTCAGGCGATTAATCCTGCGTGCCGCCCAAGATCGTATACAATTCGAACCTTACATTCATCTCTACAATATTAATAAAAACAAATTTTGGTTGTACTAGGGCAGCCAAAGGTGTATTTGGTTACATGGTTTTGTCTTGGTTCTACAGGGCTGATTATTGCAAGAGGATGAACAAACGGGTCCTATAGCAGGCGAGAGACCCCTAACCCCAAGCACGTTCGTCCGCTTGATGTGTGGATGCAAATACCAATATGTAAGATGCGGATGTAAGAAGGTGGGGCTATTTTGCATTGCCATCTGTGCATCCTGCAGCGGTCAATCGTGCTCAAACACATTCACACAAGATGACGCATAGCACGCACTCAGCCTGGGATTGGTGCAATCGCTTTTGAATTAAAGCGGTTAGTTTATATGATTATACATCATGCTGACTTTGCATGACTAAAGCAATTGATAATTGAACCTTTAACCGCCATTTTCCTACATATTTTACAACGGACAAGGTGAAATGTTGGTTAAAAAGCATGTTCTCGTGAATATATGATATTTTAGCTGGGTTCATTGGATAGAGCATGGTTGAAAATCCCACCCTTTAGAGGATTAGAAAATACAGCAGGTTTATCGAGTTGCTGGAGGCAGGCCTTGATTATTTGGGAAAAGAACGTGATAAAAGTATATTTCTAAGTCCTGTTGTTGACCAAGACATTAGAACTAAGCCAAAATGTCAACAAATTGTAATAATTTAAACATGAGCATGATTAAGAATATTATTGCTCATATTGTAAAACCGTTGAAGCACATATGCAATGTTTCTTTTATCACTGGAATATTTCATAATCACATGAAAACAGCTAAAGTCATTCCAAATTACAGACGTATTTCTTTGTTGTTCCAGTTCTCCAAAATACTGGAGATATTATACAGTGACTGGTTAGATAGTTTTCTAAGTAAATATAATATACTCAGTCTTAGTCAATATGGATTTAGACCAAGCAGGTCAACGTCACATGCCTTAATAGAATTGGTTGAAGAAACTACTAATTATCTTGATAATATTTGTTGACCTTAAGAAAGCATTATCATTAACCATGATATATTGGCAAGACAGTTATATTTGTATGGTATTCGTGGTGTTGCACGTAAACGGAATATGAGTTACTTGAAAAACAAAAGTCAATTTGTTCACTACAATAATTGTGACTCAGAAATACTCAAAATATCTTGTGGTGTCCCACAATAATCTGTTTTAGGTCCAAGGTTTTTTAATTTGTACATAAACGATATTTATAATGTTTCAAACATCTTTAAGTTCATCTTATTTGCTGATGATACAAACATGTTCTACAGTAATAGTGATATAGGTGAACTTGTCAGGTTAACCAATATTGAATTGGAAAAGTTACGTGTAAGGTTTGCAGGAAAAAGGGTCTCTCAATATATCAAAGACAAATTATATGTTATTTGGTAATCATATTATAAAGACACATGTTTCTATACATATAAGTACGGAAGAAATAAATATTCGCAATTTGTTTTGGAGTTTTGATAGATAATAAATTAACATGGAAAAAACACATTTCTATGATAAAATCTAAACTGTTAAAGAGTTCTGCCATAATGTATAGAACCAGCTTTGTCATTGACAAACGTGGAATGCTTATTTTATACCATTCTTTCTTTCTCACATACATTATGTTTTGCATTGAAGTATGGGGCAATACATATGCTACTACCCTAAATTGTTTAGTATTGTTACAAAAGAAAGTGGTGCGTATAATTTGAAGAGCTAAGAGGTTGAGTCACACTTCTTCTCTATTCTCTGATTTAAGTATCTTGAAAGTATCAGATATTGTTGAATTACGAACTGCAGTTATTATGTACAAGGAAAATAACTATTTGCTACGAGTGAATATACACAAGTTTTTTACTTTGTACAATCCTGACTGCAACTAGACGAAACCTAACATTTTAAACAACATTTTTCTCACCCCAGTTTAAAGAGAATGTGTCTTTCGTTTAAAGGTGTAGTGCTATGTAATTCTCTACACAATTCTATAATATGTTCTAGAAACGTTCATCATTTAAAAAAAAAGTACACTGCTAATACTTTGCTTACCTACTAAAATGTATTGTCTATATTGGACTTCACAAATTTGTATTCTTTAACACAAGTGGTTTTGGTGATAGATATTTCATTCTTTAAAAAATATAAATTGTATGTTGTAATCACGCATGTTGCATACTGTAATATGTTTCTGATTGTAATTATATATATATTGTAATTTGCGCAAGTGCTGTTATAAGTGACACAATATTTGGCATTTTGTGCATTGTAATTGTTGTTGTTGAAATAAATATCCACATCGAACGGGCCTGTCTACTCCAAATGTCACTCTGAGTTCCGGAATTGCCGCCATCTAAACTATTCGCGATGGCCATTTGAGAATGACATATGTTGTCTGGCACAACGACTAGCTACGTGCGAGTAGATCTGTCATGTACATTCAACATTCATTACCAAATACATGTACAATCAATTTATCTTGCATAGTATGATATATTATGGTAACGTTTGGAATGACGAATCCTTCAACATTAGGCCTTGTATCTATGTTACTGTCAGCTGTGATTTACAATGACAACATACGATATTTACTGTGTTAACTTATATCAAAACTGGTGACGGACAAATAAATTAAAAACAAATAATTGGCCTAGCTGTTAATTTACCTCTTGCGCATTTTTTCACTTTGTAGTAGCGCATGCCTGCATGGGGTATAAGCCTTTGTGTGTCCACGTCTAGGTAGCAGTGTTGCGCTGTGGTAGCATGGCCAAACCCTCTACACATCAAATCCTGCATGCACATTTCCTCACACGCATCGTTCGAGATGCCCTCCGCAACAAACACACCGTCAGCATTCATCAGATTTCCTTGATATGACAGACAGACAGACAGTATTTATTTTGACCATCATAAGAACATAAAGAACAATATAATATTCATTGTAAGGTCAGAGAGGCTCCCTTTAAGACGATTATATGCAGCTATCATGGGAGCCACCCTACTGATGTAACATAATTATGTGATTATCACGTGATCAACTATATATGCATGCATAGTATATACACAAATTAGTTTAAACAAATGCAAAGCCATGTCTAGTTTGAGAATGACAGATGTAACAGTTAGAAATATGACAACATGATTCATAATTCTTGATAAAGTAATTTTTTGTATAAGTGGAAAAACCATATAAACTATGAGTAGACATTTTTTTTATCAAGACTGATATTTGGAGTATTGTTAACAGTTTTGTATAATGTTGTGTCTGATGTACTGTTTTGCATATTGATGGTTAACTCTGGGAATAAAAAATGTTTTTACCACGTGTGTTGTGGTGAATTGCAAAGTTATATGTGTATGGAATACGACTGAAGTATTCTGGTATAAGCTTGTTGATCAATTTGTAATAAAATTTGAGCTGTTGGAGTCTATAGATGTCATCCAGCTTAAGAAATTTACATTCTTTGAAGATGGGATCTGTGAGAGAATTGTATTTACGTGAAGTAACTATTCGCACTGCTTTCTTTTGAAGCTTAAAAATGCGATGGGCTTGATGACCCCACTCCAATATGCCATAATTAATCTTGGGAAGAATGAGCGAATTATACATTATAGATAATATATTCTTAGGTAATACATGTTTAAGTTTATTTAAAATTCAAATTATTTTATTGATTTTATTCGCTGTTTTGTTTATATGGCTGTCCCAATTTAGGTTTTGCTTTATGGTGATACCTAAAAAATTAAAATCATACACCTTCAATATTTGTTACATCTGTTTCTATTTTTGGAAGTTCGATTTCCTTTTGGGGTATGTGAAATACCATGAATTTTGTTTTTTTAATGTTAAGAGAAAGCTTGTTTGCCTTTAGCCACCTGCATATTTTCTAATTCTATTTATGTTTTGATTTTGGACTTGGCCATCCGGAGATGGGAATTTATTCAATGTACTAAAAAGAGTGGTGTCGTCTGCATACATTATGAATTTAAAATGATCACTTGAAAATATTATGTCATTAATATATATACATTAAATAGAAGGGGTCCTAAAATAGACCCTGGTGGGACACCGGTGTTTACGGCAGCTTCTTCCGACTTGTAATCGTCAATTTCAACATATTGCTTACGATTGTGTAAATAGTTTTTATATAGATCTAGTGCTGCACCATTTATTCCATAATAATTTAGTTTTTTGTAATAATATGTTATGACCAATTGTGTCAAAGGCTTTATAAAGGTCTAGGTATATGTTTATTGGAGTTGCAGATTGGTCAAGTTGTTGGACAACTCTGTCTATTATTTCTAGAGTGGCAAGTGGAATGGTTTTCCCTAAACCCGTATTGATTCTCATAGTATAAGTTATTGGAATTAAAATGTTCGTGTATTTGATTAAACATAAATCTTTCAAATATCTTGGAAATAGCTGGTAAGGTAGAAATTGGACGATAATTATTAAAGATTGTCTCATCACCATTTTTAAAAAGTGGAATAACTTTAGCAATTATTAATTTATCTGGAAATATGCCAGTTGCTATTGATTGGTTAATGATTAGAGTGAATGCTTCACTTATTTCATTCTTAAGTAGCTTTAGTAATTTGGTTGATAGACCATCTTTACCACAGCTAGATTTTGGATGTAAGCTATCAATTATGTTAATCGTTGTACTTTTGTCTATTGGCTTAAAGTTGAAAGTCTGTATACGTATCTCTGTTAAATAGTCTTTGTAAGAGTTATCTCCAGTATTGGCTATTTGCGATGCAAGTGTAGAACCAATATTGACGAAAAATGAATTACATTTATTTGCAATAATAGTCTTGTCAATTACTGTTTCACCATCAATTTTAAAGAAATCAGGAAATGTTTCTTTCCTTGTCTTTTTTAATAATTTCTTTAATCATAGACCACGTTTTTTAATATCATGCTTATTTCTTTCAAAACTGGATTGATAATATGCTTGTTTGGCTGATCTAATATTTCTTTTAAGAATTGTATTACATGTATGAAAATTTGTATTGAGCGAAACATATTCTGCTGTATCTATATGAGTATGCTTAAGTTTTGAATACAATTTATCTCTAAATTTTGTTGATCTAATTATACCTTGTGTAATCCAACATGACTTTTTGTGTTTGTGTTTATTATATTTAATGACTAGTAGGTACGAATTTATCCATAGCAGTAGTAATAGTTTCATCAAGGAGGTTGTAATTGTCGTTGGAATTAGTATCTCTATCCTTATTTAGTTTATTATAAATATTTGAACGCATCAATTATATTTTTTAATGTTCAAGGCTGTCAGTATACCGGCTGTTGATTTAAAAAGACCTTTTGAGAGTTTGCATAGAAAATTATCAATAAGCGTACAGTTAGTATTTGAAAAACGTGTTGGTAAAGTAATTTTAGGAAAGAAACCATGTGCTGTGATTGTATCAAAATATTCACATATTTTGTTTTTTTCTTTTATTTTCAGCAGATCAATATTATAATCTCCGGCTAGTATTACTTCACCAGTGATACGTTAGTACTACACTGCAAAATACCAACGTTGTACCACACATGTAGTTCAGATGCGATTTAGTTCACTGTGAAATCAACCACTAAGGCAGGCTGATTGGGTGCGTTTTTACACCTGCTATTGCAGATTTCTCAAAGCATCCTCAGTTTCAGCACAACGCTGCTGTTGGGAAGGATGCTGTTGGACAGTTTCGAGGTGTCCGTTGTACATTTTGCGGAGTCTCACTCAGCAAATTGCTACAGTCGAACAAGATATCGGAAGATGAGGGAAGGGGCGGATCCAGAAATCGGTGGTTGCCCGGTTAATTCTGCTTTGCCCCGTGATGGCGGGAACCACATCCTTTTGATGATTATAACGTTCTTTGTTTGGGGATATGTCATATCTCATCTACTTATAATCGAGCTAGCGTGTGTATGCGGGTAAAGTAACGTTTTTTCTCTTAGACGGCTTGAACCTCGACCAACAAATTTTCAGGGATTCATCTATGCCTCCTACAATAGGACGTACGACCTTTCAAAATATCCCACATATATAAAGATTATCACCTTTTAAGGGGGTAAATCAGGTGTTCGGAACGTAATATGCATATATTACATAACATCAAAAATAGATAAGCGAGCGAAAAATGAACAACTGAAAACACGTCTCAAAAATGCTTTTTTGAACGATTGCTTGTACCATTACCGTTCGTCCTATCCAAACAATCTTGATATCGTTTGAAAACTTAACGATTTCTGCAAATATATATAAATGGTTTCCTGATAGTCATTCCTGAAATAAACTATAAACGGACATTCCGGTGTCTTGGACGCTGCGAACGATGTTGTTTCGTCGACACAGTTCACCAATCTACCGATTGAGGCACCACAATCTGATTTCATGGTATAAGCTCCACCCACTTTCAAACGGCAGCTAAAATGACATACGCGAAGTAGACGTGACGTCACAATCACGTATATCAAACAAGCAACGCAACGAATTTTTACCCGTTGGTTGGCGTACTAACGTCACGCCGTCATGCTGCGATCAAAGTACATCAATTTCGTTGCGGCTTAAAATGGGTGGAGCTTATAACATGAAATCAAGAAATGGTGAATTGCGCATGTCTGAACCGCCAACATCGTTCGGAACCGAACAGAACACCGAAAATTGAACGGTTAACGGGAAATATAAATGACGCTAGAATAACAAAAAGTGCATCCTTTCAAATGATACCAAAACCGTTTGGACAGGATGAGCCATGAGGGTGCTAGTGACCCGTAGAATTTCATGTTTGGACGTGTTCCGAGTTGTTCATTTTTCGCTCGCTTATCTACTGATAAAACATAACCTAACAATCGCAGGAACCGCTGACATAATAACGCTTATGTCTACCCTCATGCCAATAGCATAGCAATACAAATATTATTTGACAATTCTATATTATCACGACCAGGTCCTATCGATGGACGTGAACTTCATATTCTCTCCGACCTTGGCCATTTTGAACAAACGATACATGCGAGCGTGTTATGGTGTTGATGTAACGATGCTGTGTGTTTTCTTACATAAATTTTGGTAAATATTACTATCACGACTGTCAACTACCAAGTCAGGTGACAGGCATTTTTTTTTAGTACACAATTGTATCAAGGTACGGCATAATATTATGTTGGCTGAAATGGGCCATGATGATTTCAAAAAGTATGTTTCAAATACCGTAATTTAAATGCAAGAAACCTAAACATATTCTAGATATATTCTCTAAAGTATTAAAACTGGAATTGCATTCACATTTACTATATATGTATAAATAATATATATTTTTAGCAGTAAAACACAAACCGGTACTTGTATGCAATTGTCATACACTAGTCTCGGCAGACACCACCATCGGTATTAGCCGGAACTGCGTCAGGTGTTAATTAAAATTGTTGTTTCAGTGTGCACCGATTCCGTGAAGAGGATATACAATGTCGACCGACCAGGGGGCATTCTGATGGGAACTACCGGCATGGCTCTCTGCATGAGAGATTGCTTGACCAACACCAATTGTGTGTCTGTTCTATATTATATTTCTACGAAGACGTGTCGTATGTTTGTGATGGACGATCCATGGATTCATCGGACTTTCACTGGAAATGTCATATATATTGAGCGTTACTTTTGTCCTAAAGGTAATGTGATTTTATTACATTGACATATAAATAATATTATGTTAATACGTTAGGTTTTTAATGGCGCTCTTTAGAAGTATCTTCTCCCAGGCACCGAGGTTCACCCGTCTCTTTTTATGTTCATTCTTCCACCATTGACCCCTTTCCCGCTGAGGCAAGAGCTCCGATTGCACGGAACTAGCTCGTTTGATTTGTAATCATGACGTTTTGAAAAAAAATGTAAGGTACCCTTCCCCCCATCCTCCATAGGCGGATCCAGGGGGCAGACCTGCCTACCATTCCGGATTGTCCGGAATAATTCCGGAAATACACCTCAAATTACGGTATTACGGCGCGGGATGAAAATATTACAGATTCTTTCGTTGTCACAATGAGCGTCAATCACTTCCGTACTCCTCAAATTTGGCTTACTTTATTCAACAGGCATATATACGCTGCTTGTTGTGACATGTTTTTTTATTCGCTGCTTCTGGTCGTAATCTGACCAATAGGAAACAGCGTTACGACAATGTCACGACTCACGCGGCACGAAATGATGCCGGGGATCGAAACAGCACCACTACCAGCCAAGAAGAAACGTGTACTGCAAATGTTTATAACAGCAAGCAGGCAGACATGGCCCGTATTGTCAAGTTTAAAGAAGGGAGTCGGCTTTACATACTGCCGGATACGCGAAATTTATTTTCCTATTTCATTTGGTCACTGGTGGCCGGGATAATTGCAGGTACTGACTACATCGTTAGACTAGTACTAGTGACAGAGTAGTGGGTGTTGTACTTGTAGTGTTAGGCCAACTTACTGTACTAAGACTAAGTTAGTGTATTTATTGAGTTTAGGCTATCATTCACAGCCTATAATACAGGGATAGGCTTATATAATAGAGTTGAGTAGACTAGTCTAGATGATGTCGATGACTAGCGTAACGTAATGGTTTTGCCGTACCCCGGCATGACTTTTTCTTTGATCTAGTCAAGCTACTATACTGTATAGTCTATAGCCTGGCCCTAGGTATACCGGCTACTAATATTAATTCTAATGACACCACAAATAGACAATGACGTGATGCATTGTTATAATTTGTCAAGTTTTTGTAGTCAGCATGCTGTTTTTGAAATTTATTTAAAATCAGAATTACAATGTGTATAGACTCATTTACATTACAGTTAAGCTTCTTCACGTTTGATTTCCATCAGTGCTGGTTAAGAACACCTACCTTACCTTGTTAACTGAACGCTTCAAAACACCTCATAGTTTATTAGAGACAATTATGTTTTGGGTGCAACTATCGTCATAGTCACAGTATTCAAGTATTGCTGACAGTGGTGTTCTTTTCGTGACAATATCTGACACGGTTCTGAACTATTACTGTCGGCAAGCCTATGTTCCTGAAAATCAGTGTAAATGGGAAGATGGATTACTGACAGGAAGTTTTTGGGGTAGGCAGGTCTGCATGACATGTCGTCATGGTGGCCGGGATAATTGCAGGTACTGACTATGTCCAGACCTGGGGCCGAGTACATTTTCATGAGTACAAGTACGAGTACTTTGACAATGGACAAGTACGAGTACATTGCTAAAAGCTGAGTACAAGTACATGTACATTCTCACGAGTACGAGTAAAAGTACGAGTACATTTAAATAAATATAAATATTAAATAATAATGTATTTTAAATTATTAATTAATATAATTTATATAACTCAGCACAAGTGAATATGCAATGGCAGTTGATCAATTTTGTTAGGGGGACTGGGGGGCACGTGTCCCCTAGACCTTAGGGATTTGGCGTGCCCGCATGCCTTTATAATGGGCCAACGCGACCGTGCTCCCTATACCGTTTGAAATGTGCGCCCGTTCAGTTTATATTAAGTTGAAATTATGGCGACGCCCCCCCCCCCCACCTTCTGATATCACCAGTCCGAGAATTGTTACGGCGGCGAGGCAGCGACAAAATTTGTAATACACCATTATAATTTTGGTTCGGCCGCTAGTGGAAGTTTGTGTGCCCCCCAGACTCGATTTCTGGAACCGCTCCTTCTCTCATATTCCGATATCTTGTTCGACTGTAGCAATTTGTTGAGGGAGACTCCGCAAAATGCACAACGGACACCGCGAAAACTGTCCAACAGCACCCTTCCCATGCTTGTCTTCTGAAGTCACACCCGACAGCTGAGTTGTGCTGAGACTGCTGCAGACATATTTTATTTGTAGGATGTTTTGGGGAATCTACAATAGCAGGTGTAAAAACGCACCCCATCAGTCATGCCAAGAGCCTGCCTTAGTGGTTGGTATCACAGTGAAATAAAACGTCATCTGAACTACATGTGTCGTACAACATTGGTATTTTGTAGAGTGTAGTACCAACACATCATATCAAGGAAATATCATGAGTGCTGACGGTGTGTTTGTTGCTGAGGGCATCTCGAACGATGCGTGTGAGGAAATGTGCATGCAGGATTTGATGTGTAGAGGGTTTGGCCATGCTACCACAGCGCAACAATGCTACCTAGACGTTGACACACCAAGGCTTATACCCCATGCAGGCATGCGCTACTACAAAGTGGACAAATGCGCAAGAGGTAAATTAACAGCTTGGCCAATTATTTATGTTTTAAATTTATTTGTCCGTTACCAATTTTGGTATAAGTTAACACAGTAAATATCGTATGTTGTCATTGTAAATCACAGCTGACAGTAACATAGACACAAGGCCTAATGTTGAAAGATTCGTCATTCCAAACGTTACCATAATATATCATACTATGCAAGATAAATTGATTGTACATGTATTTGGTAATGAATGTTGAATGTACATGACAGATCTACTCGCACGTAGCTAGTCGTTGTGCCAGACAACATATGTCATTCTCAAATGGCCATCGCGAATAGTTTAGATGGCGGCAATTCCGGAACTCAGAGTGACATTTGGAGTAGACAGGCCCGTTCGATGTGGATATTTATTTCAACAATTACAATGCACAAAATGCCAAATATTGTGTCACTTATAACAGCACTTGCGCAAATTACAATATATATATATATATAATTACAATCAGAAACATATTACAGTATGCAACATGCGTGATTACAACATACAATTTATATTTTTTAAAGAATGAAATATCTATCACCAAAACCACTTGTGTTAAAGAATACAAATTTGTGAAGTCCAATATAGACAATACATTTTAGTAGGTAAGCAAAGTATTAGCAGTGTACTTTTTTTAAAATGATGAACGTTTCTAGAACATATTAAAGAATTGTGTAGAGAATTCCATAGTATTACACCTTTAAACGAAAGACACATTCTCTTTAAACTGTGGTGAGCAAAATGATGTTTAAGATGTTAGGTTTCGTCTAGTTGCATAGTCAGGATTGTACAAAGTAAAAAAACTTGTGTATATTCAGAGTGACATTTGGAGTAGACAGTCACGTTATCCCCAGTCGGTTAGGTTTGCTCTGCCGTTAAATTCCTATCCGTGTTGTGCTGATGGTCCGGGATGAAAGGGTAGTACTTATTTGTTTGCATTCGCATTCTTGGTAGGCTGGACTAGAAACAAAAAGCAGCGGCCCCGATATTGAAGATGAAACTTAGTTGTTACATTATTTCTTGGAACCGTGGGGGTGTCTTCGGGCAACATCTTTATTATACACCTAGTGCCCAGTAATATTGCTATCACTCACACATAAACTGCAATAACGTGAAAATATTCAAATTTATTGGGTAGTTACACTGGCATATATGTAGACGGCTACGCTATCGTTACAAATAATATGTTTATATAGTTTACATACATTCGTTATATATATTCGTTAAAACGCAATGTGCTTTTGTATGGTTTTAATAAAAAATGCATACACTTCACATTTTGAGTAAATAAACATATGATAAATTTAGATGTTAACCAGTACAAAAAAACAAAAAAATAATTGCCATCCTACAATTATAAAAAACAATCCTAAAACTTTACTGCATTTTGATAAACACCTATCTGTGGTGCAAACAATCATCTTTTAGGTTCCATGTGAATTTTGCCTAAAACTCTTGGGCTATATGTTAAGTGATGGCATTTAATCACAGTTTGATAAAAGTAATTAACTACCAATTCTAAAGTAGTTCACTGTTGCATCGGATGTTGCACCTTTGTTTTCTTGCAGACTGTGCGGAAGTGTTGTACCATGGTGGAAGAACGAATGGTCTTTATACTATACGCTTTAGTACACGGCCAAGCGTGGTGGTTTTTTGCGATCAAGAGACCGACGGTGGTGGGTGGCTCGTAAGTGTAAAATAACAAGTAACAACAGCGGTGAAGTCTGACATCAACGTAACCAGCTTAGCCTAGTTGCACCACAATTTCATGCAATAAAAAGGAAATTTGTTACGACTGATTCCTTACTCACTTTTCATCAATCTGTCTTTAAGGTTGTATACCTTTTTGAGACTGCATAATGGACTGGCTTTGAAGGGTTTCTCACTATGTATTCCCCAAATGTTGTCATAGTAGAAGTCTCAATATTGCATTGATAACAACATGTAATGCAGCAGCAGCAGCAGCAGCAGCTTCAAAGAGCGATTCCAAGAACGTTCGGTTAGCCTCGCCTGCCTGGTGTTTACAATCTGAACGTGTTGTGGACTTAGTATGTCACGTTGCGATCAATGCTTCGGACAATTTGTCGGACAGTAAACCTTCTACATATTTATTATATCAAGAATATTATATTAATTAATACTAATACATTAGGAACACACTGTTGGTTTGCTTTTAAAAACGTTTACAAAACGACCCGGTTTTTAACCATTTCTCTTATTGACACACCCATGTCAGGCCCGTAGCCAGCTTTTCATAATGGGGGGTTCACTTTTTATTAATTCAGACTGCAGGGGCGCCACAAGTTCTTGTGGGGTTATATTTGTTCATAATGCACAAGGTTACATTTCTAACTGGAAGAACAATGAAGTGGGTGTGAGATTGGTGGACCATGTGGTTTCGTCTTATATTCTTTCATCTTATATATATACAAACACCACATTAGCATCCCCAGCAGGCCCATATCGAGGTCGTTGGGGGGGGGGGGTGTGTTCTCAGACAAAGTAGGACTCGTATGAAGTCTGTGGAGATTGGTTCAATTTTGTTGCCTGATTAAGCCTAATTTACATCCAGTTGTATTCATAAAAGCCAACACGCAGTGATAGTATATTGTTTAACATAATTATTTACTTGAAACCCTTCGCCGTGTGTGCAATTGTTTTGAATATGTTCATATTAATATATAAGCGAGGCACCGAGGAGTATGTGTGTGTGTGTCCAAGTTATTTTTCAGAATAAACAGTTAAAGCATGACATTTACAATCTGGTTTTCACTCAATTAATACATCATATTTATATGATCTGATATGCAATAGTTCCATAATTTATCATAAACATAATTCAGTTATTAAATTAACAAACCTGTATCAAACATGCCCGGTAAATAGAAGCTAAATTTGACAAACTTATTGTCCTCTTGTGCAATTTGAATTAAATTCTAGGTGTCAAACAGTCAAGTACCATATCCTGTACACCACACTGACTCCAGGAAACACAAACTGTATTTTACAACTATACAGAACACGAAATGGACATAATAATTGATAATAAAGGCCCTTCACACATGATTGCCTCGCTATAAGCGATAAAGCTCCCGTTTCCGAGATCTACAAACATGCAACTAGCAACCACAGTATTTCGGCAACCATACAGCCACACAATTACACCATTTGTCATCAGCACGCGCATTTTAAAATAGGTGAAGCTAAACTTTATTTTGTATTGGTTAAATACAGTTATTCATCGAAATTCGCGTTCCAGCACAATAGTTGAAAAATGATGCTTTGTGTTAAGCCAGATTAGTTTGTCTACCGGGTTTGCAGCTTGTAAGAAATATACTCGCTAAACATTGTTGAGAATAGCTTCTTTGACAGTCGGTAGTTACCTTAATCACCATACTAAAAAAAGCCGCACCTCGTTTAATGATAATGAATGATTAATGAATTATTTTGCATGGCTTAATTCGTGTGCTCATAATTGTTAAATCATCGACACCCCGTTCATTCACCAGTATTTGTGTCCCCATGCGTTTACATAACAGGTTACCCTGGGATAGTGTGAAGTCCTTATGCATGGCTAATTGGATGCAATGGTCCTTTGACACACATTCCTCTAGTGACTACCCTTTTCACACATGACATTGGAGACAGACAGGCTCCCATACATTCAGTGATGATTACTTAATAGATAAGGGTTCTCCCTTTAACGTAGGTACAAATCAGACTTTCTTGGCATTCCTTGCAATGCTTGAACAGTATCCAGCAGCTTTCAGGAGGGGGATTAACGCCTTTGAGAAACATGGAATACAATTAGTAGTTCACATTTTGAAGATGCAATTTTGAGGGTGAGTTCATATTTTGGAGGGTTCACAAAAAGGGGGTTCACTTGAACCCCCTGGCTACGGGCCTGCACGTAGGCCTATTTTCGCGGTAACTAAACCCCGCATCAACATTGCATGGATCGGTTAATCCCTTCATTTGTTCAGTTATAGTTTGTTGATCATTATTAATCTCCACGAACACAGCGAACATTGGTCGACTAACCCATGCATTTACTTGATCTATAGCACTTACATCTGTAGCGTTATAAAATATGTCATTTGTAAACTTTCAGGTGATAGAGCGACGAGGTGAAGGTTTTATACGGTTCAACGTCAAATGGAAACAGTTTTCGGAAGGCTTTGGTACTCCACACAGTGAATTTTTCTTCGGTCTTGAAAATGTGTACCATATTACGAAAGATTACTTGCATAAACATTACGCGCTCCGTGTGGATATGGTAGACACAACGGGAAAAGAGTCATTCGCTCTGTACAACTACTTTCGTGTTGGTCCAGAAAGAGACCAGTATAAGTTGACGATCCAGCACTTTTCTCGGAATAGTACTGCTGGTAAGTTGACTAACTTAACGAATATAACTTTGAATGTGTGTTGTTACCAGACCCAGTACATTCACATTCCATGCGAATGTAACACATACATAGATGTCAAAATGATGAAACAACATACGAGGTAAACGTGACTGTATAATGGATGTTCGTACATGTTTCAAGAACTGGAGACTGATAGGCATCTTCATCACGCTCAAGTCTGTTAAAAATTATATAGGTATCCTTACATTTTTCATTGTCATAATGTGGTCAGGGCTCAGACATGCTCAGTGTGATTCTTGGAATTTCGTCATTTATATTTGAAACTGGTACATGCTCAATGATCGTTTTACCAAACCTGAAATTTTGTATCTTGCATTTTTATATATATTTATTCTCGGTTCAAGATTAGGCTACGTGATATTAAAGGTGCCGCCTGAATTCCATTCGATTGACACATTACATATTTGGACTTGAAAAACCGGATTCGTAATGCGCTCAACTGTAGCACATTGATTAATATATTGCTAGCAAATAAATTATTTTATGTATTTTCAAGGAAACAAAATTATGTATTATAATATTTGCATAATTAGTAACAAATTTACAACTGAAACAGACGATCACATGATTATTACACGTGCACTCTTAACAAGAAAGTACGTACGATTACATACGTTTTTATCAATTGTTTTTGCTTCTACAATAGTCGAGGAACATTCTGTGAAACAGTTGACTGATGTAGGAAGAGTACAGCTCTGTGGATAGCGACATTTGTTTTATGTTTTTTTTTAACCCAAACAGAACAATAGCGTCGTGTCATTTATTAAGACAGTCATCTTAGCGTTAAGAACGTTCTTTGCCGTTTCATGAAACGAAGCGTACTTAAAGTTACACAGTTACTTGTTTACATCACTTGTTTTGCGTAATCTCCTTTGTTTGCTTATATTTAAAAACATGCATAATTTACTAAACCAATCATCTTAGCGTTAAGACCGTTCTCAGCCGCTTCACGAAACTGGCTCCAGATTTTCATATAGCCCAAGCGCTAGATTTTCAGATGTTTTTATTTTCTTTCCAGATATTCCCCAAATAATCAAATGATTAGTCATAAATTCAGCTTACTACTCATAATAGTTCGGAGCTAAATTAACGCGCGCGCGCGCGTACACACACAAACACCCACTACACTGATTGGCTATTATTGACTTGTGCTCATAGTCCACGAGTTTTAGGGTCAAACCAAAAATACGATAATAAAAAGCAGATTTTTTTACCACAGATCCCTGGAATGCGTGAAGTCACATACTAAAAGTCACCAAGAATATCCTCCTTGAGTTAACCGCAGAATTCATGATGCCGAAACTGCAACAACTCGATAAACCTGCTGTGTCTTCTAATCCTATAAAGGGTGGGATTTTCAACCATGCTCTATCCGAAGAACCCGGCTAAAATAGATATCCCAGATAAATATATATATATATATACACACTAGAACTTGTTTTAAACCAATATTTCACCTTGTTCGTGGTAAAATATGTAGGAAAAGGGCGGTTAAAGGTTCAAATACCAATTGCTTTAGTTATGCAAAGTCAGCATGATGTAGTCATATAAACTAACCGTTTTAAATCAAAAGCAATTGCACCAACACCAGACCGAGTGCGTGCTATGCGACATCCTGTGTGAATGTGTTTGAGCACGACTGACCGCTGCGGGATGCACATATGTCAATGCAAAATAGCCCCACCTTCCGACATCCACAGGACTTCCCATATTGGTGTTTGTATCCACACGACATCAAGCGGAGGAAAGTGTTTGGGGTTAGGGCTCTTTCGTCTGCTACAGGTCCCGTTTGTCCATCCTCTTGCAATCGTCAGCCCTATAGAACCAGGACAAAACCATGTAACCGAATACACCTTTGGCTGCCCAAGTAGAACTGAAAATAAACTTAATCAATATTGTAGAGCTGAATGTAGGGTTCGAACTGTTAAAGCTACCCAGTCGGTGGGAGGCAGGTGCTTCCACTCCATTGCCGCACAGTGTGATAGATGCGGACAGAATGTTACCTGACAGCCGCAGTTATTGGCGCCAGTGTCTCCAATCTGAACTCTGAAGACAGTTTGCACTTCTTGATGGCTCGCCCGTAAACTGTTAAGACATTTACAAAAATACTCGTGTCTTTTGCATGGAAAGAACTGCGACCTAAACTGCGAGAGACCTATGGCAGATAAATCTTGGAACACGTTGTCTCTCATAAAATGGCATAACATTGCAATATTTAATGTTTCGACAATACGTCTGGCGATAACTAATAACCAGTGGCAATATTGACGTCAGCATTGTCGAACAAAAAATGCACAAGGCCGCCATCCACATAAACAGGCAAAAAGTTGTCCTTCAGCTGCGCATTGACCAAAAGCTCCTAGCCAAGCCATGGCTACTGAGGGTGTCAGTCCCTCTACCCGTACGTCTTGTTAATGCAAGCAAGAGGGGGGTTACGATCTTGGGCGGCACGCAGCAATAATCGCCTAACCTATAACGTCACACGTCCTCTTTACTGGCATGCTGTCGGTGTTCTGCTAGGTGGTGAAAACCCGGAGGAGAGCTGGAGCAGCAGGTATAAGAAGAGACTCACTCATGAGTGGTTATATCTGGGAAGACATCTGTGTCGTATACAGTTGTCCTGATCGCGATACAGACAAGCATGGCTGCCACATTGATTAGCTCGCCCTCTGAGTGTCCGTTCCTTTATGCAAGCCATTTCTCACTCAGGATACGATGTGTTTTCTTTAAAACAGACCACAATTGGCACACCATTGAGGCACGTTATAACTATGTCACATATGGCCTCAAGCTTTGTTTCAATCAAGCACGACAGTAACCTAGCTTACCATCCAATAGTTCGTTCATCATCATTTCTAGTTCAGGCATGGAATACAGACACTCCTGAACTAACCGATTGCACAATTTTATAAACGCTGCATACTTCACTTCACGTGATTCACCGCCACTGCGCTCAGCAATACCTCGAAGTTGTCGACCATATAAACATTGCTCGACAATCATTGTGACATCTTGCCTGCTCTGCGACAAGGTCATTCACCCCTTCCAGCCTACACGAGACAGTGAGGGCCAATTCATCGTTCTTATTTCTGGCCCTTTCCTTCACTCTCAGTAATAATAATAAGGTAAGTTATTTTGCGTGTAATTCCTCGAAAACTAAGCTCAGGATCTCTGTCTGTAAGACTTATCGGCGCCTATTGTCTTTTTAACCTCGGGTTAACACTCGTGGACCGAATATAACATTTTCGACAAGAACGTTGGATAGACGCAGGCAACCCGACGTTATGAAAGCGACAACCGGCAAACTTCCCGACTAATCTGGTTTAGTTCTTCAAAACCCTTCTGTGTAAGTTTAGATGACTCGGCGCTTGGGGGCATATTCTCCACATATACATTTAGTGACACTCTTATACCTGACAACTTTTGTGGAAATTCGGGATATTCATCAGCGATCCAGCAAGCTTCTCATGTCGCGCTGTCTCGGATCTTAACATCGGGGTTCTGTTGGAGATTTTCGCCGGAACTACACTGGTTCGCTGTCTCGAAGACGGATGGTGCTGGAGAGGATCCCCTGGAAATTCAGCGGTTCAGCATGTCTCCCGTGATGTCGCGCTGTCTCGAAGACGAGGGGGTGCGTTTGGAGATTTTTAGCGAATATCCGGAAGATTTGCCTGTGTAGATACACCCAAAATCCGGGAGACTGCCGGAAATTCAGGGAGAGTTGGCAGGTATACACTCTCCATATCAAAGGATAACAAATATTCTGAAACATAAATTACACTATGCATGATAACATATAATAGGACAAGATATATTACAATAAGAAGATGAAACACCAATACAAATATGTGTATGGCCTACTACAGTGTAGACCTACCAAGTTCGTGGGTCGCGCAATTCCGTGGTAAAAACAAAGCGGCATTGTGTCGTTTTTTTTAAACCTGAAATGTTTGCCAACCAGGTTTATTAGTAATGGTTGCTGCCAGTTCATATTAAACATTCACGAAGCAGTCAAACAGAAGAGGAAAACAACCTAATATTCAGGGAACCCTGAATTGATCTATCCATCACCTGACATGTTGCCTAGCAAAACCTCCGTCCAGCTATCAAAATGAGCGCCGAACCCGTTGTTGATTCGGACATTCCGCCGTATAATCTGTTGAAATTATGTTGTTAACATTGCGCAAATAAATAAATTTCGGAATGTGACGTAGGCAAACCTCGAGTTCTGGATACATCAGTTGGAAGGTACACGAGCGTAGCCATAGGACACTCGACGACGTGTTCAACCAAATATCACTTAGCATCATCACCAAAGTCAGATGATGTTATGGTTTACATATTATGACTTACTGCAATGCTTATTTTTTATATGAATAGTTCATAGACACATACCCTATTTCAAACATAAATGAAATTATGTTGTTGTTTAGAAGATAACACAAATTATATTTTTATAGCCAGCCAGCCATTGATCGTTTATTTGTTCATTGGTTAATAACCGCCCGGACGCTTAATCAAAGACGTATTACTATAATATTCTTAATACGTCTTAATGCTGTGGAAATGATTTAGTGGCATTGTGGTTTTTCGTATGAAATATTTTGTTGCAAACGTTCTTCAAGTTTTAGTGAAAAAGGCATATTTATAATAAGGAGACGATTGTCGGACGGGCCTAGGTACGTCTTGCGTCTCTGAAGCTTGTTCCCCTTGGCGGAGATGGCTGAAAACGTTTGGTGAATTCCATTGTAAACCATGCTCCACATCGCATCACATACTTATCTTTACGACATGGATGAGGATATTTTATAAAACAGTTACATTATTAAAGGAATATGAACCTTATATAACAAACATTGTCTGTAATTACAGTAAACAAAACTAAATACATGTTTATTCTGATGACTCCATGATGTTTTAGTGGTGCTAATTAGATCGAGCGTGGTTGAACACACCCCTAGAGTCATATACATTAACATTTGCTTTCTAGCTCAAGTGATTAGCAAGTTACAATTAAGCACAGGCTTCTGGCTATCGGACGCCATCTTGGATTCTACGGTTAGCTCAATGATGATTCTTTGGGATTTTTAGTATCTTACTCAAGACATTTTCAGGGATCTGTGGTACAAAATCAGCTTTTTATTTTCGACTTTTAGGTTCGATGGTATTTTGGCCTAAAAGTCCTGGACTATCATGTGACACCTCGTGTGAATGTACTCGGCAGTTGACGCGCTATCAGCCATCAACAATAACCGGTTCTGGACCTCTGACCGAGACATAAGTGGATGTGCGTCCAAACGTCGTGCTGGGTTCTGGTATAGTGGTGCTTGTTCAGCCGGATTGAATCTTCACGTGAATATGAAAAACGTATCAGCTGGAGAAGACGTGAAGTGGTCTTCTACACACAAATTGAATAAATTTGAGATTAAAATCCGACCGTCTAATTTTCGGAAAGGTAATGTTGTATCAGGAATAGTGACGTTAACTATAACTCGGCGGTTCTTATCTTGTTTGGCTGCGACCCAAATTCCAGTCGCCTTACTTTTTATTCTAAAATGTAGTGTCGCAACAGATTATATAGGACAGGGTAAACGCCATATCTCCAAAGGTGACCATGGTCCAAAGCCAAATTGTAAATTTGAAATGCCGTTAAACGTGATATATTATGGTACGGGCATGTGGGACACTATAAAGGAAAAGTCGGACAGTCAGTAAACACTATTAGCGACTCACGCAATGTAGCATGGCGACACAGTGGATCGGGATCCAAGGATTTAGAACCTCTGGAATAACTTCGTATACAATTTACGCATCATTTCTACATTATAATACACATTGTGGCTGTCTCTTACTCTCTGTCTGTCACGCACTCTCGCGCAGACCGTCCGTCCGTCCCTACCTCCTTTCGTCCCTCTCTCCCTCTCTTTCACCCTCCTTCCTTCCCTCACTTCCTCTCTCCTCCTTCCCTCACCCCTTCCTCCATCCCTGCTTGCCTCCCTCAATCTCTGTCTACCTCATTGCCTCCCCCCTCTTTCCCTCCAACCGTCCACTCTTCCTTCATCCTTCCCTGCTTCCCTTTCTCCCTCCACGCCTGCCTGTCTGTCCGCCTCCCTCCTTCCCTCCCTCCACCCTCACCTCCATCCACACCTCATTTCCTCCCTCCCTCTCTCCTTCCCTCCCTCCGTCCCACTCTCCATCTCTGTATGCCTCACTGCCTCCCCCCTCTTTCCCTCCATCAGTCCACTCTTCCTTCATCCTTTCCTGCTTCCCTTTCTCCCTCCACGCCTGTCTGCTTGCCTGCACGTATGTCTGCCTGTCCCTCCCTCCCTCCCTCCCTCCCTCCCTCCCTCTCTCCCTCCCTTCCTCCCTCCCTCCCGCCCTCCCACCCTTCCTCCCTCCCTCCCTCCCTCTCTTCCTTCCGTCTTTCCTTAAGTGAGGATGTAAGCGTGACATACAACATGGATGTCTCGCATTGTAACGTAACGTTTTGTTTGTAGCATCCTGCAGTAGTAGCCCCTGTTACAATGGTGCCACGTGCCGAGAAAAGAATGCAGGGCTAGCCTATATCTGCGAATGTAAGGTCACTGCGGATAAGCGATACGTGGGAGTTCACTGTGATAAAGGTTGGCATCACGTAAACGATAGAAAAACTAATCCCTCCCAAAGATGTCGAGTAGAAAAAGTGTTGCCCAAACGTACATACATTGTAGGTAAATGTTTGTAATTGTAATTACTACATAGCGACACATGAACATACCTACTTGACGACTCTTCATATAATACACCCGGTTTTGTTTATGGATAAATGGAACACATTCGCCAAGCCATCTTCAGTTTACGCTTCTAGTTATATCAATTTTGTTTTAGTTCGCCCCATAATAACAACGACTGAAGTTAAAACCACCAGTATGCCCACGAGATCTATCACCAATAAGCACGTCAGCACTATTACAACCAGTAAGCACCTCGACATCACTAACAGCTATCTCACAACCGCCGAGATCACGTTCAGCACCACTAAGCCCTATTCAGCAGTGATTGAGTAAGTATGTGTACTTAGACATTTTGGAATGTGAAGATTGCCTAACTGGTCATCGTTTATATGTATGTATATATATATATATATAATATGTGTTTCTATTATTTTCACAACCGTTCGTTTATGTAAAATACCAATATATAATATATTATTACGCTTACTATTTAAAAGATGATCAAACACTTAGCCCTGGATGTGGAACATAACATGAAGGTAAGATAATTTTGAAATTTGTTGAACTGGTTTCTACAAATACTGGTAACTGCCCATACGTGTAGATGTGAAAGAAACTGCGGGTCGCCGTTGGATATGCACGACGCCCTTGTCTTAAAAGTGCAGTATCCATACTGTGACCGTACATCGAAATGTTCCGTTGAATGGAGTGTGGATCCGCTAATCAACTGGCAGAGGGACTCGGGCACTGGAAGAAAGCACCGCGTCTTGTCGGTCTACGCCAATGTGCTACTCCCGAAAACCGTATACACTATTCGGGCTACAGGTATGACACTACGCATTTAAACAAAAAGGCATGTTAAACATAACCAACATGTGTGATAACAACCGTAGTTACTACATGTAGAGGTCCTTGCCTAATACAGCAATATAAATTTTTCATCCAAACAATGTAGGTGTGCATCAAAATAAATGTCAATGTTCAGCAAGTGGAGATGTCTTGGAGTCACACACTATTAAGGGGCCGGGAACGAACAACGCAATAACTTGCAAATATATTCCAACTTCAAAGAGAACATTTTTACAGTGGCTGCGGGCGTTAACATTAGTGAATATGAACCTTATTTCCTTAGTGTAGTGTACCACGATCAAATAATTTCAGCGTTTTTGACCACATGTGAACATTTTAAACGATGGGTTATTTTATAAAGACACTGGCAACATACTGTAAACGGTTATGTGTTCCACACAGCAGGCGCTCAACAAATATCAAAACTATAATTACATCTTGTAAAGAGAGGTTCGAGGCTGTATTTGGCTGAGATAGATCGTAGAAATTGGTGGTGCAGAAAAGTTGATAAACAAGTGGAATTACTGATTGATAAGTATTATTCTTGCCTTAATATTATTCATAAAGTTGCAGTAAACATATATTGAGTAGCAGTTGTGCTTAAAGTTAGTTAGTTAAAGTATTTTAGAACACCTTAGTATAGTGAGTGATAATAGGGTGACTCACTTAGCCTTCGATAAGTTGTAAACAAGATTTAACAAACCTGATTATGTGGTAGAATATATAGGAGATAAAGTAACAACCATCAAACTACTTACATAAGATAATATCTGTGTAAGCCAGTACTTGCTAGATATTTTGATTAGGTAGCATTGTTGTTAAAATTAAGCAAGGGCGATAGTCGGGCGGCGTAACCTACATAAATAAAGCAGCCTAACGTAACGTAATTGATTGTATTTAAAATAGGTCACTACCGGTAATGTTAGCGTTCGCGACAGAATAAATAGTCGGCTGTGAAATTGAAATTTGTAACCTAAAGTGTGCTGTAGTACACAGGAAACAGTCTTTATAAAGACTAAGTTAGTTAAGTTATTAAATAAATTCTGATCGGGATATGGCGCCTTGCAAGCGGCAAGTCAAGGCAAAGCGACACTTGGTGTGCGATCACTGCCACAGCTGGGTAGATTGTGTATTGTCCGGCTGTGGGAAGTCATGGGCAGAAACCATGGAGGAAGGATTCACCTTTCAGTGCATTGGATGTTGGAAGGTGGAGTGTCTGCAGAAGGAGATAGTTAGGTTGACAGATATTGTGAAGGGAATGGAGATGGGAATTAGCAAGGAGGCAGGTCGAATGGAGAGAGACGACAGGGAGAGAGGTGAGAATACTGCAAGACTGAAGGAGAATAGCAGTGGCAAGAAAACTGAGGGAAGATGGGACGGGAGAGGAGAGAAGAAAATGAGATGGGACGAAAGGAAGTGAGAGCAAATGCAAATAGAAGAGAAGTCGATAAAAGGGACGCTGATAGGAGGAAAGGTGACAAGAGAAAAAGCGACAGGAAAGAATGGATCGGAAGAGAATGTGACAGGAGAGAAGACGACAGGGGGGAGACAACAACCAGACATATGCAAACCGAAGAAGGAGCTATTCTAAGGCAGTGATTGAGGGGGCAATGGGGAAAGAGAGGGTGTTTATGGGCGACTCCATTATGAGAAAGACGGACAAGACACTGGGCGAGGGGAAAGACGTCGTTGTTTGTCTACCGGGGGCTAGGATTGAACATGTGACTGACAGGGTAGAGAAGGTATTGGGACATGGCAAGGGGGGTCTATACTGGTACATGTAGGAACAAATAATGCAGACAGGGGGGGAACAACTGCGATAGTACAGAAGTATAGACAGTTAGTGAGGAAGCTAAAGAAGACAAGAGTTGAACAGATTATTCTGTCAGGAATTTTACCAGTAATGGGAGGAAGGTGGGCGACGTATAGAAACTGCAAGAGGATGGCGATCAACGCAGGGAAATCAAATCCTTGGATTAATTAGGCGAAACATAACGTATAAGGAAAAAGAGCTAATAATACCGCTGTACAAAACAATAGCTAGGCCTCATTTAGAATATTGTATTCAAGCGTGGAGGCCATATCGCAGGAAGGACATAGATATGCTAGAAAGAGTGCAGAGGAGAGCAACTAAAATGATACCAAAACTGAGGGATCTTAGTTACGAAATACGCCTAAAAATGCGGTTTAACAACACTAGAGACCAGGAGATTGAGAGGAGATCAGATAGAAGTGTTTAAAATATTGAATGGTTATGAAAATATTGATAGAAATATATTTTTTCTCAGTCAAGAAAGATAGAAGGACTATAGGACATGAAGTTACATTAGCAAAGGAGCAGAGTAGATTATATATAAGAAAGTTTTCATTTTCACAAAGGAATGTAAATGAATGGAACAGATTATTTGCTGATTGTGGGTGCTAGTAGCGTGAATATGTTTAAAAATAAAATCGACACATACCTCAGACGGGCGGGATACACATAGATAAAAGGGTCGGACTCTCGATAAGCCAGAGGGCTTCCTTGTCCAGCTGCCACCTAGAGTTAATTCTCTGGGTGGCAATCTTGTTAAATCTTTCAATAATACCTTCTCACTAAATGATGCTTCGCTGGAAAGTATATAACACCTATTGCGACTGTCTTTCTATGTAAAGTTACGGCGTTGCGGGACACTGGCACCACACTGTCAACAATTATGAATTCCACCCACTAAGGCGTTCTAGCAATGTCATAATGATTTTTTTCAACAATACGTTCTCACTAAATAATGTTTCACTGGTGAGTATATAACTTGAGTTGCGATTGACTGCCTATGTGAAGTCACGGCGTTGCGGGGACAGTTTGTTGCATACTATTCCTAATATAACCCCATAGTACATGATGTATTAAACGTGCAGCTTTATTTCAATATGTCAAGTTAGTTAATGGTAAGCTGTCTGTTCGATATAAACAAAACTTGCTGCCGTCATTAAACTGATTAGCTCAACCATTACAGAGACGGCTTATAAATTACCGCGCCTGTCAATTAAAATCAACGTGGCTGTTATGTGATCGTTCGTCAATAAAGGTATTTTGTTCGCTTCATCCACCCACCCCCGTAGTTAATAGATTTCGATGGAGGCGTGTACGCTTCACCAACTCACCCCTCGTAGTTAATGGAGTTCGATGGAGGCGTGTACGCTTCACCCACCCAACCCCCGTAGTTAATGGAGTTCGATGGAGGCGTATACGCTTCATCCACCTACCCCGCGTAGTTAATGGAGTTCGATGGAGGCATGTTCGCCTCACCCACTCACCCCCCGTAGTTAATGGAGTTCGATGGAGGCATGTTCGCTTCACCCACCCACCCCTCGTAGTTAATGGAGTTCGATGGAGACGTGTATGCTTCACCCCCCCACCCCCCGTAGTTAATGGATTGTTTTTTTCAGAGGAGGCGTTTTGTCCTGATTCATCTAGTTGGGTATGCTAAAATGTACAGTTTGTTTCAAGTAAACAACCGCCACCTGTGTTTATTCGTACAGCTGTATACTAAAACGTTGTCTGTGATTGTACACAGAATGGCCCGATTTACAATATTTCAAATGAACAATTATGTTCCTATTATGACCATACAGAAATGTGTATTTGTGTTGATCTAGTTAACACGAGCACATCTACCGTCGACGCTCATCCACCAGTGACGCTTACATACACATTCCTAGTTGCTGCTCATTCGCCGTCACTTGGGACATGTTCTGTGTCACCGACGTCTGGGGTGGCGCTCGAAACCTTCTTCTCCGTCAACTGTACAGGATTCAGACAGCCTTTTAAACCGTTCACCTATTTATTCATTTTGTATAACGTTCTCGAAAGCGGTAAAGAGGGTACGTATTCACCATTGCATAATTTACAAATCACACAAACACTTATTCACCTGTGTACGCACATACGCACGAAAGTGCGAACACATGAACACACACATACACACACACACGCTCAATCGCACACACACGCACACACAGGCACACACGTACGCACGCACACACACACTGTATAAAATAAAAAAACATTCATGTTATAAACATTGGCTGCCATACTAATAAACAAAATACAAATTTGCATGTGACTTGATGTTTACATTAAAGATTAATTAACTCAGTTAATGCTCAGTTGGAATGAAGTACTTATGTGTTGTTATTTAATGTTGAAACCTTATGCTGAACATTTCACTTCAGGCATGCTAGTCCACGTTAACGTCAACGCTGCACACATGCCACCGACGATGTTGCCAGCCGTTTATGGCAAACTGCATACAACGATATTACGCGTGGTGATGGGTGACTGCGTGAAGACAGGCCACTATGTTGACGTCAACGTTACGGTCTTAACTTTGCAACCAGCTAATAATACATCATACTAACCGCCACAGAAACTGTTAATCTTATTCACCCCTCCTTTCCTATCCTTGCCCCTCCTTCTTTCTGCTTCCCCCTCTTGTTGACATACGCTATGTTTGGCTATGGGAACATTCATGCTCACGTGCACACAACACATTGGACGTTGGAACATCTTCAGAGCTCAGACGGACAAGTTTTTCTGAGACTGTTTTGATCGGGACAACACTATTGCTATATACGTTATCTCATTCTTGTGCTGACAATCTCACAGAGACGTTTCTATCCCTCTACCTACCCCTGCCTGTGTATATTACTACAGTTAGCTGCATTTCAAATGTCGAATAAAGTAGAATCTGTCATTCAGATCAAGAGCCATGATAATCTCTTAATATAAAAAATGCAACTAATTGACCTGTACATTGATTAGGTATTGTTAAATTTGAAAACATACTTAACACAATTGTTTATGTCGATTATCACAAAAATACACAGAAAACAAAATGTTTATTGGTAGAATACTGATTTTTAAATACTTCAACTGAGTAATTCGGTGAAATTGAATACAGAAGAACCTATCAAACAACAATGCAAGCAGTATATGATATAGTCATACCATGCGGCTCGGTACAACGTGAACATCTTATATATTTTCAGGTACTACCAAAACAATCAAATAAACGTCGTATCAGTGAGTGGCAAGAACAATGGGAAGAGGCCGAAACAAAGCACAGTGGTAGGTAAAGAAGAACGGTCCTGTACACACTCCACCGAGGTTGCATTACATATAGCACCACCACTCAGGAAAAGCATTATTCGCGCAACATACCAGATCGTGTATTGTAGTGAGTAGTTATTCAAATGATAAATATACTGGCAAAAGTTAAGATATTGAAGAGCTAATTCCCGCACAGTACTCTGCAAAATTCAAGTGTCAACTAGCGCAGAGGTTCCCGATTTTTTTTAATCGACAGTTTTTTGGTGAATTCGTTTCGAAATATTTTAGCATTTAAAAATGGTAACTAATCGAGAAAAACAACTTATGAACTTCTATAATAAAATGGAATTCTGCTATATTTGCAAACATTCCTATGTACGCAGCAATGTTTGCGATAATACGAACTCCGAGTATAAAATCTTGGGCTAAGCACCCTCCCTCGCGCAGAAGACGTAACACAACGCAACATTTCATCACAAATTACAAACTTATGTAAATCTGTTTGTGATGATTATATTTGCTACACCTGTTTAGTACTTGCCGGAAAAAATACAGAAACAATTGTTTCCTTCGTGGACCACACTATTAAAAGTGTAGCCGCAACGATTCCACTTGACCTTTGTGCCAGCCACAGGAAACCCTCCCGTCAACCTTCGGCGTACGCATACTTCGAGTTGAGAACCCTTGAACTAGAGCAATAACCATGGGGGTCGAGGAACTGGCCAGAGATCACTTGCGTGTATTTGATGTGGTGTGTGTGTGTGTGTGTGGGTGTGTGTGTGTGTGTGTGTGTGTGTGTGTGTGTGTGTGTGTGTGTGTGTGTGTGTGTGTGTGTGTGTGTTTGTGAGTGTTTGTATATGGCCGATTCTCACGAAACCTGGACATATTGTCGATTTGGCGACTTTCATATATCGTTTTCATTTTTTAATATGGTACAATACAATCGACATATTGACTATTTGAAAACAAAACATGGGGCACCTTAATATGGTTATTCCTGCCAGAGAGAGGAGTTTGAAGTTACGTGTCCAATTCGTTTGATACCACGCGAAACACACAGACTGTCCGTCTTGCAACAGCTCGTGTCTATAATATTAGTCATTACGCATTTCTGATGGTTTTCTGGTACATAGGATAGATAAACAGTAATGTGAAATGCAAGTTCATCAGCTGTCAACGCACGGTTTAATAGTGTTCTGGTTGTTTAACTTGATTGTATTTATTTGCACTTCTTCCACGTCATACATCACACTAAGTCAAATATTATAAGTTTACTTATGTCGCGTAGACAATAATGTTGTTACTCTTGACTAAATAGAAATACATGGCTATGCAAAGTATCGCATTTGGTTTTGCGGGATCATTAATTATATGGCAAATGCGTACTTAGAGAATGTGTTTCGTGGGTATCGCTTATATTTGTTATAATTGGGTATCTGTACAATCGCTAATAACGTATTTATACTAACTCCATAGCTTTTCTGAGAACATATAGTTTGACAGGGAACACATGGTCAAACATATTTAATAACATATTTTGACTTACAAGTTTTATTTTGACTTAACCGTAACACAATTAACATAAGATGTTCTTAACAGTCCCATCAGCAGACATAGAATAGCTGGTTAAACGAATATTTTACTTTATGGTAAGTGATTGATGTACTAGCAGTAATGCCAAGACAATGACATTTTAAAATAAGTCTTAGCTCAACAGTTATAAAAACGTATGCGTTTCGCCTGGTATCGTATTCGCGTTGATCCATTTCTTGCAAAAGATTGGTACAAGTGCATGTAATCGTGTAATTAACCTATGATTGACCATAAATTTTAATGATGACAGAATGCTATCCATAAAATGTTGTCACAAACGTTATAAATTTAACACAATTGGCGCCTCTAGAATAACAACCATTGTGTGGTCAAATATATTATAATCATCCAGAAAGTTGATGTTGTCGTTGGCTGGACTGTCGTACACACTGTCGACAGAGGTTGGTGATGTTACTTAGCATAACAATTCCTTATTCTTGATGTCCTATTTTCCCTATTTGAACCAGCCAACTTTAATAAGGCAAGCACTTCTCAGTCGTGTCCTTTACCTTCTATAGGTACCACTTGGTATCATGCTTGACAGCAATGACGTCATCGTCTATACACATCACATTTTCTGTGTATTTGATGGTCTTTCATATATATATATATATTGGGTGAACAGTAGCAGGTTCATCAGTAATATCGCTTTATTTGACATCAGTGGTGGTTATCTCATTTGTGGAGGCTACGATGAACCTTGAACCTTATGATATGTGTTGATGTTCTGTCCGGACATATTGGCATAGCGAAATCCATACAAGCAAGATCTGCTTCGCAAGTATATTTGACATCAACTTGGGACCATAACGTGAGCAGTCATGAGACTGGTGAAGGGGGGTGTGACTTACTTACTGTTCAATCGAACTTAGTTCCTCCTGTTTCTTTCGGGACATCGGGTGACGAGCTTTCTCCGTCTATTACGATCTTTAGCAATTTCTTTGGCCTCATTCCAGGTAATCCAGATGTTTTTAAAATGTCTTGCGCCAGGTCTTAGTCGGCCTTTCTCTCCTTCTGTTACCACCTTCAGGCACCCACTCCATCGCTACATATGATATTCTATATCTTGGTAAACGTAGGATATGTCCCGCTAGTGTCCGTCGTCGAGACTTAACTATGTCATGCAGGCTATCCAGACCTGCCCTCCTCATCACTTCTTCATTGGTGATGTGCTGTGCATGACGTGCCATGAATTGATGATGCAACAGCTGGCATTGACTGAGATGGAGGATGCACGGACAACCGTCATGTTGGTCTCCTTTGTAACGAAGTAGTTGTAGAAGGTTTAATTGTCCCGTAATACGACTCCTTTCTTCACGGCACACCGCAATTTCTGCTAACTATAAAGAGTTAGCGGAAACTGCGGTGTGCCGTGAAGAAAGGAGTAGTATTGTCATTAATGATAAGGTCATTGCATTAATGGTAAGGTAAGTACATTATGTTTTATGAAAAAGACATATTATTGTTTAGTATATGCCCAACAACAAAATCATAATAGCTAAACTTACTATTGTGTTAAATGTCAAGACACTTTGAAGTTACAACTTTACATGTTGGTTTAGTCAAAACTACGTTTCCAAAGCATAGTGTTGTGTTATCCTCATAATACTATTACACTTTAGTGTGTAAACTATGTTACTGTATGCCTACATAAGGATTATTATAAGAGAACGATAATACCACACAAAGCGCATATCTGATGTTACCACGCGAAACGCATAGTTGAGATTGGCTTATTCTTCGCAACACAACATGGACATGCGCTAACGTATGCACCAATCAAACGTACTCATTTAACATACATTTCCACAATAAATTATACACAACATTGCCAGATTCATCGTCACGCAATATATACAGCACATCATGACAATAATTTATCAACATTGTTTCAAGAATAATGTCTCTAAAAATATTAAACTAACATTTAAATGCCTGTGATGCCACAGTTATAGTGACAGTGAATGCGCGTGTCCATGTGAAGCTCAGGGTTTTTCAACATGAATGAGGAACTCAAGTAATGTGTTACTTCGTTATAATTGTTACATGATGTATTTACATGTTACCCATTATTGCATCTCTACTAGCACATTAGGTAACAATAAAGATTATTATTATTTACAAGGATATCGGCACGTTTCCTCGTATCTTTTGCGAGAAAGTGTGGTTTTGCCTAAATTGGCTAAATGGTCACTTCAATTTAACATGTCCATAAATGAATGCAAATAGCCCACATGGTACATGTAAACGCTTGAATGTTGATATCGAGTTATGTCGATCATAATGACATGCATATGCTGCAAAGTAGACGATCTGTGCTTAGATAACGAATGCGATTCTTTTGCTTATCCAAATGTGTCACCATTTCGCAGGTCAGGTGGGTTTGATAATAAGTGCTACCGCTCAACTGCCACTACTGGCCGACTACAGTGACAAATTGAAGGTAATATCGTATATGAATTTGTTTTCTCTGCATTGCAACGACACTCTGCAAAAGTTTGGAATTATTTATCAAAGTTTGAACTGAGAATAATTATAAATTATTCATCAGTCATTGTCTACTTGAGACTTGAGACTTGGCACTGCAACTGACAATTGGAAAATCGTTACGAAATGTCACAGCTGTTGTAAACCGAGCAGGCGACACATGTATAATGAGTCTTTAAGATGCTAACATCATTAAAATAAGAAATGCCATTGTGTTGTGAGAAGACGTGTGGGGTGAACGCTTCTAACTGGAGACTCAACGAGGGGGTGCAGTTTGAGGATTTTGGGGAGCCAAAAACGCATCCCCCCAAAAGCAATCAGGTTACGGGCCTGGAATGTATCGAATTTTATGTGGTAATTTCAGTTACACAACTTTATGGCACTCAAAGCGACACAACTAAGCATATTGGGCGTCAGCACTGTCCGAGTAAAGGCGAACTGTTTAAGAGCTCTGATACGCGCCGGCGGAACACTAACGACTATGATATGGGTATGGTATTTTGGTTTGATTTAATAACAAATTTGTTAACTATCTGTTTGCTCCAAGACACATGTTAGACATAAGTGTTTTCATTGGTTGTATTTCGTAGTATAATGTGTTATTTAGTACTGATATAATAGGCATAACTGTAATATATGCATCTCAGTGTGAATCTGTCTATCTGTATGTATGTCTGTCTGCCTGCCCGCCCGCCCGTCCTATTCATTCCCCTATAATTCACTATTATCCGGGGGACATAAAAAAGGACATGGGTTGGCTGGATGTGGATTCACTATTTTATCCTTCATATAATTGCCCTTCATACGGATTTGTTTCAACTTTATGCATATTTACGCCACTTAGAACAATCGCCGGAACCACGTGTTACGTCAAACGTCCGGTACGAATCCTTCGTGAAACCGTTAAAACAATATAATGATGTATGGTTGATAAAATTAAAAAATAATATCTAAACAACTGTCCAATAGGTGTTATGCGAAAAGTAATAAAATCAGTGTATTAATGTCGGGAAAGGTTCCTAGTAACTGGAATTTAGGAATGATAAAACCATTACTCACAAAGAAGGGATCAGTGGATAATCCTGATAATTGCCGTTGTATTACCTTGCTTAACTGCATTGGATTATTATTACAGTGTGGTTAAATTATTGATTAACAACATACGAATAATCTTCAATTTGAGGAGATGAACAAACAGGGTTTCGTGAAGAGTATTCTACGTGTACGTGTTCTACATTATTTTATTGTTCTTTATTACAAACACAAAAACGGATTTATTGTGTTTTATTGGTTATAAAACTTGCAGAAAAATACCCGTTCGCTGACGGGATAGCTTTATTGTTCACACGTGACAGTCGTGATAGTACTATTTACATAATGTTAAAAAACACACTGCATCGTTACGTAAACACCATAACGCCCTGGCGTAGGTATGCGATGGTTTAAACGCACGTCAAACGTAACACGTTACGCACCTGGTGCAATACCGGTATGTTAAAAATAACGAATGTCGGAGAGAAAGTGGAGTTCTTGTCCACCGATAAGCCCTAGTCGTGATAGTATAGAATTGTCATATACTACTCGTATTGCTATGGTATTGCCATGAAGGTAGACGTAATGCGTTCCAATCACCTCGTATACACCGTGGATACGACTTCGTAACCGTACTTGACCCAGTTGCATAACTTTACTAGTGGTAAACTGCAGGAGCTCGTGAACTTTCCAGTTCGCCAAGTCGTGTTTACAATATAAACGAGCCCATTGGAACGCAACATAAGTCTTCTATTGTCTCATCGTCTACTTCATGCTTCATGCAACCCAATCGATGACGTAGGGGCCGTTTTTCTCAAAATATTTGTCGCGCACGCGATCGTAAAGTTACGTTTTACGCGCGCATTACGTTTTACGTTGCAAACATTGGATCTACCCCATAAAAGAGGAGAAACTTTTATATACATCAGGTATTTTTTTAAAGTAGAGATATTACGTTACACTCGTGGAGTTGTAGATTAATCTTTGAAAATTTCGCAAGCCGTAAAAGAAGAAAACGTTAATATAACCGCATATATACGTAAATGTACGTACGTACGTATATGCGTACATACATACGTACATACATACATACGTACATACATGCATATATGCATGCATGCATGCATACATACAGACATACATACAGACAAACATACATACATACATTTCCTCGATTATAGTTTAATTGATTGATTATAAAAAGCTTTTGATTTCGTTGATAGGTCATCACTTTCTCTTTCTATGTTAAATTATTGTAGTATGGTGTAAATGGGAATACTATTGGGGTTGTTATAAGTATATATACAACTGCTAAGTCGTGAGTGAATCAAGGTCACGCTCTTTTACAGTTCTGTACTTGTGATGTTGGTTTGAGACAGTGTAACAATTTGTAACCCTTGTTATTTGCAATATATTTTAATGACTTTGAATCTTATGTTAGTAGCTCCTGTAGAGGTCTTGGTATGTTTGATTACGAATTTCGTGCTAATTTCAGTAATGATAAAACGCCGTTACTCCTATGTTTATATTAGTCAACACTAGTGAAAGTCTATGACACAACCATTATGCAGATACAAGTGACAGACCTGCCTACCATTCCGAATTGTCCGGAATCATTCCGGAAACACACGTCAAATTACGGTATTACGGCGAGGGATGAAAATATTACGGATTCTTTCTTTATCACTGTGATCGTCAATCACTTTCGGGCTCCTCAAATTTAGCTTCCACTATATTCAACAGGTGGCAGCATATATACGCAACTTGTTGTGACATGGTTTTTCATTCGCTGCTTCTGGTCGTAATCTGACCAATAGGAAACAGCGTTACCGTAAACTCACATTTCCGCGCTCAAACAAAAAGAAGTCACGCGGCATGAAAATTATGATGGCGGAGATCGAAATGGCACAATACCACCAGCCAAGAAGAAATATGTGCAAGTTTATAACAGCATGCTGACGGCACTCTAAGCAGATATGTATTGTGTGGACAGTGGACACAACTAATCGCGGCACTTGTGTAGAATCTGGACCCACCTCGATTTCGCTATTATAACTGAGACTGCGTAACTTTGATACCTCAGGCTCAGTGCGTTAGACTAGTTCTGTTATTTAACATTATCCCGGGCATATTTACTTTTAAGAATATTGCGTCTTAGACCACTTTTGAGGCTTAAAATAGCGCCACATACGCCTCTTTATTGCTCATTTTATGAGCGCGATGCTGTAACGCACGACCGGAGCGGTGCAGACTAGCGCAAACCGGGTCGCTATTTGGGCTTCAAAAGTGCGCTAAGACACAATATTTTCGTAATATAAATATGCCTGGGATGATGTTGAATGAAGGAACTACACAAGTACCCTACTCGCAATAGTGTGCAGTGTAAAGTTCGACATGCTTTCAGCTTGCACCTGTTTTATTTGAGTCGGCATGCTGTTTTTGAAAGATACATAAAATCAAAATTACAATGGTTAGTATTAAACAACACAAAATTATTGAGGTTCTTTAGGTGCTTTAGTTTGACTTGAAAAGACAGTAAAGCAGTTCTAGTCTTTGTAAATTAGCTATGCCAATAGTGTATAGACGCATTTACATTAGAGTTACGCTTCTTCACGTTTGATTGAGTTTATTAGAGACAATTATGTTTTAGTTACAACTATCATCATCGTCACTGTATTAAAGTATTACTGCCAGTGGTGTTCTTTTCCTGACAATATCCGACACGGTTCTGAACTATTATTGACAGCAGGCCTATATTCCTGAAAATCGGTGTAAATGGGAAGACGGATTACTGACAGGAAGTTTTTGGGGTAGGTCTGAAGTGAAGATTTACAAAATGCTTTAAGAGCTGTTTAAGACTACTGCAGTTCATGAGGGAAAATAAGAATATTTGCATAGTTCATTTTGGCAATAGAAAACTAGATGTGGTAGAATTATATTAGCTTATTCAATTAATCTGCCAGACGGGAAATATTTAATGTTATTCAAAAAGTTAGAGAATTGTCGCTTCCAGTTGACATACAATGTGAACTATTTGATCTACATATGTTACAAATACTTTTGTATGGTAGTGAAGTTTGGGGATTTCACGAATTAAGACAAACATAACTATTTCATAAAATGTTTCCTAAGAATATTATGAAGTTAAGTAAGGGTACAGCTAGTTGTATGTTATATTGTGATGTTGGGAAGTTAATCAGCTATTACTGTTTGCCTGAGAATGATTAATTTCTGGGTGAGAATAATCCACAGGAAGCAATCAAAATTATCATAAATAACGTGTCAGTTGCTAAGAAGACTACATAACAAAACCGGCTTTAAATCGAGATGGATTATGAAGATCAAAGCTGTTTTTGATACATGTGACTTTTTCTGTGTTTGATTTTATAAATGTACAGTACACGATAATTGGGTTTAACTAAGTAATACATTAAAATAACAAGACAATGCTTTACAAAAAATGATTGATGATATGAGCAATTATAAATTGTGTCATAAATACAGAATATTTAAACATAATGTTGATTTAGAGTGTTATTTGATGACACTAGATATGGCGTAACCCGCCAATGACCCAGGCGTGTTACGGGAGCAATAAGTAAGTACGATATGGTAGATAGAATGCATACACTGTATATGCAAATTTAGATGTGGGAACCGTAATTTAGCATTTGTTGATGGTCAACTGGCAGCCAAACTGTGTTGTATAGATCAGAATCTCCAACATAATATGTCATCGATGCCTGCCCAATGTGCCAGTTTCTTGTATGCTCATTGATCTATGGCGACGACAATATTTCGATAAAGCGTTGCTACTCGTTAGCAGGAGTTCGATAAAACTGTGTTGCAATTATTCGTTTGACAGAGAAGTATCCTGGGCAGTTATATGACGATGGCGGAACACGTGAAGGAATTGGCGGCGAATAGGCTTGGTCATCCCGACACGCTCGCAAATAGACCAACGTTCGTGGAAGAAACAATAAGGTGACTAACGACTTCCAATACAGTTTCTCATGAAGTACCACTTAGAAAAGGGTGGCGCATTCGTTCAAACAATTCAGAATGTAAATAGTCATCCGATGTGTGTGTGCACAAACATGCGATATACCCGTAGCGTTACCAGAACCGATGTATTCATCACGTGACCTAATTAAATACTTATACGTATATTTAGCGCCTTTTCCGCCCCGCCGCTCCAATGTGCTTATACGTTCATTAAAACAAGTGACACCTATTAGACAAAAGTTTAAACAATTATAAGATATGCAAAATGTTAACTACATGTTTAAAATCTACCATCCAGCACCAGTAGATCTACTACCTATTACCAGTGTAACAAAATATATGACGCACATGTATATTATGTTGAAATTCTGGCTCCAAATGGTTTTATTTACGGGCAAATTTCTTTAAAGGCAAACCATAGTTACGCATGCGACACCACTAGCGCGCAGTGGCAGTGGCATGAACTAGCTCGTTGACGTCATTTGATTGTCAGTTCAAAATGGACGCTGGCGGGAACGCTGGTGTAGGGGTACAATTTGTTTAGTAGGCATGACAACGTTATAATTGTTTACTCCATTTAAACTGTGATCTTGTGTTGTGTAACATAGTTTTAAACAAAGCGGAACCTTATTGCATTTCTAGTCCAATTATGTACGCAATCACTATCTATAATTATATGTAACTAAAATTGAGAGCCACGGGACATGTACTATGAGTTTATAAATTGATATAAAAATGTCAAAAATCTGCACATCTTCATTTCAGTTTGTTCTCCCCGTGCTGCATTCTGGCCTATTCATGCATATTTTTCTTGCATTTATGTAATATCTATAGCATTTTTCATCCGATTTTATGAAAGCACTATTATTATTGTTGTGTAAGAAAGATTGAACGTTGAACGCATGGAGGGCAGCTGAATGAATAATGAATGTATTGTTATCGGTGACAGCAATATATTATTACATATATGCATATGTATGGACATAATGACCACTCACCCTCCACATCACCTGGAGGGGATATTTGATCGAAAATAATATCACTTGTATAGTTTGTTTTGTATGAACTTCGTTGATGACTACAGTGAAGCTAATTTGTGCAAATGGATGGTAGGTGGATTAGAAATTTTGAGGAAATAACACTAACAAATATTTTTTACAAAGCAGAAATATGTTAACAGTTTGCAAATGTCTGGCGGACAATGTAAATGAATGTATGATTAAAACCTCTTGGTATACATAAATTATATGTGTGAACAATGTGACTAATTATTTGTATTATTTCATCCTACCGATTATTTCAAGCTGTGACAGTAAATTTGACCGGCAACGGTATTTGTTAATGTCTCTTAATAATGTACCAATTCAGCATTGCAATATGTGCAAAGGTGATAATTGTGTAATGTCTTTTACATATTTATATTCAATTTTAAATAAAATAATGATTGTCAAAAAGTCAGTAAACGTAAAAAGTTAATATTTTAAGCATCATAATTAATTGTATAGTTATTAAATTGTTGAAACGTGTATATTTCATATAGTTCATGTATGTCAGGCATGAATAATTGTCTAGAGAAAAATTTAGTACGGTAACCTATATACTGTTTGGACATCCCAGTAATACATAATTATTTACATCTTTATATTATATGAACATTTCAAGAGGGTGTGAGGTCACTCGCATAATTGGATTTACCTGTGTACATTTAGTAAGTGCATTGTTTAAACGTTTCTCCTTCGGGCGTAACTTTACACTGGTAATTTGTGGACAACGAGCATATGTGCGTATGTGCGTGCGTGAATTTTCACATCAGTCAACAGCCAGTCACATTAGCGTGTGTGCGTGCGTGCGTGCGCATGTGTTGTGTGTGAAACAAATCTGTGAAACTATCGTGAAATCTGTTACAGGGAAATTTTTCGGGGTGTTGTGGACGTGATGGAAGGGGTGTTGCCAAATGGAAGATATCAACATTTGGTACAGTATAATTGTTCCCGGTAATAGAAATATCTTCAAATGATGTAAAGAACAATGTACAAATGTGTGGTATCGTTTTCAAGGATTAAATTCTCCCAATTATCCCAATAGTTATGATTACTTGGGCTCTGTTGCCTATATAAATGCATACTTGTCAAACAGCGCTGTATTGTTCAAGTAACTAACGTGTCACTATAGTCAGCGTGCAACATAACTTCTGGCCCGTGGACCGGGGCCCGTCATCTTCTGTCGGGCTCGCAACTGCCGCTCTTTATATAATTACTTACTCCAGTGTTTTATTGAGGTAGTTTGACCATGACTAGTATCCGTCTCATTCAAGACGAAAGTATCAATTGGTCTTTGTCAAAAAGAAACAGGAAGCATTAAAGTACCAGTACCATCGGAATTCTTTACCAATAACATAGGACAAGGAACACACATGTGAAGGTTTAACTACGGTGAACGTACAACCATTCCTCAAAACCAAACTAACTCCATATCATGCACAAATGACAAAGAACACAATACGTGAATTACTCATTGAACCAGTAATGGCCCGAATTCTTGGTTAACTTTGTCTTTGTTATGTGAAGGTACTTTGCCAAAACGTATTATTACGTCAATTTAATCTGTCCAAAAGGTTTGCCATGCTTACTAAAGCCAACATGGTGATAGGTAGATCATCCTCGCTTCGTTGCTGTACTCTTTGTTGCTCGCTAGGATTTGTTCAAGACGTGCTGTTGCAACGTCGCAATAAAACAATTTTGCTTTAATGTGTGTGTGCGTTTCTTTCTAGGCCAGGCCATCATCACGAGCAATGATGACAGCGATTGATGACATATCGTCGGCCTTTATAAGCCTCATGGTTCCAGGAAATAGGGCATCCATTATAAGGATGGGCTATTTCTCATTGATCTTCAAGAAAGGTCTTGCAAAACTTGGTCTGAGAGGGTTTAAAGTTCCCTACGACGATGCGGGCAATTCAAGTGTCATTGTCAACATACCCGACATGTCTTCTTACATGCAGGACGAATTCATGGGAATACAAGTAATTCATCCATGAAACTCTTAACTTTGCGAACTGTTGTTCTGTATTAATTATTTGGAAATCAAGTGTCTTTCTATAATAGTTTATAAGAAAATGTTTATCCAGCTGCCCAATTAATTTGGCAAAATTTGGCAAAAAGAAATAATCGCAATTAACAACTTTAGATATTGTTATTTCCATAGCATATTTGAACGTGTATTTTATTTGTAAAGGAACGTGCAATACAAGGGGCAGCGTGCATCGTTGGTTCTTGCTTGCAAACTGGAATTTATTAAATGACAGTGTCATCTTAAAATGTGTACCCGGTATATATACATGCTACCGCAATTTCTGGTTCGCATTCTCGGGACCGTTTTTTCTCATTTAGATGCTGAGCGCGTCTCATAATCCATATCACTGGAGCAAATCATCGGGACAAATAACCAGCAATTTGCTAGGACTTTCGGTGTTCACTGGGGATGGCAAGCGTGTGCGGGTAGATAATCTTCATGAACCAGTTCAAGTCACATTCCCACAAATTGTGCCAGGTAGGAATTATGCATCCGTTTCAAGATTACGACATACGTGGTTGCATTGACCTGGTTATACTGTACGATACATCGCGTTTTCTGATTTGATGAGTTGGTCATTCGTTTTTTTAGCCATCCCGTTTTACACCAATAACTACATTTACAAGCGTACACGGTGGTTGGCCAATTGCCTTAATGATCAGATTTGTTCTTTGGTCCGATACGTTTAAGTGAGAGTCTTGGTGAACATTACTTGGAGAAAACTGACAAGAGTTGTCAACTAAATAACGACATTTTCTTAATACACAACTAGAACTTTTCGACTCACGTCTATGTTTCAACCGCCTTCGGCGAAACTTTCTAATTGTGTATTCAAAAAATTCGTTATTTAATTTTTTCAAACCTGATGAACATTTTCACGAACGTAAGACAAGAGTTGTCAACGTTTTTGTTTCAGTTGAAATAGGCGAAACCACAAACATAACTGTGGATGTTTTCACACCTGGAGCGAAAGTAAAAGAAGAACATATCAAGATCCTCTCATTTCCTATACATGCAAATAAACGATACCACATAAAGTTGTCTTCGAGCGCGAACGTATCAGTGATTCTAGTTGTCAGGGCATATCACTTCCCCGAACTGTGGGACTTCTATGGCGGACGCCACGTCAACGACAATGCTTCGATGCGAATTATCGATTTCGGCCGAACGCAAATATACAACTTATCGGCAGAAACAGATGTTATGAAACCACCGGGGATAGAATTCGTTATAGAAGACGCCAACAGCAGCTCTGTAACCCTGATCGGAACGTTATTTGGTAGCGATGCATCTGTGGTGTTGTATTTCGGATTTATGCCCTTGGTTTACGACGAAGAACTTTGTGAACAGTGCCTGGAAAGCTCGACAAAGCCATGCGGTTTCTGCTCTGGCAAGTTGCAGGTTGACGGAGACGACGCACAGCAAGTGTCTTCGTTCAACATAACCGCAGCTCGATACCTCTCCGACTGTGTGTACTGGAATAAATCGGCTGAGGCATGGCTGAGTCGGGGTTGCAAAGTGAGCAAACATGTTAGCGCGATCATGCATGAACACATGCACATACACGCACGCGCACACTCAACATTCGCATTCCCACACCCATGCACAACCGCGCTAACATATATGTATAACACAGAACTATCTATTTGGTGGCAATACAATAGCGGGTTAACCAATAGGCACTATAGGTACGTGCCAAGGGCCCACCAAAGCCAGGGGCCCACGAAAATACCCGAACATACTTTTTGTAGACTGAATATCAACGAAACCCGGCTAGCGAGATATGATTATACAAGAAGGGAATAATCCTGATTTAGGCCCTCTGTGTGTAAATGTGTAATAAACATTATATAGGTGTAGGTGTTATTACATAACTTACTAATAAAGGATAAACATTATATAGGTATAGGTGTTATTACATAACTTACTAATAAAAGATAAACATTATATAGCTCTAGGTGTTATTACATAACTTACTAATAAAGGATAAACATTATAGAGGTCTAGGTGTTATTACATAACTTACTAATAAAGGATAAACATTATATAGGTCTAGGTGTTATTACATAACTTACTAATAAAGGATAAACATTATATAGGTCTAGGTGTTATTACATAACTTACTAATAAAGGATTGTCAACCTCCCCCCGTCTTCCGATGTAATGACACTTCGGCTCAGCCCACCCTATATTCATTTCGTTCCGGCGCCAGTGGAAGTTTTTGGCAAGCTTCTGGGCGGGGGTGCAATGGGATGTTTTGGGCCGTCCTAGCCTACCCTCTCTGGAACCGTCCCTGGGTCTACCTAGGGCTCACTAAAGTGCTGGGTGCCTAGGGCCCACGAATATCTTAATCCGCCACTGAATACAGTTACACCAATATTGAGTCGTCTCATGACAGCATTATGGACACATTAATAGTTGCTGTTTCACACTTCAATTCGTGGGTTCCACCATTAATGTTGCACCTCTCTATGTGCACAGGTCGCTCCATCAACTACCACCGACACACTGGTGTGTGATTGCAACCATCTGACGATGCTGGCATCTAATTTCTTGATCCCACCCAACAAAGTCGATGTAGACAACTTCAGTCTGTTCGCCGACTTCTTCACAAACCCCGTCGTGCTGGTGGTTGTTATATTCACGTGGTGCTTGTTCCTCATCCTGCTCGTGTGGGCCCGCAAACAGGACAACCTGGCCGAAGCACAAGTACGCACGTGTTCCATGTTTCCAATCAGTAAACAACGGCGTGTCTCTCAAGTAATGTGGAAAAGTGTAGGAGTACCTTAATGTTGTGTGATATTTCTGACGCATTGTTTGACGTGAGCAACGTCTTTAATATTTCGGTTGCGTTCATCTCGACGTTCCCATCATCTGCGGTGTCTTCTTTCACCCCAACTACCGGGCAGTGCCTTCGCTGCAGTGCCACGATCCCCTTATGCAGTATTATAACACCACCGCGACAACTAGCTGCGCACGATCACAACAATTTCTGCCGTCAAATCGAATATACCATTTTCACACAAACATTAAGTAAAATGGAATGCGTATTATAAATCAGTACCGTTTATTTCGTCAATGGATTGTAAATAATTGTTAGAATTGTTTAAGTGAAACATTTACGATTTTCCAAAGAAGACAAAACAGTTTGCTTCCAATTACCAATAAAAGCATGACCAAAGGCAGAGCTAATGCGAGATCCAGCGAGATCTCAAAACGGCGACAGAAACAGGCGGGTAACACAAACTGTTCCTATGACTATAATTGTACGGCTAACACAACGTTGGGCGTATTCCCGGCAGCACCGAGTGACGTTCCTGGCCGACAACCCAGCAGACGCCAACTACTACTACCTGGTGACCGTGATGACTGGTTGGAAGGCGGACGGCGGGACGACGTCTACGGTCGGCATGTATGTGACGGGCAAGCATGGCCGCAGCGTGCGGCACGTCCTGCTTGACCCGGAGATCGAGCCGTTCCAGATGGGAGCGGAAGATTCGTTCATTCTTGCCGAGCCGCGCTGTCTCGGACCACTCAAGCAGGTGTACGTCTGGCACGACTGCTCAGGCGTGTCGCCCGGCTGGTGTGTGTATCTGGTGAATGCTTCCCAGAGAAATCGAGGTGGTGTTCGATTGAACAGTTTTGCCGGGGAGTAAAGCACTTGGAGCTTCCTTAGAACTAGATACTGTTAGAAATAATGGAACCTCGCTTTTCGGTCACCTCAGTAATACAGCCACCTCTCAATTAAGGTGACCATGGGATAGTCCATAATTACGTATCTAACAGTAAAGAATAGCAAAACTAATTTCGCTACTACGGTCACCTCTCCACTCAGGTCACTTTTGCCCAGTCCCGAGGGTGGCCTTAGTAGTGAGGTTCCACTGTACTCCACTATACACGAAGTTACCTTTTATATCATTAACAGTTTAGTCAACTCGTGGTTCAACCTCAAACACGTTGCAATACTAATCTTGCCGTATTTTACATTGTCTGTCATATGCTTGCATTACCAGAAATCCACTTGGTGGAACATTGCCAATTTTGAACATATTGATAAGTGGTCGAAGGTGTCAATGAAATGTTACGTGGTATGCGTAATGTACGCTGTATGACGTAGTTTGGTTGACTACTTCAAACAGGTGGCCTTAGTAGTGAGGTTCCACTGTACTCCACTGTACATGAAGTTACCTTTTATATCATTAACAGTTTAGTCAACTCGTGGTTCAACCTCAAACACGTTGCAATACTAATCTTGCCGTATTTTACATTGTCTGTCATATGCTTGCATTACCAGAAATCCACTTGGTGGAACATTGCCAATTTTGAACATATTGATAAGTGGTCGAAGGTGTCAATGAAATGTTACGTGGTATGCTTAATGTACGCTGTATGACGTAGTTTGGTTGACTACTTCAAACAGGTGATGTATATCACAGGCATAACTATAACGCATGTACAACGTACACCGAATTCATGACCAACATTCGGTGCGTGTCCATGATCAACTAATTATGTAATTGTTTCTGTCATTGCTACTCCGCTACTATATGACGTAACTGTAAAGTGTAAAGCGCCTTGAGCAGTCCAAAGGACTGGACACTGCGCTATATAAGAACTTAGCGTTTTACTTTTAACGGTGCATGGGCTTCGTTTATCTTCGAAGGTTCCTCAACCAGATCACGATTCGCGATCTCCACACGCAGGCCACGTGGCACTTCGTATGCAACAAGTGGCTGTCCCCGGAGCGGACGGGCGGTCAAGTGAGCCAGGAGATTCCGGTGACGAGGTCGCCCCGTTTCAGTTATATCCTGCGGACCAAGTCGATGCAGCAGTTGAGAGACGAGCACCTGTGGATGAGCATCTTCGCGTGTCCGCCGCACAGCCCGTTCACGCGCGTACAGCGGCTCTCGTGCGGGTTCTCGCTTCTCCTTACCGCTATGCTCACCAACATCATGTTCTTCGGCGTCAGGGATACAGTCCACGAGCCGCTGCGGCTTGGGATCACGACCATATCGCCAGGACACATCATCATCTCGTTCCAGTGCATGCTTATTACGTTACCCATCAACATGACGATCCTCGGAATATTCCGTAACGTGAAGCCACGTGTGCGCCACGTGTACGTGTGCTCGAACGTGTATGGAGACGACGAGAGCGAGAACGAAGACAGCGTCAGCTCTGACGGCGAAGATTCAGAAGAGAGCGATGATAACGAAGACGATGAAGATGACGATGGGAATGGTAGCGACGTTGACAGCATTGAGCACGACGGAAGCGTGCACAGTGGCAAGTTTGTTCGAGGTGAAATGTCACTGAATAACTACAGTGAATCTCGCGTGTACGGCAGAACCAAAGCACACAAAAACGACATGCGAGTATCATTTGAGATGCAAAACTTAAACAACTCAAATACGAACTTAAACAACTCAAGTACGGACGTAAACAACTCTAACATCGGCTGCACGGGGCGTACCTGTCGACGACGTCGTTCAGACGACAGCGGCAACAGCGACAACGCAGATAGCAAAGACAGCAACAGCGAGGACGGTGGCGAGCAAGACAGCGGCGACGGAAGTGACGTTAGCGAGGAGTGCAAACATTCATCGAGAAGCTCTTCCGGTGTCCCGGTTTACCGTCGTTTATGCGGAAAACGAAATGACAGGTAGGTCCATGTAGTAGCATTGAGTTGCCATGTCACTATTGTGCAGACGATGTCATTTGGAATTCGTTTACATGGACGTTTTGATTACAACAATAACTTCCTTTTTGTTTATGAAACGATGCTTTTATTATACAAGAAACCATGTGGGTTGGTGTTTAATTGGTTACCGTAAGTAATAGAAAGGACTCCGATAGACCGTGGGTGAAGACGAGGAAGACCAGGTAAGATGTCATCCCATTTATAAACAACAGCTGTGTACAGGCAGATAGATTGACAGACAGAAATACTTTGTAAAGTCAGTTAACTACGATACACACCGGCACCAGATTCTAGAATTGAAACTAAACACGTTACATGTTAGATGAGACGGTGAAAACAACGCTACTGATGCTGTCGTTTCCTCCCAGTTTGCCCTGGTGGTTCGTCTTCATCGGCTGGGCTCTGGTCGGGTGCTTGTGCATCTCATCGTCGTATGTAATCATTATGTACGGGCTTACCTACGGCTACACGACGAGCCTCGACTGGATGATTAATTACTTGTCGACAGTTCTCCAGCTCGTCGGAGTCTCACAACCCTTCAAGATCACCGCCATTGTTGGCATCTTCACGCTGATCTTCCATCAGCCGGTCGAGCCCATCTCTGATGCTAGTCAACTTGTCCATATAGGTAAGTGTCTATACTTATGTTGTAGATCATCGGACAGTTTCGCCAACGTTCGATTGAGCTCATAAGCCCGATTTTGTTCCCTAAAATCAGTTTCGCTCATTAATAGTGATCTCGTGGAATAAAAACTGTTAAAGGGAGACAGTATATTCTTTTTAATTCATATTTATTTTTCTTATCGAACGTTTCTTGTAATCAATAGATCATAATTTTACTCGATTTACATTCTGTTTGCAACTGTGCACACATTTATGCTATATTCAACTTTTTTTACAGCGTTTTGAGTTTTTTATTGAAAATGGTGCTTTATAAAAAATCATAAATTGTTATTATTATTACATGCCACGTTTTTCTTTCAAACTGAGAGGAATGTTGGATTAATGGTTATACTGCTTTGAACTACTTTATTATAACAACATTTCCAATCTGTCATCTCAGATGAAGCTAGCTTGCCAAAACACAGAGAGACGAAAATTGCGAAGACGTCGCTGTACCGGCCGCCCATGCCTTCGGAGATCCACGAAGCCATCGAACGGCTAACCAAAGAAAACAATATGGCTGACAGGTTCTGGGGAATCATCATATACGTCGTGGTGATGCTGCTCCTATTCGTCGTCTGCAGCGGTCAGCAAATTCACGACAGGTTTCTTCAGACATTAGCCGTGAAGAATATTTTTATCGGAAGGCAAAATGTAAACGGGTCATTTTACAAGGTATGTTCTAACATGGGAGCTGTTCCCCACGTATTGGCCGTGATATCTCGAGGAGACAGATCATGGTTTTATCCACGCAAACACGTGTGCACGCACTCACGCTTTATTATAACATACACCCCCATCTTGCCTATTGTGTTTAATCAGTTGCCCGGCCATGTTCTCTGTGTATGAGATCACCCGTATATCACAGGCGTCGGAACTTAATGAATATTGGTGGTGGGGTATGGGTGGGGTAGGGGTGGAGTAGGGGTGGGGTGAGCCGAAGATCGAGCCGAAGCAGTGTTTGAATTTTTTTGGGACCCTCAAATTGCACTATGCACCCTTGACGCTGACCAAAAACATTAACAACATTGTATCGGTGGAACGTAGCCCCCACTCTAATTATTGGGGCTCAGCTCCCCCAAGCCTCCTCCACCCGTTTCAACGCCTATGATCAATCCATCCGTCTGTCCGTCCGTCCACTCATCCGTCCGTCCATACATCCACCCGTCCGTCCGTCCGTCCGTCCGTCCGTCCGTCCGTCCGTCCGTCCGTCCGTCCGTCCGTCCATCCATCCATCCGTCCGTCCATCCACCATCCATCCATCCATCTAATCCGGCAACTAATTGGTGCTCTCGACTCGTTGACGTCTCCCCTGTGAAGTGCAGCATATGGAGGACACCGTTGTGACTGTGATTCTGTGTTACGCAGGTGCAAACAGCCGACGCTATGTGGAACTACATAGATGACCACGTACTGCCCGGCCTCGCCTTCAAACGCACCAGGTACATCCAAGATGGAGTCAACGTCCTGGTCGGGGCCGCACGCATCCGTCAGCAACGCAAACAATCTGGTATGATTCAAGACAAAGACACATGCAAGGCGTGCCCGTAGGCGCATGCATGCACATACGTAGTCCGCAGTAAATTGCCGCACATAAACATTGGGGCAAATTATTGTGCAGATTGTAACGATTCGCTTTCATTTGAGCTCGCCAGTTTGCCCTTCATTTCGGCTATACGTAAACATCCTGGAATTGGAATCGGTATACCTATATAAAGATGCTACCATGTGCGGCAGGTGACTACAGTGAATAAGCATAGGCCGCACGTTATGCACATCATTGGCTTTTTGTTTCAGGTGAATCTTTTGTTCTGCCTTGGGCGACACACATGAAGGCTTCGCGACAAGAGAAGGGTTCGTACAACATGTCTTGGCAGTCTTCGGTAACGCATCAAGCCGACGGTGGTGCGGAGAACATATCCCCGTGGCATTACCAGTCTCCACCTAGTCTGGGTACTCCACCCTTGTTTGGTCAACATCGGGCGTACGAGTCGGGCGGCTACGTAGTTCTGCTGTCGAAAGACGGCACGATCGCCGGTGGGAATAGTTCTCTTGTCGCACTCAGGAAGGCCGACTGGGTTGACGCAAACACGGAAGTCGTCCTAATCGAATTCACCGTCTTCAACCCGGCGACTAACCTCTTCACAAACGTTGTTATCTTCTTTGAGTTCATCGACATCGGCGTCGTGGATCCGTTCTTCAAGCTGTACACGGCTCGGTTGTACCTGACGCGCAATCTCAAGGATGTCGGGCTCCTGCTCTGCGCCATCGTCTCCTACGCTCTCATCATGTTCCGTGCGTGGCGCGTCATGCGCTTCATGTCGCAGCAGTGGCATCGGGGGCACGTGTTACCACGAGTGTCGCTCGTCGTAGAGATCTGCGTTATACTCGTGGCGAACGTCGCCGTCGTCTGCTATGCGCTCAGGCATGCGGCAGTCCAGAAGGCCAGCGCGAGTATACATAGATTGGGCAACTATGGCTTTGTCAACTTCTACTCGCTTGCGATGCTTGACAAAGCAATCACGTACGCGCTCGCTGCGGAGTTGTACGTCGCTTGCTTGAACACGCTCAAGTTGCTCGATCTCAACATCCGGATCTTGCTAATGTCGGAGACCATTAGAGGTGCCTTCCGACAGCTCATGAACATCGCCGGGTGGATAGTCGCCATGGTGACGGGCTTCGTCATTGTCACCGTCACGACGATGGGACCGACGTGCCGCGAATATAGCAAAGTCTCAATGGCTCTGTTGAGCATTTGTAGCCTGTGTTTATACGAGCCGAAGTATGGTTTTGATAGCGATAACCCGAACCTCACTGGAGTTGTGATCATCGCGTTCGCTTCCATGTGTTTTGTTGTCTTCGGCCAGCCGGTCCTGCGCGTCATGTTCATACATGCACGGTTCGATGCGATCCTCAATATCAATCGACTAAATAAGAGCGGAGACGAGTTCCTAGACTTCGTTTGGCGTCGTCTCAACGTCTGGTTCGGCTGGTGGAGCGTGAAGCAGCACCAGAAGTTCTTGGCAGAACAAGAGGCGTTGAAGGCGAAGGTTGATAAGTACGACCCGAAGTCATCAGCAGAAATGGCTTGTCGTAAATATATTTAGTACGAGTGACGATCAGTGGCGTGTCTAGGATCTCGGAAGAGTGTGTGGGGACAAAAGAGGTTGATCACCCATTAGGTTTCGTACTAAACTGTGGTGGCGCAACATGTTGTGAAACAAAACATTAACAAGACCACGTTATATGAGGCCATAGCCCAAGTCTCCCAAGTAGGCCACTGGGACATGTTCTTCTATGTGCAGGTGGCATGACATGTGAGCCTTGTGGACTTTTTTTAAATATGTATGAATTTTGTACGGCAGTGCGTATGATGAATATTTATGTTCCCGTGTAATTCAATAATGTTACACGCTTTCGCGTATAATTATATTCATGCATAATGATTAAATATTGCCTATTATAATACTAATGCAGAAGTATGTGTATGGTAATTATGTTTATCCGATATGTGACGAAATAATAACATTGTAGTGAATAGATCAGTTTTATGCTTTAAGATAATGATGTGTTTTGCTGAAAACTAAATGCGTTCGTGGGTGCGTGCTTGCGTGCGTGCGTGCATGCGTACGTACGTACATACGTTAGTGCGCGTTTGAATATGTTGGTTGTTAACACAATACTTAAGTTAAATATAGTTGATGATGGACGATGTTTTTACATTACTCGCATAATCATGATAAAATTATGCGTTTTCATCGGCATCATAACGCCGACCTGTTCGTTGAATTGCTTCTATGTTGTTATGCAAAAGAAAATATTGTTATTATTCAACCTATGTTGTGTAGTCTTTGATACGAATTTATCAAGTAACAAACCATGCGAGCCACATGCCATGCAGGATTTGCGTGTTCATACATCCATATACCTGGTATATTTATATATTTTGTATATGATATCCTGTGTGGAAGGAAGGAGGCTGACTAGTAACTGTGTGTTCCCTTATAGCGCGGCCATCAAACATGTTCGTTCAATATACCTTTGCAGAAAGGATGGCCGCTCATGAAGGGGTCTACTGTACTTTGTGAGTTACTTCGTCATGGCGCATTACACGACCTGCCAGACGATGATGCATGCGTTCGTTGGCCATCTGGTGAACGGAATATTTTCGCTAGCGATGCCGTTTTGAACAAGTTCAAGCGATAGAAATGTTGCCAACACATCGACATCTTTTTTGGAACCCTTTACGACCTTCGCCCCTAAACCGAACCCCCTCGCCCTCCCTAACTCCCAGCACGGCATCCTGTGTCGCCACGGCTGTTAGTGGATACCAAAGTAGAAATAAGCTGAACAGTGAAAACAGCACCAAGTTGATGGTATAAATATATAGGCTTCGAATACGAAAATTCTGACAATCTATCTGTTACCCGTACAATTACAATGTACCGCGACAATTCAAAATATTGCGCATTTTTAAGATACCGCAAGTACCAAGAGTTGAAGAGTTGGACATCAGGTTGAAGTGGGCGAGATGAAGCAAGGGGGTGACTTTGCGGACTGGCAGAATGGCTATTGAGTGCTATGATCGCAGGCAGAGGTGCATCGGAACATATAAGCGGGCACGTATGCTCGGAGAAAGTAGAGATCGTAGCGAGAACATAAAATCAAAAGTGTGCTGGATTGGAGAGTAACAATAACATGGTGAGTGTGTGTATGCGAGAATAACTAGGCCCGGAGACGGTGGATGTAAAATGGATGGATTTGTTGCAGATGGAGGCATGCTAACTGCCAAAGAGAGTATATACGGTGAGACGGAAAGCGAAGAGTCAGACTACAATAACAGTGCATTAAATGGAATTTAAAGAAATTTCAAAAGTAGCGATAGAAGACAGCAGTGAAGATTAGAGGTGAAGAATGATAATTATAGCACGGTAGCTACTAGCATATGAAGACTTCACTGTATTTATAAAAAATATACAGTAAAGAAACACGCGCCTCTCCTTACCTGTCGTTGTTTTGTGATAGCAGAAACCAAGGCAACACACTGTGACGTAAAGAAACGTCCGGGTAGTTTCGGCAAATCTTACGTCGTCATGAGAAGATGGCGTCATTTTGACTTTTAGATAGTGGTGAGTTCTTCGGCCTGGGATTGTTCAGGTGTTGTTGGAGATTTTTCGCGGTCGTTAAGGTGGTGAGTGTTGACTTTTTTTCGCGGTTTCGAGGTGTGCTGTTGATGCTACTTTGTGGTGCTGATGGTTGTTTATGTTGAATATTTGTCACGGCCGGTGCCGTTGAACGTTTTTACCGCAGCCTCAATTAATTTTTATAGGTCACGATGTAAAATCAAACGAAACTAGTTCTCTTCAAGCCCTTTTGTTTCCACAGTGATGAGTATGCAAACATCGCACCCCAATTTACGGTGCTATAGAAATGCCTGCTGACAATAAAATGTTGCAAACAAATATAAACTTTATCAAACTCAAATATAATATTAATGAGTAATCGACATTGAAGTTGTTTCCATCATGTCTCATCCAAAGCGACCGGATTGTGTATTTTTAAACTAACAACCCTTCCTTCACAAAAGACAGTTGTATAGCAGCAAGTGTCAATGCAACTGTTTTTAGTTCGCACGACCGCAATGTTTGTTGTAGTCATTCACAGTATAAAAAAACAAAAGGGAGAGAGCTTCTATGACAACGATAATTTGAAGTCGCGTAATGTTAATGAGCACAGATTTGTCTGAAGTTTCATTAAGAACACATTGTCATACACAAAGTAAGTTGTATTCAGTGATCCTTCAAAAAACAAATCTTCACCATCACATAGTTATCCTGAATCTCAGTCATCAAAACAGTGGTTGACGTCGGTCTTTGAACTGGCGTCCTCTTGAATGAATAGCATAAAATAATTTTACATACTAATGTTTATATATAATTTGGTGTTCAACTACGTTCACGTCATATGTCACAAATCTGACCATAAGCACGCGCACACGCACACACGCACACACTCACACACGCGCACACACAATTCGGACTAGAATACAGTAAAGACAAAAACGCGTTTCTCGTTACGTGTCGCTGTTTTGTGATGGCAGGAACCAAGGCAGCACACTGTGATGTAAAGCAATGTCCTCGTGGTTTTGGCGTTTCTTACGCCGTCGTTTAAAAAATATTACGTCGCATGTGCGATGACCTGAGATTGCACATCCAACATTTCCCCGCAGCTTCAATTCATTTTACAGGTCACGATAGAAAATCAAGCAACATTATTTCCCTCCAAGAAGAACTAGTTCCCCCAAGCGGAACTCTTGCTTGCACAGGGACCTGCTGACAGTAACATTTTGCAAACAAATATGAACTTTATCAATCTCAATTATAACATTAAGAAGTAATCGACATTTGAGATGGTTCAATCATTTCCGTTCCAATACAACCAGATTGTGAATGTTTTAATTGTGGATCTTTCCTTCACAAAATACAGTTATACAGCAGCTGATGTCAATACGACAGTAATGGTTGTTGTAGTTACTTACTTACTTATGCCCATCGTTCCTCCTAGTGCATAGGCCGTCGACAACAGCTCTCCAGAGACCTCTGTTCTGGGCTTTTGTTTCAAGCCGCCAGGAGGTCTCGTCGCCACGTATTCTTTGGACAGCCTCTTTTTCTCCTGCCTTGTGGGTTCCATGTCAAAGCGTGTCTGGTGATATTTGATGCTGGTTTCCGGAGCGTGTGACCAATCCATCCCCATCGTCTTCTTCTTATTTCATCTTCGGCAGACAGTTGGTGTGTCCTCCTCCATAAGTCAATGTCACTGATGGTGTCTGGCCAGCGGATCTGGAAGATTCTTCTTAGACAGTTGTTGATAAAGGTCTGCACTTTCTTGATGGTGGTGTTGGTTGTCCTCCATGTCTCTGCTTCATACAGTAGGACTGACTTCACGTTGGAGTTAAACAGTCGGATCTTCGATGTTCTTGAGCTGTATAAATGCTCCTCTCGCCTTGCCAATCCTTGCTCTAACGTCTGTGCCACCCTTCTTGTCAATGACGCTACCCAGTGGCAGAACACCAAGTGCACTCCCTTCCATTGTGACTGGCTCAGTGCTGGCTGTATTAACCTTGATGACCTTTTTCTTTCCTTTATGTATGTTGAGGCCCACTTGTGAGGAGATGGCTGCCAGTTCAATGGTCTTCTCCTGCAACTGCTGGTGGCTGTGGGAAAACAGTGCCAGATTGCTGATGTCTTCTTTCTTGGGGAGTTTTATGAGGTATCCCTCTCTCCAGTCTGATGGCACCTCTTCCTTTTCCAAGAACTTTCCAAAGAGAGGGTACAGTAGTTCCACAGAGATGTCTATATCTGCCTTGAGTGCTTCTGTCGGAATCTCGTCCGGTCCTGCTGCTTTGTTATTCTTCAGCTGCTTTATGGCCCTCCTTGTACATTCCTTGGTAGGCTTGTTACATTTGGCAGGTCTGCTCAAAAGTTCTTCAACATGTTCAGCCCATCTGTTGAGCTGTTGTTCAGTTCCCGTAATGATCTTTCCTTCCTTGACTTTAATTGGTCGTTCTGGTTTGCAGTACTTGCCTGATAGTTTCCTGGTGGTGTCATACATCTGTCTCATATTTGCTCTGCCTCTTCTGCCAGGCTGTCGATGTAGTTGTACTTGTCTGTTTTTAAACCCTTCTTTACTTCTCTGTTGGTCTCATATTTGCTCTGCCTCTTCTGCCAGGCTGTCGATGTAGTTGTACTTGTCTGTTTTTAAACTCTTCTTTACTTCTCTGTTGGCTTCTGTATGCTCTTCCTGCGCCTTTGCCTTTGCTGCTCTTGTTCGACTGTTGTTTACTGCTGATTTCTTTACCTTCCGCACTTGGATCCTGCGCAAGCTTTCTGCTGTGATCCAATCTTTCTGTTGTTGTTTCTTCGGGCCAACCATTTCTTGGCAAGTTGATGTCAGTGTCTTTTTGGTGTTCTGCCACCGGCTTTTCAGGTCGGATTATTCATCGTGCAGCTCTTGTAGCACTTGGAGTTTGTTTGTTAGCACTTGGAGCTTGTATTCCTCTCTTGTCTGTGGATCTTTCAGGAGGCCGACATTGTACTTTCGTCTCTTTGTTACTGTCTTCATCCAATTTTTCTTCAGTTTGAGTTTCAGTCTAGCAACCAGCAGGTGATGGTCGGATGCAACGTCAGCTCCCCTCTTCACTCTTACATCTTGAAGTGACCTCCTGAATATCTTGCCTATGCAGATGTCATCTATCTGGTTCTCCGTCACGTGGTCGGGTGACACCCACGTAGTCTTGTGTATCTTTTTGTGTGTGAAAATGCTGCCCCCGGTGACAAAATTTTCATTGCACATGTGTCCGCAAATCTCTCTCCATGTTCGTTCATCTCTCCAACACCATGGGTTCCCATCATTTCTTCTTATCCGTTATATTGTTGTCCATTTCAATCTTCGCAATTGAAATCTCCTATAAGGATGGCCACATCCTTATCTCGGCACTTTTCCAGGATGCTTTGTAGTCTGATGTAGAACTGGTCTTTGGTTTCTCCATCAGTGTCGTTCGGTGGTGCGTAGCACTGGATGACATTCATCGTGATTTGTTTCTTTGTTTTGAAGGAACGACTTTTTTCAACAGGGTTTGGTAATATACACATCATTTTAGAGAATCATTTTTATAAACAATTAATTTTGGTGTTCAACTACACCATGTACTTGCAAGCCATATGTCACAAATCTTAACATACATACGCACGCACTCACACACGTGCGCACACATGAACGGAAGCGTGCACCCACGCACGCGCTCACATACGCACGCTCGCTCGTATGTACGCACGCACACATAATTCGGACATAGAAACTGTATACAATGCAGTGAAAAAACACTCGTCTCTCGTTACCTGTTGCCGTTCTATGATGACGGGAACTAACGCGACACACTGTGACGTACAAAAACGTTCGCGTAGTTTCGGCATTTCTGACGTCCCTTTGGTTTTGGGATGGCGGTGCATGCGTTCTTCAACCAGGAATTGTACATTTCCAATAACCATTCATCAAAGTTGTGCCTGAGACTCAACTGCTGTCGAATATAACTTCGTGCGACGAGGTTGGCTAGTAATGTTGGAGTTTTTCGCGGTGTTCAAGGTGGTAAGTGTTGAATATTTTGTTCGTGGTTTCGAGAGGTGTGCTGTTGAAGAGTGGTGCTGAGAGGTGCTAGTATTGAAGATTTGTCATGGTGCCGTTCAAAGTTTTTACGGCAGCGTCATTTATGTTTTAAAGGTCACCATATATAATCAATAAAACGTATAAGTTTCCCCCAAGCAAATTACTTTTCCCAAAGCTTTTGGGGAATTAAGGAGCAAGGGTTTGGCCGTGGCAGTGCTTCCAAATGTCATATAGAAAATACATGTTGGTGATTGGTATGTAAAATACTAAAATTGTACAGTAGTACTGTCACTCATACACCAACTGTTAGAAACAGGGGGGAATAACTGTTATACACTGAGATTATACTACTGGCTAGTGAATGTAAAAATAATACTACCGTTTTAGTGGTCTCCAAATGGTTTATATAACATGTCTTGAAGAAGGATACAGAAATCAACGGACGCTGTCTGAACAAAACGAGTCATATACAGATGCTACACTGATATAAATTGAACACGCAACGTTTTCAAACATTTGCACGTGCATTTACGTCATTTCAAAACACTTGCATTTGTAGTTTTACAAAACGCTTGCATTTGCAATTGATATATTTCAAAACACTTGTATTTGAATTATTTCAAACACTTGCATTTGCATTTAAATGCAATAATGTATCAGCGTACTTGTATTTGCATTTCAATCTTTTCAAACACTTGAATTTAAATGCGCTCACTCACATTTGAACCCAAGCCTGACACACAAGTACGCACGCGCGCGTCGATCTGTATACTCTCTCTCTCTCTCTCTCTCTCTCTCTCTCTCTCTCTCTCTCTCTCTCTCTCTCTCTCTCTCTCTCTCTCTCTCTCTCTCTATATATATATATATATACATATAGTTTATTGCCATTATCGACATAAAATACATGTCAATTTGGAATGGGTCTTGGTGTTGAAACATACCACGAACATACAATAAAATAAAATAAATAAATAAAATACTAAAAAAAGTTTATTTAAAAAAAAAACATCATTCACTAAAATTGCTAGGTTACAAAACTAATACGTAAAAGAAGAATTAAATACAGTGGCGTTACATACAATGCTTCGTATAAAGTGAAAAAGCATGTGCTCTTATTTAATAAGTTAGCTCGAGAGTCAATTTCATTGGTTACCCCGATTCAATGATACAGGGTAACCATTAATTTCGTCACAACGGGAAGATGGTTTTAGATCGATGTTCTCTTTATTCAAAAAATTAAACTTACTGAAAGTGAATGACATTTTACATAACAACAGTAAATACATAACAAATTACCTGCTCACCTTTTAAATTGGAAAATAGCTACAAATACCATGATTCATGGTCACAATACACGCAACCAACACAAAATTCACATTTACGGTACAAATCTTTCATTTGCAAAACTATGTCTTAAATACAGTTTACCAAACACAATTAACAATATTTCCCTTAGTGTGATAGCTGAGCTGTGTACATACAGTTTACATTAACTGTTATGCCTGTATGTATACGCGCAATCAACCACAGTGATGTCACCCACACCCAAACATCATAAAATACTTTTACCTACTTACCACATCACATTCTATGAACATGCATCTTATAATAAAATAATTTATCCTGTTTTTTCACTGACGATGTATCTTATTTTATGTTACTGCTTATGTCTTACATTAATAGACAACACATTTTAATCTTTCAACAGAAACTGAACTATAATTATACTATGTGTGGCTCCCGCGGTAGCGTCTTCTTTTCAAGTCTTGGTGGGAGTCTCCATCATCCTCATTGTACACCTTTTTATATTATAATATTATAATTTGTTATATTATTATTGGATGTACAGTTTGGATAAATAAATCCACTTCTGTTCTGTTCTGTTCTGTTCTTGGGTGCGACAAACAGTGGCGCCACATCACGCTGTCTGGACAATTGAGGCTAGACGGACGATGTGCGGTCAGGTGCGGTACATGGTGAAACACCCCCAGAGTTTGTTTACATTGAGCGTATTGAACAACATCTTTCTAGGTTGTTGGTGTTGTTGACTGTTCCCGGCAAGCTGTAGGAAGTCATAATGTCATTGTCTTGTCAACTCACGATTAGTTTTCATTAATATAACTCTATCCGATTTATAATAAGAAGATCCATTGACTGCGTTATTAAATTCCCGTATTATCACCCGGCCAGAGATGACGAAGTGACTACACACAGTGTAGCAAAGTAGTATCTACTGTGTTCACTTCGGTACAATCATTTTTACTATAACCCAAAAGAAAACCTGAATTTTTTATTAAACTAAATTGCAAAATGCCAAATCAAAACCAATTTTTTTATAGAAATTTCACATAAATCCACCAAAAACTCTTTAGTGAAACTTCAAACTCCGCAAAATGACGACACCCACTACGAAACTGATTCTTCACCACACGGCTAAGGTGCACACAAGTGATGTGAACGGAGTTGCATTCAACAAATACTGTCTCGCTACGTGTTCTGGTGATAAAACAGTCCGTCTTCTCAACCTCACTGACTTCTCTGAGTTGCCGTCATCGCCACTTCAAGGCCACTCATATGCCATCCATTGCTGTGCGTTTGCATCCCATGGAGATCTCTTGGCGACTTGCTCCACAGACGGAACCTGTGTGTTGTGGAATGTTATGACTGGTACCAAGGTCGGCACATTGTTCCACGCAAGTAAGAATTGTATTCGAGTCTGCAGATTCTCCCCTCGTGCCACCAGGTTAGCAACAGGAGGCAGCGACGAAACTGTTTGCCTTTGGGATGTCGAAACCAGGAAGTTACTAAGGTAAGCTGACTTAACTCAATAGTAATTAATGGTTGGAACTCTGCATCCTACACTTATTCGCCATTGGCCATTTGGAATAATAATAAGTATCATAAATGCTATCATAATATTAATAAACAGAGTATGCATGTATGTCAAAGCATACCTCTGTCAGTTTTGAATGTATGTGACAGAACTTTTGCAGGAGTACAAGCAGGCCCATTATGATGGTTCATAGGTTTAAAGTTTTTAAATTTCAGGGGGTGGGGTGGCATCTTGAGTACCAGCACTGCCTGAGGCTAATTGTGTGAGCGGCTGCAGGTGGATATGCCCTAGCAGCCATTATTATGAAGTAACATTGTAGCTTGACATATAATGAAAGTATAGGTATCCATGGGCATTGTATAATCTCTTTGATCTAGAGGCAAGTCTTTTCTCATCGTGCAATGCTGATGTCACTCAGTAAATATGATAACTGTAATAATGCAGTTCTTAGATATATTTATATGCCGTTAGCATTTATAGAGCAATACATGCAACACTGAAATCAGACCTAGGCCGAGTACATTTTCATGAGTACGAGTATGAGTACGTTGATGATGGATGAGTATGAGTACATTGTTAAAAGCTGAGTACGAGTACAAGTATGAGTACATTATCATGAGTACGACTAAAACTAAAAGTACGAATACATTTAAATAAATATTAAATAATAATGTATTTTAAAATTATTAATTAATCTAATTTATATAGTTCAGCACAAGTGAACATGCAATGGCAGTTGATCAAATTTTATGAGGAAAATTGTAAAAAAACAGCTGTTTCATCAACAATGAAATTCACTTCGTTGGCATTCATTTCAGTGGCATCCTATGATCTTATCATCTATTTGCCATTGCACTAAATGAACATGAGTTGTTCAAAGGTGGAGTACTTCAGGCTGCACTGTTTCGGGCGAAATACTTTCCCGGCTATTCTAAATACCCTTCCAACTGGGGCTGATGAGACTGGAATGCTGAGATGGTGAGGGACCAACTAAGCCTGTGTTGGAAAATTGTTGCATTGACCCTTCCAGAACTGCAGTGGGTCACTGTGACGATCTGTACATGGCTGACTGATGTATTATTTCACCTCTACAATTAGCAGTCTGCATCAACAGATTGCTGTATTATTTTACCTCTACAATTAGCAGTCTGCATCAACAGATTGCTGTATTATTTCACCTCTACAATTAGCAGTCTGCATCAACAGATTGCTGTATTATTTTACCTCTACAATTAGCAGTCTGCATCAACAGATTGCTGTATTATTTCACCTCTACAATTAGCAGTCTGCATCAACATATTGCTGTATTATTTCACCTCTACAATTAGCAGTCTGCATCAACAGATTGCTGTATTATTTCACCTCTACAATTAGCAGTCTGCATCAACAGATTGCTGTATTATTTCACCTCTACAATTTGCAGTCTGTATTAACAGATTGCTGAATGCTTACAAGTTTGCAATTTATTTTTTCTGATCATAAACTACTGGTTGTTGAGAAGGTTAGAACATGTCCATATATCAGGCTCATAATCCTCTTTAGACTTTTTAGCCAGGCTGTTGGCACCGGATTATACTAGTGTAGGAGGCAGTCTGACTTGAGCCACCTTACTTCTACAGAGGAAAACTGGCAGTTCTTGTTCTTAACAGTTAGCACTGTCAGCCTGTGCCCAGTGGCATGGTCTCCAGACTGCATCAAAGGCATTTCCTGTCTATCTGGTGGATTAACTGCTAATTGGCTCTTTATGGATATCCTGGTAGCTGTTAGCACACAACTGTGAAGACTGGTATCCTCTGGTGAAACATTCAGCAATGCAGAGCCATATGACCCAGGCTGGTTACTGGAGCAGTAAGTAAGGTAGCTTAATTAAACAAATCAATTTATGGCCTGAACTGATAGCCTACAATTATTGTTTGCTTAACAGGGTGTTTCTGACTGGGAAAAGATGTTGCCATGTTTGGGTATCATAGTCATGGTTATCAAATAATTAGGGTGTACTATGTGTAGGGATGGTAAGGTGGTATTCTATCAGAAATAACAAAGTATTTAAAAAAAACATTTAAATATTTCAGGAAAGTTTCATTTTATAACTACAAATAAATTAATTTTCCAAAGTATACATTGAGAAAGTACTCTTATGTTGTACTTGTAATGTACTTGTAAAATCTATCTGAGTACAATGAGTATTCGTATGAGTACAAGTCCATGACCCATAAGTTTTACGAGTACTTCAAAAATGTTCTCGAGTACATGAATACACAAGTACCGAGTACTTCCGCTGCAGGTCTGACTGAAATAGTACAACTTTTATTATTTACTTATTCTCTATTCTACCTACATATGTGTAACAACTATAGCAAAGTTCAAGCATTAAAGTGTAATATGTCAAATTGACGGTATAAATGAATGACAATGAACCAAATTCAACCAATGAATGACCATGAACCAATGAATGACAGTGAACCAACAAATTTATGCGCGTCCAGTATTTTTAGTTTTCCATGCTAAAATGTAGCGATGCAACAATTCATGTAGGAAAAACTAAATAAAACTTGCCAAAGACTTGAAAGATGGCTCAGTGTCACCCTAAAAACGTCATTTCTACATTTTATATATATATATATATTGAACATTTGATCAAATTGAGATTGTATGTACAGCGATTTGAGCATTTTATGGAAATTGTGATCTGTAAGTAATAAATATTGTTATTATTATTCTCTGACTTGTGTTGTGTTTCTTTGACAGGTCTTTTGATGGTCATGCTGCATCTGTGACCACATGTACGTTTTCTCCGAATGGTGCATTTCTTGTGTCTGGATCGACTGGCGGAGACATTCGAGTGTGGGACGCACTCTATGGACACGGCCAGGTGCTCACTTTCCAAAACGAGGCACACGATCTGGGCGTGACGTGTTCAGACTTCTCACCAATTTATTCTGAAGGTAATTATCAAAAGAATAGTTCTATAATTGAGCTAGTATATGTGCATGAGAGTATGTTAATGTTTTCCTTCTAGATGGCTTGTACTTTGGGTGGCAAACTTTCAATGATTAATCTTTGACAGCCAACAGAAAAGTGATACTGGTGCTACTAGATCTCAGAGCCGCTTTTGATACTGTCGACCACCATCTGCTGTTCAATCAACTGCACAGAATTGGCGTGCGTGGCAACGCAATGTGCTGGTTGAAGTCGTATCTGTCACAACGAACACAGGCAGTTAAAGTTGGCAACATCATTTCAAGAAGTGTCGATCTAACATGTGGTCTGCCTCAGGGTAGCGTGCTCGGACCTCTTCTGTTCGCGATCTACTGCCTTGACCTCAACCATGTGTTTGAACATCATCAACTGCGCTATCATATGTATGCTGATGATACATAATTATATGTGGACTTTCCCCATGACCAGCCACTTACAATGGCCACCGATCGAATATCTTGTTGTACCACCGATGTGAATGCGTGGATGTCTTTCCATAATCTTCTGCATAACGAGAACAAAACCGAGGTGATCGTCATATCTGCAGTGAACAATCGGAAACTTGTTCACCCGCCTGTTGACCAAGTCATTGGTGTATGTGGCTGTGCTGTTTCGCCGAAGCCGGTCATCCGCGACATCGACGTTCTACTCGACAACACTATGTCGATGACGAATCAAGTGCGTCGTGTTTCCCAGGTGTCACCTCCGAAGCATCGCGTTGATTAGGAAATGTCTTACCACTATTGCCTGCAGAACCATTGTGAATGCCTTAGAAGAAGAAGAATTTGTTTTATTTGACCCAGACATTTCAAATAATACATACAATACATCCATGTCCAAAAAATAATACAATATATAACCTTATGGTAAACATGGTATAATGTATGCTAAATAACAAAAAGTAGGGTCAGGAGACTCCTCTAAGACTATGGTCGTTGCTATAGAGGAGCCACCTTTTGTAATAAAACTTTAACTGAATCAATACATCACCTAATCAAATTCTTCCAGAATAAGAAGAAGAAGAAAAAAAACAATATGTATGCATGTGTGTAGTGTGAGCAAGCTTACATGATTATTGAGTTTGTCGTTTAGGCACTGTTTTGTTGACAGTAGTAGTCATGTCACGTATTGATTACAGCAACGCAGTGTTATATGGTCTGCTGGAGACGCACTTGCGAAAGCTGCAGATGATACAGAATTCCGCAGCATGTCTCATTACCGGGACAAGGAGACGAGAACACATAACACCTGGTCTGCACTGGTTGACTATACGCCAGCGGATCGAATTCAAGCTGTTACTGCTGGTATATCGTGCAGTGCACCATCTCGGCCCTGCGTACATTTCATCGCTCGTGACATCCTGCACGCCGACCAGATCACTTAGATCGGCCGAACAAGGTCTGCTGACTGTTCCGAGATATCACCTTGAACATTATGGCCGTCGTTCCTTCTCGGTGGCTGGCCCGATTCTGTGGAATGCCCTGCCTCATGCAGTCAGGCATGCAAACTGCGTTGCCACTTTCAATTTTCAAATCACTCTTAAAGACATACTTATTTCAACAGGCCTTCAAAGAACTTTGCAGTCCGTATCAGCAGACCTGTGGCCGAGTACATTTTCATGAGTACAAGTACGAGTACTTTGATGATGGATGAATACGAGTACATTGCTAAAAGCTGAGTATGTGTACAAGCACGAGTACATTCTCACGAGTACGAGTAAAAGTACGAGTACATTAACAAAAATATAAATATTAAATAATAACGTATTTTAAAATTATTAATTAATCTAATTTATATAACTCAGCACAAGTGAATATGCAATGGCAGTTGATAATTTTTTTATGAGGAAAACTAAAAAAACCCTCTATTTCATTAACAATGAAATTCACTTCATTGGCATTCATTTCAGTGGCATCGTATGATCTTATCATCTATTTTCCATTGCACCGAATGAACATGAGTTGTTCACAGGTTGAGTCTTTCGGGCTGCACCGTTCAGGGCAGAATACTTTCTCCGATGTGCTAAATACCCTTTCAACTGGGGCTGATGAGGCTGGAATGCTGAGATGGTGAGGGACCAAATGAGCCAGAGTTGGAAAACTCAGAACTGCAGTGGGTCAATGTGACGATCTGTACATGGCTGACTGAGGTATTCGTTCACCTCTACAATCAGCAATCTGCTGATATTATAAGTTTGCAATTTATATTTCCTGATCATAGACTACTAGTTGTTGAGAGGGTTAGCACATGTCCACATAACAGGCTCAGCATCCCCTTTGCAAGCGGCAAGTCAAGGCAAAGAGACACTTGGTGTGCGACGACTGCCACAGTTGGGTAGATTTTGCCTTATCCGGCTGTACGAAGTCATGGACAGAAACCAAGGAAGAGGGATTCACCTTTCAGTGCGTGGGGTGTTGGAAGGTGAAATGTCTGGAGAAAGAGGTAGCTAGGTTGGCAGATATTGTGAAGGGGATGGAGATGAGAATCAGCAAGGAGACAGATGGAATGGAGAGAGACGACAGGGATAAAGTTGGGAATACTGTGAAACTGAAGGAGCAGAGTAGTGGCAACAAGACCGAGGAAAGGAGACTGAGAGGAGGGAAGGTGATCGGAGGGGAAGAAAGTGGAGGATCGACGGCAGGAAATGTGACAGGTGTGAAGGTGGCAGGAGAGAAAGTGACCGTAGAGAAAGAGGTAGGAGGGAAAAAGAGACGGGAGAGGAGAGAAGGAAATGCAATGGGAGGAAAGATGACGGGAAGAAAGGAAGTGAGAGTACATGTGACAGAAGAGAAGTCGGGAGGGACGATGACAGGAAGAAAGGTGACAAGAGAAACAGCGTCAGGAAAGAATGGAACGGACGAGATTGTGACGGGAGAGCAGAAGACAGGGGAACAAGATTACAACCAGACAGATGCAAACCGTAGAAAGAGCTACACTGAGGCAGTGATTGAGGGGGCAATGAGGAAAGAGAGGGTGTTTATGGGCGATTCGATTATGAGAAAGACAGATAAGACTCTAAGCGAGGGGGAGGACGTCGTTGTTTGTCTACCGGGGGCTAGGATAGAACATGTAACTGAAAGGGTAGAGAAGGTACTGGGGCATGGCAAGGGAGGGTCTATACTAGTACATGTAGGGACAAATAACGCAGAGAGGGAGGGAACAACTGGGATAGTTCAGAAGTACAGACAGTTAGTGAAGAAGTTAAAGAAGACAAGAGTAGAACAGATTATCCTCTCAGGAATTTTGCCAGTAATGGGAGGAAGGGGGCCGACATATAGAAACTGCAAGAGGATGGCGATCAACGCACTAGTTGAGCAGATGTGTAAAGAAGAGGGGGTGGGATTCGTAGATTTATGGGGATACTTTGTTGGGAGGGAAGATATGTACATGAGAGATGGCCTACATCTAAGTGGAAAGGGGGCAGCAGTTTTCTCAGAGAACTTGCTGCAATCTGTTGACAGTGGGACAGGCTGCATCTATTTAAACTAGATTCGCAGGGGGGATTCACAGAGAAGCCTGAAACTGGAGGCATAGATAAAGACAGCAGAAATAAATCGGCAAAGAACAGCCTGGAAAACTGTTCTGAATCAGGATATAAATGCATTTGTTTAAATGCAAGGAGCATAGTAAACAAAAGAAGTGAACTAAACATTATGGTAGAAGATATTGACCCTCACATAATAGGTATAACCGAATCGTGGGCCACCACTGATATATCAGATGCCGAATTGGGACTAACAGGATATGTAATGTTTAGGAAAGATAGAATAGGAAGAAAGGGAGGTGGAGTTATTTTATATATTAAAGAATCTATCCAGGCTTATGAAATAAAATTAGAAAGAGAAGCAGATTGCGAAGAAGCTGTTTGGTGTAACATAGTTACAGGAAACTCAACGTTAACAGTTGGGTTAGTTTATCGAAGTCCAAACATAAGCATAGAAGAGAATGAAAAAATACAAAACGCTATAAAGGAAGTAAGCAAACGGAACTGTATTATTATGGGGGACTTTAACCATGGGCATATACAATGGAAATCTCTACAGAGTATGGGGAGTGAGGACCACAAGTTTTTAGTTTTAGTACAAGATAGTTTCCTTTCTCAACATGTGCTAGAACCAACCAGGGGAGAGAATGTGTTAGACTTAGTTTTGTCCTCACAGAAAGAATTAGTTGACAATGTCAAGATATGTGAGCCACTGGGGAGTAGTGATCACAACCAGATACATTTTACCATCAAAGTAAAATCAGAAAGGAATAGTAAAAAGCAGTATAGGAGAAATTTCCACAAAGGAAGGTATAAGGACATGAGGAAATATTTAGCAAAGATAGACTGGAATAACACACTGAAGAATAAGACAGCAACCGAATGCTGGAATATCTTAAATAGTGAAATTAAGTGCATAGTCGATAAATTTGTACCTTTCAAAAACAAGGGAAACGGTCTAAAAAGAAACACTTATCGAAAGAAGCCATTAGAAAAATTAAGTATAAACAAATGATGTGGAAGTCATATAGATGTACTGAAATGATGAAGACTACAACATTTATAAAGAAGCACTTAATCAAGCTACAGCTGAAATTAGAAATTCAAAGAGAAGCTATGAAAAAAAATTAGCTAGTAATATAAAACATGACAGTAAGAGTTTTTATGCGTATATTCGAAGCAAACAGAAAGTTCAGGATAAGGTAGGTCCTCTAGAAGATAGTGCTGGAAATACAATATCAGAGGGATTCTTAATGGCAGAAGACCTGAATGAGTATTTTAGTTCAGTGTTTACCAGGGAAGATATTAGTTCACTGCCAGTACCAGAGGCTAAGTTCAAGGGGGCAGATTCAGACTATTTAGGACAGTTAGTTGTAACCTCGGAAATGGTAGCTAAGAAAATAAGTTAAATTAATGTTAAACATAACTTGATAAACCCATCTCAACATGGGTTTTTAAAAGCGAGGTCATGCTTAACAAATATGTTATGTTTTTTGGAAGACATCACTAGGTGGGTAGATGAGGGATCACCAGTAGATATCATCTATTTAGATTTTCAAAAAGCTTTCGACAAAGTACCACATCAAAGATTACTCCTTAAGCTAAAGGCCCATGGCATAGGAAATGGTATAATAAACTGGATAGAAAATGGCTGAATGACAGAAGACAACGTGTAGTAGTTGATGGGGAGGCTTCAAACTGGAAATCGGTATTGAGTGGGGTACCACAGGGATCAGTACTAGGACCTATATTATTCTTAATATATATCAACGATTTGGACGATGATATAACAAGCAAGGTGTTAAAATTTGCGGATGATACAAAGTGTTTAGAAGGATTAAAAGTGATGGAGACAGACAGCATTTACAAGATGATCTTGATAGGTTGATCAAATGGTCTGAAAAGTGGCAAATGCTGTTCAATTTTGGGAAATGTAAATGTCTCCACACAGGTCATGGGAATGAAGAGGTAAAATATAAAATGGGGGTACTGTTCTAAGTACTACTGTAAAAGAAAAGGACTTGGGGTTAACCATTAGTGCTGATATGAAGGTTTCAGAGCAGTGCGGAATTGCAGCGTCAAAGGGAAATCAAATCCTTGGATTAATTAGGCTAAATATAGTGTATAAGAAAAAAGAATTAATAGTACCGCTGTACAAAACAATAGTGAGGCATCATTTAGAATATTGTATACAAGCATGGAGGCCATATTGCAAGAAGGACATAGATATGCTAGAAAGAGTACAGAGGAGAGCGACTAAAATGATATCAAATCTGAGGGATCTTAGTTACGAAATACGCCTAAAAGAATGTGGTTTAACAACATTAGAGACCAGGAGATTGAGAGGAGATCTCATAGAAGTGTTTAAAATATTGAATGGTTATGAAAATATTGATAGAAACATTTTTTTTTCAGTTAAGAAAAATAGAAGGACCAGAGGACATGAAGCTACATTAGTAAAGGAGCAGTGTAGATTAGATATAAGAAAGTTCTCATTCTCACAAAGGACTGTAAAAGAATGGAACAGATTATCTCCTGATTGTGTTGGTGCTAGTAGCGTGAATATGTTTAAAAATAAAATCGACACACACCTTAAAAAGGCGGGATACATGTAGATAAAAAGTATTGGACTCTCGATAAGCCAAAAGGCTTCCTTGTCCACCTGCCATCCAGAGTAATTTTCTGGATGGCAATCTTGTTAAATCTTGTTAAATCTTTGGACTTTTTAGCCAGACTGCTGGCATGGGATTATACTAGTGTAAGAGGCAGTCTGACTAGAGCCACCTTACTTCTACAGAGGAAGACTGGTAGTTCTTGTTCTTAGCAGTTAGCACTGTCATCCAGTCAAGTGGCAAGGTCCCCAGACTACATCAAAGGCATTTCCTGTCTAACTGGTGGGTTAACTGCTAATTGGCTCTTTATGGACATCCTGGTGGCTCAATTAAACAAACTGGTTTATGGCCTGAACTGCTAGCCTACAATTATTGTTTGCTTAACAGGGTGTTTCTGACTGGGAAAAGATGCTGCCTGTTGCCATAGTCATGGTTATCAGAGAATGAGGATGTACTATGTGTAGGGATGGTAAGGTGGTATTCTTTCAGAAATAAAGTATTTAAAAAATAGTTGAACATTTAAATATTTCATGAAAGTTTCATTTTATAACCAAATATATTTATTTTCCCCAGTACATATTGAAAAGTACTCAGATGTACTCATACTGTACTCATAAAATCTGAGTACAATGAGTATGAGTACGAGTATGAGTCCATGACCCACAAGTTTTATGAGTACGAGTACTTAAAAAATGTA
>CM034533.1:70829520-70890470 GCA_020002185.1 Paraescarpia echinospica | reverse complement strand
GATTGAGGGGGCAATGAGGAAAGAGAGGGTGTTTATGGGCGATTCGATTATGAGAAAGACATAAGACTCTAAGCGAGGGGGAGGACGTCGTTGTTTGTCTACCGGGGGCTAGAATAGAACATGTAACTGAAAGGGTAGAGAAGGTACTGGGGCATGGCAAGGGAGGGTCTATACTAGTACATGTAGGGACAAATAACGCAGAGAGGGAGGGAACAACCGGGATAGTTCAGAAGTACAGACAGTTAGTGAAGAAGTTAAAGAAGACAAGAGTAGAACAGATTATCCTCTCAGGAATTTTGCCAGTAATGGGAGGAAGGGGGCCGACATATAGAAACTGCAAGAGGATGGCGATCAACGCACTAGTTGAGCAGATGTGTAAAGAAGAGGGGGTGGGATTCGTAGATTTATGGGGATACTTTGTTGGGAGGGAAGATATGCACATGAGAGATGGCCTACATCTAAGTGGAAAGGGGGCAGCAGTTTTCTCAGAGAACTTGCTGCAATCTGTTGACAGTGGGACAGGCTGCATCTATTTAAACTAGATTCGCAGGGGGATTCACAGAGAAGCCTGAAACTGGAGGCATAGATAAAGACAGCAGAAATAAATCGGCAAAGAACAGCCTGGAAAACTGTTCTGAATCAGGATATAAATGCATTTGTTTAAATGCAAGGAGCATAGTAAACAAAAGAAGTGAACTAAACATTATGGTAGAAGATATTGACCCTCACATAATAGGTATAACCGAATCGTGGGCCACCACTGATATATCAGATGCCGAATTGGGACTAACAGGATATGTAATGTTTAGGAAAGATAGAATAGGAAGAAAGGGAGGTGGAGTTATTTTATATATTAAAGAATCTATCCAGGCTTAGGAAATAAAATTAGAAAGAGAAGCAGATTGCGAAGAAGCTGTTTGGTGTAACATAGTTACAGGAAACTCAACGTTAACAGTTGGGTTAGTTTATCGAAGTCCAAACATAAGCATAGAAGAGAATGAAAAAATACAAAACGCTATAAAGGAAGTAAGCAAACGGAACTGTATTATTATGGGGGACTTTAACCATGGGCATATACAATGGAAATCTCTACAGAGTATGGGGAGTGAGGACCACAAGTTTTTAGTTTTAGTACAAGATAGTTTCCTTTCTCAACATGTGCTAGAACCAACCAGGGGAGAGAATGTGTTAGACTTAGTTTTGTCCTCACAGAAAGAATTAGTTGACAATGTCAAGACATGTGAGCCACTGGGGAGTAGTGATCACAACCAGATACATTTTACCATCAAAGTAAAATCAGAAAGGAATAGTAAAAAGCAGTATAGGAGAAATTTCCACAAAGGAAGGTATAAGGACATGAAGAAATATTTAGCAAAGATAGACTGGAATAACACACTGAAGAATAAGACAGCAACCGAATGCTGGAATATCTTAAATAGTGAAATTAAGTGCATAGTCGATAAATTTGTACCTTTCAAAAACAAGGGAAACGGTCTAAAAAGAAACACTTATCGAAAGAAGCCATTAGAAAAATTAAGTATAAACAAATGATGTGGAAGTCATATAGATGTACTGGAAATGATGAAGACTACAACATTTATAAAGAAGCACTTAATCAAGCTACAGCTGAAATTAGAAATTCAAAGAGAAGCTATGAAAAAAAATTAGCTAGTAATATAAAACATGACAGTAAGAGTTTTTATGCATATATTCGAAGCAAACAGAAAGTTCAGGATAAGGTCGGTCCTCTAGAAGATAGTGCTGGAAATACAATATCAGAGGGATTCTTAATGGCAGAAGACCTGAATGAGTATTTTAGTTCAGTGTTTACCAGGGAAGATATTAGTTCACTGCCAGTACCAGAGGCTAAGTTCAAGGGGGCAGATTCAGACTATTTAGGACAGTTAGTTGTAACCTCGGAAATGGTAGCTAAGAAAATAAGTTAAATTAATGTTAAACATAACTTGATAAACCCATCTCAACATGGGTTTTTAAAAGCGAGGTCATGCTTAACAAATATGTTATGTTTTTTGGAAGACATCACTAGGTGGGTAGATGAGGGATCACCAGTAGATATCATCTATTTAGATTTTCAAAAAGCTTTCGACAAAGTACCACATCAAAGATTACTCCTTAAGCTAAAGGCCCATGGCATAGGAAATGGTATAATAAACTGGATAGAAAAATGGCTGAATGACAGAAGACAACGTGTAGTAGTTGATGGGGAGGCTTCAAACTGGAAATCGGTATTGAGTGGGGTACCACAGGGATCAGTACTAGGACCTATATTATTCTTAATATATATCAACGATTTGGACGATGATATAACAAGCCAAAGTGTTTAGAAGGATTAAAAGTGATGGAGACAGACAGCATTTACAAGATGATCTTGATAGGTTGATCAAATGGTCTGAAAAGTGGCAAATGCTGTTCAATTTTGGGAAATGTAAATGCCTCCACACAGGTCATGGGAATGAAGAGGTAAAATATAAAATGGGGGGTACTGTTCTAAGTACTACTGTAAAAGAAAAGGACTTGGGGTTAACCATTAGTGCTGATATGAAGGTTTCAGAGCAGTGCGGAATTGCAGCGTCAAAGGGAAATCAAATCCTTGGATTAATTAGGCGAAATATAGCGTATAAGAAAAAAGAATTAATAGTACCGCTGTACAAAACAATAGTGAGGCCTCATTTAGAATATTGTATACAAGCATGGAGGCCATATCGCAAGAAGGACATAGATATGCTAGAAAGAGTACAGAGGAGAGCGACTAAAATGATACCAAATCTGAGGGATCTTAGTTACGAAATACGCCTAAAAGAATGTGGTTTAACAACATTAGAGACCAGGAGATTGAGAGGAGATCACATAGAAGTGTTTAAAATATTGAATGGTTATGAAAATATTGATAGAAACATTTTTTTCTCAGTTAAGAAAAATAGAAGGACCAGAGGACATGAAGCTACATTAGTAAAGGAGCAGTGTAGATTAGATATAAGAAAGTTCTCATTCTCACAAAGGACTGTAAATGAATGGAACAGATTATCTCCTGATTGTGTTGGTGCTAGTAGCGTGAATATGTTTAAAAATAAAATCGACACACACCTTAAAAAGGCGGGATACATGTAGATAAAAAGTATTGGACTCTCGATAAGCCAAAAGGCTTCCTTGTCCACCTGCCATCCAGAGTAATTTTCTGGATGGCAATCTTGTTAAATCTTGTTAAATCTTTGGACTTTTTAGCCAGACTGCTGGCATGGGATTATACTAGTGTAAGAGGCAGTCTGACTTGAGCCACCTTACTTCTACAGAGGAAGACTGGTAGTTCTTGTTCTTAGCAGTTAGCACTGTCATCCAGTCAAGTGGCAAGGTCCCCAGACTACATCAAAGGCATTTCCTGTCTAACTGGTGGGTTAACTGCTAATTGGCTCTTTATGGACATCCTGGTGGCTCAATTAAACAAACTGGTTTATGGCCTGAACTGCTAGCCTACAATTATTGTTTGCTTAACAGGGTGTTTCTGACTGGGAAAAGATGCTGCCTGTTGCCATAGTCATGGTTATCAGAGAATGAGGATGTATTATGTGTAGGGATGGTAAGGTGGTATTCTTTCAGAAATAAAGTATTTAAAAAATAGTTGAACATTTAAATATTTCATGAAAGTTTCATTTTATAACCAAATATATTTATTTTCCCCAGTACATATTGAAAAGTACTCAGATGTACTCATACTGTACTCATAAAATCTGAGTACAATGAGTATGAGTACGAGTATGAGTCCATGACCCACAAGTTTTATGAGTACGAGTACTTAAAAAATGTACTCGAGTACACGAATACCAACTACTTCGGCCCCAGATCTGCGCATCAGTGACATTTGTACTATGTTGACATTTGGTTATGTACTTAGTTTGCAGTTATTTATTTATTATTATAATTTTTTTATTATTAGCATATTATATGTATTTATTTAAATTAATTTAAGCACATTATTTATTTTAGGTATTTAAACGGCTAATTCATTTAACTTATGTATAATATATACAGTTGTAAATATATATATCTATTTTTATTCAGGTGTATCTAATTGACATTTTACGTAATTTTTATATGCTACTTTTAAATCATGTTCTTTTACCTTTCTATTTAATATTTCTATTTAATATGTTTTAGGTCATTTAATGTATTTTACTTATACTCTACAATTGTCAGCGCCTTTGAGCAGATTTGTTATCCGGACATGCAGCGCTCTATAAATGCTTTATAATAAATAAATAAATGAAAAAAAGTAACACCTTAGGACCACCGATCAGTTGGGGACGTTTTATCTTGATCCGGGGACCACCGATCTGTTGGGGACGTTTTATCTTGATCCGATGACCACCGATCAGTTGGGGACGTTTTATCTTGATCCGAGGACCACCGATCAGTTGGGGACATTTTATCTTGCGTTAATGTTGAAAAACTTTAAAATTTACATCATAATAAATGTCTTTGTGAATACTGCTGGGAATCATCCTCTGCATCCATATGTGCGTTGTGACATCCAGAGGATGGGCAGTTTTATAGTTCTTTAAAATATAGGTCACTAAGAACGAAATATCATCATCCCCAGTGATCCTGTGATGAAGTGGAAGCGTCAACGGTACCTTGTAATGGTGAAATACAAACTGATACAGTATGTGCAGGATGAGATTGAAATTTTCAACAATTATGTAATTATGAGTTTGCATTAAAGTTTGTTGTTGTTGACAAATGTTGTTGCCATGTTGTAGCGGCATCGTTCAATGACACCCAACTCCTGCTGGCTACGGGAGGCTTTGACAACTGCATCAAACTCTGGCAACTGTATTTTGCTAACACCGGTAAGTACATGATAAGTGTAGCTGTGCCTGTTTGGGTCAGGAACTGTCTGGCTTATTTCTCATTATTTGTGCCACAGACTGATAATAACTCACTGTTCTAACAAACAGATTCACCCTCAGCACCCACAACCACATCCACAAGCACACCATCCACAAACACACCCACAAGCACACCATCAACATCCACAAGCACACCATCCACAAACACACCCACAAGCACACCATCAACATCCACAAGCACACCATCCACAAACACACCCACAAGCACACCATCAACATCCACAAACACACCCACAAGCACACCATCAACATCCACAAGCACACCATCCACAAACACACCCACAAGCACACCATCAACATCCACAAACACACCCACAAGCACACCATCAACATCCACAAGCACACCATCCACAAACACACCCACAAGCACACCATCCACATCCACACCCACAAGCACACCATCCACAACCACACCCACAAGCACACCATCCACATCCACAAGCACACCATCCACAACCACATCCACAAGCACACCATCCACAACCACACCCACAAGCACACCAATCTCAACCACATCCACAAGCACACCATCCACAACCACACCCACAAGCACACCATCCTCAACCACATCTACAAGCACACCATCCACAACCACATCCACAAGCACACCATCCACAACCACATCTACAAGCACACCATCCACAACCACATCTACAAGCACACCATCCACAAACACACCCACAAGCACACCATCCACAACCACATCCACAAGCACACCATCCACAACCACATCCACAAGCACACCATCCACAACCACATCCACAAGCACACCATCCACAACCACAACCACATCTACAAGCACACCATCCACAACCACATCTACAAGCACAGCATCCACAAACACAAGCACACCATCCACAAACACACCCACAAGCACACCATCCACAACCACACCCACAAGCACACCATCCACAACCACATCCACAAGCACACCATCCACAAACACACCCACTAGCACACCATCCACAACCACATCCACAAGCACACCATCCACAAACACACCCACAAGCACACCATCCACAACCACATCCACAAGCACACCATCCACAAACACATCCACAAGCACACCATCCACAAACACACCCACAAGCACACCATCCACAATCACACCCACAAGCATACCATCCACAATCATACTCCACACATCCACTTCAACAGCATGTTTCACATTGTATGACATTCTAATCCCACCGTTGTACAATGCCATAATTTTACTGTTTTACTATTGTTGTACCATCAATTTGCCATTGTCGCTCCATCATAAGGTCTAATCATTGTGTAAGCTGACCTCTACACAGAACTTTTATAGAGATGATCAAAAGTAGAACGCATAGTTGACAGCTATGCAACGCAAGAACTTACCTTTTACTTTAATCATTGCATAGTCTCCTCTGTCTTGTATGCCATGATGTGTCCCTGCACCAGGCTCTCCTCTCTTGTATGCCATGATGTGTCCCTGCACCAGACTCTCCTCTGTCTTGTATGCCATGATGTGTCCCTGCACCAGGCTCTCCTCTATCTTGTATGCCATGATGTGTCCCTGCACCAGGCTCTCCTCTATCTTGTATGCCATGATGTGTCCCTGCACCAGGCTCTCCTCTATCTTGTATGCCATGATGTGTCTCTGCACCAGGTTCTCCTCTGTCTTGTATGCCACGATGTGTCCCTGCACCAGGCTCTCCTCTGTCTTGTATGCCACGATGTGTACCTGCACCAGGCTCTCCTCTGTCTTGTATGCCACGATGTGTCCCTGCACCATGCTCTCCTCCATCTTGTATGCCATGATGTGTCCCTGCACCAGGCTCTCCTCTGTCTTGTATGCCATGATGTGTCCCTGCACCAGGCTCTCCTCTGTCTTGTATGCCATGATGTGTCCCTGCACCAGGCTCTCCTCTATCTTGTATGCCATGATGTGTCCCTGCACCAGGCTCTCCTCTGTCTTGTATGCCATGATGTGTCCCTGCACCAGGCTCTCCTCTGTCTTGTATGCCATGATGTGTCCCTGCACCAGGCTCTCCTCTGTCTTGTATGCCATGATGTGTCCCTGCACCAGGCTCTCCTCTATCTTGTATGCCATGATGTTTCCCTGCACCAGGCTCTCCTCTATCTTGTATGCCATGATGTGTCCCTGCACCAGGCTCTCCTCTATCTTGTATGCCATGATGTGTCCCTGCACCAGGCTCTCCTCTGTCTTGTATGCCATGATGTGTCCCTGCACCAGGCTCTTCTCTGTCTTGTATGCCATGATGTGTTCCTGCACCAGGCTCTCCTCTATCTTGTATGCCATGATGTGTCCCTGCACCAGGCTCTCCTCTATCTTGTATGCCATGATGTGTCCCTGCACCAGGCTCTCCTCTGTCTTGTATGCCATGATGTGTCCCTGCACAAGGCTTTCCTCTGTCTTGTATGCCATGATGTGTCCCTGCACCAGGCTCTCCTCTGTCTTGTATGCCATGATGTGTCCCTGCACCAGGCTCTCCTCTATCTTGTATGCCATGATGTGTCCCTGCACCAGACTCTCCTCTGTCTTGTATGCCATGATGTGTCCCTGCACCAGGCTCTCCTCTGAAGCTACTACGAGTGTTAGAAGGCCATGGCGCTCCTCTCATGTCATGCTGCTTCGCTGTCAGCGGAACTCTCCTCGCATCAGGGTAAGTGTTTTGAACCTGATGTAAGACACCTTCGAAGGAGTGTTGGCCACTCTGGACATTTATGCACTTGGCACAATGTTTTTGATCTACTTTTAGCCCGCACCACATTGTAACACATTCACGTTGTAAGTTATTACATAAGTCATTGCACACACAATAGAATGGCAATGCTCCACAGTGTGATTTTGCATTGATATCGACTTTTGTATTCAACTGTACAGTATAGCTTGTCTTGACTTATCACAGTAAATGTGTGCCCTTAAAGACCATTTAATAATGTCCACGTGTGTTGAGATACCTTCCAGTAGAACATGCCCTAGAGCTAGGGTTCCATATGTACAGAAATGGCATGCAGAATAGGAAATACCTCTGCAATGATGTAGCACCTGGGATTTTCCTATCTGATTCCTGTGTGGATATGATTCAAATTGCTACATGGAGTGACTCGATTTTCTGAATCCATATAAAGAAGCATCTGCACCTGTACATATGAAAATGGAATCATTCCTATTCCACTTGGCAACAGTATCTATGTTTTTTTTTGTCACATACCGCATGCGCATGATGTTTCTGTACATTTGAAATCCTATCTTTAAACACTAGCTTTTAGCACATTATGAGACTTCACCGGGGGCTTAGCCAGAGACTGGGCTGTTCATTCTCAAGACTGACGTATGACTGGCCAAGATGGGTAATTACAACTGATAAGACAGGTGGTATTTAGAGGGGGTCAACTGGCCACTAGATTAACTAATAGTTCCAAGTCTAGGGGCCCACATTAATGACAATCAATGGCACAACTGGTAGTGAAACACATTGAGTGGATTAGTATTAATTAAATAAATGAGTGAAATGACACTGGTTTGTTATTGAAAAACCTAAATTGACTAATAATGACTGTGATTGATGTGAATGGCTTCCATGCAATAATGAATGTGATTGATGTGAATGGCTTCCATGCAAGCAGTTCACATGCTAAAAGGAATACTTTTTATTAATTCGAGACTGGCAAAAAATTATTTCTGGCTAACAGCCTGGACTTCACTGATGTCATTGTGTTTCATCCTGCACAGATACACTGTACATGGATATAAGCATGTGTGTAACCTTTGTTCCTTGCAGTGGAATAGACAAGACAGTTCGCCTCTGGGATCCTGTGAGTGTCCATTGTTTTTTATTTGTAAAGTGGCTATTATTTGATTAAATTGTGCAGTTTATATTTTACATGTCTCTAAGCTGTTCCATTAATATCCTGGTGAATGAGTTACATGAATCACACTGCAACAAATGCAAAAAATTATGAACTGACAATTAAAGGATGAATGTTCAAAGGATGCACAAATGTGTTAAGAAAAGGTATTAGTCATACTCGGAGTGACAAGGCAAGAAGAAAGTTTGGCATAAATGGAGAATGTCACATGCATGCACACAAGCCAGAATTTGTTGTGATGTATTCAAAAGCTGTCTAGTAACTTCTATTAATGCTGCCTTGTAAAGGATTGACAAAGAAAGACAATTGTTTTGTAGAACACGGGCGAGCAGTTGTGTGTGGAAGAAAAACACTCAAGGTGAATGTTTAAAATACTAGTAAATAAAATAACATTGGAGAGCTTTTGTTGATATCATTTAATATTGATTGAGTTCAAGTCTTGGTTGCACTGAGTTGTTGAGAGAATGTGATGATGGTTATACCATCTGGAGGATATTGGTTCAAGGGAGAAAGAAGGCAGACCACCAGCTAGTGATTGTTTCATAGCTTTTGTCCTTGCTATATCTAAATAGTTGGAGGAAAATCTGGAATTTTAATAAGATAATGATTTATGCCTTTCAGATATGTGACATGTTGTAACTTTGTGAGCTTCAGATGTGTGACATGTAACTTTGTGATCTTCACATGTTTGACATGTTGTGACCTTCATATATGTGACATGTAACTTTGTGATCTTCACATGTGAAGCATGTTGTGACCTTCATATATGTGATATGTAACTTTGTGATCTTCACATGTGTGACATGTTGTGACCTTTATATATGTGACATGTTGTGAAATTCAGATATGTGACATATTGTACCTTTGTGACTTTCAGATATGTGACATGTTGTGCCTTCTCTGAGGATGACCGGCTCCTGGCAACAGCTTCCAGTGACCACCTGGTGAATGTCTGGACAGTGGTCAGTGAGAAAGTACCAACAGGTTTGTACATGGAAGAAACTTTGTTACTTGAAACATAATGTTTATTTTATGAAACAGGATTTTGAAAAGGAATTTGCTTGTTTTGATTGAAATGGAGAAATGGTGATCCTAAAGTTGTTGTCTGTAGCTGTAGCTGATGTGTCAAGGCTGTATAGCCTCTTTGCCAATTTGTCTTTTTTCCATATTAGGAGAATTTTGTAACATGCTCTTAGCAAGACAACAACATTTCGCTGACAAATATATTGTGCGATGCAGTAGAAGTATAACAAATTTAATATGTTAACAAATATAAATAAACCAAGAAGCCAGGACATTGTTCAATCCAAGGGTATTAGGAGTAGTTTGGTATCTCATAAAAACAGACCAATGGAGTAATGTATTGGGAACTTTATGTGGAGTGCAGTGGCATGGCAATCATAGCAATGGACTATCAATTGAGAATTTCCGGTGTTTAAGTCGTCCTGCTGTCATTTCACGTCTCAGCCAAGTTTGCTTACTTGATGTCACTCCTGGTCAAACAGCTCTCTGAATATGCACCAATGGTGGATATTTCTGTGTGAATAGTCTTTGTGCATTAATTGCAGCACGACTGAATGCTCCCAAAAGAAGTCGAGATAGTGTTTGGTTGAACAGGTCTGCGAGGGAGTGAAGTGTAAAGTGAGTTTGAGTTCTGTGGACCGTATGCCACCCTATATAAGAACTTTCCTTTATCCGTGAATGGATATATGATTCGGTTTCTTGATTTTTATAATTATACATGATGAAGACCTCATGAAGTGGTTGAAATATTCAAAATCGGAAAACAGTTTCTTGAGAGGTAAATATGTGTAACTTTTTTACCATCCAGGTATACTGTCCATCAGTGAAATGACCATTGACGGTGGTCACCCACCCCCGGTCATGTCCTGGTCCATCAGTGACGTATGCGACTGGCTCACACATCGTGGCATGTCGCAGTACACGGACACATTCAGGGAGAATGCAATAGATGGCACCGAGCTGCTGACACTGACGGATGAAACTCTGGAAACGTCTCTCAAGATTTGTGAGTAATCTCAGTATTATTAGTAGTATTAATATTTAAAAATTGCAATGCACCAATCCTGTTAAAATTCCTGCTCACATGTGCTAAATATAAATAAAATACAGTATACATTAAAGGTACCCTGGATACTTCCTCAGCTGGTTTGCCCGTCGCGAATGCGTTTTATTTATGTCCAAATGTGCATTGTGTAAATAGCTTAAGTAATGTGTTTTATAAAAGAATGTGCCATTGTTTTTTAATTGTCGAATATCTAAACGTAGGATGACCTTTAAAATAAACTATGACACTAAAATGGAATAGTAAAGTAATTAGATAATTTAAGAGTAGCATCATTAATTACATCAAATGTAAGTTAAGTAAATCAGAGCAAATAAAAGCTATTTAAATGTTTGGAAATATAAGAACAGTACAAGAATAAATTAAATTAATTAGTTAGCAGGTTATGTTTTGATTTTTTCAAAATGAAAAGAGGAAATAGCTAAAACTAAATTAACTTACCTTCATTTGTTTCTTTGTATTAATCCTATAAATATTTTATACAACAGATAACTGTTATGGTAAATCTTCCAATGGAGTGGTTTATGAAAATATGTTTATTCTTATAACTATTTAAATTATAAAAAAATACACTTTAAAGAACATTTCAAGACCACCTAAGTGTGTGAGTGCAAAAGGTCTGTATTATTTTGTTGTGATGCATTTGTGTTTTTAAATATAATAGTTGATATATTTCAGCCGCACTTGGCCACAGAAATAAGATACTGCGGCTGGTGAAAAAGCTGACAGAGGACACGGAAGGCCAATCAGCCCATGCTATTGGTCAGTTGGCTGTCTTTTGTGTCTGTTAGAGATTCTTCATTTCTCCATTCACTGATCACGTTATTTACTAGATTATTTATATCTTAGTACTTTAGTAATACATTTACATTCAGGTGGAATACTTGTTCAGTTGTATTCCAAGATTCAACTTATTTCTCTTCTCATAATAAACAAAATTGTTATCCAAAACAACAAGCTTCAGATAGCAAGTGAACAACGAAGCTTACCGGCGGTTCAGCATTTCTGAATAGCCCACCCATGTTAAATATTTGTAAATCCTGCCTTTACAGTTATACACAATATTGATTTTTACATGTAGGCATCAGTTAAATCTCTCGTTTAGTAAATAAACAGATCAATGCACAGTTGGGACATTGCAATTATACATTACTTTTTATTTATTTTCAGATGGAATACCTGACGAATACCTCTGTCCAATAACACATGAAATAATGAAGGATCCTGTGATTGCCTCAGGTAAAGTTGTCCTTTCTATGCAGGATCAGTCGGCAAATGGACAGACTACTTGTCAACGTACTAAAATGTACTACATTATTAAAACTGCTTTTCTGTCTGTCATTGTGGTTGATTGGTCAGACTTTGTGCAGTATTTGTAGCATAGCTGAATGCTTCCCAGAGAAGTCGATATGGTGTTCATATGAACATAGCTGTCAAGGAATGAAGTATAAAGTTCTTTGAGCAGTTCTAAGAACTGGACACTGCGCTGTGTAAGAACTTACCTTTTAGGTTACGTAATCAAACTACGTTTTTTGGTTCTTGATGAAAAGTTTTCATTCACCAACAGGACAATTTTGCCAGAATTGTTCACAATAATTCTTTTTATTGATCTTCATGTAATTTGTTTTCCTGTGTTTCAAGAAACTTCTCCTCTCAAGGAGAGGTTTCTGTGGTCCATCTCTCAAGGAGAGGTTTCTGTGGTCCATCTCTCAAGGACAGGTTTCTGTGGTCAATCTCTCAAGGAGAGGTTTCTGTGGTCCATCTCTCAAGGAGAGGTTTATGTAGTCCATCTCTCAAGGAGAGGTTTCTGTGGTCCATCTCTCAAGGAAAGGTTTCTATGGTCCATCTCTCAAGGAGAGGTTTCTGTGGTCCATCTCTCAAGAGGATGTTTCTGTGGTCCATCTCTCAAGGGGAGGTTTCTGTGGTCCATCTCTCAAGGGGTGGTTTCTGTGGTCCATCTCTCAAGGAGAGGTTTCTGTGGTCCATCTCTCAAGGAGAGGTTTCTGTGGTCCATCTCTCAAGGAGAGGTTTCAGTGGTCCATCTCTCAAGGAGAGGTTTCTGTGGTCCATCTCCCAAGGAGAGGTTTCTGGAAATCTCTCTTTTCACTTTTGGTTTGTATGTTATGAAATTAAGTTTATTTGGTTACTCGGTTACAGTGATATTACAAGTATGAACGTAAATATGGTTTCACCAAGTAACTCGGTAGATTCTCTAGAGACCCCTGGGGGCTTATTTCGAGAACCACCTATAGTTAGGTAATGTAATAATTGTACATTTTTTAGATTTGCGCAAATAAAAAATAAGAACAAGGTGTCGCAATCCAACATAAACTTACACAATCTAACACCATGAAGCAAAGTGATAATTGATTGGTATAATGGGCATTGGAAAATACTTGTCAACTGAGCATCTGTGATAAAATGGAAGTATGGAGACAAATAACACGAATGACTTCATATAGTATAAATAGATAGTATACCGCATAGACACAGTGTCATGCAAATCATAAAAGGGCTTTATTGCCAGGTTTAATGCAGCTAAAAAGACACTTTTTGACAAAAATATTGAAAATGTGATTCTGTGTATTCTGATAGCATTTTATGTATACTATTAATAAAGATCTCTTTTATAACATTAACATACTTCTAAGTAACTTATATTCATGGATAAAGTGTGCTTCTGTGATGTAATAAATCCCATTACTGAATATTTGACAGCCATTTATACCCGTTTGCTAAAACAGGTGTTTTTTCAATTTGGAAGCATCATATCTTTAGAAGTAATGGTGCTACATTAATTACATTTTACTGATGTTTTCCTTGCTATCTTCTCTATGCAATTTCGAACATATATTTTTGATTTTGTTAGCTTCGTGGTGAACATGGAGGTCACAATAAAAAATACAGATTATTTTACCAACAAATTTAAATGTATTTTTTACCAACAAAACTTAAATATATTTTTTAATATTAAACAATAACAATACATAAAATATCTCTTCGACATTGCATAGAATGAGATGTTGCAAATAAGAAATAGAAAGAATTACATTAATTACTGCATTAGGAGAGGAGCTACAATGCTTCCAAATCATGCTATATTTTCCCTATCTGGTGGCCATCTTTGATTGTTGCCATGGAAACAGGGGTGTGGCAGAACAAATGTCAATATATTTTTATTTAATTAGACCTACTCTACAACTTGGGCACAAAACATTGTATTACTTATACATTAAAAAAAGTCCTATATAGCTGCCCTATCTCTCCTTAAGGATAGATAGTGTTTTGTTTTGTTTCCTATTTTTACATTTTAAAACATTAAAGCAAGGTCTTGATAACAATAGTATCAGTACATATAATAAACATCAAGGTAAATTAAATTACATGTGTCATACAACGACGTGTGTATCAACTGTGAACATACATGTATGTATCACGTATATGTGTACATAATTATGCACCCATGCACCCATATAGGGTAAGGCTTTATAAGTAATGTTAAGGAGTATAGATGTGAATTACACTTTCTTTCCTTAAAGTTTCAAGAGTTCAAAGATACTTAGACAGTAATAGCTCTTTGAGTTTCTTTTTAAACGTACTTAAAATTTACGGATACAAGTTGCTGCAGAACATGAGGTAGGGCATGCCAGAAGATTGGTCCTGAATAATTTATTGTACATTTCCTAGTGTTTGTTCTTAATTGTTGGATGTAATATGCATTTTGGTTTGTTAGGTTATGGTCATGAATGTTATCTGTTTGTAAAACATTGATGACATGTTATCTGGGAGTTGTTTATTTGTTGCTTTATGTATAAAGATACCTAACTGATGTTTGTACAGATCGTCCAATTTTAATAGTTTTAACTTAGAGAATAGTGGATCTGAGTGTGCAATATGGTGTGATAGTGTGATTATCCATATAGCTTTCTTTTGTAGTATTTTTAATTATACTAAATGAAACCATACAAAAATCCATACATCACATCATCTTTACTGACCTTATTGTCAGCCATGAATGACAGTAGTAGTTACCAAGTGGAACCATGCTCAGCCCCAAATTTTTGAGGAGGGGGGGCTGGAATTAGGATTAACCCCCAATATTTAGGGAATGTTTGTGCATTTTCTGGTGTAATTTGTGTTGGTGGGAGGCTGGAGAAAAACTTAACTCCCCAAAATTTGTTGGTGCAATTGTAGGTTTTTTAGAGACAATATTTTGTTGATGAGCCTCGGGGGGGGTGTGCAAATTGAGGTTTTCAGATAACCACAAGAGTTTAATAAATAATCCTAACCCTAACCCCCACCCCTGTCTTCCGGTGTCATCTCTGAGCCGAGACAGCGGAGAAGAGCAAAGTGGTGCTTTAGCTCTGGTTCAGCACTTCCAATATTACTTTTGCCTATGATGTGTGTATTTTACTATCATCACATCACAATCTTATGCTAAGTCTTGTGTTGCTCTCCTCACAGACGGCTACAGCTACGAGAGGACGGCCATCAGTGCATGGCTGGACGACGGCATGAGAACCAGTCCAATGACCAACGCTCCTCTCAACAAACTCTCCCTCACTTCCAACCGCAGTCTCAAGATGCTCATTCAGCGGTGCCTGGAGCCACCAGTGACACACACACCAGTGACACAGTGATACACACTAGTGACACACTGTGACTCACACTAGTGATACAGTGACACACACCAGTGACACAATGACACACATCGTTGACACAGTGACACACCAGTGACACACACACACCAGTGACACTGTGACACACACCAGTGATACAGTGACACACACACCAGTAATACAGTGACGCACACCAATGACACAGTGACACACAACAATGACACACACATCAATGACACAGTGACACACACCAGTGACACACATACCAGTGACACACATCAGTGACACCGTGACACACACCAGTGACACACACACCAGTGACACAGTGACACACACCAGTGATACAGTGACACACACCAGTGATACAGTGACACACCAGTGAAACAGTGACATGCACCAATGACACTGTGACACACACAAGTGACACAGTGTCACACAGCAGTGACACAGTGACTCATAGCAGTGACACAGTGACTCACACCAATGACACAGTGACACACACCAGTGACACACACAAGTGACACAATGACGCACTCCAGTAACACAGTGACACACACACATACCAATGACATAGTGACACACACACACACACATACACACACCAGTGACACATCTACCAGTGACACACACACCGATGGCACAGTGACACACACACCAGTGACACACACACACACCAGTGACACACACCAGTGACACACTGATGCACGTCAGTGACATAGTGATGCACACCAGTGACACAGTGACATGCAAGTGACACATACAAACCATTAGTAATTTAATGACGCATTAATTGACATAGCTGACATGGCACTCAACAGCAATGCACATCACTGACATGGTAACCTACAGCTGTGTGTATGTGCCCGCGTGCGACCGTACGTGCGTGCGTCTGCGTGTGTCACTCATATAATGGCATGCACCATCATATCCACCAACGACATGATGACAGCCACAACGTTGTCAGTCACACCGTGGCATATCATTGAACGCGTTGCAATACGGAAGTACTGCTAGGGAGCAAGAAATAAGGTCGACGCGTAGACTTATTGACCCGTTTGTTGAAGTTACTCTTTCGTTTGTCTTTGATGAACTTGGATATTTTATGTAGTTATAATTATTGGAAAAAAGTTAACGTAATCCATTGAGAAGTTCTTAGGAGATTACTGGACGATTTCCTGACAGCATTTGTTTAGTATTGTTGTATGTATAATTGGTTGCCTACAGTGCAAGCTTGTCACGACCATTTCTACTTATGTTACTGTAGCTGTACGATGCGGTGATGTTAATGTATTGTTTACAGTTTCACACAGGGATGCTACTAATAAAAACGATCTTGACGTGCAATATGTATACAAGCCGTTTTATAGTAGGAAAGGGAATGTTTTAACTGAACTTGTACATGTTGAAGTTATTCATTGTTGTAAAGAAGTCCTGTTGATGGTATTGTGTACTGAACATGTTTTCTTCTTATATAAATGGTTTGCATAACACGTGAGTTACTGGTTTGTGTTTGATACAGTTATCGGAATATCTACTTATAATCGAGCTAGCGTATGTATGCAGGTAGGTTAACGTTTTCCTCGAAGACGGCTTGAACCTCGAGCGCCAATATTTCAGGGATTAATCTACGACCCCTGGAATAGGACAATACCTATGTTTTTTCAAAATACCCCATATATGTTAAAATTCGCACTTTTTATGGGGTAAATAAGTTATTCGGAATGTAAAACGTAATGTGCGCGTGATACATAAAACGTGACCTAACAATTGTAGGAGCCACGCGCGCGCAGCAAATACTTGGGGAAAATGGCCTCCTGGGTCGTAGACTTGGCAACATGGAGTAGGCGCTGACACAATAATGCTTATGTCTACACTCTGCAAATAGCATAGCAATACGAATAATATTTGACAGTTCTACACCATCACGATGGCCTATCGATGGTATCTCTCCGACCGTCGTCATTTTGAGCAAACAACGAGTATCAGCAAGCGAATTATGGTTTTATCTAACAATGATGTGTGTTTTTGGTAAATATTACTAGCACAACTATCATCTACCAAGGCATCCTGTCAGGTGACGAGCATGTTTGCTAGTATTAATAACAGTTTGTAACAATGTAGAACACTACTGCGCTTACTACAGCTACTGCGTTGCTACTTTGTCCCTAGTCGCATGCGTTCGTATATCACATCTAGGATGAGTTGTCATCGAAACCCAAAGTTGTCAAAAACAGGCGTTACCTCACTAAACACGCCACCTGAACAGCCTTCATCATACCGATTTTGAGATCGTTTGAGGACTCGTCAATGTTGAAGGGTGTGCCTCGTAATCCACACTTGGTTACATCACTCGTGGTAATTAGTGCTGTAATCGATGTAGTCGTGGATTGGCGACAACGGGAGAATGAGATTGCATTGTGTAGTTTGGCTATCGTCGGTTGTTTTCGTTCTCTCCACCGGCGATGGTTTGCGACGATGTCGACGAAATGTTCTATTGACCAGCAAAAGTTCGCAGAGCAGACGCCGTCGGAAAACCTCAAGATAAATTGTCCTCGAATAATCTTCGCAGAATTGTCGTCGCTAACTGCTATATTGTCGTATAGTCATACATGCATCGTAAACATTTGACATGTGACCTATAACATTGTTGAGATCATAATGATGTGTCATTCGACGCTGGTCGGTGCGTTTGACGACCCAACCCATGCACCTGTTTGCTGTCGTCAATTAGCCATCTTTGGCGCTGACAATTGACGATCGTTACAAAAGCGCTTCTTCATGCAGTTGCTGATCTTCTTCGGCCATCTGATCAAGCATTGTAAACCAGGGTTCCGCAAATATGTTTAGTTGTGTACCAAATTCTCCCACCGGAAGGAAACAATCCATGTCACGAAGGCCGTTGAATGGAATCAATCCTAGGCGGAAATGAAAACCGGAACAACCAAACCACGATAGGGGAGTCAGTAGTTGAGGAAATGACGAGGCAGGAAAGAGATTAAGAGGGCAACCATAAATAGAGTGCGTTGGCGAAGTACGTTCTCCGCCCAATGCTGTAATGTGCGAAGACGATTAAGCAGGTAGTGACTAAATGAAAAGTAAAAGCTATTTTAAAACCACACAGTCAGTTAATGCGAATGCTGTGCTGCGTATCCTTCGACATATAACTAAAGCTTGGGTGGAGAGAGAAAGACGATGTCTTTAAACAGGCATCGAAGTGTGTTATTAATGTAATCCCTCGTTGAGCATCCCGATTAGTAAACCCAGTTGCTACCATAACATAGCAACAATTTCTGCGATGGCTCATGCAACGCCGGAAACCGCAAGAGAACACATTCGTGACACAGAAAAAGCACAAGGTCGTTCCTTGCAGCGGGAAATTGTTGGCACACACTTGAAGGATACGCGATTCCCCTGCAAACTGAAGCAGCTTCGTCGTCGCAAAACATGTTCGCTAAGTTTCTCGACACATGTCTCTGCATGAGCAGTTAACGAACGTACAAAGATGCAGCTAGCAAGTCATCCAGTTACAGGTTTGTAGCCGGGGTACATTAATTTCTCGCGAACCCCCTTTTGCGAACCCCATTTTCGGAAAGGACCCCCTATTTATGTTGGAGTTACGAACTCATTCGTAAGGGTGCCTTATGAAAGTAATAACCGATCATGCCCTTCTTCTGGGTGCAGGGTGCAAGGTGCTGATGAAGGTTCTTGGTGAGCCTCAATTGGGGTGCAGTTGAAGGTTTCAAGGGCGATGTAGTTGGATATTTTTTGTGAGCGCGAATGTAGGTGTAATCTCCCTTATAGTCGACACGTTTTGGTTGACACTTTAGACCCTACAACAACTACCTGTCCCTTTGAAAAACATGGCTCGGCCCTGCATACGTGCCACACCGTGGAATTGTCCCGCATTTTGAACAGATGTCTCGCTTCCCGTGATATAGAGCTAATGCCACGCACTGTGTTATGTTAAATTGACATCACTGTCTTTAATTTTAGCCAAGAGCACAGCAAACATTAAAGACTTTTGACGCGGTCTGGGAAAACGGCGGAAACCAGTGATTTTAATTTTTCATTGCGGATTTGAATTCATACGGAGGAACCTGTTTTTTAATCGTTCCGCAAACAAAATGTTCCTTTTAATTAAATATCTTACATTCACGGGCAAAGACTCGGCGGAACAATTCAATAATATGATTCTGTAAACATTTAATGAATATTTGCACGTGACATATCCTCGCAACGGAGCAGCAAATGTTAACTTAGAGGTACTTTACACAGTCTAGTGACATGTAGTTTTTTGCATTTAAAAATGGTTTTGGGTGATGCCCCTACATTCCGTTCAGGTCCTAGGATTGTCAAGAACAGACGTAGGCAAACATTGTTACTGTCAATACTTACATTCCGCATCGTACAAGGACATTGTTAGATAAAGGGAGTTGTTTGTTAGGCTTCTTTTTACATTAGTTCATAGGCCCGCTATAACGTTCTTGACTAGAACCAATATGTTGAAGGTTTACTGGCCGCCAAACAGTGGTTACTAAACCCGAAATAGTGTTCGCAATACTTTCTTCCGCAAATATAAACAAAACCTTCAAATTATAAACAACTCTAATGACAATATAAACAAAACCTTCAAATTATAAACAACTCTAATGACAATATAAACAAAACCTTCATATTGTAAACAACTCTAATGACAATATAACGGACGCCGGGTCGTTTAACAATGGCGTTTCAGTGGTTAAATAACGCTTACATTTATTTAATAAAGTAACGCCTTTACGTTAAAGAAATTGCCATTGGCTAATCGCTTTTACCAGGTTTAAGGTCCGTTCCGTACTTTAGGCGATAGCAAATCATTTCGTGTATTTTCTACGACTGTTCCGAGGTGACGAGGACCACGTTCAATAGGGGACGTATTACGTCACTTGCGTTAACGCGTAAAACTGCTTAAAATTTACGTCAAAACAAACGCCGTTTACGAAAGTCATTTGACCGTCTTCTGCATCTTCTGTAACTATGTAGCGCCAACCAGAAGATGGACATTTTTACAGTTCATAGATCCTCTTTGTATATACCGATATACACATTTGGGGCCGTAACCCAAGGCGTTACCACCTGTCCGTCAGCCGTAAGTATGTAAGATAGTCACGACGCCGCGCAGTAAACACCCCATGCGGCGTCTCCTCCAGCCCCAGACATCAGTCGCTCGCTTCGCCGCCCGCCATCACCTCCCATCAGCGCCACCTGTTTGATGACGTCACTTGTCGCGCCGCCTGGTGGCCACCCCGTCGTGAAAGTTTTCTTGTGAGCAAAAACCTGATACCGTTATCGCCCGGAGCGTATGGCAGGCATCTTTCCGTTGATTACTGGAATGGTTTGGGTCTAGAGAGATAGGAAGGCGCTGGTTGGGAATTTCTAAGGAGTTTACACCTAAAGTCACCTCTACAGCTGGGGTAGACCTATCCTGGAGCAAACTCCGCAGGTCAGCTACAGAGCAGGGTCCAAGAAAACATTTAATTAGATATGCATATAATTAGTTAGGGCTTAACTGTTTAATAATTTAGCCATTGTCAAATGCTATAATTTATTGGTACGTTGTCATTTCCTCATTACGTTTATTTATATATTGATCCAATAGTAACTTACGTTTATTTATATATTGATCCAATAGTAAACTAACTATGGTGAAGGTCCACCGTCCAGGCCTACTCACCGACAAATTGCGTTTAGGCCTATTATTAATTGGCTTAGACGCAATTTGTCGGGCTTAAAGCCCAAAACAATGTTCGCCTGCAAAATGTTCAAAAAATTATAAAAAGCCGGCATTGGCATGTATTGCTTAATAGCAGTTTTTACATTGAAATGGGCTCGTTCCAACGCTCCTGACCAAATTGGGAATCTGTAGGCTTACAACTGATCTTGCTAATAATTACCCAACGGAACAGACAAGTTCCCTCTTAAGCGAGGTTGTCTCTTACGTTACCCAGAATCGCCCAGGATTGGTAATTATTAGCAGGAAGTTCGCTGAATCAGTTGCTCTTGGTTCCAGTTTGCTGTCACGTGCTTGCGAATTAGCCAACTTCAAAGCAACTGGAGTCAACAAACAATAAATGTAAATAGCGCCTGTTTACAAATTGAATGTTAACAATTACAATTTGAACATTTGGCAGGCGCTATAGACAAACTGAGAACAATGTTTCTGGATCGTTAAATGCAATTTGGCGGGCAGTATAGCGTGGGGCGCAATAGCGCAGCGATAAGAGTTTCGGATTATCGACCGAGTGAACCCGGGTTCGAATCCTGCGCGGCGGTGTCGAGCCTTGGGCATGTTCGTTTACTCTACGTTGCTTCAGTTCACTCAGCTGTATGAATGAGCACCTGGCTATAGACAGTGGTGGGTATTTTTGTGCGAATAGTATTCGCGCATTAATTGTAGCGTGGCTGAATGCTTCCCAGAGAAGTCGAGATGGTGTTCGATTGAACAGATCTGCCAGGGAGTAACGTGTAATGCGCTTTGAGCAGTCATAAGGACTGGATACAGCGCTATATAAGAACTTACCTTCGTATACCTTAAATTAGGTCTAAGAGTATTATTATAAATGAGGAGTAGACAGTCTCGTCTCGATATTTTTCAGTAAATGGCAACTGCAAATATGCTAAACATGTTATGTTTGCAATATGTAAATTATGGCCCTGTCATGTTTTTATTATTGTTCCATGAAACAAGTTTATACTCAATTCTAACATTAACCTGATGAGAATGTGTTTTATGAGATTTAATTACTACAAACAATCCGTCTATGTTGCCTATATATAAATTCGCATTTATGGATATTCAAATCGCATTAATGGATATAAACCATTCACTTGTTATTACACGTTAAACGTGTTTGTCTTGTTGCTAATGTGATGTACTCTATCAGACTATCACAAGTCTACCAATTACGAATGTTTAGCTTTGAGCTCCTTCGGGTTATTAGCGGTCCCTCAGCGGTCCCTCAGCACCCCGCCAGCAGGACAGGCGAGGCCTAGCGCGGCGTGGACTCCCCGCGTAGTTGGTGTCTACGGCTGGCTGACGGGACGGCACGTACCTTCTAGCTCCTTGTCTTCCACCATCAAAGTCAGTTGACGGAGGAACGCTTACAAGAACGGATTGAGCACACCCGGACAAGTAGCAACATTATGAACTCGGACGTATCTGTGAAGTCGGGTCTGTGGCGATTAACACTCGTTTATCTTTTCACTTGAGGTAAGATGTGGGTATGGTATATGAACTTGAGGTAAGATGTGAGTATGGCATATGAACTTGAGGTAAGATGTGGGTATGGTATATGAACTTCACGTAATTTGGTAAGCGGCAACACGTTAAGAACTGCATTGGTAAGAGCAAACGTTGTCGTGTTTTGAAGAGAAGCAGTTTCGCAACAATTTGTGGTTTCTGGTTCGGAAAACAATAACTGGAAAACAACCATTATTTTGATTGCAAAATACAATACTGATAAATGGAAATGAGGGTCGTCAATAAATATGAAAACAACCTGTGTGTAATATGTGAAACAAGTTCATTGTGGAAATGTCAGTTCGCAGACTGATGATTTTTTATTAAAAAATATTACAAATCAAATTCAAATCAGAATCAAATTTATTGTAACTCAATACAATACATACAATACAAATCAAATTAAGACAAATTCTATATAATAACACAATGAGCACAACAAGGGAAGAACATTAAATAATGTTATTACGTCCAGAACCAACTATAAAAATTACCCCTACTAACCAGCTCACATAATTTTGTAACACATTATTACATAAAAAATTACAGCTTTTACCCAAAATTGCCCCTTTGTGTGTGTGTGTGTGTGTGTGTGTGTGTGTGTGTGTGTGTGTGTGTGTACGTACGTATGTAGGAAGGAATGTATGTGTATGTATGTATATATGTATGTACGTATGCATGCATGCATGCATGCATGAATGAATGAATGCATGTATGTATTTGTACGTATGTATGTACCCTTGTATGAGTGTACGAACGCATGTATGTATGTATGTATGTATGTATGTATTTATGCATGCATGCTTGCATGCATGTGGGTATGTTAGCGTTTTCTTCTAGAGGCTTGCACCTCGGGCACCAATATTTCAGGGATTAATCTACGACCCCTGGGAAGAAACGCACGCCATTATTTTTGTTTAATTCCACGTAGGTTTAAATTTTGTACCGGGCGTTAGACCGACGTTTATCGATTGATCGCAACGCTACTCGTGTTTTCTGCGATTTTTCGAGCTTTCACTGTTCAATTGAGGACGTTTTATATAACTTGTAGGGTGACAATCGCAGAAACCACGGGCAGCGATGCGAAAAACTGCACAAAGTGATATCGCAATAAGCATCCTGTACAACTTCACCGGGAAACAGTCCACTGCGAATGTGTGTATTTAGCGCCTACACGAGAATGGGCATTTCTGTTAGTACACTTGCTATGGAAAACTGTTAAATAAAGGTTTATGTGAATATATTTTGCGCTGCAGGTTTTGTGAAATGTTTTAAATTAATTGTTCGGGGTTATAGCTGCTGATATCTGCTTTCGTCTACGACATTATACATTTTCAATGTGAGTTGATTATCGTACGTCAGATGCAAGACAGTCCCTTTAAACGTTGTGAGTGATCCGTCTCAAATTTTTCCACAATCCCTTATATTATTCCTAGGCCCTGTACCTGAGTGTGTGTGTGTGTGTGTGTGTGTGTGTGTGTGTGTGTGTGTGTGTGTGTGCTCGCGCCCGCTTTCGCTCGCGCCATCGTGTGCGAGTGAGATAGTTAGGTACGTTGATACGTTGATCTAAAGGTGGACCACATTGGATATCACGTGTAGAACAATGGGCAAGACCATGGAGAATGCTAAATGGGGAAGGTTAGGTTCAGCTGACGGCGGAATTTCACAGTTGTTCCTCTTAATTCGACACTGCTGGGGACTGGACTCGACGGAGACTGTGCGGCTACGCAGACAGTCTTACTGCCGCCGCTAACCCTAACGAGAAAACAAAAAACTTTATTGGGGCCAGATGAGCCATGCGGCCATCAGTTACTAACAGGAGAAAGCAATGTCATGCTACACAAAAACTCTTTGAAGAAATACGTGGAATTTCTGAACAATGCATCAGTCAGTTCAGCACAATGTCAATGTTAGGTGGTGTAAGGTAATGTACATAACAATAAGGGAGAATATCACACTTCCCTATTTCGAATTCAAGACATTAGTGTACTTTTGTAGAGATGAGCTCGCCCTATGGAAACGGCATGTTACTGTACTTGAACTATTAGTCAGGTACCTTGCGAAATATTGTTTAGGATATGGGGACAGACCGGATGAAATCACCTCATTTCTTCCACAGCTTCTTTAGGTTGGTAGCTTTAACTTTTTTTATTGGAGTCAGCAATTATTTTGGGTGGGTCCATTATTTTTTCACCCACTATCAAACAAATTATGCCGTTTTACAACATTTATCCATTGGATATGGATACAATCCGGGTAAGTCATCAAACTTTTTTTATTTGATTCGTTTTATTAGTATCTTTAACTTTTTGATCGGAATCTGAAGCATATGGATACAATCAGGGTACCTTCACCAAATGGTTTTCTCTGCATCCTTTGGCTATTAACTTTAGCCTGTTGAACGGAATCAGAACATTTCTTGGGTAGATCAATTATTTTTTTATCCCTAATCAATTAAAATATTTGCCGTTTTACCACATTTCTCCATTGGATATGTATACAGACTGACATACATCATGAACAGTGTTTCTTTGATTCCATACGCTATGAACTTTGACTTTTTTGATAGAAGTCACCAATTTTTGTGGGTGGGTCCATAATATATCCCCCTTGAGCTGAGATATGCCGTTTTGTTGGATTTCTCCATATTTCAGTATATTTGGAAACGGCAAGTCTAATAGACCAAAATATATAAATATAATGTGTAGATCTCCGCGCCGTTTCTTTAGTTTGCAATATGATACAGCGTTGTATCCTAACTTATAAGAAATTATGGTTTTTACAGCACATGCGTCATTATTCAATCGACTCTACCGGGTGTCATGGCAGACTCTACACGTCCCATGTCCAGCCATCTGCAATGGGTGACTGCCATTGGACCAGTGTACTGGTCAACCAAATAAAAGCTTGACAAAACTATACACTTTGAATGCTGCTACAGAGCATCCTGCGTAGGTGGAATATTTTCATGGTATTATTGCTTTGGCAGAATAACTTGCTCACTGCCTCGATAACGAAGTCCAGATTGCTACTCTAGTCACGGAGTACAACTGTGAAACGTACCAGGAGTTGAACTGTCGCGAATCCAGATCCTAATGGAGTGTCATGTAAATTATACATTTGGTCACTTCAGGGTATTGCATTCTAGGTTTCTCATGCTGTCTTCCAACCATTGCCGAAGAATATAGACGTCGTATTGCATCTCGGCTAAACTGTAGAAACTAACAAGGACGTCGACTAATATTTCACAGAGTATGACAGATGCCGTTACCATTAAGATTAATAAAATTATTGCCTGTCCCAAAGGCAATCCAAATGTAAGCAGCTGAGTAAAAATATGACTAGCTCGTACATCTTAATTATCGGAAGCTGAAGGACACCCTTGTCCACAGTGCGTATCATATATGGTGTTGGTCGCCTGTCCAAAACAGTCTGCACATGGACCAGCAGTTGCGAGTCAGTTTCCTCGAGGTCACTCTGTAGAATATCATAGTTGTACCTATTAACGATCACTGGGGTTCCTGGAGTGGATATTGGAGATTTGGTGGAGAGAAATGCAAATAGTTCATGTTTTTTGGTGAAATCGCGATGGAAGTATATCCAGTTTATTGGAAGTACCTGTTGTCCCAGGTTACCTTCCTCCGAGTCTCGTTGCCACGCTACTCTCTTGTGGATTATTTGATGCTGCTGGGGAGGTTCGTGTCCCAGACAATCTCAATACTGTTGGAGTTAACTAAGTGCTTCATGATGTGAGGAATAACGACAGTGTCAGCACTCATCAAACATGGTCAAGTTGGTTGTGGAAAGGAGATGGGAAGATCGGATGGTACGGATAATAATAATAATAATAATAATAATAATAATAAGATAACTTCTCCTGCGCCTAAATCATTGGAAAGCAAGCTCAGAGGCGCATAAAAACAACAAGATTGGTCATTCTCAAAATCCGTAAGCAGTATTCTAGTTGTCAACAGATGGGCCAAGGCGCTAGGGAGCTATGGTGGTTGTAAAGATACGTTTTTAAATAACGACGAATTGTGTAATATTTTCAACTGATCTAACACTAAGAGGAGCACATTCCAAAGAGTTGGTGCAGCAACAGAAAAAGCCCTAGTTCCAATGATAGTTGATTCTAGGAACAAAACGTAGGTCAGAACTAGATGATCGAAGCTGGATAGGTTTTCTTATAGGAGTAAGCAGTGAATGCAAATAAGTTGGTTGCTTACCGGACAGTGCCTGATATGTAATGGTACATATTTTAAATATTATACGATATCGTACAGGAAGCCAATGATAAAACTTCAAAAGCGGTACAGAGCGAGAAAAAACGAGGAGATCCTGTAACTACCCTTGCCAGACAATTTTGGACACGTTGAAGTTTTGTAATATCCTTACTACCGATATTATAAAGGAGGGAATTGCAATAGTCAAGTCTGCTGCTACCAAGCGCTGTTGCAATAGTTTTAGCAACAGAAAATGACACCGGCGAATACGGCGCAGATCACAAATATGATAATAACAGCAGCGGCACGTTTGAGGTATGTGTTGTCGGAAATTGAAGTTACTATCAAAGACCATTCCTAGATTCCACACCGAGTTTCCTGGCGTGATATGTTGATTCAAAATACGCTTAGGGAGAAAACCATCAAGTTTACTATGCTGCATTGGAGTACCAATAATTATCAATTCAGTTTCATTTCCATTTAATTTCAATTTGGTGTCAGTCAACCAGTCGAAGATATCTTGGAGGCAATCGCTAAGTTGGTAAAAGGAGCGATTTGTATCCGGGGTAGCCGATAAAGATGATGATCCAAGTTATGTCTCTGTATAACAGAGCTTAGTGGCGTGGTGTAAAGAATATAAAGCAAAGGCTCAAGGACAGACCCCTGGGGAACACCAAATAAAGTTGGCAGTGCAGCCTAAAAGCAGTTCGAAATCTTTATGGTTTGGTATCTATCAGTTAGGTATGAAGAAAACCAGCTTAGAGCTGTGCCAGATATGCCGTACCACTTTAATAAGCGTTCAATGAGAATGCTGTGATCAATCGTGTCATTAGCGGCAGAGAGATCTAGTAAGGTAAGTGCAGTCACTTTACCATTATTAATGTTCAACTTAATGTCATTATGAACCTTTAAGCGGGCAGTCTCTGTTGAATGAAACTGTCTACATGCTGATTATAGCACATTAGTTAAGACATTTGTGCTAATGTGAGACCTTAGACGACTTGCTACAACCTTTTCTAGTATATTAGAAATAAAGCTGAGGTTAGAGATAGGTATATAACTGTTTAGGTCTTCTTTAGGCAGATATGACTTCTTAAGAAGTGGTGTGACATGGGCGTATTTAAAATCATCAGGAAAACAGTCAGAGCAAAGGGATGCATTTATAATATTTGTTATAGGTCCAATTTGTGTATCAAGACATACTTTTAGCAGTATAGTTGGAAATGGATCAAGTTCACAAGACTTATTTGGGGAGGACATAATTATTTTATAACTTCATCAACTGTTGCAGGTTCAAATGATACAAGTAGAGAATTTATTTGAGGAAAGTCCACATTGACATTACTTAAAGTATGACCTAGGAAAGCAGAACGAATAATACTGATTTTATTCTCAAAGTGACTAGAGAACGAATCACATAGAGACTTAATTGATACATGATCAGGTAGCGATGTAGCAGACCATCTACGTAGAATGTTATTGATGCAGTTCCATAACTGACGCGGATTATCAGACGTATTTAAGACCATATTTGTATAAAAATCTGATTTAGCTTTGGCCATTTGACTGTTACAGATATGACATTGCTTTAGAGTAGCGCGACCTGTCTACAGGCGAGCGTGATTTGCGCCAAACACGCTCTAAATAACGACGACGCTTTTTATAGTATAATTTCGGACGTCATCCATGGAGCCGGTGGCCTTTCTGACACACATTTGGATTTCATAGGTGCACGTTTGTTAAGTATTGTATTGACTACTTGACAGTACTGTTTATAAATAAAAGTTAGTCACCTGATATTACTTGTCTTTTTCACGGTTCCGATATTTCCAGAAATGCTCCAGGCCGACCAAACTTCCGATCCACCGGAAGTGGGTTGCAATATATTTACTGCAAAATTCAATGCCCTATATTTGCGGCTCATTCCACAATGTAGGGTTGTGCACAGACATGTTGTAGCATACGTGTAAACAATGTAGGGTTGTGTACAGACATGTTGTAGCATTCGTGTAAACAATGTAGGGTTGTGCACAGACATGTTGTAGCATACGTGTAAACAATGAAGGGTTGTGCACAGACATGTTGTAGCATACGTGTAAACAATGTAGGGTTGTGCACAGACATGTTGTAGCATACGTGTAAACAATGTAGGGTTGTGTACAGACATGTTGTAGCATACGTGTAAACAATGTAGGGTTGTGCACAGACATGTTGTAGCATACGTGTAAACAATGTAGGGTTGTGCACAGACATGTTGTAGCATACGTGTAAACAATGTAGGGTTGTGCACAGACATGTTGTAGCATACGTGTAAACAATGTAGGGTTGTGCACAGACATTTTGTAGCATTCGTGTGAACAAAGCAAATCCAGTGGCGTTTTAACAATAATAACTATCTGATGAAGAACAAGTATCCAACATCATTTTCAAACGTTATGAGCCGATAAGTTAAGTTAATTGAAACTGACTATCTTCCACATGATGACAACTGTGTGGAGCTATTCTCTTTAAGAGCAACACGAGCACAGCCCTGGACACCACCAAATAAACATTGCAAACACTGTTGTCTGCGCAGTCCCTTGGTGCGTTATTAGGCCTTGTTACAATGAATTTAGTTTTCGGAATCATACATCGATCTTCTAGACATGCACTTTCAACATCTGTAGCTAGATTCGTTCATTTGTGATGCTTTCCCCGGTCTGCAACCGCACCTCTTATGCTAACTGTTTAATTTATGAAACAAACAATATATCTGCAGCACATTATTTGTTTCAGTTTAAATTTTCACAAAATTGTACATCAGTTGATACTGTAGGGATTCACTGACATTGACACCCTTTTCCCCGAAGTGTGTGGTGACTGTGAGTCTCGCGAGGTGCGAAATGTAGTAGGGTGGTTGTCAAGGTAACTGGAAGTCGACATGGTTCTAGATGTGGTGGTATTAATAAAGACATTATAGTATATAGCGTGTCTACTATAATACAATCAGCCAGTCATTTTTTATGCCCGGAATGGAGTTTTGAAAACAATTGACAGTTAAAGACGGCGAGTAAACAATGGAAGGATCGGGAGAACTGGTCACGTAACCTAAACCTTTCATGATAAGTAGGTGGTGTGATTTACAAGGTACTTGAACACTCACTATGATAAAACAACGTTATGCCTACCTAAATTATATTACAGATATCCAAACTTGTCAGCACTTTAATTATGTGTTTTAATAAACTTCAATAATTATGAATTATGTTACAACAGGCCTACCAATTAAGCGCAGTTTCGTCTCCTTGAACGTATCTACCGGATTGTTGTTTTTCGTTGAAGACGTTCGCGAGAAATCCTTCTTGTGATCGCTGTGTTGTCCATATCTTGAAGTCGTCGCGTCCGCTGAACGGAGCGACGGCACGCACGTCCACCCATTTCGACTTCGTAGGTCGCAAACCACAGGTTGTCAGGCAGAAATAAACTAAGAACGTCATAAGATGACGTCATTACCACAAGCGCTCGAAGCCTCTTCAATTCGCGTCTAATGACAAATCATAAAAGCAAAACAGCAGTAAGATGTGGATTAAAACTAACTTTGAGTATTGTTTATCAATCGCCCATATATGCACAAAGGTCGACCGACCTGCTTGCACACGAACTACGTTTTTAAATATTAATGTTTCGTATATTTGAAGCTTTTCTTGGCTAGGGTAGATGTGATATGTTCCGCGCGTACGTTGCGTTGCGTTGCGTGCGTCGTGTGCATCGCGTGCGTTCGTGCGTTGCGGGAGTTGCGAGTGTTGCGTGCGTTGCGTGCGTTAAGTGCGTTGCGTGCATTGCGTGCGTTGTGTGGTGCGTTGCGTGCTTTGCGCGAGTTGCGTGTGTTGAGTGCGTTGCATGAGTTGCGGGAGTTGTGTACGTTGCGTGTGTATGTGATATATACATGGACTGTATTCATATGCGGCTGGTAAAGCTGCAACGAGTTCATATCGCAAAGTCCCCTATATACTGGTAAGTATTATCTATGAAAGCGTGTTAGTCTAGTTGGATATTCGCTATGTAATTTTATCACATGTAGTAACGGTGTTTGGGTTTCTTTTAATTTTAGATAAATGATGGCCAACACGCTTCGTGATCATCCTGGATTTACTGAAATGGGTGACATAAATTCGGGCATGGAACAAGGTTGCACTGCCTTGACACCATGCCACATTGCGCATGTGTTAGACACTACTGCATACAACCCACAAACTACACCGTTTAAGACTAATGAATACAGCAATAATTATATGGATTACGTGTGCGAAGGTAATGAAACCGACATTGAGAGTAATGTGAGTGCGTCTTACTGCGACCTTCTCACGACAACATTAAGCAATACACTTACGTCACCACAACTGCAGCCACTACAGCAGCAGCAACAACAATATGAACAACAGCTGCAGCAACAGCAGCAACAACAGGAGCAGCAGCTACAACATAAACAGCTCCGTAGATCGCGGACATTGCTCTCACACAGTGACTACGTCGAAAGCTATAACAGAAACGGGGCAACGCAACGAGAGAGAAACCGAATGCACGCACTAAACGAAGCGTTTGACCGCCTGCGAAACGTCGTTCCCAAGTCTAACCTCAACGATCATCAGAAACTGTCAAAGATCGCAACGTTGCGCCTCGCCATTCACTACATCACGGCACTGAGTGGGACCCTCAGAAGCACGGGAGTCCAGATCCGTCTCGCGTCTGATACAACCGCCGTCAGCGATTACCGACAGAGGCGACGGAGAGGACGGCAGCCTAAACGTCGCAGTCATCGACTTGACGTTGCCTGAAGGGCTAGGCATCGTAATGCAAGGATTGATGCCGCCTGAAGGTTTAGGCGTCAACAAGCTTACACAGACGCCGCCTGAAGAAGTAGGCGTCAACAAGCTTACACAGATGCCGCCTGAAGAAGTAGGCGTCAACAAGCTTACACTGACGCCGCTTGAAGAACCAGGCTCGTATGGACGTCGGCTTAAGAAAAATACGCGTCGTGTGCTTGTATGGACGTCACCTTGAGAGGGGTACGTGTCGTGTGCTCGCGTGGACGTCGCCTTGAGAAGAGACAGGCGTCAGTTGCTCGAATTATACCGGCATGAAGAGTTATGCGTCGCGTGCTAGAACTAAGGGCGCCTGAAGAACTATACATATTATTGGTCAAAGTAATTCAGCCTGAAGAGCAAGGCATCCTAATTAATAGTGAGATTGGCATGGAGACGCCATGATGATTGGATTGACGCTTTACTCTGACTGATGCCAGTTGAAGAAATCTTCCTTGTTTTGTATTTGACTCTGTTTAACAGTAAACTACACACGTAGTTATTTCAGACGCGTTTTTTGACTAATTTGAACTGTCAGACGCAGAAAAGTACCAACAAATAAATGGACCCATGGTAACCTTAGACAAAACATTTTGTACCGATGTTACGTACCATAGCATCACGATTGTAGCCTGGAAATATCACATACACGCTAAAGAATGCACGCTACAGAAGCAACAGACAGTATACTTTACATGTATATACGATCCAAACATGGCAATTTGATCCCTTTTTGCTCATTGGGTAACGGGTTCATTTGATTAATTTAAATAGCATCTGTGTCCAAATGCCTCTGGTCATAAGTTATACTAATCTACCAACATGCTTGTCTACGACTATACGTGATCATGAACGCATGCACACGCACGCACACGCACGCACGCACACGCACGCGCACGCACGCACGCACGCACACGCACACACACGCACGCACACGCACGAGTTTCTCTGCATTGTATTGTGTCTTATGTTACGTTACTGAAGACATTATGTCAGTGGCGGCAGGGAAAAGAAGTAGCATTTTGTTAGCATAGTCCAAATTGGTTGAGCGATGCATGTTCCATAACAATGACGTGGTTTTTGTGTAACGAAATTTCCCAGCTTGTTTCGCACAATTTGTGTCCCCGTGTCGCATAGCGTCGTCTGTCAGGTTCGTGTCCCCATGTCCTGCCGTGCATCCTGTCTACAAAGTTGTCAACTGCCGAATAAACTCCAAGGAAATCTAAGCAATGAGAGCTTCAAAAGCAGTGGCTTTGTGTGATACTCGGAATGACTGATTATTTTTTAATTTGTGATACATGTCTCTGGTACTTATTAACACAACATTATGTGGGAGTTTGCTATTCACAACATCGGACAAAATTGCTTGTTGGTTGACCTTAGACATCATCGCGAGAAGCTGCGGTAGGAGGCGGGGAACACCTTAGTTACGGGTAGACAGTGGGGCGACTGTTTTGTTTTGCGTAGGTCGCGCAGTAGTACAGCGGTTGATACGCCTGTATGGTCAATCGCCTGTTCGTATCATCGTATCATGTTGCTGCCGTACACACGCAAGCACGCGCACACGCGCACACACGCACACACGCACAAACGCACAAACGCACAAACGCACACACGCACACAAGCACACAAGCACACACGCACACACGCACACACGCACACACGCACACACGCACACACGCACACACAGACATACACACACAGACAGACACACACAGACAGACACACACAGACAGACACACACACACACACACACAGACACAGACACAGACACACACACACACACACACACACACACACACACACACACACACACACACACACACACACACACACACACACACACACACACACACACACACACACACACACACACAGAGACACACACACACTCAGACACACGCGCATTCGCGCACACGCGCACACGCGCACACGCGCACTCGCGCACACGCGAACATGCGAACACGCGCACACACTCACACGCATAATAATAAAAATAATTGCTTTATTCACAGACTCCATGCATCATACAAGTACATTATCATGGTTCTATAGTTGTGTTATAAACAATAGTTACAATGTACAGAATGAAAAATCACCCGTCAACAAAATGTATATACAGGGAATTGAACCAGTATTTCCATATTCTTGACATGTATTTCACGTCACTATTAATAATGTTACAAATCAATATGTTTTTTGAGAACTGCAGTCAGCATATAAACCTATATGTCAAATTTCTATTAACAGCAGCACAGTTAGGTAAATTATTGTTAACAAACATTTCACTAGCACTACAGTATCTGTCATAACACCATTCGAAATATATTGTTGTAAGAGACATACAATTTCCTGATTGCATAGTTATGAAAATTCCACCATAGATGGGCAGTATACATAGGTAAGCAAAAAGTAGTAAACAATGTCTTCTTTACATCATTTGAACACATATGAAATTTTCTTATGATCATGTTGCCTTGTGCATACAACTGGCGACATTGTCTAGATATATCATTGTCATCTAGCATATTATTTGAAATTATATGACCCAAATATTTTACAGATTCTACCTCACATAGTTTGTCGATACCAAGCATAAAACTTGGAAATTTAACATTCTTAAAACTCTTGTTTCTAATTATCATGACCATACTCTTTTTGGCATTGTACCTTATGTCATGAGATACTCCATATTGATCACAGACGGTGAGAAGGGTCTGTAATCCCCTGCTGGACGGACAAAATACTACAAGATCATCAGCATACTTAATATTATTTACACAATTATATCCTACATAACATCGTGTATTGCAACTATTAAGTACAGTGGATTAACCATCCACGTAAACACTGAACAAATAGGGGGATAAAATACCTCCTTGTCTAACTCCATTACTTACATAAATACTGTCAGACACATGACTACCCCATATTACACACATCTGTTGGTTCGCATACCAAAACACTAGAATTCTAACAATGTAACCAGGAACATCTCTGTCTATTAGCTTTTTAAAAAGTACACTATGGTTTACACGGTCAAAAGCCTTAGATGCATCAAGAAAACACATAAACAAACAGCTATTTAAGGCTTGATATTTAGCAATAACCTCTTTTAGTACATAAATGCACATGTCAGTGCCATGCTTCTTTTTAAAACCAAACTGGTTGTAACTGGTTGTTAAAAAGTCATCCATTCTGCTGAGCAAGATTTTTTCAAAAACTTTAGACATAACACTTGCCAGTGCTATTGGCCTGTAGTTGTCTTTACTGTTTATCTTGGCGGATTTATCCTTGATTATGGGCACTAATATAACATAAATCATAGAACTTGGCAGTACGCCATGCACCAACACATACACACACACTACCCCCCTACACAAACACACGTACACAGAAAAGCACATAGACACACACACACACAGACTCGAGCTCGCATGCACACACGCATATACACATACACACATAGACCCGCACACAGACACGTGCACACTCGCACACGCGCACCCGTGCACACGCAAATGCACATACACACACACACACACACACACACACACACACACACACACACACACACACACACACACACACACACACACACACACACACACATACATACACACAGGCACACACGCACACACGCATACCCACACACACGCACACAGCCACGCACGCACACACGCACACATGCACTCGCACACGCACGCACGCACTCACACACATACACACAAGCACATACACACACACGCACACACGCACACACGCACACACGCACACACGCACACACGCACACACGCACACACGCACACACGCACACACGCACACACGCACACACGCACTCACACACATACCCACACACTGATCTATGCATGGAGTTCTGTTCTACGGAAATTTTTTCGAACTTTTATTTATTAGATTCGGTGCCCCCAGACCCGTCGCCCCCGATTATTTACACCACTGTAAAATAATTGTACTGTTGTCAATCTTCTGGAGTCTGGAATACAGACACGCAGCTTGACTGACTATTCTAAATGTTAGCTTGATTATTAAGCAAGCGTTACGACATCGCGGAAATGTGGTTGTATTAAGTACTCGTAATACGCCAAATATCGAACCGCAATCTTGAATAACAAGTAATAAAACAGCACGACAAATTGAAAGTGAAACACTCTGCCAGTGAATACGCGCAGGTGCAAACTATACACACAATAAACACTTGACTCTGATGGATTAGTTAGATCAGCTAGAAGATAATAATAATAATAATAAGATAACTTCTATTGCGCCTAAATCCTTGGAAACCAAGATCAGAAGCGCATCAAAACAAAAGGATTGGTCAATCTCAAAATCCATAAGTAGTATTCCAGTTGTCAACAGATGGGTCAAGGCGCTAGGGAGCTATGGTGGATAAGCAAGGTTGTAAAGATAAGTTTTTAAATGACGACGGAATTTTTAAATATTTTCAACTGATCTGACACCAAGAATGAGCATATTCCAAAGAGTTGGTGCAGCAACAGAAAAAATTTAGTGTTGACTTTAGGAACAAAAAGTAGGTCAGAACTAAATGATCGAAGCTGGATAGGTTTTCTTACAGGAGTAAGCAATGCATGCAAATAAGATGGCTGCTTACTGAACAGTGCCTGGTATGTAATGGTACATATCTTAAATATTATACGATATCGTACAGGAAGCCAATGCAAAGACTTCAAAAGTGGTACAGAGCGAGAAAAACGAGGAGGTCTTGTAACTACTCATGCTAAACAATTTTGGACACGTTGAAGATTTGTGATATCCTAGCTAGCGATATTATAAAGGAGGGAATTGCAATAGTCAAGTCTGCTGCTAACAAGCACTGTTGCAATAGTTTTAGCAACAGAAAATGACATATACCGGCGAATACGGCGAATATCACGAATATGATTAAAACTGCAGCGACATGTTTGAGATACGTGTTGTCGGAAATTGAAATTACTATCAAAGATCACTCCTAGATTCCACACCGAGGTTGCTGGCGTGATATACTGATTCAAAATACGCGTAGGGAAAACACCATCCAGTTTACTACGCTGCATTGGAGTACCGATACTGATCAATTATTTAGTTTTATTTGCATTTAATTTCAACTTGCTGTCAGTCATCCAGTGGAAGATATCTTGAAGGCAATCACTAAGTTGGTTTAGGGAGCGATTTGTATCCGGGGTAGCCAACGAAATGTAGATCTGAGTATCATCAGCATAAAGATGATGATCCAAGTTATGTCTTTGTATAATGGCGTGGAGTAAATAGTAAAAAGCAAAGGCCCAAGAACAGAACCCTGGGGAACACCAAATAAAGCCGGCAGTGCAGCTGAAAAGCAGTTCCCAATCTTTACAATTTGGTATATATCAGTAAGATATGAAGAAAACCAGCTTAGAGTTGTGCCAGATATGTCGTACCACTTTAATAAGCAATCAATGAGAATGTTGTGATCAATCGTGTCAAAAGCGGCAGAGAGATCTAGTAAGGTAAGTGCAGTCACTTTACCATTATTAATGTTCAACTTAATGTCATTATGAACCTTTAAGAGGGCAGTCTCTGTTGAATGAAACTGTCTATATGCCGACTGTGACACAATAATTAAGACATTTGTGCTAATGTGAGACCTTAGTCGACTTGCTACAACCTTTTCTAGTATTTTAGAAATAAAGCTGAGGTTAGAAATAGGTCTATAACTGTTTAGGTCTTGTTTAAGCAGAGCTAACTTCTTAAGAAATGGTGTGACATGTGCGTATTTGAAATCATCAGGAAAACACCCTGAACAAAGTGATTCATTTATAATATGTGTTATATGTCCAATTAGTGTATCGAGACATGCTTTTAGCAGTATTATTGGAAATGGATCAAGTGCACAAGATTTATTTTGATGAGGACATAACTATTTTCCTAACTTCATCAACTGTTGCAGGTTCAAATGATACAAGTAGATAATTTACTTGTGGAAAGTCCATACTGACATTACTTAAATTATGACGTGGGAACGCAGAACGAATAATACTGATTTTATTCTTAAAGTGACTAGAGAACGAATCACATGGATACTTAATTGACACATGATCAGGTAGCGATGGAGTATGCCGACCGTGTAGAATGTTATTGATGCAGTTCCATAACTGACGTGGGTTATCAGACTTATTTATGACCATATTTGTATAATATTTAGCTTTAGCCATTTGTCTGTTACAGAGGTGACATTGATTAGAATAGCGCGACCTATCTAATGGCGAACGCGATTTGCGTCATACACGCTCTAAATAACGACGACGCCTTTTAGATAGTATAATTTCGGAAGTCATCCATGGAGCCGGTGGCCTTTCTGACACATATTTGGATTTTATAGGTGCATGTTTGTTAAGTAATGCATTGAGTACTTGACAGTACTGTTTATATAAGTCAGATAGATGTATTTTTGGATCTGTGATAAGGTCGGATTTAAGGATATCAGCCATTAAAGCTGTAATGTCAATCCTATGTATGGCTGTGTAAGACACACAGTGTTTCGACTCTAATGGGGTTATAGAAACGTTAACATTAGCAATGACAGTATGGTGGTCTGATAACCCATCTGAAACAGTAGGTACTTGGATATTATTACAAGTTGAACGGGTTAACAAGAGGTCAAGCCAATGGCCATGTATATGTGTCAAAAAAGTAACATGTTGTTTCAAATCAAATGATGCGCCAGAATATCATCAAACGTAGTTGTAGAAGGTATATTCAAATGTAGATTAAAATCACCAAGAATGTAAAATTCTGAATGAATAACTGTAAGATTTTCTAAGATATCCTGAAAGTCATCAAATAAATCCTGGAGGACGATTGATACAAACAAAGTATGCGGAGAAAGATGCAAAAGCAATGCACGCAGGTGTATCATGTAGTCTGAGCCAGGTCTCAGTTACAGCAAGAATGTTTATTTTCTTTGAAATTAATAAATCACAAAGTGAGGCTGTCTTATCTAGTACAGATCGAACGTTTGTAGTGACCACCCGAATGTTTCGTCTACATTTCCTGATAGTAATAAAATTATTGCTAATTAAAATGTTGGCGTAGAGCGGGGGATTGGCAATAACTTTCTATTATAATAAACATAAAGACATGGCAGGCTATGCAAAATTAAAATAGAATGGTGGATTATAGTGTGATTAGGAAAAAGCACATTAAAATTATTATATGTCAATGGTTTGCATAAAACAAAATCGTTATCCCTTACAGCAAAAGAACAAGACAAGCAGGAAACACCCAATAAGAATAATGGTGACATAATTATGTTAGACTAGTATCATATGTAGTAGAAATTAATAGACCAAAACCACACAGTTATATGTCGCATAGATAACAAACGGTAAAGATTGTTAAGCCCAAAACTAAGGCTAAAGCGTAAGTAAAAAACTAAATTATATTTACAAGATCAGTAGAGTCTAAATTTAACATTAAAGTCTACTTTATTTAATTAGAAAATGTTAAACCGGGGTCAACTCCGGTAACTAAATTGAGACTTACAGGCCTATTAAGGGAGGGAGAACTATTTATATTTATTAAAATTCTCTTAGCCGTGGCCTTAGATGGGCAGAAACTGACTGCAGTGCCAATCACTCAATGGCAATGCCTTATACTTATAGTTCACAACTCAATTTAAAAAACTCGTTTCATTGTAATGATATAAAATGCCAATAATAATATAAAAGGTGAATACAAAAAAAACCCACAGGCAGCATGTTTTGTAACTTAATCATTTAACTGTGTAATAGTTACAAAGGACAACATTTTAAAAACTAAACATTGCCGACCGGCGAAAGTGAGCGATAATTATAACGGCTTTAACGCCGGATTTATTAAGTTGAATATGACAGGACCAAAACTTGTTGAAATATGCTTATAGTTTAAATATACTTAGCTTATGATTGAATTCTTGGTTCTGTAGCGCTTTACAAGTTACATAATATTAAAAGGATTGGGAACTTCCGGTGGTGAATTGGTTTGAATTTGGTGTAGCAAACTTGCGAAAATATAAGGATATTTCTTCTTCTTCTTCTTCACAATCTTGTGGTTACTTCTATCCAGAAGAATATTCCACAGTTTGTTGCACATGCGCGGTTTAAAAGGGTTGATAAAAACAGGGTTGATAAAACAGCGTTTATTTTTTTATTCTTTTTTTTAAGACGGTGTGTCTAGGTAGTATTTGATCAAGATAAGTGATATTATTGAGTGTATAGCATACACAACGTAATTATAGATATATATTAAGCACTATTTTTTTTTTTAAAGTTAGCTAGAGGGAGTAATCTAGGGTAGATTAAAAGTAGGCGATTTGCGAGCGATAATTGGGGACGTTAATGTAATCGGAACGTTGTTTACAAAGTAGGTCACTGGCGAAGTTAACGTAACGTGAACGACAATAGAATAGCGTTATTTGAGATAATCGATGTAGTTAGATGAGTAATTAAAACCTGAAATAACAACCTTCTTTTAAAGTGTATATTAGTACACAGGAAACAGTCTTTGTAAAGACTACCTTGTATCTAAGCCTAACTTGAATACATTGTCATCGACATCGTAACTAGGTAAGGCACGGTGTGTCACGGTGTGTTAACAAATATAACTAACTATAACCTAAACAATCTGGTGTAAATTGTACACAGAAAAGTCTTTTCAAAGACTATATAAAACTATTTTGAACATAAATAAATTCTGATATGGCACCTTGCAAGCGGCAACTCAGGGCAAAACGACACTTAGTTTGCAACGACTGCCAGAGCTGGGTGGATTTTGCGTTGTCTGGCTGTCCAAAATCATGGGCAGAGACCAAAGATGATGGATTCACCTTTCGGTGTATGGGGTATTTGAGGGTGGAATGTCTGATTAAGGAGGTGTGTAAGTTGACGGATATAGTGAAGGAGATGGAGGTGAGACTCAACATAGAAATAGATGGAGCAGAGAGGGATGACGCGGAGAGAGTTGAGAATTCTACAACACAGAAGGAGCAGAGTTGTGACACGGAGACTGAAGAAAAGAGACTGACCGGTGTGAAGAAACAAGAAATTGAGAAGACAGAGGGACGGAGGAAAAGTGTTCGGCAGAGGAAAAGAAAACGGGTCAGTGGGGATAGATCAACATATAGTCAGACTGTAGAGAACGAGGAGAGACGCGACAGCGATACAGGTGGTGAAGAGGTAGATACCACAGAGGCAGTTGGTAAGACTGTGAGACAGAAGACTGATGGAAGAAGACAAAGTGTTCAGCAAAAAACAGAAAACATGGCAGGCGTGAAGGTGACAGGGGAGAAAGTGACTGTAGTGAAGGAGGTAGCCGGGGAAAAGGGACGGGAGAGGAGAGAAGAAAATGTGATGGGAGGAAAGATGAAGGGACGAAAGGAAGTGAGAGTAAATGTGCTAGAAGAGAAGATGACAGGACAAAAGGAGACAAGAGAAAACGAGACAGGAAAGAAGGGAATGGAAGAGAATGTGACAGGAGAGAAGACGGCAAGAGGAAAAGACAACAACCAGACATATGCAAACCGGAGGAGCTACTCCGAGGCAATGATTGAGGGGGCAAGGAGAAAAGAGAGAGTGTTTATGGGCGATTCAATTCTGAGAAAAACAGACAAGACTATATGCGAGGGGAAGGACGTTGTTGTATGTCTACCGGGGGCTAGGATAGAGCATGTGACCGAAAGGTTAGAGAAGGTATTGGGGCATGGCAAGGGAGGGTTTATACTAGTACACATAGGGACTAACAATGCAGACAAGGAGGGAACAACTGGGATAGTTCAGAAGTACAAACATTTAGTGAGGAAGCTAAAGAAGACAAGAGTGGAACAGGTTGTTCTCTCAGGAATTTTGCCAGTAATGGGAGGAAGGGGGACAACATACAGAAACTGTAAGAGGATGGCGATCAACGCACTAGTTGAGCAGATGTGTCAAGAAGAGGGCGTGGGATTCTTAGATGTATGGGGGTATTTTGTTGGGAGAGAAGATATGTACATGAGAGATGGCCTCCAACTAAGTGGAAAGGGGACAGCAGTATTCTTAGAGAATCTGCTGCGATCTGTTGACAGTGGGACAGGTTGCATATATTTAAACTAAATTCGTAGGGAGGACTCGCAGAGAAACCTGAAACTGGAGGCATAGATAAAGACAGCAAAAATAATTCAGCAAAGAACAGTCTGGAAAACTGTTCTGAAGCTGGATATAAATGTGTTTGTTTAAATGCAAGGAGTATAGTAAACAAAAGAAATGAACTAAACATTATGGTTGACCCTCACATCAGATGCCGAATTGGGACTGACAGGATATGTAATGTTTAGGAAAGATAGAATAGGAAGAAGGGGAGGTGGAGTTATTTTATATATTAAAGAATCTATCCAGGCTAGAGAAATAAAATTAGACAGATAAGCAGATTGCGAAGAAGCTGTTTGGTGTAACATAGTTACAGGAAACTCAACGTTAACGGTTGGATTAGTTTATCGAAGTCCAAACGTAAGCATAGAAGAGAATGAAAAAAATACAAAACGCTATAAGGGAAGTGAGCAAACGGGACTGTGTTATTATGGGGGATTTTAACCATGGGTATATAAAATGGAAATCTCTACAGAGTATGGGTAGTGAGGACCACAAGTTTTTAGTTTTAGTACAAGATAGTTTCCTTTCTCAACATGTGCTAGAACCAACCAGAGGAGAGAATGTGCTAGACATAGTGTTGTCCTCACAGAATGAATTAGTTGACAATTTCAGGATATGTGAGCCACTGGGGAACAGTGATCACAACCAGATACATTTTACCATCAAAGTAAAATCAGAAAGGAATAGTAAAAAGCAGTATAGGAGAAATTTCCACAAAGGAAAATATAAGGACATAAGGATATATTTAGCAAAGATAGACTGGAATAACACACTGAAGAAGAAGACAGCAACAGAATGCTGGAATATCTTAAAGAGTGAAATTGAATGCATCATCGTCAAATTTGTTCCCTTAAAAATACGGGAAACGGTCCAAAAAGAAACACTTCACCTGGAGTGGTTGGTATTCCACCCAAACTAGGAAATTGTAGAACAAATTAGCATACCGCTTGCAACAGTTGTCAACTTGTCATTAGAAGAGGGAGTGGTTCCTTTAGAATGGAAAGAAGCAAACAATATACCGTTATTTAAAAAAGGTTCGAGAAACAAGTCAAATAATTATAGACCAGTTAGTTTAACATCGGTGATTTGTAAATTATTAGAAAGACTAATTAAAGATCACATGGTGCATTTTCTTGTTAAACATAACTTGATAAACCCATCTCAACATGGGTTTCTAAAAGCGAGGTCATGCTTAACAAATATGTTATGTTTTTTGGAAGATATCACTAATTGGGTAGATGATGGATCACCAGTAGATATCATCTACTTAGATTTTCAAAAAGCTTTCGACAAAGTGCCACATCAAAGATTACTGCTTAAACTAAAGGCCCATGGCATAGGAAATGGTATAATTAACTGGATAGAAAAATGGCTGATTGACAGAAGACAACGGGTAGTTGTTGATGGGGAAGCTTCAAACTGTAAATCAGTTTTGAGTGGGGTTCCACAGGGATCAGTACTGGGACCTATATTATTCTTAATATATATAAACGATTTTGACGATAATATAGCTAGCAAGGTGTTGAAATTTGCAGACGATACAAAAGTGTTTAGAAGGATTAAAAGTGATGGAGATAGACAGCATTTACAAGATGATCTTGACAGGTTGATCAAATGGTCTGAAAAGTGGCAAATGTTCAATTTTGGGAAATGTAAATGCCTTCACACAGGACATGGGAACGAATATGTAGAATATACAATGGGGGGAACTGTACTAAGTACTACTGTAAAAAAAAGACTTAGGGCTGACAATTAGTGCTGACATGAAGGTTTCAGAGCAGTGTTAAATTGCAGCTTCAGAAGGAAATCAAATCATTGGATTGATTAGGCGAAATATAGCATATAAAGAAAAAGAACTAATAATACCGCTGTACAAAACAATAGTTAGGCCTCATTTAGAATATTGTATACAAGCGTGGAGGCCATACCACAAGAAGGACATAGATATGCTAGAAAGAATACAGAGGAGAGCGACTAAAATGATACCAAAACTGAGGGATCTTAGTTATGAAAAACGCCTAAAAGAATGTGGTTTAACAACACTAGAGACCAGGAGATTGAGAGGAGATCATATAGAAGTGTTTAAAATATTGAATGGTTATGAAAATATTGATAGAAATATGTTTTTTTCAGTTAAGAAAGATAGAAAGACTAGAGGACATGAAGTTACATTAGTAAAGGAGCAGTGTAGATTAGACGTAAGAAAGTTCTCATTTTCACAAAGGACTGTGAATGAATGGAACAGATTATCTTATGATTGTGTGGGTGCTAGTAGTGTGAATATGTTTTAAAATTAAATCGACACATACCTCAGAAGGGCTGGATATATGTAAATAAAAGGGTTGGACTCTCGATAAGCCAAATGGCTTCCTTGTCCACCTGCCATCTAGAGTTAAGTTAATCTGGATGGCAATCTTGTTAAATCTTGTTAAAAGTAATCTCTTCAAAATAATAAGTATGCTATAATTGAACATTAGTCGAAGGATACATTTTGAAAAAGTAACATTATGCCACACCCCCTACCGTTTTCAGACTCACTCTTGAACATCTCGAGTACCTTTGCTGCCTGCCAATAATATTCCTTAATACTACCGGACACCGTTATGGACTAAAGGGGGTCAAACAGCGAAACTTGTTTATACGATTCGACTGGTATACTTACATACGTACGTACGTACGTATGTACAGACACACATACATACGTACACACGTACATACATACACACACATACACACATACATACATACATACATACACACACATACATATATACATACATACATACATACATACATACATACATACGTACATACATACATACATACATACATACATACATACATACGTACATACGCACATACGTTCATTCATACGCACATACGTACGTACGTACGTACGTACACACGTACACACGTACATACACACATACACACATACACACATACACACACACATACATACATACATACATACATACATATATGCATATATGCATACATACATACACACACACGCACGTACGCACGTACGCACGTACACACGCACACACGCGCACACACACATACATGCATATACGCATACATGCATGCACGCATACATACATACATACATAGATACATACATACATTGCGATTTGTAAACTCGCGTCACGTGCCATGTCAAATAGTACTTTCGCCATTTAAATTCGCATAATTTCCAATGAGATCGCCGTTTCCATACCCGTCTGTGTGCTACGGCGTCCTGTCATAGTCTGGACGCTAGATATCACTCATTGACGCCCGTGCGACTAATTACGAAGCCCAGTCATAGCTGGATTTGATATATGGCTTCCTATCATTGGTCATCTGGGATCGTCAAGTAGAAGGCGTAACAGCCAGATAGAAAGCCCAACAACCGCGGTATCAATTGGACAGGCACGACGCTAAGCCAGTCGCCAGTGCAATCTGTTGTAGACAGTCATCAACGTAACCTACGCAGTAGGGGGTCAGCATTTGTATGACGGAAATGCACATTATTTGTTACTGCTCCGAAGACATTCAACTATAAAAAGGTATGTACAAGTTATACATTGTCTGTTGTAGCCCGTGCTATTTACGTCTTACGAAACGCATTACATAGTAAACATTAACAAAATATAGGCCTTATTATATATATATATAGATAGATAGATAGATAGATAGGTACAACGATGCCATTATGTTAGCTTATGTTGTGGAATGACTTATGGTTACAAAATAATGCAAACTGTAGCGTATCTTATCACAAAGAAGGCTAGTTACAATACTGTCTTGTGACATTGGGAAGTTCGTGACATTTAAGCACACGCACGCGCGCAAGCATGCACACATGCACGGACGCGCACATACATACATGCAGGCGTTAATGTACTTCATACTGGCATTAATAACGTGCTGATTAGAGTGACATTTGCCTTTGAAAGTGTACCTTGAAGAATTCGATATGACGTGAATAAAAACGGCCCCGCTCAGGGCATGAGTGACGTATTGATGGCGGCATCAATCGGAATAGTATGACTAACTCAAATAATTTTTTGCAAGATGAACACCATATGCCAATTGTCGAGTTAATTAGAAACGCAGTTTGCTGTTATAATATACATCGTTTCAAATTCATGCAATATTTGGCTTATTCGTGTCGCAAGCATTTGGCATGGGCCAGCTGGACAACATAGGATAGTTTGGACAGTCACTGGACATTCTTGGAGACACGATGAATAATTTTTACGGAAGTAACAGAGAGAAGGCGAATGGTTGGTGACAGGCGGGTGTTCGGATGAGATAATGGACTCAATAAAGTTGACAGTGGACAATAGTTGAGACTTCACAGATGCAGCAAGGGACACGAGTGGACGGCGACAGCGCGTCTTGCACGCCGCCTGGACTGTTCTGGCATTATGCGAATATTGTTCAGGACAAATAGTGGTTCTAATTGTATAGTACTTTTATTTTGTTTTACTGCAAACTGATTTCCAATTTCAAACCTCATCGACTGTTATTCTAGCTTAGAAGCTTCGGACTCTTGACCTTAAAACCCGTGATCGAATCATGTGCTGCGGTGTCAAACCTTGGGTAAGGTCATTCACTCTGCCTTGCTCTTGTGTACGAATAGTCGTCGAGCATTAATTGCAGCGTGTCTGAATGTTTCCCAGAGAAGTCGAGATGGTATTCGATTGAACAGCCTGTCAAGTGTAAAGCGATTTGAGCAGTCCTAAGGACTGGATACTGCGCTATATAAGAACTTACCTTTTACCTTTATTGCTACCAGTCAGTGTTAAAGGGAATTTAGAACGATTTTCACTGGTTAGCTGATTTTCAGTTTAAGTTTCTCTAATATATATATATATATATATATATTAATAGCCTAACTTCGATGCACTGTAAGTGTATCTCCTCCTAACTTGGAGACATTCTAAATGTATCTCCTCCTAACTTGGATGCACTGTAAGTGTATCTCCTCCTAACTTAGGGGCACTGTAAGTGTATCTCCTCCTAACTTGGAGGCACTGTAAGTGTATCTCCTCCTAATTTGGAGGCATTGTAAGTGTGCCTCCTCCTAACTTGGAGACATTCTAAGTGTACCTCCTCCTAACTTGGATGCACTGTAAGTGTATCTCCTCCTAACTTAGAGGCACTGTAAGTGTATCTCCTCCTAACTTGGAGGCACTGTAAGTGTATCTCCTCCTAACTTGGATGCACTGTAAGTGTATCTCCTCCTAACTTAGAGGCACTGTAAGTGTATCTCCTCTCAAGTTACGAGGTCCACTCCTCACTATCTATATGTTAATACGCTAACATGGATGCACTGTCCGTGTATCGCCTCCCATATGACGAGGTACAGTCGCCTCTTTCTCCATGCATTCGCGCCTTGGACATTTGGAATATGATCTATCAATTGGCAATGCATATAAAACACAACTGTATTTATTTAGTGTTGTTTACTTTTTCAGTGGACAAATTGAGTGGTAACGCGTTCTCCTGGGGGCGCCACCGTGGAGTTATGTTCGATTTATTTGTGAATTCTTGTCTGCTGCATGCAATGCCGCAATTGATGATAACATAAATTGCATGGTTAGCGGGAACGAGTTTAACAGCAATATAACAGTTACCATTGCTGCCACTGGTTTGTGGCTCCACGGGTGGGTATAAGTTATTATAATACAAATTCCCTGAATGTTTTAACTGTTGATCTTATAGCTCACCTAAATTAAGTACATTATACGTCATGTATCAACATTGATTACTCTAGTCTATGTACCGTTCGAAATAGCATGACATGATCATATGACCGAACAATAAATCATCAGATGAAAAGCATTGGCTATATTAATTCGTCTCCAAAGGTTAACGTTGATTTCATTTCCTTTTATTGCCGAGCACAGACAGACAGACAGTATTTATTTTGAACATCATAAGAACATAAACTACAATATAATATTCATTGCAAAGTCAGGGAGGCTCCCATTAAGACAATTATATGCCGCTATCACAGCGAACCATATGTCGTAAAAGTTATATATTTTGTATCATCCCCAAATTGTGTAGTTTGTATATTATTAGACATGCAGTACTTTTGTAGTTCGGTGGTATACTCATTACAACATCGGATTCTCGATCGAGAAATCCCGGATCGATATCCTCCTGCTGCCGGGAAGAACCGTGGACAAGTTCGTTCACTTTACGTTGCTTCAATTCAATCTGCTGTATTAATAAGTACCTGGCAATAGACAGTGGTGGTTATTTATGTACGAAACATTTTTGCGCAGTGATTGCAGCATGGCTGAATGGTTCCCTTAGCAGTCGAGATGGTTTCCGATTGAACAGGACTGCAATGGCATTAGGTGTAACGCGCCTTCAGCTGCCTTAAGGTCTGGGCTCCAATACAAATCGTTGTATATTCCTTTTATGTACCAGTCTTTGATATGGTACTAACTGAAAGTTTCTGTAAATGTAAGTGGATTATATTTACCGTAGATCCCCCCATCTAGCAACTTAGTGATTCATTATATTTGTTACGAGTGAGTTCAGCTACAGGAACCGTAACAGCTGTCTACCACATGGTCTCTACTTAACCTGAACTAATCATTACAGGAACCGTAACAGCTGTCTACCACATAGTCTATACTTAACCTGAACTAATCATTACAGGAACCGTAACAGCTGTCTACCATATAGTCTCTACTTAACCTGAACTAATTATTACAGGAACCGTAACAGCTGTCTACCACATGGTCTCTACTTAACCTGAACTAATCATTACAGGAACCGTAACAGCTGTCTACCACATGGTCTCTACTTAACCTGAACTAATCATTACAGGAACCGTAACAGCTGTCTACCACATGGTCTCTACTTAACCTGAACTAATCATTACAGGAACCGTAACAGCTGTCTACCACATGGTCTCTACTTAACCTGAACTAATCATTACAGGAACCGTAACAGCTGTCTACTACATGGTCTCTACTTAACCTGAACTAATCATTACAGGAACCGTAACAGCTGTCTACCACATGGTCTCTACTTAACCTGAACTAATCATTACAGGAACCGTAACAGCTGTCTACCACATGGTCTCTACTTAACCTGAACTAATCATTACAGGAACCGTAACAGCTGTCTACCACATGGTCTCTACTTAACCTGAACTAATAATTTCCAAGACACTTAGGTTAAACTCACTGGTCTATCAATACGTAGCTTTTAACATATATTGGCCTTCTGGAAGACCGACGGCGCAGAGCGACCTTCATACGAGAAATAGAAGTCACACTCGCCGACGACGAAGAAGAAAACTGATTATCATCAAATACCGGTAGAATTAATTCTTATTTTAATTCCAAAATAACCCCTTCCTCTATTAGTTCCAAAACGTGCAATACATATTTTCTTTACTATTGTTTCCTGTGGTAATTATATTGACAACTCGTGATGACGTTTGAAGCCGACATGCTTATCAATAGAGTGCATTACAATGCCGCATTAGAATGTCAACCCGGGTTCGCCGTTGATTAAACAGTAAGAAGCGATGATACTCCTCGTGTCGACTCTTACAAGAATATCCGAACTGCTTTGATAATGGATAAATGGATTCTTCTAATAACTACGCTGCTTCCTTTCTGTTGACCGCAGCATTGAAGCTAAGTAATAAGCTACTTTCAAACTGGGAGATGCGTCAACCGCGATGTAGTATCAAAAGCTGCAGAAAGGCCAGAGTTTATCTGACGCTACAGATCAGTCCTCATAATGTAATTAATATAGCCATTAATGGTATTATTATAGTAACGCGGGGTTAACGTTGTTATATGCTTCATCTTAGTTTCTGTAGCACATAATAGCCGGAATCATTATGTTGACAAAAAGTTCGTTTTGTTGTTATGAAAATTATATATTATCTATGCACACAATTAATAAGTTACTTAAAATTAATGATAATAAATTAATTAAAATAGATGACAATATATTAAATAACAAAGTTACACATAAACCATCGTTACATGTATAATGATAATAAATAAGTAACGACATGGTATAAAGTTGATATAATGATGTACAAGATAATTACGTAATAATTTACTTACATACGGGCAGGTTAACGTTTTCCTCGTAGGCGGCTTGAACCTAGAGCACCAAACTTTCAGGGATTAATCTACGACCCATGGAATAGGACATAAAACCTTTTCAAAATACCCCATACTCAAAATTATAACCTTTTATGGGGTAAACACGTTTTTCGGAACGTGAAACGTAATGTGCGCGTAGTACGCAACACGTAACCTAACAATCGCAAGATATTAATTAACAATTCTACATTATCACGACTACGACCTATCAATGGACGTGAACTTCACAGTCTCTCCGACCTCTGTAATGTTGATCAAAAAACGAATATCTGCAAGCGCGTTATGGTGTTTATGTAACGATGATATGTGTTTTCTAACATTTGGTAAATGTTACTACCCCGACTGTCATCTGCCAAGCCATCCAGTCAGTAATACAGTTAAATAGACTTAGTCGTGGTGTATATGTTTCGTAAGCAACCCCCCAAAAATCTTTTAACAATCACAATGCAAGAGGATCTCTTCGTCTAGCTTGGAAGTGCATTCCACATTCGTGGAGCAGGGATCATGACAGTTATGTCGCCGTAACGGCTGCGAGATGGCAGCACATACAAGTCATTGTTTGAAGCCGAACGCAACACTCAGTAGCACTTTGTTCATAGAGTAGGTCGGTGATGTAAGCTGGTACCAGTCCTCGTACTGAGCACGAAACGTCAGTAGCAGAAATGCGTAATGAATGCATTGCTTCACAGGAAGCCAGTGCAGTTTCTTGAGTAGTTACCTTCGTCATCGGTTAAATGTTCTGAGACAAGTGACGGAGAAACGTCTATACGCGTTGGCGGATACATACATACATACATACATGTATCCTTACATACTTGCATAGTTATATATATACATACAAGATTTAACAAGATTTAACAAGATTGCCACCCAGAGAATTAACTCTAGGTGGCAGGTGGACAAGGAAGCCCTTTGGCTTATCGAGAGTCCGACCCTTTTATCTATGTGTATCCCGCCCGTCTGAGGTATGTGTCGATTTTATTTTTAAACATATTCACGCTACTAGCACCCACACAATCAGCAGGTAATCTGTTCCATTCATTTACAGTCCTTTGTGAAAATGAAAACTTTCTTATATCCAATCTACTCTGCTCCTTTGCCAATGTAAGTTCATGTCCTCTAGTCCTTCTATCTTTCTTAACTGAGAAAAAAATATTTCTATCAATATTTTCATAACCCTTCAATATTTTAAACACTTCTATCTGATCTCCTCTCAATCTCCTGGTCTCTAGTGTTGTTAAACCGCATTTTTTTAGGCGTATTTCGTAACTAAGATCCCTCAGTTTTGGTATCATTTTAGTTGCTCTCCTCTGCACTCTTTCTAGCATATCTATGTCCTTCCTGCGATATGGCCTCCACGCTTGAATACAATATTCTAAATGAGGCCTAACTATTGTTTTGTACAGCGGTATTATTAGCTCTTTTTCCTTATACGTTATGTTTCGCCCAATTAATCCAAGGATTTGATTTCCCTTTGAAGCTGCAATTCCGCACTGCTCTGAAACCTTCATATCAGCACTAATGGTTAACCCTAAGTCCTTTTCTTTTACAGTAGTACTTAGTACAGTACCCCCATTGTATATTCTACCTTCTTCGTTCCCATGTCCTGTGTGGAGGCATTTACATTTCCCAAAATTGAACAGCATTTGCCACTTTTCAGACCATTTGATCAACCTGTCAAGATCATCTTGTAAATGCTGTCTATCTCCATCACTTTTAATCCTTCTAAACACTTTTGTATCATCCGCAAATTTCAACACCTTGCTTGTTATTTCATCATCCAAATCGTTGATATATATTAAGAATAATATGGGACCTAATACTGATCCCTGTGGTACCCCACTCAATACTGATTTCCAGTTTGAAGCCTCCCCATCAACTACTACACGTTGTCTTCTGTCAATCAACCATTGTTCTATCCAGTTTATTATACCATTTCCTATGCCATGGGCCTTTAGTTTAAGCAGTAATCTTTGATGTGGTACTTTGTCGAAAGCTTTTTGAAAATCTAAGTAGACGATATCTACTGGTGATCCCTCATCTACCCACTTAGTGATGTCTTCCAAAAAACATAACATATTTGTTAAGCATGACCTCGCTTTAAAAAACCCATGTTGAGATGGGTTTATCAAGTTTTGTTTAACAAGAAAATCCACCATGTGATCTTTAATTAGTCTTTCTAATAATTTGCAAATCACTGATGTTAAACTCACTGGTCTATAGTTCTCTGACTTGTTTCTCGAACCTTTTGAATAACGGTATAATGTTTGCTTCTTTCATTCAAAGGAACCTCCCTCTTCTAATGACAAATTGAAAACTGTTGCAAGCGGTATGCTAATTTGTTCTACAATTTCCAATAGTAGTTTGGGTGGAATACCATCCACTCCAGGTGATTTATTATCCTTCATAGCCCTTATTTTCTTACCTACCATTTCCGGGGTTACAATTAATTGTCCTAAATAGTCTGAATCTGCCCCCTTGAACTTAGCCTCTGGTACTGGCAGTGAACTAATATCTTCCCTGGTAAACACTGAACTAAAGTACTCATTCAGGTCTTCTGCCATTAAGAATCCCTCTGATATTATATTTCCAGCACTATCTTCTAGAGGACCGACTTTATCTTGAACTTTCTGTTTGCTTCGAACATACGCATAAAACTCTTGCTGTCATGTTTTATATTACTAGCTAATTGTTGTTCATAGCTTCTCTTTGAATTTCTAATTTCAGCTGTAGCTTGGTTAAGTGCTTCTTTATAACTGTTGTAGTCTTCATCATTTCCAGTACATCTGTATGACTTCCACATCATTTGTTTGTATTTAATTTTTCTAATGGCTTCTTTCGATAAGTGTTTCTTTTTGGACCGTTTTCCTTGTTTTTTGAAGGGTACAAATTTATCGACTATGCACTTAATTTCACTCTTTAATACATTCCAGCATTCTGTTGCCGTCTTATTTTTCAGTGTGTTATTCCAGTCTATCTTTGCTAAATATTTCCTCATGTCCTTATACCTTCCTTTGTGGAAATTTCTCCTATACTGCTTTTTACTATTCCTTTCTGATTTTACTTTGATGATAAAATGTATCTGGTTGTGATCGCTACTCCCCAGTGGCTCACATATCTTGACATTGTCAACTAATTCATTCTGTGAGGACAAAACTATGTCTAACACATTCTCACCCCTGGTTGGTTCTAGCACATGTTGAGAAAGGAATGTATCTTGAACTAAAACTAAAAACTTGTGGTCCTCACTCCCCATACTCTGTAGAGATTTCCATTGTATATGCCCATGGTTAAAATCCCCCATAATAATACAGTCCCGTTTGCTTACTTCCCTTATAGCGTTTTGTATTTTTTCATTCTCTTCTATGCTTATGTTTGGACTTCGATAAACTAACCCAACTGTTAACGTTGAGTTTCCTGTAACAATGTTACACCAAACAGCTTCTTCGCAATCTGCTTCTCTTTCTAATTTTATTTCATAAGCCTGGATAGATTCTTTAATATATAAAATAACTCCACCTCCCTTTCTTCCTATTCTATCTTTTCTAAACATTACATATCCTGTCAGTCCCAATTCAGCATCTGATATATCGGTGGTGGTCCAGGATTCGGTTATACCTATTATATGAGGGTCAATATCTTCTACCATAATGTTTAGTTCATTTCTTTTGTTTACTATACTCCTTGCATTTAAACAAAAACACATTTATATCCAGCTTCAGAAGAGTTTTCCAGACTGTTATTTGCTGATTTATTTGTGCTGTCTTTATCTATGCCTCCATTTTCAGGCTTTCTGTGAGTCCCCCTGCGAATCTAGTTTAAATAGATACAACCTGTCCCACTGTCAACAGATCGCAGCAGGTTCTCTGAGAAAACTGCTGCCCCCTTTCCACTAAGATGGAGGCCATCTCTCATGTACATATCTTCCCTCCCAACAAAGTATCCCCATAAATCTGTGAATCCCACCCCCTCTTCGTCACACATCTGCTCAACTAGTACGTTGATCGCCATCCTCTTACAGTTTCTATACGTTGCCCCCCTTCCTCCCATTACTGGCAACATTCCTGACAGAATAACCTGTTCAACTCTTGTCTTCTTTACCTTCCTCACTAACTGTCTATACTTCCGTATTATCGCAGTTGTTCCCTCCCTGTCAGCATTATTTGTTCCTACATGTACCAGTATAGACCCCCCCTTGCCATGTCCCAATACCTTCTCTACCCTGTCAGTTACATGTTCAATCCTAGACCCCGGTAAACAAACAACGATGTCCTTCCCCTCGCTCAGTGCCTTGTCCGTCTTTCTCATAATGGAGTCGCCCATAAACACCCTCTCTTGCCTCATTGCCCCCTCTATCACTGCCTTAGAATAGCTCCTTCTTCGGTTTGCATCTGTCTGCTTGTTGTCTTTCCCCCCTGTCGTCTTCTCTCCTGTCACATTCTCTTCCGATCCATTCTTTCCTGTCGCTTTTTCTCTTGTCACCTTCCCTTTTATCGACTTCTCTTCTATCACATTTTCTCTCACTTCCTTTCGTCCCTTCTTCGTTCGTCCCATCTCGTTTTCCTCTCTCCTCTCCCTTCCCATCTTCCCTCCCTCCTTCTCTACGGTCACTTTCTTCCCTGTCACCTTCACGCTTGTCACGTTTTCTGTTGTCGATTTTCCAATTTCTTCTCCTCCAATCACCTTCCCTCCTCTCAATCTCCTTTCCTCAGTTTTCTTGCCACTGCTATTCTCCTTCAGTCTTGCAGTATTCTCACCTCTCTCCCTGTCGTCTCTCTCCATTCGACCTGCCTCCTTGCTAATTCCCATCTCCATTCCCTTCACAATATCTGTCAACCTAACTATCTCCTTCTGCAGACACTCCACCTTCCAACACCCAATGCACTGAAAGGTGAATCCTTCCTCCATGGTTTCTGCCCATGACTTCCCACAGCCGGACAATGCAAAATCTACCCAGCTGTGGCAGTGATCGCACACCAAGTGTCGCTTTGCCTTGACTTGCCGCTTGCAAGGCGCCATATCCCGATCAGAAATTATTTAATAACTTAACTAACTTAGTCTTTATAAAGACTGTTTCCTGTGTACTACAGCACACTTTAGGTTACAAATTTCAATTACACATACACACATACATAGTTACATATATACATATATAGTTACATACATACATACATGCATGCATTACGCAATTATGTTCGTTTATGAGTGTGTATGTAGGTATGTAGGTATGTATGTTTGTAGATAACTATGTACATATGTATGTAACTATGTACGTATGTAAGTACGAGGTGTCGCTAAGAGATATGGGCGCTCACGCGACCGCTAGAGGACGCTACCGGATAGGCCGTTACCGTTGAGTGACGCTAAGAGGTATAGGCGCTCACGCGACCGCTAAATGACACTAATGGGTAGGCCTTTATTGTGAAGTGACACTAAGAGATATAGGTTGCGTACGCGACCGCTAGAGGCCGCTACAGATTAAGCCTTTACCGTGGAGTGACGCTAAGAGATAGAGGCGTTCGCGCGACCGCTAAAGGCTACTATAGATATATATATTTTTTATTTTTACTATTTGTTTGGATAATTTTATATATATATATATTTTTTTTTAATAAATAATATTAATTAGTTAATTAGGTAATTAATTAATCAATTAATAAAAAAAATTGCATATGTCATTAATTATGACAAAATATCAGCTGATATTTATAAATCAAAATGGCAAAATCGTTTGATTGTGCAATTGGTCGCGCCTGCATCGTTATAAGCTCCGTGCATATTTTGTATTTTACCAGTTTTTAATGAAGAGATCACAGTGCAGTTTTCAGTTGTTTTTATGAAAGAGTCTAGGCGATTCTGGACTAAGCAGTTTTACTGGTTGTTTTATAATTGTTTAGTATTTTAGTGATTTTTATCTCACTGCGTTTGCATGTGCAACACAATGGCGTCGGAGATCCTTTTCAGAGTGCCTACCGCCCGTCACACAGCATTGAGACAGCAATTTTGTGTATCCAAGACGAAGTGTTAAGATCACTGGATGCTCGTAAGCATGTAGTACTAGTTCTACTTGACCTCAGCGCTGCATTCTTGTCGCTGAACTAAACCGAATCGGCGTGCGAGGCGATGCACTTTGCTGGCTCGCCTCTTACCTTGCCGACCGAACACAGTGCGTCAGCGTTGACGGTCATCTTTTTTGCGACAACCGACTACTACATGGAATTCCACAGGGCAGTATTTTGGACCCTCTGTTATTTTCTATATACTGTGCTGGTCTTTCCGATGTATTCGAGAAGCACGGTGTTCGCTACCATGTCTACGCTGACGACACCCAACACTACGTCGATTTTCCGCGAAATGATTCTGCGTCCGCCGCGAAGACAGACGATACTGTTTGCAGCACCAAACAACCGTGTTTCACAGCGACTGCCTCTTACCATCGACGTCTGCGGTTGCAACGTCAGCACTTCCGCCAATATAAGTGACCTTGGAAAGACAGCTCGACTCCACGACGTCGATGGCCGCACACATTAGCCGTACCTGTCAGGCTGCCTAACCACGTGGCATAGCGCGGATACGATGATCTCTCCCGCTCTCAGTGTGCAAGTCGTGCCTTGACCCTGTGCGGCATTACTGGAACCTTTTTGCACCGACTAGAGATGGTCCAGCGATCAGCTGCGCATGTCGTCTTCTGCTTACGTCGGCGTGACCAACACAGCATGACGGCGGCACTACGAGAGCTGCATTGGCTACCTGTGGCGCAGCGAATTCAATTCAAACTGTTGACCTTGATGTACGGCGCTGTGTATGCAAACACTCCACAGTACCTTGCTGACCGTATATCTGCATATGTTCCCTGTCGTACTCTTCGCACGGAGTTAAGAGTTAACCTGCATGGAACGGTACAGCCGACGCCCATTTTCACGTGCAGGTCCCACCCTCTGGAACTCTCTTCCACTAGAGCTAAGAAGCCAACGTGACTCTGGACGTATTAGGAGAAACCTGAAAACCTTTCTCTTTAATAAGATTTTTCGTAATTTACATACATATATATTGTAATGTTATACAATCCGTACATAATAATAGAAATGTGTAGTAACTTAGACACAAAAGGCAGATTTTAAATTGGTATATAACTATTCATATTGTCCTAGTCGAGAGTTGCTTTCTTAAGCACACGGATGAAGTTTGCATGTTTTAGGCAGCGTGAACAACACCATATTCGACTGATGAGTTGACGGTTGCATCAGGAATGGTAATGAATTGTTACTGATGTCTTTCAGAAGCTACGTTTATAAGGGATCGAGCGCGCACGATGTTGTTGGTGACTTGTTGAGCATATTGCGGATATCTGATATTGTCGCAGCCGGAAAAGAGTGAAGTAGTGACATAGCGCCACACGAATGTCACGATTTTCGCAGATAAGAAGTTCAAGAAAATTGTTGCGAGATCTTGCATGTTATCGTTAGCTTGTAGACATTGGGACTTTCTTCGCTGCAGCAGACTATTTAGTAGACGATACAGTCGCCTGTTGCTACTTCTATTTAAGAAGCTTAGTAGTCGTCAGATTTGGCTTCTCTTTACCTATGCGGGATGTATCTTATACATTTCGTGATGTACTTAAAGTGATGTATTACGTCACTTTCTTTCAAGATGTCGTCGTATTTGTTTGGCATTGATCAATAATTTTTCCCGTTGTACCACTACGAGTGGACGATCGGATGCAGGACAAGTCTTTAGTGATGCATGTTTCTCGATAAGTTTGGATAAAACCACATTGAACTGATCAGCAAGGTCAGTCGTTGTTTGTAAAACACACGGTACTGTGGTCTGAGTTAACGATGCGTTATCATTACGAAGTGCAATATTGTTCTTATACTTTCAGTCTGTGATCGATTTCCTTGGGACGACCAGTTTCTCCACATTGACGACACATTCCACCTACAGGTGATCTGACAGCAGCAACGACGTTTTTGTTGAAGTTATGCAGTGATTTTCGGATGGATTGTGGACCTGATCAATGGTGTGACTGTCGATGTGTGTTGGAACATCAACGTACTGGCATTGCTCAATAATTCTTATCGTTGTACTACTGTACAAATGATGTTGAATGACTCAAGTTGGTCGGCGAAACGTTGCACACTGGTGTCAGAAGGCTCTTCGCAATGAATACTGAAATCGCCGGCAATCGCGAAACGGAAAGTGGTCAAGGCGTAGTGTTCGACGAAACCAGCAAATTCAACGAGAAAGTCATCGTACGAATATATATATTTTTTTTACGCAGGTGGGCGGTAAATGATTGCAACTTTCCTCGAGTTTCCCGGAGATGAAACATCAATATCTATGAACTCAAAAGATTTCATATCACCACTTTGAAGGTCGACCAGTCAGTAAATACGATTTTTCCGAGGACGGTGTACGGATTCATAACCAGCGGGCGCCAGGTCTTTTATGGGTTGATTGTATTTGTCTCCGGTTTTTAACCATGCCTACGTGATGGCTACAATATCCACGTTCACCTCAGTCAAATGATCGGTGAATATGACATTGACAATGCCCAATTTGACCTGTACCGAGACTCGGCTGGCCGCCCCCGTGTTATTGGAAGGCGACTTGACGGATACACAATCGGGTGAACCCTATCTGGTGGAATAGGAGTGAGAGTCTTACGACCATACTAAGATACACACGCTAGAACTGGCATGAACACAATATAGCAGAACAAATACTATCATAGTATACCAAGAAAATAATTATATGCAGAACATCAAACTACTCGGTACGTAACGCTGGTATTCTATAGTTATTAATTTCTCAGTTAGGCTCTGTTTCATAGAATCATTCACTACAGCAAATATAATTTCAATATGTGCATTTATTTGCGGTGTATGCCCTACTCGGATAATGGCCTTACTAAACTTGCAGCATCGATTCCAGCAGCCACGGGAAGTCAGATAACAAGTTGATTTTGGTGAACAGGTGGCACAAAGTAATCAAGTAATATACAGCGATACTAACTCGTTTTCCCAAAATTCCAAACCTCAATGGGAGGGCAACTTTATTATTAGGCCAATGCAGAATTAATGCTTAGCACACACACGAACGCACACACGCCGCACGCCGCATGCCGCACGTACGCCCACATGGACACATACACATACACATACATACACACACACACACACACACACACACACACACACACACACACACACACACACACACACACACACACACACACACACACACACACACACACACATACCCCCACATACCTACATACACACACACGCACACACACACGCACGTACGCACGCACACACTCACACACACACACACACACAAAATACTACACCAAATTCGCAGGAAACAGAACGGTAGGTTAACAACAAGTTTAGAATAAATGAGGTTAGCAAAAATATTTGCCACACCAACATTTCAAGTTAAAGCATTTTTCAGTGCCAGGTGCTTTACTTGAAAACCAATAACGAAGGCAGTCTCGTTGGCAGCTACTTTTTGTGTAACTAAAATTGTTTCGTCTTGCAGCCATTTAAAAAAATCGATAATACAGTCTGTCGCGCTCAAACTACTAATTAATTTTATCACCTTAGAAAAGTCCGACTTTTTGGAGATAACAACGTCTGGGGCACCTCGACCGATGTCTCTGACGGTTATCAATGAGGCGGCGGGGACACAGGTGTGACGGCGAACGCCGAATGACCATCTTGGGGCTGCTAACATTATTGATTTGTGCAGCACATGTTTCAACAACTTTCTCTCATGATATTGGTTCGTTACAGTTAAGGAACAAAAACTTTCATTGACATTTTTTCTCCATAAAAGACAGCTCAATTCGGTATTTAAGGCACAAAGGAACTGTGCAAATAATATGAAAGTTACAGCACCGGACGGTCGAGTTCGACCTGCAATCTGCCTGTGTCTTTCGGACGGTATCGCACCTGCTGCTGTGTCGCTTGTCCACCAACTGAAGACATGTGTGGGGAATTAATGAATAAATTGGGGATTAATACGAATTGGGCGTGAATGGGGTCTTAATGTTGCAGACTTGCGCAGTGTCGGTCTAACTATATCGTATATAATATGCTCAGTGGCGAGACAATGTCTAGACGGCTGGAGATAATTCTGAATAGATGGATGGATGATGAGGAAACCATTTCATTAAGATAAAGATATCATAAGGAAACTCCACTGTTAAACAGAATCCGTCATGACATTTCAGGAGCTATTTAAAAAGGCAAACAGCCGTCGCCGTATTACTGAGGATGCTATTTCCGTGGCACACAAACGAAAGTGTTCCGGTGGCGCGTCCTGGTGTAATCATTTTCAGTTTACAAGATCACTGTTAAGGAGCCAAATCGAATTTAACGAGTGATACGAGGTTTATGATAAAATGTGAGTGAAACGGTTCTCCGGACGCCTGCCGTGTCTTGTCTCTCTCCGCGCTCCACAGTAGGCCTGCGTCTTCATTGCGGTCCCAATACGCGACACATCCGTAAATGTGACAGTTAATAAGAGTTTCGCAACCGAACATAATTTACGATAATATGTAATGTAATAATCAACATAAAATTACACAAAATAAAACATTTGCGATCGTCCCCGAGGTTTGGCGGAGTAACATCAACGTTACGTGCGCGCTCTTTCTCCCGCTCTCTCTCCCCCCTCTCTTTCATTCTCTCTCTACACACACACACACACACACACACACACACACACACACACACACACACACACACACACGCACACGCACACGCACACGCACACGCACACGCACACACACACACACACACACACACACAC
>CM034533.1:70776978-70828520 GCA_020002185.1 Paraescarpia echinospica | reverse complement strand
GAGAGAGAGAGAGAGAGAGAGAGAGAGAGGAAAGAGAGAGAGAGAGAGAGAGAGAGAGAGGAAAGAGAGAGAGAGAGAGAGAGAGAAAAAGAGAGAGAGAGAGGGGGTAATTTATTTGCCCAAACATATGTACAATACGATAGAACACAAATACATAAATAAAGTATTTTTAACCTCAGGAGAACGTGTCATCAATTTAACAGCATGTATTGATATGGGAAACCGTCACTAAGACCGGACTGGTCGCTATCGTGAGACCACCCTTGAAATTTTTTTTAGCCATATCAAGTTAGTAACAGGAACAAAAATATATAATGTAAGTATATACATAAATGTGTATACCTATGCTCATGCATACCCATATATACATGCACATACATATACAATTGAATATTACCTATACATATTTCACAAGATTTAACAAGATCCATCCCGAAAATTAACTCTAGATGGCAGGTGGACAAGGAAGCCTTTTTGCTTATCGAGAGTCCAATACGTTTTTATCTACGTGTATCCCGCCCTTTTAAGTTATGAGTCGATTTTATTTTTAAACATATTCACGCTACTAGCACCAACACAATCAGGAGATAATTTGTTCCATTCATTAACAGTTCTTTGTGAGAATGATAATTTTCTTATATCTAATCTGCACTGCCATGAAAAGCCATAGGGCGTAAACAAATAATGTCCATGATATAGTCAAGGTCTTCCTAACGATGCTGAAATGTAACTAACACTGTACTGTTATGTACTATTTGCTATATTCCATGTGTTGTAAGCAGATCATTCTTAGGGATATACAAATACAATAATTTCTTCAGTATACCCCCTTTCTAACACAATTATTTTGATGTACCACAAACACTGTATGTTGTTCTTATGTTGGAAAACACGCATTATTATTATTATTATTTTGGCATGCCACATGAGCTTCTCCTGCATTGCGTCAACGAATGCCTAACTAACTTATCTATGTATTCTCTTTGGGCTTTCTTGCCCATCCAACTACAGTACATTTTTTCACCCTCACTCAGTCTTTGACCACCAGTTTGGCCTTACTCTTAATTCTAATATACGTGTTGGTCGTTTCTCCACGTTTTCTTTGGTCGACCCAATTTATGTCTGTTTCCAGTTGTCCATGTAAAAACCGTCTAGAGATAAGATCGCATCTTCTTTAATTTAGTTTTATTTACAATATCTTATTACGGTAACGGAAACGCTAACGTTTTCCACTTGTCAGGCACACAAAGGTCTAATAAAAACAATTTTACATTGCATTGTAAATGGTAGCAATTTTGAGTTTTATGACACATTTTTACTGCTGATCAAACACCATTAGACAAGTTTATAAGAAACAATCCAATACTTCACTTGCTTTAAAGTATTTGTAAACGTGTGGCGACTACGTACGCCGTAAGATTAAAACATAGCTGTAACGACCGACGATGACTAATATATTTACATCAGCAATTTCTATAATTGGCGGGAAAATCGATATTGTATACGTCTGTAGGCCTAATTCTGCCCATCTCATCCGACCGGATGAAATGGGCAGGCCACTTGACAAGGATAGATGCCGGACACATAGTAAAGAGATCAGAGGCGGAACAACATAAAGGACAGAGGAAAAGGGGACGGCTGAGATGGGAGGACTGCGTGAGTAGGGAAATGGGAAGATCGGGGGAAGATGAAAGATGGCGAGAGGGAGCAATGGATAGAAAACTATGGAAAGAATAAACACAGGGAATGGTTCAGCAATATTGTACCTGACCATCTCCCCGGTACAGCAAGGAACAAGGAGGAGAGCAACACATGTAGGCCTAATCCACAAATCCATTTTATGCCTCATAAGTGAGGTGCTTATGTTCACGTCATTATGGTTCGTCTCGTAAATGACGTCCACGTTCACGTCATTGTGTTTAATCTTTTCTCTGCACGCTCTCTAGCTGTAAACACTGATGAATCCTCAGTCCAATATGCCAACCCAGATGCCCCATTACAATAAGTCACGTAAGTCGTAAGTCGTTTATTGCCGTCCGTCACCTGTTTCAGATTAAGTGGAGCCAAAGATCACTCGGTCGTTCGCAATCAATCGCCGAGACGTTGCCAACATGTTTTGCCCACTTCAGACCGATCGTAATATTAAAAACCCTATAAATGAACACAGTTTCAAAAAATTCTCAAATGTTACAAGTGATACAGAGAGTGTCCTAGTTGGCACATGTTTTACAGATTACAGATTGCCAGTTTATTGCGCAAGTGCGATGGGTAGACATTACTGAGCAGGACTTCACATCACTAACTGGTTTTCATCTTCTTCTCAATACAGCGTCGGAACAAATACAGTCGAATTGTCACATCAGTAATACAGCCACCTCGCAATTAAGGTCACCGTAGGAAAGTCCCAAATTATTTATGTTCCAGGAAATTACATGGAATTATTCCCGCTAATACGGCCACGTCGCCAATTAGGTCACTTTTGCCTGAGGCTGACCTTAATACCGAGGTTTCACTGTATCAACAAACTTATAATACCATACGTAAATTCTTTCTGCCTCATAGTCATGTGGAGTGACGTGGCCGTATTCATCACAATTCAATCACATAATATTTCGTTTCGCCAGTTCAGCTCATCTCATTTTAAACATTCGTGAGTTAATTTAATTACGCACACGTCAGCACTTTTCCTGACACGAGACGTGATTATGAGGGTACGCAGTTATGCACACATACTATAATAAATACAATAGTTATATATGCTATTGGTGTTGATAATCCATCTCAGTAGTAGGCGCCATGTTGTTTTGTTTTGTATAATATTGGTGTGCTTGTATGGTCATAACTAACATGCATATATGTGTACGTGAACATCTGAAATAAAGAATTCGAAATTGAATTGTGAAAATCACTCCCTTGGAGGAATTGAGAGGATACACAAGTCTGAGTCTACACATTGAAAACATTTAAACTGGTGTGGTTTTAAAAATAACTTATTTTTGTTTTGCCCCCTTCTAGCCTCGTGAGACGCCAGGTCGTAGCTCGTCAAGTATACGTGCCCATTGGCCGAGAGAAAAACGGATTTTGTCTGTCAAAAGTATCACACGACAATATGCTGAGAGTGTCAGCCTGGATGCTCTTGTGGTACCTTGGCGTGGCCAATAACGAGCCACAAACTGGACACGACGGAAACATGACACCGCTCTACTTGATGCATTTATCCCGCACGAGTCTGTTCAGCTTTAAGATGGAGCCCATGATAAAGTTTCTGTTTGAAATAGTAAATAACGACACACGTCTTCTTCCCGGATATCGGCTCAACGTCGTCAACGGCTTCTCCCAGGCTTCGGTGAGTTGTATTGTACGTCGTCGGAGAGTTGTATTGTACGTCGTCTCGGTGAGTTGTATTGTACGCCATCGGTGAATTGCATTGTACGCCGTTTTATTGTATGTCGTCGGTGAGTTGTATTGTACGCCGTCGGTAAGTTGCACTGTACGCCATCGGTGAGTTGTATTGTATGTCGTCGGTGAGTTGTATTGTACGCTGTCGATGAGTTGTATTGTACGCCATCGGTGAGTTGTATTGTATGTCGTCGGTGAATTGTATTGTACGCCGTCGGTGAGTTATATTGTACGCCGACGGTGAGTTGTATTGTACGCCGTCGGTGAATTGTATTGTATGTCGTCGGTGAGTTGCATTGCACACCGTCGTTGTTTTGTATTGCATGTCGTTGGTTAGTTGTATTGTACGCCGTTGGTGAGTTGTATTGTATGCCGTCGGTGAGTTGTATTGTACGCCGTCGGTGAGTTGTATTGTATGCCGTCGGTGAGTTGCATTGATTGCCGTCGGTGAGTTGTATTGTATGCCGTTGATGAGTTGTATTGCACGGCGTCGGTGAGTTGTATTGTATGTCGTCGGTGAGTTGTATTGCACGTGGTCGTGGTACTGTGTAAACGGCACGGCGTGGTGGAAATACAAAGCGCTGTGATGCAAGTTTATTTAGTACTCACACCCTCGGGAATTTGACAGACGTCTAAATGGAATTTAACTGTTGTCTATACTTACTACTTGGTTGTGGGATATGAACTTCTACATATGCCAAATGAAACAAGTTTTAATAGTTTCGAAATCACTCTGTACGCTCCATCGTGAACATAGACGATACGTTAAAAGCACACATGTATACATTCTCCGTGGTGACCAATGTCCTTCCAAGTGTCCAAACCATGTGACTGAGGCAAATATCGTCGAAATGTCCGTCTTATTCTCAAGTTTAGTGCCGCAGTCTCGATTTGGTTAAGGGGTCCATTTATGTATTCAAAAAGCGGTCGACTGCGTAATCAGTAGAAGCCTAATCCGCCACTACAATTAACCATAACTATTTTCAACTACTGACCATAACCATAACTGACCCGAACCCTAACTATATATACTAATAACCTTAACCCTACTAACTAATGAGATATACACTAACCATGTATTCTCATAGTCTGACTGATTGCAACAATTACTCACTAAACCCTGGTATTACTGACAGTGTCCCCGTTTACGACTGGTGCAGCTTATGGAAGCAACACAATTATATTTACGGCAGGACGTATACATTTGCGTCGTGTCTTCAACTGAATAATTCGCCCAGGGAGCAATTTGCAACGCGACGTAATTATTACGTCGCGTCGCTAATTGCTTGTCGGGCAACAAGTCAAGCAATAGCGGCACGTTTCCGTAGAGGCGTTAAACCACATATTTATTTAAGTTGTCTTAACGTATAACATTTATATTATTATTATTATTATTATGATAGAGATCGATGTGAAGATGCGAGTTGATGACCACCTAGTGGATAACAAAAACGAATCAACAACTTTAAAAGATGATACTGGTAGAATATTCTACGAATCCCGTAGACGGTCAGGAGAACAAACAAATAACTTCATCATCGAAACAATAATACAAATTCTCCAATCACAGATCCAGAGGGAACTAATTTCCTTCGTGATGGGCGCTGTTTGTGCTACAAAGACATACTATACAGAAATCTCAAAAAACACGTACACGCTTGTCAACACTCCGCCATAGCATTCGTCACTGGGGCCTGCATCCCAACTAGCACAAGTTCGTTGGGTTAAGATTGTAAAATGTTCGCCACTGTCACGATTTGCAATTAATCATGTAATGCTGCGTTGAGGCTACTTCATACCAGGCGAGGGTAATATGAAGGAAAGACAGGAATGTGGAACGTTAGTGAATCTGCGGTGTTTATATCCATTCCAGAGAAAACGTTGCATTGCTAACGATTTGAAATACCGTCTTCTAACATAGAAGAAGAAGAATTTGTTTTCTTTGACCCAGACATTACAAATAATGCATACATACAATACATCCATGTAAAAAAATACAAATATATAACCTTTTGGTAAACATGGTGTAATATTTGGTAATTAAGAACAAGTAGGGTCAGGAGACTCCTCTAAGACTGTGGTAGTCGAGGGGCCACCTTTTGTAATATAAATTTAACTGAATCAATACATCACCCAAATCAAATTCTTCCAGAAAAAAACCATAATACGAATGAGAGTAAACTTACATGATTATTGTGTTTGTCGTTAAGGCACTGTTTTATACTGTGTAAAGTTGACAGGTGGTTGTCGGTTTTCAATATTACATACATATATTGCAATTTTGCCTTGTGCATGTTACTTGATAATAAAAAAAAAAAGTTTAACATACTTGGCAAATCCTTGTGAACTATGTGTACTAAGATTTTCTTTGACTCTTACGGGAATGTTATTTAGTAAAAGTGGCAAATTATGCATAAGACATTTTTTTGCCAACATTTTTTAAATAAATGTATATTTTATTCTTGACTCTTGTATCATAATTACGTACCTTATGGTTAAACATTATCCTCCAGTTTTGTAAATAAACTGGTAAGTCATTGTGTAAATATTTATAGTAAAAATTTAGTTATTGTAATTTAAGGATGTCATCTACTTTTAACAAGTTGAGTTTTTTGTGACGTGATTCTGTGTGGAAAATATAATTACTTAAGTTAATAATTCTCGTACATAGTACATAAGAACATACACACACACACACACACACACACACACACACACACACACACACACACACACACACACACACACACACACACACACACACACACACACACACACACACACACACACACACACACACACACACACACACACACACACACACACACACACACACACACACACACACACACACACACACACACACACACACACACACACACACACACACACACACACACACACACACACACACATCACCACATTATCTACACCCACGTGCCAAAGATGACACATTGACAATTTCAAATAATATATCGCAGTGGCTTGACGGCAATATCTGTCAGACAGAACGGCACCAAAACATAAATAAAGTGGAATAGATGCCTTTAATTATAGCATGTGCGTATATCGACCGACGCAGTAATTAATTGTCATAATTTCGCCTGCTGGAAAGCACCACGACTGATCAATCTCAGGCCGATCTTCGAGGTCGCCGCAGCTTGTTCCGGACACTGACGTATGGACATATCTTATATGCGTAGTAAGACCTGCCAACACTATCAACTGTTGGTTTTGTTCAGGAAGTATCAGAAGTGACAGACGATTTCTATCGTAGTTCCTAGTCAGGAATATTGATCAACGATGAAGGTCATATCGAACACATATGCTGTCATACTGTCGCTTCTCGCCTGCAACGTCACAAATGCCGCGATACGGGGAGGCGAAATACATCTCCACTTGATGCATTTTTCGGAAAAGAAACACGGTCCGTTTACCATGAGCTCTGTGAGCGAATTTGCGGCAGAGTTATGCAACAATCGAACCGATATTCTTCCAGGATATAAACTGCATGTTGAGAATTCATTGACTAAAAATGCGGTAAGTAGTCGTTGCGTGATGTTATCCTGATTCAACGTTATGCCGATTCAATCTTAAACTAGCAAGCAGTTATCTTTTAATGGCTGTGCAAGTAGGGTGTTCCTATGTTTTCTTTAACATTTTATATGAGCAATTCGCAAACGTTCGTTACTCAGCACACCACCTTTTAACAGCTTAAATAATGGGGATATGTTTTGTTTTTGGTTGTAATCATCGGATGTTTTCCAAGTCGTGTTCTTTTTCCGGTTTCCGACAGACGATCACATGTTGAAGCAGTGGGACAAACTTTGCCGGTAAGAATGTCCCGTGTAATCGTGCACCTTAATCGTATTGTTATCACGGTTTGACGAGCCATGGGCAATGGTGGCGAATTTGACAATGACAGCTATGCATTCTTTCGCCCTGTACGACATGTTATTGAACTAATGCATACTGTTTGGTCATTGTGTGCATTTAGGCAACTTTTCAGATATAAATGGTTACCGAACTGTTTTGAAATAACAACGTATAACAGTTAAACATTAACGGTTTATATGACTAGCGATAATCCGTTGTATCTCGTTTTAACTCCCGTTTATTACATAATTGTTAACAATGCAATTTATATGTTATACTTCACATTTTAATATTTACTGGTTCGTGTTACATTAACTAAGTGTTGTTACAAATTTAGTTTAATTTGTGTATTTCTCCGCATTGCTATACTCGCGTGGAACCTCGCGATGTATCGTGACACACTTACAGACCCTACAACATCACACCCGTAAGCATTGTGTTTAGTCTACACAGGCTTAGCTGACGAACATATTCCGGGGATCGTTTCACTATAAGGCAATGGGCTCACAAAAAGAAACCATCATTAAACAGAATCCGTTGTTAAATTTAAGGGTATTTTTTAAATGCAAACATCCGATGCCGCATCACCAAGGAGACCTTGTTGACCTAATTAAAACCAGATGTCGTTGTCAATAGCGAACGACAATGCACTGCTGGTGTAGTTATGACGGTTTGTTATCAGTAACATATGTCAATTAACGTGGCGATAGTGTCACTGAAATCATAGCTTTCACAAGCCTTACCACATTATTATCAGAACCAGATGTCGAGCAATAAACACTGATATGAAATACTTTGTTCTTGCCAACTGAACTGGCAAACAATATTTTCTTTTTTTCAGTTCAACAAATCCAACGGTTATGCATTTTTCTTTGTTGACCCTTTTAGCAACCGTTACACAATTTAATATTTCGCAACCTCGATTCTGTCTTGCGCAATAACAGATCCAAAGTTCACGAACGGATTAACGTGTCATTTTGGGTGTAACCAGTTCGCATAAGTAACATGTTTATTCATTGAACATGTTGACTTTGCTGGTTTGTGGGTGTTGAGTCTTGTGTGTCTGTTGAAAATATAATCTTTCTTCTAGATGTTTGCTTCTTAAACGTGTCGATTTTGCTTCTTTGAGTGTTATTTCGTCTTGTATTTCTGTTCTTTTGTGTTTTATATCTGTTGAACATTAGATTTGTCTAGATGGTTGTTTTTTCAACATGCTGACTTTGCACCCAGTGTGCATAAATTTTATAGTTTTACCCATCATTCATGTCATAGTTTGCTCTCATTATTATATCATAGTTGCAACACGAAGTGGACAGTATGTAACCTTTCCGTTCTGAATTCTCCATGCCACCATTACTTCGTCATTTACGTGCACGCACACACACATTTAGCAACCACAAGCCTATCATAGGAGCACCTAGAGAACAGGATGTAATTTTTCCGTCTAAATTTCCCACGCAATTTCCCTTCGTTAGTCCGTCATATTACTTTCACGTCATATCACTTATGTCACGTTCGCGCATGCGCACTAACTGGCCACGCTCCCACCTGCCATTCATTGGTTCCTTTATTCCTGCGTATATGTCCACTCGCGCATGAATATATGTCCACTCACGCATTGTTATATAGACGCATGCAAGGGACCGTGTTCCTTTATATGTAAACGTGACTTTCGTCATGAATATAGGGTAGTTACCTTCGTCAATGCTTAGACGTTCTCTGCCAAGTTATGGAGAAATTGACTATACTAGTTGGAGAGCCAGTAGTATAGAGACGGATGATTGACTAAGGAACAGCAATTGCGTGGGGAATTCAGACAGAAAGAAATTACATTCTGTCCACTTGGTGCTCCTTTGATACACTTATGGGTGCTAAATGTGTGTGTGCGTGCACGTGAATGACGAAGTAACGGAAGCGTGGGGAATTCAGAACGGAAAATGTTACATTCTGTCCACTACGTGTTGCACCTGTGATAGATTACTGGGATCAAACTATGACATGAATTCTGGATAAGACAATAAAATCGATGAACACAAGGTCCAAAGTCAGCACGTTCAAAAGACAAACATCTAGAAAAAGCTAACGTTCAATAGATTTGAAATACGAAACAAGAGACATACAAAACGAAATACCACATAAAGAAGCAAAATCGCATATTTACAACATATATACAAGTCTAAACACCCACAAACTAGCAAAGTGAAGTTATACTTTTTTTTGTACATATAAAGACTCATATCTTCCATAAATAGTTCAATGTAATATGATTAATTTTTGTTATTACTGCTACTTGAAGTCAACCTTGATTTTCATCGCGTGTTCAGCGTCATCGACGAAATATTACTATACTACATACAATTTAAGCATTTTAAATTACATGTAAATGGAAATATATTTTTGAATCTAGTATAAATGCCATTTAATAAGAATCAAGAGGTATACGATAGCATTTGACTTGGGAACATTTTGTACCCTTCATGGATACTTTGGTGATACTTATGGCACCGTGTTGTCTCATGGAAAGGCCTATTTTCAATTACTGCAGCTCTTTCAGAAACATGTTTGGAAGTATAACAGAAACATGACTAGTAACGTTGATCAGTTATCTGTGGCTATGCTAACTGTCATATGTGTCCAATGATTGGAACTTGACAAAGTGTGCTAAGAAATTAACACATCTTGATGAAATGCAATATAGATAGTACCATTAGTCCTCATCGTTCTTATTATTTCACTTCCTTAAATGTTTCTTCATTTCATTATTATTTACGTATGTTGTTTAATAATCTGATCCACAACATGGTAGACGGTTAGTTAGTGTACGCCAATGTACTGTATTGACGATGGTGTTTAAAAAACATTGACCAATCATGATATCAACGACACAAAATCAACAAATAACACTCCAAAATAGGCCATACTTGACTGCTAACAACTGATGACGCTGGACCCTTTGCGATGACGCTGGACACGGGTTGGGCAGAACTGACCCAAAGAACACTGGTTTTCCTTACAACTGAATAAACATAATTTATGTGGATGCATTTTTGAAGGGATCTAGACATGCTCATGCGACTTTTCCGTTTTTATCTGGAGTTAGGCCTATTACATTTCTAACTGCAGACGACCGTCCCACGCGTTGTGTCTTGTCCTGCGAGATGCTGCTTATGGCAGTCCAGTTGCAAAGTCTTAACAACGATCATGCTCCCTTTCTTCCGACTTCTTTTCAAGTGACGTCCGAAGAACAGTGCCCGGTCTGTCTTGACGGGACTGGTTTACAATGCTAATAAAAGTGCTGCAACGGCATAATGGGCCTTTCTCATTTCAAACTTTTAAGGGCTCGGTGCGTCATTTGTCAGAATAACGTCGGTATAGCGAAAGCATACCTAGCGTTTGGTGGAACATCGTAGAAGTTATATCGTTTTTTTTTAATCTCCTACTCCTACCAGATTGCAAGTATTGGAACATAACTGTTTCTCCAAGGCCTATGCATGTTGTGGCAGCTTCTCAATCTTCTAACCCAAAGCAGTGACTTGCGTGTAGGTAGATTACTTCATTGTTCCTGGGAATCTGTTCAGCAGATGGTGTAATAACACACTTTGTAGCGCCGGCTCATAATCCTTGTGGATGTATTTGTAGTGCGTTTTTCTTTATAATTACATTTCGCATGACGATATAACTAATTGCTATGAATGCAAGATGTAAGTACTTATAGCGTACATTATGAAGGGTAAGCCGTACAACATAATGTCTTTGAAGTTACGGCCAATAAATGCATTGGCATCGGAACTTTAAGAATATTCGGGGAATGAGGCTTTCAAAAAATCTCCTGTTGCACCCCGTTTTATTTTCTTCCAAACTCCAACTGCACCCCCCTTAAGACTCTTCAAAACATCCAACTGTACCCCCTAGGCTCTCCAAAAACGTCCAATTCCACCCTTCCCCTTGAATTGATGCTCACCAATTACTCAAACTGCAGTCATAACACTCAATAAAACAACAACATGCACCATTTCCCCAAGTATTGGGGGTTAATCCTATATCGAGTGCCCCACCAAAATATTGGGGGCTCGTCCCCCCACCCCCCAGGTTCTGTCGCCTTAGAAGTAGTATGTTGTAGTTTTGTAATGTAAATGTAATGACTATTTGTTACAGTTATTAGTAGTATTGCATGCAGGAACACACCTTCCCATAACTGCGTGTCCAGCGTCATCACGTCTCCAGCGTCATCACCAAGTGTAATGTCTGTATTTCTCCAAACATATCTATCAAATTCGCCCAAGTTATATTCTATTGGTATGCTAGCTTTCTTATCTTTTTTTCGAATTGTAAACTGCGAGCTCTTACAAGTAAATTAGGCATACAGACGTTAACGTTTTGATTTGGATAGGTTAATTGGACATGGAACGACAGCGTCTGTTACGTAATGGTGCATTTCTTCGCAACCGATATGATGCACATTTGAGGAAAACACTTACGCATGTAACTGAAGAAACCGCTGCCATGTAGTGTGCCGCCAAGGCAGGATATTACCGATACACAAGTGTCTACTCCATTAACGCTGGCTTATCGGATCATCCACGGCCAAACAAGTGCAAGGTCGAGAATCTACAGGTAGACTGCACGTCGATGCAACTGTTGGTAATTCAAAGCAACAAAGTGACTGGCTTCATTGACTGATTGATTGATAATTTTATTTTAATTCAGTAACATGCTTAGTTTACACCATTTTCGATGGCCAAGCCATTCATGCATCATCAATCATACAACACGTATTAACATGTGTGCAATGGTGTTCATGTATGTAGATGGACTACGTTGTGTAGTACCGGTTATATAATACAGTGTTCAAATTCCTGATGACATTAAGTACACTTCAATGACCACATCATTTGACTGGATGGCAAGAACCAAGTTAGTGAGAGATAGAAAATAGACCTGCAGCAACAGGCAAAAACACACGTTGTGTTGTCACGCTCGGAAAAAAAATCGAATTGGCATATGCATACAAATACCGTGCTACTCAAACTCAACAGATTACAGTGCATGTATGTGTGTGTGTGTGTGTGTGTGTGTGTGTGTGTGTGTGTGTGTGCGCGCGTGCGTGTTAGTGTATGAATGAGAACGTGTGTGCGCGTGAGTGAATATGCATAGGCGTGTGTGCGGGCGTGCATGTCAGCGCGCAATCGTGTGCGTGCATACGATTGGGTACATGTGCGTACGTATGTGGTAGTATGCATTATACGTACCGTAATAAGACAGCGTGTTAATGTGTGGTGAGTCACGGGAGGCACAGCAGGACTTCTCGGCGCACTCAGCCCAGGTTCACTTTCTTCGTGTTGCTCTTCTTGTTCTTCTGTTGCAGATTCAGCAGTTTCTCCAGGTTGCTCAATATCTCGTTCTGTTTTTGTCTCGTCCATTTCTTCTAATTTCTATATCTCGGTCTATTTAGACAGTACGATCTCGCTGTGACTTGCTCAAGAACAGTAGCACGGTTCTGCCACTTTCTCTTCCAGTCCTACACTCTCACTCTGTTTCTTTGCTTAAGTGGTTCAAGTGATCGAACTCATTTTCTGACATGGTAGTATTTTCTGTTTCTCTCTCGTCTTAATCTGCTCAAAGGTCCTGGCATATGCTTTGGACTTGTTGTCTCCATGCCTTGGAAGATTACATATGTTTCTTCTTCCCAGATTGAGCTCTGATGGAGTGTATCCACTTTCAAGTTGGGTGCTTCTGTACGTTATTAAACCCATTTGTGTATCACCACGTTTCCGAGGATGTTCTTTAGAGTCTTCACTGTTCTTTCCGCTAGTACATTGGATTGTGGATATGTTGGACTAGGTGTGGTGTGCTGAAAGTCCCATTCTTCAGTAAATTGCTTAAATTCGGTGCTTGAACAGCAAGGCCCATTATCTCTCACAAGCTCATGTGCGATTCCGAATCTCCCAAAGCTTTCTTTCATAGCTTGTATGACGGATTTGTTGCTCTGGTTAGGGATCTAGTACACATCTGGGTAGTTGGAGTGATAATCAACAATCAGAACATACTCCTTGTTATCCAACTGGAACAAGTTCGATCCAATTTTCGACCTCGCTTGCGTTGGTACTTCATGTGGAATCAGTGACTCTGGACATTGTCTGGCTCTCAGGTCTGGACAGTCACCGCACTGACTCACCAACTTCTCAATGTCGTTGTTGATACCAGGCCAAAACACTGTTGATCTCGCTCTTCGTTTACATTTCTCTTGACCGAGATGACCCGTGTGGAGTCTTTCAAGAATGTTCATCCTCATCTTACTTGGAATCACAATTCTAGTTCCTTTCAGGATCAAGCCATCCTGAACAGTCATTTCACCCCTCTAGTTCCAGTATGATTGTGTGCACACTGGGCAATCTCTCTGTTCGCTTGGCCATCCTGAAATGATAGTGTTTTTCAAAGCGCACATCTCTGCATCATCATCATATTATTCTCTCTTGATTTATTCCTGTCTGTCACAGACAATGAACTCATCATACCATGTACACGTATATGTTTCTATCTCCGATTCAAAATCGAGTGTTTGCACTTTCTGTATTTCTGCGATACTCGCCAGCACATGTGCTACTGCGATGGCATCAACATAAGTGTTCACAAGAGTTTCTTCCTCTTGTTTCTGGTCAACATGTGTGTTTTGTTGAGTCGTGTCCGCTGTGTACATGTACGTTCCTGGTACATGTGTGAGTTTTAGATCATACTTCTGCAACCTCAGTCGAATTAATTGTATTCGTGGTGGACAGTCATTCAGCGCTTTCGAGAAAATCGCAACAAGTGGCTTGTGGTCAGTCTCCACTTCCACTGTCTGTCCGAACACGTTTTGGTTAAATCTTTCACAGGAAACTCCATAGCTAAATCGGTCGTTGATCTTGATGCATACGCAACTGGTAACTACTCATCACCATGCAGCTGATGTAATACTGCCCCAAGTCCTTTCTGACTTGCATCACACGATATTTTTATTTGCTAATTCATGGTTGTAGAATTGCAGCACGGGCTTGCCCGAGATCACCTCTTTCAGGTTTTCAAATGCTCTCTGTTGTTCCTGACCCCACTGGAAGTGCAGATCGGATTTCATCAGCACTCTCAAATGGTAAATAATTTCTGCAAGATCTGGCAGAAATCTTGCGAGGTATTTGACCATACCAAGGAACCTTGCCAGTCCTTCTTTGCTATTAGGTGGCGTCTGCGGGTCTGGCTTCATGCCTTCTTTGCTGACAATATCTCCCAGAAAACTCTGTTACGCCCATTTCTTTTTCTTGAGGGATAATCGTGTCTCTCAATACTTGTCAAGGACTCTTCTCACAGTGGCACCAAGCTGTTCTCGAGTCGAACCCCATATGATGATGTCGTCCATCGATGTGTCTACGTTTGAAATTGTTTCAAACAACTTGTGAATGGTTCTGTGCTATAACTCTGGAGCACACGAGACTCCAAACGGAAGTCGTAGGTAGCGACATCTGCCAAATGGTGTGTTGAATGTGCAGAGTTTTGAGCTGTAATCGTCTAATTTTAAATACTCAAACCATCGGGTCCTAATATTTTGCCATGAGCTCTTCTCGTGTTGGAAGTTTGAAGTGTTCTCTTCGAATTGCCTTATACAAGTTTCTCGGGTGTAAGCAAACTCGAAGAGACCCAAGAAACACTTATCGAAAGAAGCCATTAGAAAAATTAAGTATAAACAAATGATGTGGAAGTCATATAGATGTACTGGAAATGATGAAGACTACAACATTTATAAAGAAGCACTTAATCAAGCTACAGCTGAAATTAGAAATTCAAAGAGAAGCTATGAAAAAAAATTAGCTAGTAATATAAAACATGACAGTAAGAGTTTTTATGCGTATATTCGAAGCAAACAGAAAGTTCAGGATAAGGTCGGTCCTCTAGAAGATAGTGCTGGAAATACAATATCAGAGGGATTCTTAATGGCAGAAGACCTGAATGAGTATTTTAGTTCAATGTTTACCAGGGAAGATATTAGTTCACTGCCAGTACCAGAGGATAAGTTCAAGGGGGCAGATTCAGACTATTTAGGACAGTTAGTTGTAACCTCGGAAATGGTAGCTAAGAAAATAAGGGCTATGAAGGATAATAAATCACCTGGAGTGGACGGGATTCCGCCCAAACTACTATTGGAAATTGTAGAACAAATTAGCGTACCGCTTGCAACAGTTTTCAATTTGTCATTAGAAGAGGGAGTGGTTCCTTTAGAATGGAAAGAGGCAAACATTATACCGTTATTTAGAAAAGGTTCGAGAAACAAGTCAGAGAACTATAGACCAGTGAGTTTAACATCAGTGATTTGCAAATTATTAGAAAGACTAATTAAAGATCACATGGTGGATTTTCTTGTTAAACATAACTTGATAAACCCATCTCAACATGGGTTTTTAAAAGCGAGGTCATGCTTAACAAATATGTTATGTTTTTTGGAAGACATCACTAGGTGGGTAGATGAGGGATCACCAGTAGATATCATCTATTTAGATTTTCAAAAAGCTTTCGACAAAGTACCACATCAAAGATTACTCCTTAAGCTAAAGGCCCATGGCATAGGAAATGGTATAATAAACTGGATAGAAAAATGGCTGAATGACAGAAGACAACGTGTAGTAGTTGATGGGGAGGCTTCAAACTGGAAATCGGTATTGAGTGGGGTACCACAGGGATCAGTACTAGGACCTATATTATTCTTAATATATATCAACGATTTGGACGATGATATAACAAGCAAGGTGTTAAAATTTGCGGATGATACAAAAGTGTTTAGAAGGATTAAAAGTGATGGAGACAGACAGCATTTACAAGATGATCTTGACAGGTTGATCAAATGGTCTGAAAAGTGGCAAATGTTGTTCAATTTTGGGAAATGTAAATGCCTTCACACAGGACATGGGAACGAATATGTAGAATATACAATGGGGGAAACTGTACTAAGTACTACTGTAAAAGAAAAAGACTTAGGGCTGACAATTAGTGCTGACATGAAGGTTTCAGAGCAGTGTGGAATTGCAGCTTCAAAGGGAAATCAAATCCTTGGATTGATTAGGCGAAATATAGCATATAAAGAAAAAGAACTAATAATACCGCTGTACAAAACAATAGTTAGGCCTCATTTAGAATATTGTATACAAGCGTGGAGGCCATACCGCAAGAAGGACATAGATATGCTAGAAAGAGTGCATAGGAGAGCGAGTAAAATGATACCAAAACTGAGGATCTTAGTTATGAAAAACGCCTAAAAGAATGTGGTTTAACAACACTAGAGACCAGGAGATTGAGAGGAGATCACATAGAAGTGTTTAAAATATTGAATGGTTATGAAAATATTGATAGAAACATTTTTTTCTCAGTTAAGAAAGATAAAAGGACCAGAGGACATGAAGCTACATTAGTAAAGGAGCAGTGTAGATTAGATATAAGAAAGTTCTCATTCTCACAAAGGACTGTAAATGAATGGAACAGATTATCTCCTGATTGTGTTGGTGCTAGTAGCGTGAATATGTTTAAAAATAAAATCGACACACACCTAAAAAAGGCGGGATACATGTAGATAAAAAGTATTGGACTCTCGATAAGCCAAAAGGCTTCCTTGTCCACCTGCCATCCAGAGTAATTTTCTGGATGGCAATCTTGTTATCTTGTTAAATCTTGCATGTACACCAAGTGTAGGGAATTTACCCAATCAGTCAGTTCTTCGATATTTGTAATCACATCACTTTCTTCCATTCATTTTTTCCCGAGGTCTTCGTATTCTGCCAAGATATCGGGAGCTTTCTTTTCATCAGCTTGCCCAACAGCTTGTACTCTCTTCACAGAGACCCATCTGTCTTCCCACTATAGGCTGAACTTGACCTGGGCAGATGATAAACAATGCTCGCTTTGAGTGTCCTTTGTGCTTGACAGTCAAAATATGTCTTGTCCTGTTACAACAACTTATTCCCCATTGTAAGCGGTAAGCTTAATGTTTGTAGCTCTAATTGTTGGCCTGCTTGGAAAGGTGTTGTACTCTTTCATTTGTATTATGTTCACGTCACTGCCTGTGTCAAGGTTCATATGAATGACCACATCATGTATACACAGTGGCACAATCCAGGATTCAATCTTCTTGTGTTCTTCTATAATGGCAACCACAAAGTCGTGTTCTTCTACCACGTGCACTTTCTTCCGTGTTGTCACGTTTGACCTTGGATTTCTGGCTCTACAACATCTCTTGAAGTGATCTCTTCCATGACATCTGTGGCATGTTTGTCCGGCAGCAAGACAGGGTTTTTCTTCGTGACCGTAGGCGCACTTCATACATTTGTACTTGTACGCGTACGAACAGTTCATATTTCCGTGATACTGTATGAATCCGCCTTGATCTTGCCGGGGACCTTTGGTTTCTGATTTTCTAGTAGACTTCCTGTCTTTCAACAACACTTGCACAGCTCGGTCATCAACCAATGACATTTTCGTCATCCTGGTGACATTCAACTCATCTTTTTTTACAAATCATTATCGTCTTGTCAAGTGTGAGTTCATTAGTTTTTTTTGTGTTTCGATACTTTGGATTCCTATACTAATTTTGTCACGAATCAGTCCTTCGGCTAACCGTTCGAACTCGCATGCTTGTGCTACCTTCCTCAAATCTGTGAGGTCGATGCAAATGACTCGCTTTGTTTCTGTGTTCTTTCGTTAAAACATAGTCTTTCATACGCCACATCTTTCTTTCCTTGCATTTGTTTCTCAAATTGTTCTACAAGATAGGTAAACTTGTTTTTGTTCTCTTCAGCGATGTTGAAAGTATTGAATACTTCAATTGCTTCCTCGTCTGCGCAGTGTAACAGCAACGCGCACTTTATCCTGTCGGGCCGGCTAGACGTTTCCGTGACTTCGAGGTAGATGTCGAACTTTTCTTCGAAACTAAGTTTTCCGGGCTGTTGTAGCGATTCCATGCTGTTTCGTCTCCAAGTCTGACACCATGTAATACCTCGTAAGTTTGTAACACGTCAACAATTCAGTTTTAATAAAGTTATTGCCATGTGCTTTTGACACTTACACTCGTGACCCCCGTACACCGGAAGTGCGTATTAATCAAAACAAAGCTTCGAAATTAACGGTACTCTAAGTCGTACACGCAATATAAATTGAACTAGTAAACGACATCTATACACGCAGTATGTGCGTGTCTTTGCAGGCGTAGTGGAATTAGATCATTCCATTTTATGTCCGACATCGCATGCGCGATCAATCACCGGTTTTCATACAAATGACGATGGCATTCATTGCAGGTAATGACAGCGCATTCATCGTAAAACGAAAATCACGAAAACAAGTCATACATAGTAAAACTAACAGCTGCACTTGTCTTCAAACAAGGGAACAATTTGTTCCATAGCACAGTGTGGTACTGCTGCCGCCATTAGCTGATGGCAACTTAGTAAGGTGTGTTGCCTTTAAAACCGGGTAAGCTGCTAGTTAGCGTTTGTCTGTTGACCTGTATCCTTTTACTTTTATTCGCGGTATTATTATGTGTAATAAGAATCAGGTGCATGTGTCCACAAACGCATCATATAGGACATGACTAAGATATTAAGAACAACTTAACGACTGCCGAACTATATGTTATGAAGGTCGATGGCATTTTCAAGAGTTGACGCAGTTTATGTAATTCAGAGTTTCATGGTGTGAGCGATAAGGAGTGTGTTTGAAGAATTTTGTGAGATCATCCGCGAAATGATATTCTTTCGGAAATTATAAATCCTACGTTCAACATATGTACATGCTATCGTGGTAGCATGTGCGTTACACGTGGCCTTACCTCTGGGCATATTGAACTCAATTGCTGGTCGCGTCTCACAATGAAAAATTAACACTGATTTACGGTGCCGATTCGGCCAATGCCGCGGACGGTCATTAGAGTAATCAGTCGTGAACATTTATCTGCAGGTTGTACCCGCGAACACATCAATTTTCTTGAAAGCAGAAACGTACCGTTTGACCGTCAAACGTCAAGACCATAACGATTCTTGAGTTATCCATTATATTTGTCTACGTAGTTCATTCCTTTGATATGTGGCATGCAGTGTTGACCTCGCACCATCACCATCGTCGCGCTGTTTTGGATCTTCGGGGTGTTGTTGGAGATTTATCGCCAGAACGTCAGCGGTTCAGCACGTCTCACATGTTGTGAGACGCGCTGAACCGTCTCCCGTGATGGCGTCACGGATGATGACATCGGAAGACGTTGGGGTGCTGCTGGAGATTGTAAGCGAAAGTCCGGGAAACCGGGAGATACACCAACAATCAAGGAGACTCCCGGAAATTCCGGGAGAGTTGGTAGTTATATATGAATGGGTTCTCTGTTTGTTTTTCTTCGCCACAGTCGGGAGCACCAATGCTGCTCACTACGTCTACTTGACTTATTTAGACTTAGCGGCTCCCGCGTACATAGGCGCATGAGGCAGTCAAAGCGCGCCTTCCAGATCTGTCGCTTGCTAGTGTTCTGACGTCGCTCCAACTTTTGTTGATCATCTGTAGGTCGCGGTCGATTGCTTGGTGCCAGTTCATTCTTGGTCGTCCCCTCTTTCTCTGGCCAACTGGTGTCCACCATAGCGCTCGTTGGCAGGTCTAGTGGGTGGGAGCCTTGTGACATGGCCGAGCCAGCTCATTCGTCTTCTGCAGATAGTAGATGATGCCATAGGTTGTCCTGATCGTATCCCGGTATCTATATTCGTCACATGGTCGCTCCAGTCTATGCCCAATATCTTTCGCAGTAATTTAGTGTCGAATGCATCAACTGTGTTTTCTTGGCTTGTTTTAAGTTGCTATGTTTCATATCCTTTAAGAGGGTTGGTATAACGTTTGATTTATAAAAGAGGAGTTTAGATTTCAAGGTAGATTTCTTGTTGTTCCAAATTTTCCTCAGCTGGTAGAAGGCTGCTGATGCTTTCCCCACTCTGCAGTTTAGTTCATGATTGATGATTCCTTGGGTGTTGATGGAGCTACCAAGGTAGGTCGAGTTTTCGATTGTTTCTACTTATTTCTGGTTGATCAAAACGTCTAAGGGTGGTTGGTGCTCACCTGTCAGCATGTGTGTTGTCTTCTTTTCACTGATGACAAGTCCCAAGCCATTATCATATTTGCTGACTGATTCCACGAGACGTTCATTCCTCTGGGTGGTGTCCGAGAGGGCAGCAATGTCATCAGCAATGTCCAGGTCTGATAAACGCTTCTCCTTAACACACGCAATCCCTTCATTGCCTGTGGTTGCTAGCTGCATGACCAGTCGATGGTCACGGCACAGAGAAGGGGGGAAATAATGCAGCCTTGTCTGACACCAGTCATCACATGAAAACAGTCGCTGCAGCCATCTTCTGCTTTTGCACAACATCTCGAGTTTTCATATATCTTCTCGATTGGTGTTACAATCGTTTGTGCGATTCCATACGTGGTCAATATTTTCCACATGGAGGGTCTGTGGATGCTGTCAAACGCTTTGGCAAAGTCTATGAAACTGAGTGCGAGTGGTAACGGGTACTATTGACATTTCTCAATAATGCGTCTGAGTGTGAATATCTGCTCAGCACAAGAGGGTTTGGGCCTAAAGCCTGCTTGTTCCTCGCGCAGTTCGCCATCTACCACATCTCTCATTTGGTTCAGTATCATCTGGCAGTAGACTTTTCCTGGTATTGATAGCAATGCCTCGCCTCTCCAGTTGTTGCATTCAGTTGGGTTTCTTTTCTTTGGGATACAGACAACAGCACCATCTTTCCAGTCTTCAGGAACGATGCCCGAATCCCAGATCTGGTTGCATAATCCGCATTTCCATTGTACAATTGTTTCCCCACCCGCGTATTCATGATCATTTCAGTTGTGATTCCGTCCATGCCAGGTGTCTTGTTTGTTTTGAGAGTCGCAATGGCTTTTCTCACTTCATCTTCCGAAAACTCCTCTGTGTTTATTGGAAGCACGGTCTGAGGGTTTTTAGAGTGTGCTGGTGTGTCAGGTGCAGGTCTATTGAGAACCTCTCTAAAATGTTCTGCCCATCTCTCTAGTTTGTCCTTCCCTTTCAATAGTAGAGATCCATCTTTGGCTTTGATTGGTCCAGATTTTGCCTTTGTGCAGCCAGTGATTTACTTGGCAGTGCGGTAGACCTGTCTCATGTCATTTCGGGCAGCTGCGTTCTCTGCCTCCTGTGTATGTCTGTCAAAACATTCGCGGTTGTCCTTTCGTGAACTGCGCTTCACTTCGCTGTCCTTTTTACAATAGGCCCGGTAGGAATCTGTGCAGCAGGACTCATTTTGTCGTTTCTATTGCAGGAGTTTCCTTTCCGCAATCAGTCCCTATGTGTACTAACTGATCCAAGACTGCCATCATCGCATCTTTCACCTTCTCTCACCATTCCGTTGGACCTGTTATAGGATTTGCAGAGCAGAAAAACGATTTATCAGGATTGTTTGGAATTCATATTTGGTCTTTACGTCTACTTGACGACCACATTATCACAGCTGCAACAAATGATACTGACATCACCTTCTAGCAATATCATGGTAGGGTGTACTGTTTGTTCGCCCATAACGGCAAGCATGGAGAATCTGCCGACACGTGTGCCTCGCCACAGCGAACCGAGTATTAACTCGCACAGGCCTATTCTGCACACAAGCCAACAATAACTGTCTCGGTCATGTCCCATCACTTTTATGACTCTGGTAGAAATATTTTCCTTACAGTCTCATGCTTCCATGTCTAGTTCATTTTCCTCGACAAATAATCCCAAACTAATAAAATGCAAGTATTTACAAACACGCGGATTAAAAGACAATAAAAGACGTGAGTAAACATGACCTCGTTTCTTAAAACGTCGTTTTTTAAACGTTGCTTCCATTTTAGCAATAAATAAAAAAACTACTGACGATATTTCAACAAGTTAGGTATGATTTTAAAGCTGATGTGATGTGACGTGACATCCAACCAAGTACACAATTTTATTTTATTTTACTGTGGTTGGTCACATCTATTAGGAGAGTTGAAGACATGTTTCCTGAGAATGTCATATTAACATACAGCCACAAGTGGAGCTACACACCATGCGCAGTCGCTGTTTCCGCTAACCATTTAGTGCCGGCTGTCGCCACTTACGGCGACCTTAAAACGAACGTAAAAGTCTGGATATACACTGACACTTTCCGCCCGACTCGACCAGATCAAACCAGACCACACGAGACAACATCAGACTCCCTTCGACTGCAGTGTATCCACTACACCAGCGGTATGTAACCTTTTTGGCTCTGTTACCCCTTGAGCGAGTCAAGTTCAACAGCCGTAATTACCCCTCCAGTTTAAAATACCAAGCTCGAGAAAAAATGCAAGAACATTTAGTCGCAAGGCTTTATCACAGCTATAGCACATTGCAGGTCATCAGCCGTATATCGTGTCTTTGTTTTAATGCTGATCCTAGTAGAAAGGCTAGTTCTCCGCAGCAATAAGTTGAGATGACGACAGTAAGAGCTGTCAAATCGAATAGGGTATTCACTTTTCAAACAGCCGTTTGTCAGAAAGTTACCAGGTCAGAATCCTGAAAGTCTTCGTTCAGCGTACAATCTTATCGCAAGGCAAGTAACTCGTCGTTCGTCTATGACTACTCTTTCCTCAACGGAAAAAGGTTTCACTATCCATACATTGAGAATGTTCCAGACTTGGGAAATATCAAGGATGGTCTCTTCCATAGGAAGTATGTGTGACATAATATCGGCAAACGGGGACTACTCTTCATTCTCGTGAAATGGCGTTGGCAATTTGGAGAATATAAATATCTCATTGACATGAACGTGATGGTAAAACTAGATTTACGAAGGGAACTGGCAACGTTGCCTTGAGCTGTGAGGATATGAACCATATTCCTTTCGTGTGATATGTTCAGCTGATTGATCTCACCAAAAGATATGCAGTATAGTCCATCTTTATAATTACTGTATGGCCTCTTTGTCTGACATCGCTACGTGAACTGTTGGTTTAGTGGTTCTCTTCTTTCCAAGACCGCGATGATTTGTTTCTCTTAATTCGAAACCATGATGCTATACTTTCTCGACGATAACACTCACACACATAAAGTAAAGTAAAGTGCAACTCTTTTTAGACAAAAACAAAACACAGCGGTACTCCGAATGGAAGAGAAGAACACCAGATCCAATCTTTTCACATTCTGTGATAATTCTGGGGTTCGTGGCACTCCATGGTAAACATACAGTGCTCTTTTTGCACTGCAGTGTCGTCTTTCATTTACAAGCAGTTGTACACAATATACATCATAATATGTTGATGCATTCAGTTGAAGCGCGAAGGATCGGTGGGTTTGCTGACACGTTTGCAACTAGAACAGACTGATCTAAAAGTGACCTCACTTGCCTAAGATATTCACTTCCCGTGGTTGTGTCCTAAATTGATATATATATATATATATATATATACTTAATCTGTCTCCTTTGTTCCTCACCAAGGACGAGCCTCGATGCTTCAAAAAAGACACGGCTTGACGAGATCCTCTCTGATTTACTTTCAGTATACACCTCTCTGATTTACTTTCAGTATACACACACACACACACACACACACACACACACACACACACACACACACACACACACACACACACACACACACACACACACACACACACACACACACACAGACACACACTCACACGCCCCACATACACCACACACACACCACGCATACACACACTCACACACACACTCACACACTCACACACACACACGCGCACTCCCACGCGCGCGCACACACGCACACACACCACACACACCACACACACCACACACACCACACACACCACACACACCACACACACCACACTCACACACACACACAGACGCACTCACACACACGCCACACACACACACACACAAACACACTCACACACACACGCGCGCGCACACACGCACACACACGCACGCACACACACACCACACACCACACACCACACACACACATACATACACACACACACTCACACACACACACACACACACACACACATTCAATGTAGCAAGTTGTTAGTTGTGATGAATTAATTTCCGGAAAAAATCCATACTTTAAAAAGCTTGTTTTACCCACCTGAAAATGCTCGAATTACTCTCAATTGGGTAATGATCCCCAGGTTAAATACCGCTGCACTACACCGACCGACACTGACTGTGATATACTCCAAGCAGGCATAACGTCAAAATCGCGTAACTTTGTAAACTTTCGAGAACGCCATGATTATTCCGTGTCAGTCTGACGTAGTGGAATGTTTTCAAGCTTACGTGATTATGACGTCACGCCGGCTTCGAGAGGTTTACTACATATGGGGCTACCCCTAACATAACGACCCGATTCTCGCCCAACAGCTACAGATAGGGTTGTTGTATTCAGATATAATTCAGCCAAGAAAACCACGACTTGTCAAAAATTAGTATAAAACGTTGTATTGGTAACTCAGAATAAGACACACATGTTTGCGTTCAAAAGTGTATGATATAACTAGCGTGATAGAGTAGCCTTCTTGGTGGAATGCTCGCTTAGCATGTCTGGGGTATCGAGTTCGATACCCTGAATCGACCCACAATTGTTATTGTATTATTATTGATGACATTAGCTACATATAATAATTATATTTCCGTCATACATTTTGTTTTATAGTGCCGTTTAAATTAGAATATACATATGACCTACTTCTTTATCCGGGCAACGCCGGGTACCTCGGCTAGTTTTGTATATTTATAACATTTGGTTCTTGTTATCCTTTGAATTCTGTGGACCTTGTCTGATCTGGTCATTACATTGTTTTAAATTTAATTAGGATGTTACACATTTTCTGTGAACACCTTTGCTATACAGGGTATTCCGTCCTGTAGCAAGCCATTGTGTTTCGGTATACCTTTGTAGCTGTATTTTGCAATAATTTGCGATGTACCTGCAGTTTCTGCCTCCAGACATTTGCCGAATCTTGACAACGTATCGCCGTGCACCTGTAATTACAAGAGCAGACACTATAACCCTATCTCCGGGGACACATTTTGATTTCCCGTTCAACATTACTCTATAATCAGTTTGGATGACCATAAAGACATCCATTATAAGCAAGCACCAACGGTCTACGTACATGTGTGTCAGTGTCATCCTTCGCTGGCCGTCGACAGTCTCACACGTAATTAGCAGGTGGGTGAACGAGATCACACCATTAAGCATGACTTAGTCTGCCTACAACATTTATGCCACCGACTGCACAAATATGCCATACGTCCCTTTAATTATCGCTCATAATCATCGTTACTGTCCTGCGGTCTACCATGAAACGTCGTCGGCGGCATCAACTGTAAACCGCGTGTCGTGATTGATGATGCTGTTTTCGCGCGTCAACGAGGCAACACAAATACCAATGAAATAAGGCACTAACAACTGCTCCAAGCACGACTTATTGACATTGCGCCAGCTGAACATCATACACAACTAAGCTCAACACATATTTAATTTACATTAGCACAGGTGAAGGATTTCTCACCAAATAACATTGGTTCTCTCAGCATGTGCATCGCTGTCAATGTTAGTCGGTGTAGTGGCCACACTGCGGTCGGAGGGAGTTTGGTGTGATCAGGTGTGGTCTGGTCTGATCTGATTAGATGGGGCGAAAGGTGTAATTGTAGCGGCTTATTAGGCCTTAATAAGAGTCTCACGACACAGAGTAACTATTGTTAAATTTGTGTTGCATGTTGTACCTTTGTTTGTTTATAATCGAATAAATATGTTCAAATTCAATTCCCGGCCTTAGTAGTCTCGTTTGTGCGACACTCGCCGAGAACAGTTGTGACAGTGACAAAGGTGGCGCCACCTCACGGCGCCTACTCTCGCTCGTCCGTCCTGGCCTGTCCTTGGTGATGAATCCAGTATCGTATCACCGAGAGAGTGAAGGAAGTAATGCAAAAGCCTCCAGTCAATATAATACATTTGAACGCAGCTCAAGTGGTTCATAAACGACTGAATCCTCCTGCCGGACAGGACGTCGCCCTGGCTACCAACGACCGGGTCCCGAAACATTTCTTTCGTTGAGATCAACATATTTCTAAGAAGCAAAATGATCACAGGGCAATGGAGTGTGCGAACAGTGCTTAGATAGAGCAAAACTGTCGAAACGAACAGAAAGACCTACTGCTTTAGTAGCGAGGGAACTACCAAAATATAATGTTGGTATTGCAGCACTCGGCGAAACATGTTTCTCTGAAAGTGGAACAGCCTCTTCAACAGATCAAAGCAGATATGCTTGAGTGGGCTACCATAGTGGTAGTGATATGTGTGAGCATTTAGATGAGATACAACAGCACAATTGCGAGAGTGATGGTGGCAGCGACGCTTAGATTGAAGGGAGGGCCAGAAGCGGGATGGTGGAAGCATGTGAGAACGAAAGAAAGGGCAGTGGCACACCTGGGATGTCGGATGAGTTTCAAATTAACATTGGTTTGGGGAAAGGAAATGTTCATCGTGGCGATGAGAGCCAGAAGCATAGTACTTTTTGACGAAGACGGTTCCCCAATCAAGGGAGGGGGGAGGGGAGGAGAGTGAGGTGGGGGCAGGAGGAGTGGGAGAGAGAGGTAGAGGGGAGAGGGGGAGACGGCCGGAGGGGAGGGGGAAACCTTATGAACATATATTGTAGTACAATCATTGCTAAGTGCAACCGGTAGTTGGCGACACGACTCGCATGTTTCAATGTTTCATGAGAACTGTAGCCAGATATATCGATTATCCAGTCTCCGTGATGTGGCGCCACCTTTTATCGCACACCCGAGATCCCGCACGCTGAGTTGTCCTCGCGGTGTGACGAGGATGAGTTTTTTGCCCTGAACCAAGATAACCAATGACATTCATTTTCAAACTATCTCATGAAATACGTATACACTTAAAATTGTACTGATGTGTAAAATGTATGTAAGTTGGATAATTTAGTATAGTATATAGAAAATGGCCTAATATAATATTTTCTTGTAGGCCATAATTAATGTACGAGCATAAATATTTTATTTTATATGTCTCGTAGTGTAATTGTTTCTTTGAGTGTATATGGACCGCAGTGTTGAATCTGAAATAAAGTTATTGATTGATTGGTTGATTGATTGATCGATTTATTTATATACAAAGGATTTGAACCAACTGCAGAGTTCGATTACGTTGTCACATATAATAAAACAATACACAATTATACATTATCATTATCACAGGAATCATATTGGCATTATCTAAAACACTTTTGATGTATAACATAAACACGGAACCTAAATGATGTGACTGTCGCCGACATAATGTGATGCTACCTCATAGTAACAGCCAAACCACCCACGCGTCTGCAGCTAGACTCTTCCAGGATCACACAGCCGGGCGAGAGATGGCTCTGGGACACTAAGCGCCATTCCAGAACATTTAAGTGTCTTGGGAAATGGCCGCTAGATGTCGCTACTTAAAGCTGTATCTGGCATTTGATTCTAACTTGTGCCGTTCACTTAGCATAGTATGCCTAGTTCACTTAGTATAATATGCCTAGTTCAGTTAGTATAGTATGCGTAGTTCACTTAGTATAGTATGTCTAGTTCACTTAGTATAGTATGCCTAGTTCACTTAGTATGGTATGCCTAGTTCATTTAGTGCTATGACCAGTTCACTTATATAGTATGCCTAGTTCACTTAGTGTAGTATGCCTAGTTCGCTTAGTATGGTATGCCTAGTTCGCTTAGTATGGTATGCCTAGTTCACTTAGTATAGTATGCCTAGTTCACTTAGTATAGTATGCTTAGACTTGAGTTTTGCGGCGATGTCTGCAGATTTCTTGAATTATCGAATGGATCTAGTATCTTCTGCCACATGAATTGTGTTGTTAAGTTAAATGTTAAATACAGTCTCTGGGGTGTCGTGTAATATTGTCTCTTTATGATGCTCATTATTTTACATGTCTACCAGTACAGACATTACATTACGAAGTTAAGAATTGTAATGGCGTTTATGGATTATCAGTATTATGGTCGTGCCATGGGTGTGTGCATGGTGAATGTCTCCCAGAGACAGGACATTATTACGCCTGCCCTTGATGGTCAGTGCAACTTCGCACGTGACCTATGCACCTGGGGCGTGGCGGTGTAGTATATAAAACATCGTACTCTCAATCAAGAGAACCCGGGTTCGAATCCTTTTACAAACGTTTCGAAGCTGTGACTAGTTCCTTCACTGCACGTTGCTCCCGTTCACGCGGCTTTACGAAAGAGTGCTTGGTTCTAAACTGTGTTGGAGTAATCTTCGTGCAGTAATTGCAAAGTGGCTGAATTCACCTTAGAGAGGTCGCGGTGGTGTTCGGTTGAACACGTCTGCCAGGGAGTGAAACTTAAAGTGCATTGAACACTCTTATGTAGGAGCTTTCCTTTATAACAGATATTCCATAAGTTATATAATCAAACTTGTGAATGAGCTGGTAATCATATCTTCACATATTTCAGTACATTGTCAGTTTACATTGGAAAAGCTGATATCAAAGACTGTTTGCTTGACTCTTTACTTTGTAGTAGCATATCACACAACAGAGAAAGACATGCAAGCCTATGTCAAATGTTACATTTCGCAGATGTAATGCTGTAACATATCTCCCAATAGAAGTAATGATTGAATGGAATATCCAACTGTTTGTACACACTCTGGTACATTATGCCAATTAAATTGAATTGAATACCATCACGGTCTCTCTGGGACGCATCCAGCCTCATTGCTGGTACGGTGTGAAAACTATTCGAAACAGCAGCAATTAAGAGGATTCGAACACGGTTCGCTCGTCTGGGAAACATATGTTCTAACAAAACACTACTGCGTTCCACAGTGGTTTATATGATGGCCGAAAAGGGTCATCGCTGTATAGTTCTGAATTTCACAACGCGATGCGCGACGAAGCGATGGACGATGCGATTGGCGATGCTATGCGCGGTGTTATACGCGTTGGGATGAATGGTGGGCGATCATGAATATGGCCAAAAAAGGCCTTCAACACATCTTCGCGTATCGCATCGCGCATCGTCAATCGCGTCGCCAACCGCATCGCGCATAGCATCGCCCATCGCATCGCCCGTCGGATCATGTATCGCATCGTCGCACATCGGGTTGCAAATTCAGAAAGATACAGCGATGGCCCTTCTCGGCCACGACATATTTATTTCATTTTTAATATGTAATGCTGTAGTAGGCTTACATTTACCGATATAAAGTGTATATATAATATAATTACAGAATGCGATAAATCGATCAGTCCTGTTAGAGTGTTTGCTTCACTTTCAAAGGTAAACATTTATATGTCGAGCTTTTAATACAATATTTCGGTCTCTACGTACGTGGTAGTTCTATTATATCTAGATATTAATACGCTTGGAATATATGTACGTATGATATCCTCCCAGGTGCCGAAGTTCGTTCGCTTGTTTCTACGTTCATCTGCGTCCTTCAATCATTGCACTCTGATCTAACTTTACTATTAAAAGACGAAGGTAGTTATGTAGAGTTATCAATTTTGTTCAATGGACAAAATGAGTGATCAGCCATTCACCAGGTGGCGTCACATTGTTGTTAAACTAGTCTTACCAGGAATACATTAGCTGCTGCATGCAATGCTAAAGTTTGCAATAAACATTAAATGGTCGTGGTGCGATTTTAGGTTCAAATATCGTAATAGTAATAATTGCTGCCCTTGGTATATAATATGATATAATGATATGCTCTAAGTGTTTTCAAAAAATAAAGAGGTGAACAATCTTAGCCAAACTTTGTTTTGCCTCTGTAACTGTGGGTCATTGTAACTGAACCTCCGCCGAGGTTTACTCTGTTTCTAGGTTCATTCGCTTCCTTGGACGATTTACGTGGTTCTTATATGCTATGCTTTCTCTAGACAACCTTTCTCATACATGAAATAACTCTGTCGTTTGTTTATTATTACTTCGGTGGATCTAAGTTATACAGCCTACTTCTTCTGTGATCAGAAGAAGTAGGCTGAGGTGGTACGGACATGTAGAGCGAAAGGACGATGAGGACTGGGTGAAGGGCTGTACAAAGTTAGTGGTGGAGGGGACAGCTCCCGTCTGCAGACCAAGGAAGACCTGGCAGAACTCTGTGTCTGCAGACTTGAATCTGATGGGTATCGACCATCGGGATGCACGGGACCGTGTCAAGTGGAAGAGGGCAATTGGAAGAAAGGCGAACCGATGATGATGACATACGGATACATTATAAATGAAACAGTGTCTCAGTGTCCGGAAATCAGTCGGCCAGTTAACCAATGAATACCGTTGTACATTTTATTTATTACAATTGCCAGTGTCTATAGCAGGTAGATACAACATCAATTTCTGAGAGTTAAATTAATTGTGCTGAATCATGCTAATCTCTCTATATGATTATTGACTCTGTACAACTGACATTAATGTGTTGAGCAGCGTCAAGGGCGATAAATAGCGTTTGGCAGTCTGGCTTTTAATATATGGCATTTGGCATTACGATTTGTTTTCGACGAGGTGAAAGCAGTGCTCTCATGTAAACTAATAATTGACACAATTGTGTCAAAACATTCACCCATAGAACCCAAGTTGTGGAAATAGAATTGGTGTATTTTACAGCAAGTATATCTCTATTACAAGCAATACGTTTCTCTGTCTGTCTGTCTGTTTGTCTGTTTGTTTGTGTGTTTGTTTGTTTGTTTGTCTATGGACCATATCTCCGTTACTGTTGCATGCATGGGGCTGAAATATTGTGGGCGATCTTCGTAGATTTATATATTTTAGAACTTCTTCCGGGGTGAGGATCTTGGGGTCACAATTTAAAAACGGCGGTATCAGCAGCATTGCCGCCATAACATTTGGGAGGTTTACTACAGATGGGGCTACCATATCCATGACGTCCCGATTGCCGCCCAACAGCTACAGATAGGGCTATTGTATTCATATATAATTCAGCCAAGAAAACCACGACTTGTCAAAACGTAGTGTCAAAGGTTATATTGGTAACTCAAAATAAGACATACATGTTTGCGTTCAAAATAATATAATATAATAATAATTATTATATTTAATTTGTTTTATAGTGTCGTTTAAATTATAATATACATATGACCTACCTCTTTACCTGGACAACGCCGGGTACCTCGGCTAGTTTTACATATTTAAAACATTTGGTTCTTGTCATCCTTTGAATTCTGTGAGTCTTGCCTGATCTGGTCACTGCGTTGTTTTTAATTTAAATAGGATGTTACACTTTTTCTGTGAACACCTTTGCTATACAGGGTATTCCGTCCTGTAGCAAGCCATTGTGTTTCGGTATACCTTTGTAGCTGCATTTTGCTATGATTTGCGATGTACCTGCAGTTTCTGCCTCCCGACATTTGCCAAACCTTGAATGTCGCAACTTATCGCCGGGGACCTGTAATTACAAGAGCAAACACTATAACCCTATCTCCGGGGACACGTTTTAATTTCCCGTTCAAAATTAATCTATAATGAGTTTGGACGACCATAAAGACACCCATTATAAGCAACCACCGACGGTCTACGTACATGTGTGTCAGTGACATCCTTCGCTGGCCGTCGACAGTCTCACACGTAATTTGCAGCTGGGTGAACCTGATTACATCTTTGATCATGATTTAGTCTGCCTACAATATTTATGTCACTTACTGCACGAATATGCCATTCATCCCTTCAATTGTCGTTCATAATCATCGTTACTGTACTGCCGTGTACCAAGAAACGTTGTCAGTAGCATCAACTGTAAAACTCGTGTCCTGGTTGACGATGCTGTTTTCGCGCGTCAATGAGGAAACACAAATACCAATGAAATAAGGCACTACAACTGCTGCAAGCACGACTTATTGAACGGACAATGCGCCAGCTGGACCAACTGAACATCATACACAACTAAGCCAACACACATTTAATTCATATTAGCACGGGTAAAGGATTTATCATCAAATAACATTGGCTCTCCCATCATGTACAACTAGCAACAACGGCTGGTACGTAACAATGGCGGACATAACATACCTTGACATGCTCTAAGCGAGATATGAATGTAACTATTCATGCGTTGCTTGGATGCACGATCCTGAAGAAACGAATATGTATTATATATGTAATGGAGAGGGGAAGTAGTGAAAACAGGCACGCGTTGACAGTTGACCAGCTAATATTAGCCGCACTTGTCAACTCAAACTGAACAAACAACGTTATCGCTTAATAATAGTCCAACAGAAGTGAGAGAAACGTGGATGTGGGTGGTCTAGCGTTTTTTCCTGCCGGTTAAATAAAAATAGGGTGTACTATTTCAAAAAATGATTGTTGTCACCCTTTTATGTTTTATTAAGTTGCATAAATTGATTATGGTCGCCTGCATATGAGTATTTAGATAATATATTCAATGATAGTTGGAATTTCACATTTATTCTAAATACATTAAATGTCTGGAGGCTCGTGTCATTAAAGAGTGAAACAAATGTTACGTTTGGGCAATGTTTAATTTGCACATTTCTAATGTAGCCGCCACCATACCTGTGTTTTAATCATTTATCCAATTATTGTTGAGATTTCACAATTATTCTAAAAACAATTTAGTTTTTGGGAGTTCCAGCATCGCATCAATACATGTACACAATGATTGGTCTTTTTAATTGGCATAATGTACCAGAAAAGTAAACTATAGACCACAAAACGCTATAAGCGAAGTAAGCAAACGGGACTGTATTATTATGGGGGATTTTAACCACGGGCATATACAATGGAAATCTCTACAGAGTATGGGGAGTGAGGACCACACGTTTTTAGTTTTAGTTCAAGATACTTTCCTTTCTCAACATGTGCTAGAACCAATCAGGGGTGAGAATGTGTTAGACATAGTTGTGTCCTCACAGAATGAATTTGTTGACAATGTCAAGATATGTGAGCCACTGGGGAGTAGTGATCACAACCAGATACATTTTTATCATCAAAGTAAAATCAGAAAGGAATAGTAAAAAGCAGTATAGGAGAAATTTCCACAAAGGAAGGTATAAGGACATGAGGAAATATTTAGCAAAGATAGACTGGAATAATACACTGGAAAATAAGACAGCAACAAAATGCTGGAATATATTAAAGAGTGAAATTAAGTGCTTAGTTGATAAATTTGTACCCTTCAAAAAACAGAAACAGTCCAAAAAGAAACACTTATCGAAAGAAACCATTATAAAAATTAAGTATAAACAAATGATATGGAAGTCATATAGATGTACTGGAAATGATGAAGATTACAACAGTTATAAAGAAGCACTTAACCAAGCTACAACTGAAATTATAAATTCAAAGAGAAGCTATAAACAACAATTAGCTAGTAATATAAAACATGACAGCAAGAGTTTTTATGCGTATGTTCGAAGCAAACAGAAAGTTCAAGATAAGGTCGGTCCTCTAGAAGATAGTGCTGCAGATATAATATCAGAGGGATTCTTAATGGCAGAAGACCTGAATGAGTACTTTAGTTCAATGTTTACCAGGGAAGATATTAGTTCACTGCCAGTACCAGAGGCTAAGTTCAAGGGGGCAGATTCAGACTATTTAGGACAACTAATTGTAACCCCGAAAATGGTAGCTAAGAAAATAAGGGCTATGAAGGATAATAAATTATCTGGAGTGGATGGGATTCCGCCCAAACTACTATTGGAAATTGTAGAACAAATTAGCGTACCGCTTACAACAGTTTTGAATTTGTCATTAGAAGAGGGAGTGGTTCCTTTAGAATGGCAAGAGGCAAACACTATACCATTATTTAAAAAAGGTTCGAGAAACAAGTCAGAGAACTATAGACCAGTGAGTTTAACATCAGTGATTTGCAAATTATTAGATAGACTAATTAAAGATCACATGGTGGATTTTCTTGTTAAACATAACTTAATAAACCCATCTCAACATGTTTTTTTTAAAGCGAGGTCATGCTTAACAAATATGTTATGTTTTTTGGAAGACATCACTAAGTGGGCAGATGAGGGATCACCAGTAGATATCGTCTACTTAGATTTTCAAAAAGCTTTCGACAAAGTACCACATCAAAGATTACTGCTTAAAATAAAGGCCCATGGCATAGGAAATGGTATAATAAACTGGATAGAAAAATGGCTGGTTGACAGAAGACAACGTGTAGTAGTTGATGGGGAGGCTTCAAACTGGAAATCGGTATTGAGTGGGGTACCACAGGGATCAGTACTAGGATTCGGTTATACCTATTATGTGAGGGTCAATATGTAGAACTGATTTATAGTACTAATTGATAAACTGTTAGTTCAATTAGCGACTAATATGACATAACTTCCGACCAACTTAAAGCAACTATTCATTTTCTTTTAGTTAAATGCTGTCGAGTAGCGACCATCAATTCTTCAAAACTTTAAAACGAACAACGACCGGCAACACGTAATATATATGGAATATGTATAATAGTTGTGTAACGGAAAAATGCAGATATGTTAGGGTTTCGGTGGAATAACATTTCACAGTTACTCTTGATAATTTATAATATTATGTTGGATTGTAGGATGGAAATAACAAATTAGTTTCTCTGGTAAAACGTATGTGTATTATCCATCCTGGTTATTTGCTGACAATACACATATTTAGTTACTGTTCTGACTGGCTGTCACGGCCGGTAAGTTCAGGCTGGGCAATAAACCAGGTAGCAGTTATCAGTTAGTGGAGTGTTCACTCCCCGTGGTAACAGGTGGTAGGTGTTAAAGGAAATTACTAGAAGCTATTGATTTAGTTAATGCGCCGGAACATTGATCTTGTGATAATAGATGCCTTCTACCCCGTTGTCACCAGTGGGTGGTTTATGATTGCTTAACCGTCCGCACCGGATGGAGCATATATGACATTGTGACCAGCAGAAATTCTGTATATTGGATTTCAAGATTGAAATCGTCATTGATTAATATAATCGTTAAATAGTGGCCGGATGGTTAATGAGTAATATATTCAGGACTAAGTTAATGTTACTGTGTTAGTCTGTATGCCCGTCTCTTTCTTTCTCTCGAAAATTGCGATAAATTACAAATAAATTCTGTGGATGTTATTGATAAAAACCGTACGGATTACACATATTTACACATATATTGGGTGTAATTTTATAAAAGCTGGTTAAGATATATTTCACGTTAATAAAATAAAGTTTGCACATTGAGGTAAGTAGTGGACCAAAATGAAACGGTTAGGATTATTGATCTTTGATATTTTATCAAACTGTGAGACGGTATTTGTAACCGTAGAAATATATGTGTCTCACAAATAATTGTTTGCGAATCAAGTGTAGCGACACCTTATGTATAAAAGTCCTTTATTTTATATACAATTCAAATCCCTGTGGTTGGAAATCTACCTTTCCTCACTCATCACTCTATGTATGTACGTATATATATATATATATATATATATATATATACAGCGAACAAGTGATATATATATATATAATATATATATATATATATATAGATAGATAGATAGATATATAGATAGATAGATAGATTGATATATATATATATATATATAGATAGATAGATAGATAGATAGATAGATATAGATAGGTAGGTAGGTAGGTAGTTAGGTAGGTAGGTAGGTAGATAGATATATCGATATATATATAGATAGATAGATAGACGTCCTTGAACCTGAGGGCTAGGCGTCCTACTATCCTCGCACCAGTAGCGAATTGTCCATACAGAATGGTTTTTTGACAAGCGGCCGTCCTTCATGCGCCGTACGTGGCCCTGCCAGCGGAGACGTCTCTGGCTCAGCAGTTTGTACATGCTGGAGATCCTAGCACGGACCAGTATGTCGCTGTAGAGACACGGTCCTGGCGGGTGATACAGAAGATGCGCTTGAGGCACAGGATGTGAAAGGTGTTTAATATATATATATATATATATCATCCTCCGAACTATACTCAATATCAGGTGCTCTTCATTCCAATCTCGTCTCAATTCTTTCATGTTTACATGTATGTGTTTTTGTACTTAGTATGACCCAATTAGTATCTGCTACATGCGGTTTCTCCTCCTGTCTTTGCGGTAGTACAAACATTCGTCATCGGTTGTAAGAACGAGGTGAACGGATTGAAGGGCCGATCTGTAAGATGGATCATGCATGTGCGTGCTACAGTTCTATTGCGTTCTAATTGGTGCCAACGTTATGACACAGAGCACATCATATGTCCATGCATACATGTATGTTAGCATGTTTATGACTTACGGTAGATCTACTGATATTCAAGTCGATGATGACGTTACGTGCAGACATGGCACCTGATATAGTACGTGATTTTTGCAGTATGACCAGGCGCTTTATTACTTTGCATGTTCTATTTCTGACTTTATCGACTCTAATTCCATATCATTGCTTGCTACTTCCCATTTTGATTTATGTATGTGTTTGGTCTTCCGTGTAATTATCGCAGTACTTTGAGAGATAGATGAAGAACACCTGAAACCATCGGTGTAGACTACGATGGTCAGGATATATATATATATATATACATATATATATATATGTATATATATATATACATATATATATATGTATATATATATATACATATATATATATATAAGCTGCACGGTAGAGGGCCGGACTGTCGATCGAAAGGACGGTGGTTCTATTCCACCTACCGTTGTTTTGAATCTTGAACACATTCGTTCGTATCGCGTTGCCTGTGTCTTTTGGAAGGGGAAATTCAATATCTCAAACGGGGATAAATATGTAACCAACTCACTGGATTTTATTTTCAATTGCCGGTCAATATGTCACATTGTTCGCGCTAGGGTGAATGAGTAATTTACGAGAATTAGTTTCCTCTATATACAATTTAATCGATACTACGCAAACAGCAACGTTCCTTGTGCATTAAACGGTAAAAAACATGCTTTATTCCAATGGTACATATCATTAGCAAGCCGTAATATTGTTTGCACATGTCTGAATGGTTAATTTATGTGTAATCCCATTCACATTTTGCGGTGATCAACTTTCTAAGAAAATATGAAAATAGTCAAAAATGCGATACCAGGCGAGTGCCTTTTAATTGCAAATAACCTACATCAGTAATATATATATACATATATTTAACATATAAATTACATTTTGTATAATTTTCACGTGATCAAAACAATTTGCATCCCCATACAAACCTGGCTGATAGCACGCGAAACGCAATTTGTCTTGACATGAAAAACCACAATAATGTCACCTAACAGTAAACACCTGAGCTTTAGATCGCAACGTGGGTGCACGCCCGTTAAAACGGTGGCATCACTGGGATTGAAATGTAAGTTTAGTATTTTCGAGAAATTTTTGTGAAACATTGTTAAGAGATTATTGTCATGATGTGTTGCAGATACAGCACGAAGATGAATTTTATATGGTTACGAAGGATTTGTTGTGAAAATGGATGATAAATGATTGCGCTTCACCGGTGCGCCAATACAGCTCGTGCCCACATTGTAATATAATTCATGAGCCGACCTTAACTACGCATTTTGTGTGGTATCGGTGTACATAAGCTTTCTATGGTATCATCGATCTCTCACAATATTCCCCCTGTAGATCTTTGTTAACACATTTTAACCGCCAAGGTGTTGCATTAGTTGTTACGTCACTGCTTTTTGATATATATATATATATATCACAATAGTAAGCTCAGCTCTGATCTTGTTATGGGTATTATAAACACAATATGCTGACCTTCTCGTTAATTATTTTCACCATCAATTGTTCATTAATAGCAATAGTTACTTTCAAACATACTCATTTTCATGCAGTGTCATTGTGTACTGAGGGGTATCAAATATTTCTCAAACAATGTATTCCTTATTAGTATTTCAAATTTTCAACAACTACGACAACTGACATGCAATATAAAACAAACACATGGAAAACACATCAAGAACATGAAGCACTTTGAGGTGAGCTCTTCGATGGGTATGTTCTATCTCGAATTCACTGAAGAATTTGCTAACCTTAGTGAACTCTCAAGACAACGGCTGGAAGCGGCCGATGGCAAAGGCCGTGCGACGGTGTAGGTATGAAGAGTTGGAGGAAACTGTGGTGGAGAAAGGAATCATATTTTTGGACAAAGAAACCTTCTACAACTACAATGTTACAAAGTAGACCGATACTATGGTAGTCAGTATATACTCCTTATTAATTAATGCCAGCTGTGGTATAACCAATTCATGGCACATCACCCATTTCACCGGTCTCGTGACCGCTCACGCTGTGGTCCCAAGGCCAATTATGCTTGCGAAACACATCTTGTTTGTCTGAGGGCAGAACAGCAACACATATGATACTGTTCAAAGTCCATGCCACCACTGATGGCACAACGTCTCCACTGACAAAACATAAACCACCAATTACTTAATCGTCATTGATGTCGTACCATACGATATCACTGATAACTTAACCGTCATTGATGCCGTACCCTACGATATCACTGATGACTTAACCGTCATTGATGTCGTTCCCTACGATATTACTGATGAATTAACCGTCATTGATGCTGTACCCTACGATATCACTAATGATCCTGCCGCTGTTCATCCCACTTATGAAAGATCACCAAATACGAAACAATTATGTGAACAGAAAGTGACTCCATTACAGTCGTGCACGCTAACAACTGATATGTGGAGAATGTAAGCTGTACAGGTGGGAGAAGTGTTTGCCTTTTAATTACACCAACGCGAGGCTGGTTCAAATAGGGAAAGCGGGATATGATGAATACAAAATGTTACGTAAAATGAACAAGAACTACAAGATGGCGCCGAAACACATCGACTCTGATATTTCCGAGATTAAACAATCACTTAAACACTTATGTAAACACTTTGACGATATGAAAACGACCACAGCAAAATATGAAAGACAACTGGCCGACCTCATGCAGATGCTGAAAGCAAAAGATGAACAGATAAGTCAACTGAGCACTCGTGTAGAAACCCTAGAAACGGCCGTGAACAACCTCCAGCAGCACTCGAAGAAAAAGAACGTCATAGTGACAGGCATAAATATCCACTCTTTCGCCCACACTGCCGCATCTCGACCAAACACCAGAACGACCACCCCAGCCGAACAATCGACCGGAGAGACTGCAACAATGAAACAGAAGTTCATTACGTTCGCTCATGACAAGTTACACGTCGACATTCCGGAGGTGGAAATCACAGCGATACACGACCTGCCCCAACGTCAAGACGGAACAACCCCCATTATCGTCCAGTTCCTGACCACCGAGAAACGAACAGAAATCATGCAAAACAGAAAGTCGCTGAAAGGAACGAACGTGTATCTAAATGACCATCTCTCACGTCTGAACAATGAACTCTTCCACCACGCCCGCACACTCCGCAGAGACAAGAAAATCCACAGCACATGGACAACCAATGATGCTCATCTACGTCAAGAAAACAGAACAATCCTCTTCAATTCAAATCCGTGGACAAGCTGACTTCAACAAACTATAAACAATAATTGACAACAATGACAGGGATATAAATCCAACATATGATTTGGATATAAATCCAGTATATGATGCCAATAATGGTGAGAATACATCACAACATGATCTTAGCCTGACAGATGATGTTGATCTATTAGGACATGATGTTAATCTAAATGTATTTCAACTCCAAGAAGACAATGCACATGAGCTTGGTCCAATAATTGATACCAATAATAACTTTTTTAATGATAACTCACCTTGTCAATATTATTCAAATCCACGATGGAAAAGTATCTCCAATAATATTAATGATAAACAACGGTTTAAATTAATTCACTTCAATGCAAGAAGTCTAAATGCAAATTTCAAACAAATTGAGAGCTACATTCATGCTTCTGATATAGTATTTGATGTAATTGCCATCTCGGAAACTTGGAATGATCCTAAAGCAATGCAACACCATAACCTACCTATGTATAAGTCTTTTCATGTCTGTAGAGAAAATGTTAGAGGAGGTGGTGTTGCTATTTACGTACATAACAGTATTAACTGCACTCAAATTGAAAGTAAATCTTTATCAATAAATGATATCCTTGAATGTATCACAGTGGAATTGATAATAGAAAACCAAAAAAATATAACAGTAGGCTGTATCTACCGCAAACCAGGATCTAACATAGACATCTTCTGTGAAAACATCACAAACATCTTTGGAAACACACACACCAACAATACACTGTTTCTATGTGGAGATTTTAATGTAGACATCTTAAAACATGACAACCATTTAGGTACAAAACATTTTATTGACACCATGTATAGCTTAGGCCTGTATCCTCTTATCACTAGCTAACACGAATTACTCGAGATTCATCCACTCTGGTTGACAAAATTTTTACAAATGCCATAAACAAGCGAACTACAAATGGTATTTTAATCAGCGACTAAACTGACCATTTTCCAATATTTACACTATGTGAATATGAAATAACTAAAAGGAAAACAGAAATGCACAAAAAATTACGAAATCATATAAATGAAAACACAATTTTTTTTATAGCAGATTTAAGAAGTGAAACATGGGAAAATATATTTAGCACAAAAGATGTTGAATTAGCTTATGGTATATTTATTGATACATTTATGGGAAAATATGATAAACATTGTCCAGTCAGAAAAATAACCAAAGAACATATAATCAGTGATAAGCCATGGTTCACAACTGGATTGAAAAATGCTTGTCACAAGAAAAACCACTTGTATAGAACATTTCTTAAAAATAGATCACAAGAAACGGAACATTGTTACAAAACTTATAAAAATAAACTAATTACAATACTAAGAAATGCAGAAAAAGAATACTATAGAAAACTATTGGATGACCAAAATCAAAACAGTAAAGAAACATGGAACATCTTAAATACGCTTATTAATAAACGGCAAAATGAATCTTGTTATTCTGAATTTTTTTTAATGGAGGGTAGAAAAATTACCAACAAGAAAGACATAGCAGAGGGATTTAACATCTTCTTTTCAAACATTGGCAAAGAACTAGCTGCTAAAATAGATCCACCGGTAAATGGTGCCTCATTTCATGACTATCTTCAAAACAAAAATAAAAACAGCATGTTCTTAAATCCAGTAAGTGAAGAAGAAGTCAGTAGGATCATCGGTGCATGTAAAAACAAAACCTCAACAGACAGTAATGATACAAGTATGAATATCATAAAGAAAGTTATGCAATCAATCATTACGCCATTAACAGCAATATTTAACATGTCATTTGAAAATGTAGTTTTTCCTTCTAGAATGAAAGTAGCCAAAGTCATTCATATATTTAAAAATGGTTCAAAAACATAATTTAACAACTATAGACCAATATCCTTGTTGTGTCAATTTTCCAAAATACTTGAAAAACTCTATAATAAAAGACTTGAAGAATTTATTGATAAAAATTATATCTTATCCAACAGTCAATACGGCTTCCGATCCTCAATATCCACCTCACATGCATTGATTGACCTGGTCGAAGAAATTAGTACATCATTAGATAAAAAAAATCACACTTGGCATTTTTGCTGACTTAAAGAAAGCATTTGACACCGTAAATCATTCAATACTAACAAAAAACTAAATTCCTATGGTGTTCGTGGTGTGGCTGAGAAATGGGTAGAAAGTTATCTACACAACAGAAGTCAATTTGTCAAAATAGATGAATGTTCATCTAATCTCCTAAATGTGTCATGTGGAGTACCACAGGGGTCTGTGCTAGGCCCAAGATTGTTCATTTTATATATTAATGACATATGTAATGCATCAGAACTTCTTAAATGTGTGCTGTTTGCAGATGATACCAACATATTATATTCTGACACGGTACATAGACTAAAACATGTTGTTAATTGTGAACTAGATAAACTATATACATGGTTCACCATTAACAAATTGTCTCTGAATATATCAAAAACCAACTACATTATATTTGGTAACCGTAAGATAAATATTGACTTAGATATAAAATGTTGCAATCACAGAATTAATAGAGTTAACATGACAACATTCCTTGGAGTAAACATTGATGAAAAACTTACCTGGAAATATCCTATAAACAGTGTGAAGACTAAGCTATCTAGATTAGTTGGAGTAATGCATAGAGCAAGTCATATCCTAGGAAACAAAAGTTTACTTACTTTATATTATTCACTCTTCTTACCAATAATGAGTTACTGTTGTGAAGTTTGGGGAACTACATATATCACCAATGTACATTGCATTACAATCTTACAAAAGAGGTGCTTAGACTGATATATGGAGTTGATAGGCTTCATCATACTAATACATTATTTAATAGATGTAGAGTACTAAGATTTCAAGACTTAATAGATTTTAAGATCTTGTCAATTATGTATAAAGTGTATAACAATTTACTAGTACTTGTCAATGTGCAGTGTTTGTTTACAAAACAAACTTCTTCACACTCTTCCCGAGTTCAATATCAATATGTCCGACAATGTGTTCGAACTAACGTTAAACTAAAGTGTTTAGCAATCTATGGTGTAAAACGCTGGAATTCATTACCTTCCAGTACTACAACGGTGTCAACATTTCATGCATTTGTTTGTAAATTAAAAAGGAACATGATCGAGAAATATAACTAAAAACAGGTCATTGCTCAAAAACTGAATATTTAATTCTAATTTGCACTACACTGTTATCAATAAGTGAGCATATCGCAACTAAAAATAAGATTGTATTGTGATTTGCTGCAAGCCAATATAAATTATTAATTGTCAAATAAGTACTACTATCAATGTGTTATTTTTTGTGTATTTATATTGTAATAACCAATAATAACTAACATTGTACTAGTATGTAATATCTGCCATATTCCATGTGTTGTATGTAAATAATTCTTAGGCCTAGGGGTATACAAATACAAGAGTTTCTTCAGTATACCCTTTTTTCTGACATACTAATTCTGATATACCATAAACACTGTATGTATCTTTTGTTGGAAAAATAAACATTTACTTACTTACCTACTTAAAAAATAAAGCCACCAGCCTATATTGGCACAGTGTACGGCATTCGAGCCAACGGCAGAACAAAAGGCTAAACGGTTACGATATATTTGAACATTAAGTGCTGTTATTTTAGTGCCGCCATTTATTTTGAATTGATAACGTTTGTGGAAAAAAGTGTTTACAGCTAAGATATATTACATTTTATCATTAAATGGTTAACCATGAGTTAATTACATGATTACATCATATACTTGAACCATCCCTTTCGTAAGAAGTGCATCCGAGCGAAAGACAATACCACGCGAAACGCATACGTTTCTCGTAATATTATTGAACATTCTTCGGAATAGTTGTTTTTCAAATCAAAATCTTTCATTTTGAATATCCAAACCGTGTTTTAGCAAGTAAAGGTTTTAGTCAAACGTATCGTGTTGACTTCATCTTACACGTGATACAGTTTGCAATTCCCCTCGTCTCTGTTGATGGGTGTTCTGATGGCTTCTTTGATGTGCCGGAATCTTCGGTTAGGTTCCTTGTCTACAATGGTCGCTCCCTCCCAGTCTGTGGTGTGGTTTTCAGTTGTCGCATGGTTTGTAAGGGCGGATTATTGATGGTAGACATCAATATTTTTTCCCGCTCCTTGTGTATTTCTCATTTACCGTGTTGTCTACGTCCTTTCTGTGTTCCTCCAGTCGTGTTTTCAGTAGTCTTCCTGTCTCCCCAGTGTACTCAGCACCACGGTTCTTGCATAGTATTTGGTACACCAGTTCGCCCTGTTCTTCTAGCTCCACTTTATCCTTGGGACGTACCAACAGGCGCCTGAGGGTGGTGTGGGGACACATGGCTGTTGCTACTCCACACTTCTTCAATACTCGATGTACCCTCTCTGAGACCCACTCTTTGTACGGGGTGACTATTTGGCTCCTGTAGTTTCTGCCTTTGTCTCATATTGTTTTTTTCTTGCTGCTGTCCGTCACCTTTTTCAATGCCCAGGACAGATACCCAATTATAAGAAATGTAAGCGATACCCGCAATACACATTTTGTAAGTCCACATTTAGGATATACTTAATGATCCCATAATAACAAATAATATATCATTGTAAAGAGCTACATTGTTCTGTTTAGTTTAGCTTAAATAGCAGCAGTAATATTACTTTTTAGGCAAAACCTAAGTAAGATTAACAACAGTTGACAGTTACATATGACGTGGAAGAACACATATGATCTATTTAAACAATAAGAAAACCATTAATCCAAACTTTGACAACTGCGGATTTTATATTTCACGTCAGTGTTTATTTGTTCTGTGTATAAGAAAACTATCAAAAATACAAAACGATTTATAATATATATTGTAGAGACACGAGATGTTGCATGACCGACGGTATATGAATTTTGGCGTGACATCACAAGAATAAGATATGCAACTTCAATCCCCTCTCTCTGGAACAAATAACCATATTCAGGTGCCCCATATAATTTCGTAAAATGTTCAATATGTCTATTGTATTATATTAAAGATGAAAACGATTTATGAAAGTCGTTAAATCAAAGATGTGTCCACATTTCGCAGGAATCAACCATATATATTCATACAAATAAAACATATATTATTCCGTTTGACTTGGTTATACATGTTAGTGCATAATAATTATACAAATGGATTGGATTCAATGACAACTTTTTTTACAGGTAATAGAGCTCCTTACCAATCTACATGTAAACACGAGCTTTGCATAGCGGTTTGACTGATAGCAGCATGATGGCCTGACTATGTGTAATCAAATTAGAAACTGGTCTATTGATGAGATAATAAAAATGAGGCTCCGCGGTTATTTGCAATTTTATGCACAAAACACAGCAATGACGATATTTGTTACAGGAAGTCATAACCATTTCGGAAAACAAAAACGATAATTCTGACTGGCGGTCACGTGTTCGTCTCTGAGATGGTCGCCACTAATGTCTCTAAGAAAGTATAATAATTGTATGCGACGTTCAGTCGGTTAGGTATAAGTTAAGGTTTTATAACCATGACACAGGTATCATGTTAATAAAATAAACGTAATGGAAGTGATAGCTTTAATACATTACATTGACATGAAATGAAAAACAATGCTGAAGATGAAGAAGATGATAATAACAATAATTATAATAATAGTAACAATCCGTAATAACAAACACGCACCGGCACATCCTGTCGCACTCACACACAAACGCTCGCACACATGCGCACAAACACACACATATAAGCATACGATCTACACATGGCTTTATAAACACATCGATACTCACACATCAACATTCACACACCTACATATTTAGACATGGTCACGTATTAATAACCGTAAAGGCCGGCATAAACTGGCACTTTTCGCCCGACCCGATCAGACCAAACCACATCAGACCCCGTTCTACTACAGATTTGATGCTCACTCGGGCAGACTGGGATATGGGTGCCGACAAAGGCCGCTGGCCTAAACTATTATGCTATACTTTACGCCAGCCCGACGTCATAATCACGTAATCTTGAAAACATTCGACTACGTCAGAACTAGTCGGTGTCAGTCTGACGATTTCCAAAGTTTTCACGTTTACGTGATTATGACGTCATGCCGGCTTCGAGTATAGCGCAGGCGTGGTCAGTCCGTGTAGTGGATACAGTGTTGTCGGTGGGAGTCTGGTCTGGTCTGGTCTGGTCTGGTCTGGTCTGGTCTGGTTGGGCGAAACGTGCCAATGTATCCCGGCCTTAAAAATTACACTGTCGGTAAGATTATATTACATTCTTATATAATTATATGTTCCGTGTAGGTCGGCAAAGAAGGACGTTTAATTACTGCTCCTAGTCTAAATACAATTTGTATCTACCCACTGTACAGATTATTGTTTGGTTAAAGTCACGGCTTTAAATAAAAGACGTGATTTACTAGATAACGCCGACCATTCTCTACCATGGGCATTGGTACGATGATCTCACATTCGCAGAACCTTATTAGGCATACAAAACGACAACCAAACACTTACAACGATCGCACTAATATTTCATGTCTAAAATAGTTATCGCGGTAACATACACAATTTTTTCTGAAATGAGTTGTTTATTTTTCCAATATAATATGGTAAAAAACGGTGTCATTTGTTATTATTATATAGTTTGGAAAAAAGTATATATGACATAAATTTAATTTTTTATATATATTTTGCATTAAGGAATTAGCTAGCATAATTGTTATCGCTGTAACATAATATATATTTAGAGTTCTTAATCGAATTATTAGGTTTACTAGTATAAAGAACAATGAAGAACAATAATAATTGTTGTACACAATTGTGTTATTTTAGAAACACATTTATGTATTAGAAATATGTAAATTAGGAAAATCGTCTTTCTTTTAATAAAATCGAGGTCCGTAGCGTGGTGGTGATAGCTTTGTTGTTATTGGTGTTGTTGTTGTTGTTTGTTTGTGTGTGCGTGTGTAAGTGTGTGTGTGAGTTGTGTGTGTGTGTGTGTGTGCGTGTGTGTGTGTGAGTGTGTGTGTGTGTGTGTGTGTGTGTGTGCGTGTGAGTGTGTGTGTGGGTGTTTCTGTGTGTGTGTGTGCTTTATCTGCGTTTGCAGGCTCCTGAATCTAATGGCGCCCCTTCAGAGCTCTAACTACCCAACCCCTTGATGATCCCCTAAAACCCCCAACTGCACCCTCCCTTGAGACTCCCAGGTAGCCTTTAAATGCACCGCCCTTGGCAGTGTTCGCCGCCTACTGCGGTGGTAGGTGATATTATAATGTCCATGCCGATGATAACGAAGCTAGATGTCTGGGATTGATCCATTATTATGCGTTCCTTTATAGACTGCCTGTGCGGCTTTCCAGTCCAGTTGAACATCACGATTATCACTCCGATGCATGATGTTACTAATCAGAACACTTTTGATGTATTCCTTGACAAATGTCGTCGTCTGTTATGCGAAGAACGAAACCGTCGAAACAAGGAAGGATTTATACCTACTGTGTGTCACTTTGGAACATTTCGTACGGAAATATCAAATGTCGGCTATCCTAGACTTCTCGCTCGCTGTGGTTAACAACAGAAGCGATTTGCTTCCCGGATACGACCTCAAGATAACATGTGGATTTTCTACCAAAAATGTGAGTTTCAGTATTGTTTATGTTAGTACTATTAAGCTAACTCGAATTAAACGCAAAATAACAAACATTAGTTTATGTAGCGGTATATAGTTCAGCTTGTAGTCGTGAGAAATGAAAGCATTGTGGTGAATAGACGTGGCCTTTAAACATCACATTTGCAATGCTGGGATAGCTTAAGAGATGCCGAACGAGCGGTTGCAGACAATCAAAAAAGCGAATGCAAGGTTGACTATTAAGCAAAACACTATTCGACTGTATGTTCTTGATGATTTATTCAGATAACAAATGTTATTCTCAAATTAGCTTCGACAAATACAGAAATCCGTCTTAACACCCAATACACATTTTATTTATAGACGAAACATTCATAACTCAGTTGAACAGTGTACATGTCATCATCAGATTTGTTGACAAGCACAAACTGGCAAGTTTCTAGTCTCAAGTTTGTCACCTCCGAGTGAAGTCTAGAGTTATGTATCTGACATTCAAGAACTAGATAACCAAGGTCCAATTCAAGAAACATGTTGCACTTAAGTCTTAAGCATATGACGGTTCTCTTGTTGTACGGTTTCGAACCTTGGGCAAGTTCATTAATTTCACGTTGCTCCAGCTCACTCAACTGTATGAATGGAACCTGGCAATAAACGGTGATCAACCCTGGTGTATGTATATTCTTCGCTCAGTAATTGCAACGTGGCTTATTGCTTTCCACAGAAGTCGAGGCGGTGTTTGATTGAACGGATCGGCTAGAGAAAAATGTAAAGCGCAGTCGTAAGGATTGGATACCGCGATATGAAAAGAACTTAACTTTATTCGTCTTAAGGGTTCATAAACAGGCACTCAGTGTACCACGAACGGCTTCCGATAATTTTGGTAGAGACCATTTCGAAATTATTGACTAACCAATCGCCTACATAAGTGTGACTTTTACGTTCAGTTTGACTAGTTATTGCTAGTTCAAAGAATCAAGTAGCAAATTTGCACAGAATAAAGTGTGAATCAATATTATGTCTTAGAGATTGAGTTGGTCAACTAGCCCAATTATCGAAGAAAGTGAACGCACGATGCAACTTACTTGAACGACTAGCCGGCACAAAATTGGGAGCACACTTCGACATTCTTCAAAAATCAACAATTGCACTAGCTTTTTCGCCAGCCAAGTATTGTTCGCCACTGTGGTGCCGCAGTGCCCCCACACACCGACTTGACGCAGCACTAACCAACAGCCTCCAACTGATGTATGGATGCATCCGCTCGACACCAACAATCATGCTGCCAGTTATTGCTGGGAAAATATGCTAACTGTGGTTACATGATATTATTATTATTATTCACTTACTCACTCATGTCGGCCACTGGGGTCGAACATTAGTGGTTTCAATCATCCATCTCCAGATCCCCCTGTCGGCCACTGGCGTCTTCAGTTCCTCCGTCTCTAGACCCACATCTTCCTTTAAGCAGTCGATGTAAGCTGCTGCTGGTCTTCCTGCCTTGGTTTTTCCATGTGTCGGTTATCACAAGATCGTCTTAGATGCCAGTTCATCCTTGTGTCTGTAGCAGTGTCCGGCAAATCTCAATCGTCTTCTTCTTATTTTATGAGTGACTTTACACATTCCACTGTATAGTTTTATTTTATTTGTCAAATGATGTTGCCAGTGAATGTTACATGCGGCTCGAAGCATTCTTGTATAACATCCGTCTAGCTGTTTGTAAAGTTTTTCGTCATTGTCCATGTTTCGCATCCATAGAGTAGCACAGACCCTACTGTTGCAATAACGAGTCGCTGCTTGATTTTACGTGGGAATGTAGATTTCCATATTAGGTTTTATTGGTTGAGTGCTCTCCACGCCATTGCCTTCCTGTTTTTGATGTCTTTGTATGTTATTCCGACCCAGGAGCCAAGGTATTTGTAGTTTTCAACCTTCTCTAAAACAGCTCCTTCCCTGGCAACGATGCTGGTGTTTCCCAATTGGTTGAATGCGATATATTTGTTTTTTTTCTCCAGGATTTATCTTTAAAGCAATCCTTGCATATGATGTTTCCACTCGTGTTAGAAGCTCCTGTGCCTGATTGATCACTTCTGATTGTAGCGCAATATCATCGGGCAAATTCGAAATCGGTGATCACCTCAGGTTTAACACGTTTACTTTTCTTTCTTTTTATCTGGAATCCAAGTTCCTCTTCTCTTCCGTCGATAGCACGCCGCAGTGCATAGACAAGGACTATCACGAAGAGGTATGGCGCTAGCGTGTCACCTTGTAGCACTCCCGCCGTGATATAAAAAAAGCTCAGTTTCTCCATCCGGTGATTGTACTTCAAGAATCTTCATCATCTTGCTTCGATGAACAGTATCAAATCAAATTCTTTTCGGAAGTCTACGAATGTCATAATTGCAGGAAGATGCTTTGCTCTAATTCCTCCTATTAACCTTCTCAGGGTTAGCATATTACCTACTGTTGTCCTTCCTGTCCGGAATCCATTCTAATTGTCTCTTAGGTGGTGACCAATTTCAGAACGTATTCTGTTCAATATCGTCCTGTTGAATGTCGCTGCCACAATGGAGCTCAGGCTAATGCCCCTGTAATTCTCTGCCATGCTTAAATCGCCATTCCTAGAAATTGGAATAATGTTCAGAACTGACCACTGTAGCGGTATTTTCCCTTCAACCAAAGCTTTGTTGCAAATTCAGAGATTTCTTGGCCTTCTCATACTAGTCTCTTTCAAAAGGTCCTTCCTTGATGTTGATATTTGTGATTACAGGTTGGATCTCTTCATCCTCATCTTCTATGCCTGGTAGACTGCCTAGTAGTTTGTGGAAGTGGTTGTACCAGTTTTCCACCCTTTGTTCTGCAGTTTTTCCCTTTAGTTGTCCTTTACGAGCTGTCTTTCTACCACTTATCTGGTTTATAAGCTTCCATCTCTGTCCGTGTCTTCCATTAATGTGTGCATTTTCGACATTAGCAATGTTGCTGCAACGTTCTTCCTCCTGCACAATGTCGTAGGTTGTCTCCATGTTATTACTATAAAGAGGTATATCAATTCGTGCACGACTTTGTTCCAGACTTGGTAGCGAAAAACATGGCGCAGTGACTAGAACATCGGACTCTCTAGTGAGAGAACCCGATTTCTAACATTGTGCTACAGTTTGGATTCTTTGGCAATCTCATTTGTTGTACGTTGCTCCAGTTCACTCAGTTGTATGAATGAGTACCTGGTTATAGTGGTGGGTATTTGTATAGGAATAGTGTTCGCGCATTAAAAGCAACATGGCTGAATGCTTCCCAGGGAAGTAGAGATGGTGTTCGATTGTTCTGCCAGCATTTTGAGCAGTCCTAAGGACTGGATACTGCGCTCCATAAGAACTTACCTTTAACAAAATATGTTCTGTGGGTTTGGTAGTATTAAAGAACTACTTTGTTTCATTCGTGAACAACAGATTCAGGCAATCATCCACATACCTCATAAGAATCTCTCTCGTATCCCGAGAGGTAAGGGAAGCTCGAGTTGGGATGCACTGGGGTATTGTTTCAATGGGATTCCTTCTCAGAAAACTATTGGGCAACTAAGATTTTAAATCAATTCTGAATTGAATCGCGTCGAATCTCACCACATTATCTATTGTATACAACAAAGACACACCATTCCCGATAGAGATGCCTAAGAGTTTCATCTCTTCAATTTCTGGCAATAAAGTGATCATAAAGTGATTTATGATTTATGAAGATCCGGTCTCTGCAGCGTCCGGCTTTGATACAATCAGGATCTTGAGTTTTGCTTCACTCAGCTTCACACTCTAAATGGATACACAGTTTTGCATGTGCAGCAGATCTTCATTAATTGAACATGCTTTTGTCCGCACGTGTTTGTTGGCATCTGCGTTGAATAAAACCAATGAGTCACGAACAGAGAGAGAGAGAGAGAGAGAGAGAGAGAGAGAGAGAGAGAGAGAGAGAGAGAGAGAGAGAGAGAGAGAGAGAGAGAGAGAGAGAGAGAGAGAGAGAGAG
>CM034533.1:70574556-70774556 GCA_020002185.1 Paraescarpia echinospica | reverse complement strand
GTGTCTGCAGGAGGCAGACCACCACCAGACGCCGACATCCTCATCGTGAACACTCTCAAGACGGACAGAGTGTTGTTCTGGCTGGTTACTTGCTTTGTGTCTCTCGGTGTGGTATTCTGCACCGGCTGCGTCGCATTTAACGTCTATTACAGTAAGCTGAGGTGGGTACCGTGGACAGATTGATATGTTGACATTATTGATGTAACCGTACGGGTGTGGACACATTGGGGTATTTACACAGTCGATCTTTACAAACATGCACACTAGGGTGGCAATGGATTACATGGTAATTTTAAACTTTAAATTTTTTAGATGGCTAGGATTGTTGTCTATGATGAGAAAATGCTAAATCTGAAGTTTCAATCCGGTCGGACAATGTTTAGGGGTGCCTCATGCAGTGGCGTCGTCACTCTTTGTATGCGTGTTACGACAAAAAAGTGCAATTTTCAAAACTGTCCGATTTTGATGGTTTTTTTATTTGATACATTTTATGATACTTATTACAAAATAAAGGAATTTAAGACAATTTCAGAAAGCGTAATACATATTTTTGTACACCAAGTTGTAAGTATCCATAAAGAACACTGTCGAACAAAAAATATAAATGTACATTGTACACAACAGGAATGTATATTTTTATTTCTTGCCTGAGCCGGGGTGCAACTTCCGGTGTTCCTCGACAACTTTAAAGAGGAATTGCCATTGGTCCTCATCTTTTATGAACGACAGCTTGAATTGCTGCATAAGGGCCATTCCGTGCTCCGCTCGATCATTGACAACGCTGAGCTTCGAGACACGTTGCTGAGCTGCAACGTATTGAGCATCATTGGGCCATTCCACGGGGTCAACCTCCAAAAACGTGCGGTCGATGCCCATCGCCCCGAGGGATTTAGTGCTTGAGGTGGTGACGAAGTCAGCAAGGCACTTCTGATCAAGGACAGCGGCAGCTTGGTCCAAGACGACGCGCTTGACAGGTTCCTCCGTCCCCTCCACCTCAGTGAGGGCCTTCACCATCCTCCTCTTCGTGTCCACATGGGTGTCATCATCGGAGAGGGCCAGTGGCACCAGATGCTCGCTCAGGTACCACAAATGGCTCCCGAAGATGGTGGTTGCCGCCTTGTAGACTCCCTCGTCGGTCCCGCAGTACTTATGCATTGCCTTCAAGAGGGCGAGGTCATTACCGCTCGCGACGGCGCCATGAACCACGCCGGGATGTAGAGGAACACGGCGACATAGACGAATCGCTGGATTCCCTTCTTCTCCCGGGTGGTTGCATCGACTTGATGACGGAAAATGAATATCTTGATGCTGTAGATGATTTTTGCCATCCAGCGAGTGTAATGGAGTGCACCTGGGCGCAAGAAGCGAATCCCTCGCTGGGGAACTACTCTGAGGGCGATGATGGATAACTCCAGGAGCTCCCGGTAATCATCGTGGGGCTGGCCTTAATTCGGCCATAGCACACCCCAATACCAAATGCGCATCAAAACAACAAATTATGCTAAGATACCATGAAATCATTCAGATACATTATTTTGCTGATTTAGACAACCTAAATATGTTCTTTTAGTTTTATACTCAAATGGCATATTCTTAATGTTCTCATCATGTTCATTGTTCAGCCTATTGTATTCTAGTGTACAATTAGTAACAATACTTACCAAAACATCCAAAAACTCTCCAATACATCAATGTAACTGTGAAAATTGTTACAGATCTGTCGTTTAGTGATCAAAGCACAAAACAAGAGTTCAGTGCTATCATATCCAACAGATGACACCACAACCCCCCACCTATATGACCCAAACCGATGCAAAAAGGTCGATGAGGCACCACTAAATATTGCCCGATCGGACTAAACCTTCATAAGTGCCACCCTAATGCACACAGAGAGCAAACACACAGACAAACAAACAAACAAACAAATAAAAACACACACACACAAACTCGCACGCACACGTACTCGTACAGACACACATACACACACACACACGCACGCACACACACACACACACACACACACACACACACACACACACACACACACACACACACACACACACACACACACACACACACACACACACACACACACACACACACACACACACACACACAAACACACACACATACACACACACACACAAACACACACACACACGCACGCACGCGCGCGCACGCACGCACGCGCGCACACAAACACCCAAGTGTTGTTTCTGGTAGAAATGTAATACGTACGAATAATAGGAACATTGTGATTAATAAAATAACATAATACACCTGTTGGTGGCTTACACAGAGTGATCAAGATGTCGTCGCCGAAAATCAACACGGTGATTGTCATCGGCTGTGGGATGTCTCTTCTATTCATTCCACTACTGGGAATCGACAACCAAGAGGCGGTTGGCAGGAACTGGCTGTGCTCGGTAGGTGTTAAACCGTGCTCTGGGGGCAAGCAATTTCCTAAGGATATTGATGTGGAGAGAGTGGTAGTGGAAAGTAAAGGCAACCGGGGATAACGATTTAATTTCCAAGATCTATAGTATCAGTTTGTTATGTAATTTCAGATTCTAAATTCAAGATGTATGCAGAAACCAGATTCTGTTACATTCCCAGTCACTATTCCATATGAACGTTACCTACTTTTCACAGTCTCGTTGACATTTCCGAGTAGGTTGCTGCTGTCACGTGCCGACCAGTAACATCGTCACGTGAAACCAGTTCACACTGACGATGATAAAGAAATGGAACCGAAAACGCCGCGGATCTAGTCTCTGTAAATTAAATATATATAACATCCTTTTGGAAAGAGAAATCGATATATTTTTCATAAAAACTAATACAATACAATTATTGATAATTAGTTATCCAATGTGCCTTTCGTCAGGCCTATGCACGCTCTACATATGCCGCCGCTGTTCTTCTTAGGTACGGCTAACTGTCTTGGTGTGCGGTTTCACATTCGCTTACGGCGGAATGTTCGCAAAGACCTGGAGGGTGCACGTGATATTCACCAACAAGAAACCGCTGAAGCGGGTATGAACGTCTTCTAGGTGTCTACCTGTTGTGCTTGTACAAACATGGGGCGTTACAACCGACAACTGTGCAGTTGCAACATCTCAAATCTTTGTTTTTGATAATGCCATATTCGGCGTAAACGATGGGTCCGTGATCAGTTTAGTAATGAGTGGAACAGTGATCAGATATACGGTGCGTACCGTGATGCGGTAACTAAATATATATATATATATATATATATATATACATGTGTCTGTATATAAAGTGTGTGTATATATATACATATATATATATATATATATATATAGAGACACCTGTATTTTTTTGAGATATCTAAAAAAAATTTACCGGATTTCATCCTGCTAGCAAACGTACAATAAGCAAACTTGTCCAATTATGTTTTGCATGAGTTTTAAGCTAAAGCTTCAAACTTTATGCCCCAAGGCTAATTTTACATCTACGTGTTCACTTTATGGTAAATTAACCGTTTTCATTTTGCATGACATAGTCAATCTAAACGCCTTGTCCGCTGATCACTGCTTGTATCCTGACAGCCGCATTGTTCATACTTCGGCTGAACGAGCTGTCCTCGTTCTATCACTGTAACCTTTGTTAACATTACATACAGTTCCCCTTATAGAAAGTTTGGCAACTGTCCTATGAACAGTCCTCTCATTTGGAGCATAAGCGGTACTGATATCTGCGATTATTGCGTTGAACCTGCTCAACACGTTTAGTGGTGCCAAAACTCAATAATTGTACTTGAGGTTACCTGGAAGAAGAAACACATAGTTCTATCACTTGGTGCACGAGCAGTCCTAGAATGTCTACGATAATAGTTTCACTTAACCTGCACAACACTTTCAGCGAGGAGCCAAAACTCAAAAAAAAATTCCTATGAATAAGAATTAATTGTGGCATGTTCCAAATGTTCCATTGCTTTCGAAACAAAATTAAAGTTCCTGAAAGAATACAAACATAATCTCTCATTTGGAGAATTGGAGCATGTGCAATATTGAAACATCTACGATGACAATTGCTTGTATCTGCACAACACTTTCAGTCTGGTGCCAAAACTCAATGTTTGTTTATCCTATGAATATCAGTCAATTGTGGAATGTTCCAAATATATAGTTAGTTGAAGGTAAAACCCACTAATGACAGTTTCTTTTAGGTACATTTTTTGATACTCTATATATAAAGCATTATCTTATCTGATCTTATATATATATATATATATAATATGTATATATATATATATAAATATATATATATATATAATATCGACGCGTCGATTGGATCACATTGATTATTATTCATTTATCACACAGAATAACTGGTCAAGTTCGGCACGGAATTTACCTTGTAGTCTAACTTGTTTCAAAATCGTTGTTCTCGCGGCCTTCCACCTTGTTTCACGTCATATACAATGGCTGCACAGTGTATACTGGAGTATATCGAAAGCTTGTGTGTGTGTGTGTGTGTGTGTGTGTGTGTGTGTGTGTGTGTGTGTGTGTGTGTGTGTGTGTGTGTGTGTGTGTGTGTGTGTGTATGTGTGTTTATATGTGTGTGTGCATGTGTGTGCTTGTGTGTGCGTGTGCGTGTGTGTACATACGTGTACATATATACCCTTCTTGCAGCCAGTGCGAGACGCCCATCTGATGGCGTTCGTTGGTGTCGTTATGTTGATTGATGTTATCCTGCTAGTCGCGTGGCAGGTCACCGACCCGCTAGTTGTCCAGCTGTTCAACATCAACCACGAGGTATGACACTGCAGTCTCTTCTAAGAATTACTATTACATGTTAGGCACTTCCATGCAAACAACCAGCGTATTTACACGTATTACGAACTTCTGTAAGAAAGCCTACGCAGCTTCGAACGTCTAGTTCTGATTTATTTTATCCTAGATTTTCGTATAAGAATTTTTTGGAATATGCTCTCTTTTAGTGTTAGATGAGTTGAAAATATTGTACAAATCGGGCTTCATTTAAACATTACACTGATAACATTCATTTCCACCCTAGCTACCTGGCTTATTCATCCATCTGCTGACAACTTTAATACACTGATGTTTAGATTGACCAACTCATTTGTGTTGATGCGCATCTGCGCTTGATATGCAAGGACCCAGGCGTGAATAAGTTATGCATTATAGCGTTACATCATAATTCCTTTGAGCATTCGTGGGACATTTGTCAACCCTTGATTTACTAACAGTGAAATGCACATGCGTGAGCCTAATGCGAGACGTGCGACATGCGAAACGCGCGCTCCATTCATATGCGTGCTGTCTTTTATGAACATATTTGAGTGTCCTATTGTTAGAGACAAAATATTACAGACCTTGTAATAAGTGTATTTGTGGACACTTCAACACAGAGATGTATTAACTGCATTAAAAGGATTTGAGCTAGGAGTGTTTGGGCTTGTATTTTAACGTGATACTTTGCTCAGATCCAGGCGGACGGTGCAATCATCAGTCGACAGGCGTACATATGTACGTCGAGGTATGTCGACCAATGGACGGGTGTCCTATGCGGTTTTAAAGGTACATATCAGCAATCACATGGTGCATGTTGATAACAACGGCTACTGTAAATGCAGCTGCCATTTGTGTGTGGCTTTATATCACTTGTAACAGGATAAAGCAATATGTTGTTAAGTTAAAGTGTAGGCTTCCGTTCTATATCAGCGTATTTAATAACGACTAAGAGCCAGATATCTGTACGATGATACTGGCATGAGTGTCATCATCATCTTCGCTACGGCAATCTTGCGATCGATTTGTATGACAGGAAACGTGGTAATAATATTTGCCGAATATGTGGCTTCACTTTACAATGGCTTCTGGGAAATGAAATTCTCCGATAGCGTCGCAACCGTGTTGTTGTTGACGTCTTCTTGCCGTGCTTGTAATTGTGGTCATGGCTTGGACATTGCAAGACGCACGATGACCAGACCACGTCATTTCTGCTGAATCTCAGAAGGCACTTGTGAATTGATGTAAAGGAAATTCCAATTTTTTGACACGCAAAATGCTTTGAATATTGTATCCTGCCATTCCCAAACCTCGTGGAGAAATTGTTACTGCGGAATGTACGGAGAAACTACCAGAGGGAAAGCCCTGTACAATCTGCTTTAGTACTATTTGGTACACGATAATACAATACATTGATCTCACCCAGTCATAAATAAAAAGATTATTTCTTTTCTTTACGGAATGATTCAGAAACACAATTATGACAAGCAAAAGACAGCACAAATGTCAATTCAAGAAATATAACATTAAGGAGGTAGAACATAAATGTATAGTAAACTCGGTAAAGCCTAACACAAAGGCACCTACATTTACATTCTTGAAGATGTCGCCAAAACTGTAATCCTGGCAGATAATTAGTTTTTGTAATACACATTTATGCTTAATTCATGTATTATTATCATCAGCATTTATTTAAAATGAAACTACACACACACACCAGGGAGAACACCTATTTCGATTGCTCATAGAAACATGGCGTCATATTTGAATTACCAACACACACACACACACACACACACACACACACACACACACACACACACACACACACACACACACACACACACACACACACACACACACACACACACACACAGAGAGAGAGAGAGAGAGAGAGAGAGAGAGAGAGAGAGAGAGAGAGAGAGAGTTTACATTGTGTCGATGAGTATTATCACGTAATTCTGAACATATTTTTTGTTCCAATAGCGCTGTTCCTCATTTTCGGCATCTTCTTTGCGTGGGAAACACGCAAAGTGCGTATCGAAGCACTAAACGACTCGAAGGAGATCGGCATATGTGTCTACAACGTAATGATCATGTCCGTTGTCAGTGTCCCCATCTACCGGCTCCTGCCGATGCAGCAAATGAACGTGTCGTTCGGCATAATCTCAATCAGCGTGTTCGTTTGCGCCGTCACGACCCTACTGCTCGTTTTCGGACCGAAGGTTCGTAATGATACAGGAATACACGAGGAACGCAGTTACATAATAAACTGGGTGTTTCGTGATGGCATGGTAGTTCGAGAAAGCTGGATGATGCTTGCAAAGAGTCAGAGAGATTGGTTTGTGTGCACGTAGCTTGTTCCCGTTAATTTAGCAATGTCGTGTAGTCGTGGTTGGTCACAGTGTGTAGATTAAATTGCAAATGGATGTTTTATGTATAACCGTCGATATATTACGGCCCCAGCCAATCTGCGAAATATAATTTTGTAAACAAGATCAAGTTCACCTTATTTAACTTTAACATTTACGTTAATTGCATTTGTCCTGCGATGTATATCGAGAACACACGACGGCTACGATTAGACCAATATTAGTTGACTGGTAATGATACACATTGCATGAATACGTACAACATGCTGAAGAACATTATATCCATGTGTGTGTGTGTGTGTGTGTGTGTGTGTGTGTGTGTGTGTGTGTGTGTGTGTGTGTGTGTGTGTGTGTGTGTGTGTGTGTGTGTGTGTGTGTGTGTGTATGTGTGTATGTGCGTGCGTGCATGTGCGTGTGTGTCGGGTGTGTGTGTGTGTGTGTGCGTGCGTGCGTGCGTGCATGCGTGTGTCCGGATTACATTTTTTTTGTAAAAACGAATCAAGCACATAATAGGATGCAATAGATTCTGGATTGTCGGAGTCCGCATTAAAGAGGTTCCTCTCTTTCTCTCTTTCGCTCTTTCTCTCTTTCTCTCCCTCTCTCTCACTCCCTCTCTCGCTTCTCTCTCGCTATATATGTTTATATATATATATATATATTTATATAAAATATATATATATATATACATACATATATGTATATATATATATATATATATATATACATATACACACATATATATTATGCATATATATATTATACATAATATATACATATACTGTATATATATATATATATATATATATATATATACATATATATATAATGTGTACATGTGTACACGTATATATATATATATATATATCTGTCTTCAGATGCAGCTGGTGCTGACGGGGGGTGAACGGGTCGACGACTGCGCCGTTCTTCCGTTCGCGTCGTCCGTCAACCAGATGAAGAAGGGCGTGACAGGCGCCGCAATGACGAGTGTCGTAGACGACTGTCACGGACCAAGCACCAGTTCGCGGTGCTAACGACCATAACCACTGGCAGACTCTTCTAAGGTGCGAGAAATCAAAACGGGGGTTCCCGTCTTACTAGTACGATTCCCATACTGACTGAAGCCTCCACCATTGTCACATTCATACACCGTCGCAGACCAGTAATCGCATTTTCTTCTGGACATTTTTGTTCGAAACAGGTGGAAAGGATGCGTTTTAAATTTTAATAATATGTGTAGGTCGACATGAGAACGGCACTTACGTTAATAATAATAATAATAAATAACTTCTTACGCGCCAATATCCTCAGACAATCCGAGCTCAGTAGCGCACCAAAACACTGACTGTGAGTGTTCGTGCGTGCGTGCGTGCGTGCGTGTGCAAGTTTTTGAAAGAACAAATCTTTTCAGTATTATACAGAAAAGAGCATATTACGAAAAAATTCGCATCCTTACTAACTGACTGCCGCATTATGATTATCGAATAAGCATATCAGAAAACATAACAAAACAAGTATGAATACTTTGTGTGGGCAACAGTTGTATTATGACATTGCATGTAGGCATGTAGGCATGTAGGCATGTAGGCATGTAGGCATGTAGGCATGTAGGCGTGCTTTGATTAGTTATTATTTGATTTGTCTATCAAGTGATTACGCATACTTAATTAAAGTTTTCACCGTAATACATCAAGGTAAAACTTACCGATGTGGTAATTCTACAGCTGCTGCTGCTGACAAATGTAGAGTAGCAGTAGAGTAACGCTATATATGGCACATACGTGTGTCAAACATTCGTAATCAATCATAAGAACAGAAATTTACGTTCGCACTGCATACAAGACTTTCAACACAGGAGTATATACAATGCGAAGAGTGAGGTATTGTAATTAAACAGTTATTGTAAGTTATTGGTTAGGACATTATGTTCGATAACAGCAGGACAGTTATAACCTGTTTGCCAGTGGCGTAGAGAGGGTTGAAAAAATCTCACTACGCAAAAAAACAAAACATCATTTGGCGCGCCCCCCCCCCATACACATATTTTAGTTTCCTCTCTGATGAAAACTGAACTGGTCATGCAAATGGTAGAAATTGAACATTATTTAGGCTTACGTATAAAAACCTATAGTTGTACATTAATTTCGTTTTATTGAAAATACTTCCGTGAACACCAAAAGTACAGTTCACTTTTTATTCGATACGAACTGCGATATGTTTATAGTTCAACAAAGAATAACAAATAATAAATAATCAACGCATTTACAAACACAAATGAATATGCGCCCCAAAGAGGAACTTCACACCAATACCCTTTTTCTTAATTTTATTATCGTATAGTTATAAATCATTTGCTCGATGTTTACTTGTTATACAGACATCCTCTCTGTGCCGAGGGCCAAGTCACCGAGGCGATCTTGTTCCACAGACGGTTTCAGATATGTAAGGATTAACATCACCTTACTGAACGAGTGTTCACATCTGGCCGCAGTTGTGATCAGACCTGACGCGTCGATTCGAAAACACATCGTTTTTCACCGTATGACGTGATGAAAGAAAGCACCTGTTGTCGAGTGCCCTGATCAGTATTCTTCAGTCGTAATCTCAGAATGGACTACGGTTTCATACAAATCGATGTGTTATAATATTCTTTGATTCGTACAGTTTTGACGGAGGGTGGATCGGTCGAACATTGGTGATCAAAGTCCATGAGATGTGCCGTGTGTCTGTCCGGCAGAAAGCCAAATTTTGCATTCAGTTCCAGTTCGATCGAGATACTTTCGCCTCGTGCTAGTTATCCGGATATTATTTTCAGTCTCTGAACGTGAACTCCCGAGTCCACACATCGCTCCTTACCTTTCTCCACAATGCTTTGGCGTCACACAATACCAAGCCGTAGAACAACTTCCCGCACCCCCTAGACGTACGTGATTCCTTAAGATCCCGAGACAGCCTCTCAAGTAGCCCCACAGTGTCACCTAAACATTCGTTATTAGCTATGACAGTCTTCACTCTTGCACATCAGGGCCTTCTTCGGGTTTCGAACTGCCATTTAACTAACCGTCAGCCTTCACATCTCTAATCGCAGAGTTGAATTCGTGAAAAAAACATATAATCCAATGTTCAAGCATGTCACAACAAGTGGTTACTGTCAGTAGACTGAACACCAGCCAAGTCACAACAAGTGGTTACTGTCAGTAGACTGAACACCAGCCATGTCACAACAAGTGGTTACTGTCAGTAGACTGAACACCAGCCATGTCACAACAAGTGGTTACTGTCAGTAGACTGAACACCAGCCATGTCACAACAAGTGGTTACTGTCAGTAGACTGAACACCAGCCATGTCACAACAAGTGGTTACTGTCAGTAGACTGAACACCAGCCATGTCACAACAAGTGGTTACTGTCAGTAGACTAAACACCAGCCATGTCACAACAAGTGGTTACTGTCAGTAGACTGAACACCAGCCATGTCACAACAAGTGGTTACTGTCAGTAGACTGAACACCAACCATGTCACAACAAGTGGTTACTGTCAGTAGACTGAACACCAGCCATGTCACAACAAGTGGTTACTGTCAGTAGACTGAACACCAGCCATGTCACAACAAGTGGTTACTGTCAGTAGACTGAACACCAGCCATGTCACAACATGTGGTTACTGTCAGTAGACTGAACACCAGCCAAGTTCGAAATGTGATTGCCACAACTGAACAGCAGAATCGTGTATGCTATACGATGGTATCCGCTTGATGGGTGCGTTGTCCGTCGGCGCCCCCTGACCCGGCGCCAGGATGCAAGTGCACCCCTGCCCCCGGATCACTACGCCACTGCTGTTTGCGACAGTATTAGGAAGACTACTTAATTACGCATTCACATATATACTATATAGATATATTACGCGAATATACAAACCTGTTTTAAGAAAGAATGTTCCACAAAACAGTCGTTGTTAGCCGTTGATATGTTAACCATCTCCAGCAGCGTATCCGAGGCATTACTAACACAGTATGTTAGAATTCGACAACTAAACCGATATGTATCAATGAGGTGTTGGAAACTGAATTTAATAATCACCACTTTGATTAGTATCCATATCCCAACTATTTAAATGCGAAACTTACTGTCTTTTCCTTCAGCATTGTGAAGGCAGTGACAAGCTCGTGTCCTAGCGAGAGTCGTCCGAACAAGTTCATTTCCAAGGCACGCAGCGCATCTGGGAGGTTCGTCAGAGTCCGTCTGATGGCGTCGTAATCGGGTAGCTTGCATCTTGACTTCACAATCTACATGCAAGCCAGAATCTACCGAACCGCTGGATTTGTTACATCTGGTTGAATTAAACGTTGTTAGGTAATATCGGTTAGGTAATGTATAGGTGTAATCGCGTATGTCGCGTATATATTTGTTATAACGTTTAAAAAGTCCACTATTGTTCAACGCACTTGTCTCGTATCTATAATGTGTAGCAATGCATTTTTATTAATGGATGGTACTACGTACGTGGTGTAGTACGTGTAAAGTTGAAGACGGTAAAATGTTATGTTTTCACCATATTTTAATACAATTCAATTAATATTGTGATCGATTGTTTGTTCAGCGCATCTGCTATTGTGGAATAGATGTGTAGTAAGTAACACAATAAGTACATAAGTAAATTCGATTACATAATTTAAATGACAGCTTAATTATCGCATATTTAGTATACTGTTTGAAGATGTTTACTGTTGTTCATTGCATTTATCTCTTGACTGGTGCCTATATTACTGCATACCCATGAATCGGTGTTTTCACGTATGCGTTGAAACACAGACAAAAATAAGTGTTTTGTTTATACTCTATTTGAACACAATACGTATTGACTTACTTGACTTAAGTGCTATGCTCGGATTCTAGCGTGGGCAGTTCTCTGACGAACGTTCTCCAAATGGAGCGGTTCTGGCACATCTGGGTGGCAGTGATAATGTCAATGTCAGCAGTGGCCAGGTCATGGACGATTGAATCGGACCACCGGATCTTGGGCCGTCTTCTAGTTTTTTCCGATATCCCCAGGAATCGCAGATCATCTGTTTCACAACAACTTTTTGTTCCGAAAACCAAGCTTAATATCGGCAAACGAGCTTTGTCTGTAGCTGCACCCAAAATCTGGAATCGACTCCCTATCGCGTTAAAATCATCTGAGACTACATATACCTTTTGTAAAAAACGGAAGACTTATTTATTTGAAATTGCATTCCCACCCTAACCTTCGGCGGTCCCTTGCTCTAATGACGACTCTTGCTGGTCCCTGTTAACGATTTTGCCCAATGATTCTTGCATATTACGCCTCTGAGCTCAGGGGATTTAGGCGCTATAGACGTTTGTAATAATTATTATTATTATCTCGGGCGGCGCCATCCTGTTGTTTTTGGATTAAAACAGACTCGGCGGGCCGGGACGTGGAGCACAGTAGCGCAGCGATAAGACCTCCGGACTCTCAACTGAGAGAACGCGGGTTCGAATCTTGTGCAGCGGTGTCGAACCTTGGGCAAGTTCGTTTACTCTACATTGCTTCAGTTCACTCAGCTATATGAATGAGTACCTGGCTATTGACAGTAGTGGATATTTGTGTATGAATAGTCTTCGCGTATTAATTGTAGCGTGGCTGAAAGCTTCTCAGAGAAGTCGAGATGGTATTCGATTGAACAGGTCTGCCAGGGAGTAAACTGTAAAGCGCTTTGAGCATTCCTGAGGATTGGATACTGCGCTATATAAGAACTTACCTTTACGGTGCACATCATGGGATGAAGGTGTCCATACCCGCGGAGACGGCGTTGACGAAGGAGGGATGACGGAGTGGGTTAGCCGGTTCTATCTCGTATAGAGCAGTTGGTGATGTGCGGTTGCCAGGAGATACGTAAATGACGACGCTGACAGCGCATATCGAACACGTCGAGGCGACGGCGATCTGTGATAGTTGTTGCCCAGGATTCAGCGCCATACAGAAGATCGGAAATAATCAGTGAACGGTACATATTTGTCTTGGTTTTGATGCTGATGCGCCGTTTGTAGAAGAAGAAGAGAGGGTTCGATGGGCAGCACATGGCATCGGCAGCTTTGGAGATGCGGGATGTAATGTATTTGGCTGTTGATCCATTGTTTGTTGCAACAGATCCTAAATAGGTGAAAGAGTCCACAAATTCAACATGTTCGTTTAGGATATGCTGTGGTGGTGGAGTTGACGGATCGGGAGTGACAACCATGTGTTTGTTCTTTGTTCTGCTTATGGTCATGCCCACATGGTTTGCTTCTTCCTGAAGTACTGTCAAGGCCTGTTGTAGTCCATCGATGGTGGAGGTGAATATGGCGATGTTCGTCGGCGGAATTGAGATCAGTCAGGGTATAATTAGCAAGCTTGGTCAGTCGGCGCATAAGGTGGTCAATGACGCTATTGAAGAGATAGGGAGTCTGAACACAGCCTTGTTTCACACCAGATTCGACTGCGAACTCTTCCGATAGAGAGGAGGCGAGGCGCAGGGGTGAAAGGGTATAAAGTGTGCGGACGAGATCTCTGAATTCCTCAGGGACACCAACAAATTGTAGGATTTTCCACAGAGCATCGCGGCACACTGAATCAAAGGCAGCTTTGAAGTCAACAAAGGCAGTAAAGGCAGATTTATTAAACTATTTTGTTTATTCTACTAGTTGTCTGATGGCGAAGATTTGGTCAGTTGTGCTGCGGTACGCAGTGAAGCCCGCTTGTTCATCTCGTCTGTAATGTCGTAGAGCTGGTGGAATGCGGTCAAGGAGTATCAGGGCGAAGAGCTTGCCAGGTACGGAAAGATGTTTGATGCCGCAGTGGTTGCTGCAGACTTCCTTGTTACCGTTGTTTTTTTCCAGAAAGGCAGGATTATTCCCCTCCTCATTCGTTGGGAATCGTCTTTTTGACCCACACGATGACCCATCAACATCAGGTTATGATTGTCTCTCCACCACATTTGTTTAGAAGTTCGCTACTGATTAAGCAGATTTCTGGGGCCCGATTGTTCTTTGGACGCTTGAGGGTGGTAGCAACCTCTTGTCTGGTAACTGGGTCGATGTTGCAGCTGCATTCAGAATGGGCACTTTCAGCGTCAGCTGTGAGGATGGGATCTGGTGGGTGGCATGGTTTGTTTAGCAGGTCATCGAAATGTTTTTTCTATCGGCCTAAGCAGTCACGGATGTTTATGAATTTGGTTCCGTCAAGCGCTTGCACAGTGGTGGATTGGTTTCTGAGTTAATCTGCGTGTCCTCAACTCACGATATATTGTGTGCTGGTCTTGATTAGCACCGGCTCTCTCAATTTTTGAAGCTATTTTGTCCCATGAGCGAGTTTGATCTTGGCCAAGGGCACGATTTCTCTTACGAGTAAGTCGCTTCTGTTCATTTCTGTCTCCTCTCAGTCTGGCGTATCTGCGCGCCTCGATGATAGCAAGTTTTGTGTCAGTTATCTAGGTTTGTTTTGCAACGTATGATCGTCCCAGTACTTTGGTGGCGGCAGAGTGCACGGCCGATTTGAATGCAACCCAAGTTTCTTCAATGTTGGCGTCTTCTTGACGATCTGGTTGTCGTTGCGATAACACGGAGTAGTGGTTTGTCATCTGCGGCGGTGTTTTGGAGAGCATCGGTAGCGAAGCGTTTTGTTGTTGGTTCATGGCGACTGGCTTTCGTGCGCAGGAGGAGAGTAAAGGCAAGGAGACTGTGATCAGCCGACCCAATTTCGGCACTTCTGTGGACTCTGCAGGACTTCATGCCGGAGAACCAACGGCGGGAAATCAGTACATGGTCAAGAACTTTACGTGTGATACCATCATTGCTGTCCCATGTAAGCTGGTGGATTATTTTTACGAAGGAACCAGGAGCTGCTAATGCGAAGATCGGAAGAAGCGCAGAAGTCGAGAAGACGTGAACCATTTTCGTTAACTGTGCCAGAGCAGACATGGCCAGGGCCGATAATTCCACGGTGAGCGATGCGATCTGAGCCTACTGGAGCATTAATTCTCCAATAACAATGGTCAGATCATGGCGACTGATGCGGGTGAAGGTGGCAGTGAGATCGTCATAGAATTGATCCTTTGTAGAGTCATCATCCATCTCAGTTGACAAATAGCAGGCAATGACTGATATGTGTCCAGCGCAGTGGAGAAAACGGGTAGAGAGAAGACGAGGAGTTGAGAGCCTTTTTAAGATTGATATCCATGGTAAACCCGACCCCAGAGTAATGTTGTCCATCAGTTCTGCCAGACCAAATATAGTTGTAGCCACCGCAAAGGGTTTCTCCTGAGTCACAGAGACGTGTTTCCTGTAGTCCAGCGAAGTTGATTCTCAGTTTGCTTAGTTCGCGTGATAGAAGCGGCAGGGCAGCAATATTGTTCAATGTCAGAACGTTCCATATTGCACATCGGATGCTGTGTTATAGGTTGATTTTATTTGGGGTTGAGCTTAATCGTGGTCCAGTTCGGTCCAGGGATCGTTGTCCGTTTGTTGTCCGTTTTGGTAAATCAAGAGAACTTTTCGTAGTAAGTAGTGATTAATCAGGCCGGACTAGTGGACTTGAAGGTTCGCTTCATGTAGCATGTCAACTCACTGGACATTGTGGTGTTGTCCTTCATCTACATGGATTGCCATCCAAATATATATACGAGATCCATCCAGATTCGGCTGTTTAGGTTTATTTAATCGTGGGTCAAATTACAGGTAATGTGTTCGAGAAGTGAAAGTAAGTATTAGTATACATATTAACGCTCAGGTAAGAATGGTCGAAAGCGAAACTATATTGAAATTTCCAGTATAGTTCCCTTTGATGTGGGGCGCAGGTGTTTGTGCATTATGGTTCCCAATTCACGGCATGGCAGGCAGACTGGTGTATATACATGACAGGCACACAGGTGTGCATATCCAAATAGGTTAGAACAACTAATTGTATATTATATATAAATATAGGTCAAACGGGTTGAATAAACGTGAACGTGTATAAGGTTGGTTCCGTCCATCCACATCTGCTTCTTGGCTCATTACTGTCTTTAGTATATAATAATGCTGCTTCAAGAAGTACTCTAGAGCACACTTGCTGTACACCTCGTGTGCGTGCGTGTGGGTAAGAGTCTGGATATGAGTGCGTGTGCGCCTGCCTGTGTTGGGTGGCTACGTACGTGCATACTAGCGTGGATGTACATAATTATATCGGGTAAAAAAGGCGATTATGTGACAATCATGGTGTGTCTGGTCAGACAGAACAGTTGTTTTTGTACTTTACGGTTTCTCCGCGTGGATGGAGAAAAACGCTGTGCTCAGAAAGTATTACAATTTACTCGAAAGCGTGTTAGTGTTCATGTCGATAATAAAATAGGGGACCATTTGTACCAGTGTTGTAAAATGAGGAGTTGGTGTTTGTTTTCTTTCCATGCTTTGGTCTCTGAAGGCGAACCCAATGTTCTTTTCTATAAAAAAATAACAAGCACATTCAAGCTTGTATAAATAATTTTTCACGTTTTTATGGCGTACGTTTGGTAATATGACGTGTTTAGTCTGGCAAACCGCAGCTCCACCTTAATGAACACGTAGCGTTATCGCAGTGCCCGTACTTAATTAACCGGACGTCCGTTGATGCATCTGTTTCTCCGGTTTCAAAATATTGGAATACATTCGATACTACACAGTGTCAGGGTAGTACGTATCTGCCAGTGATTAATTAGCGTAATTAGCAGCTGCCTGAATCGAGATTAAAATGCAACCGGCAGCTGCGTCAATCTGATCCGCATACATAAACCAAGTTCAGACACTCGGAAAAGAGGAAACTTACGATTTGTGTAGAGCTACACGCAGTAGGTAAGCAAGGAATTGTGCAGGGTAGATACCATGAGGGAGTCATGTTTGTACATGCAGAGTTATAAGGTGTTTCATACTTGTGTGGCGGCACTGTCCAAAATAAACAAACAAACAATTATACATTAACTCATGAACGGCAACATTTTCTATATTATGAAGATCTGCTTAGGATCTGCGGAAGATTGTTATGCACTCTATGTAGGCAAATTAAAACAATATACATGTTTGCCCATATCATACACGGATTTCTGCTGGATGGTTGCATTAGATATCAACACATAGCCAACTCCCATTTTGCTCTACAGCCCCATTTATCCAGCCATTCCCTACAATAGTAATCACGATATAATCTGCTTGAATTTACAACATGTCCGGTAAATCGGAACGTTGACATATCGGCGTTTCACTGCCACATTAACAAATCTGTTGGAATGCCCGTTTTTGAAAGAATCATTCACACGTTGTATTGGCCAGATGTTAATAACGCTGACCAGTGAAACAATGTTATAAGACACCTTATGTTCGAAAATACTGAACACACAACGCCTTACACAATAGTAATGATACTACCGTGTTACTTGTTGCATATCCGATATTTTCCTTGAACGGTTGGTTATATAGCATACATAACCGTCGTAAATCAACCGGTTAGTTCTTCGAACCGCCTAGCACCAAACCGCTGTAAGACCGCTGATCGTGTCAGGACCTGTATTTTTGAGCGATCTTGTTTAGCAGTAGCGCCGCATAGCGAGTATGGCACCGGAAACCCGCGTGTAGCCATGACGCATCTGCTACATAGCACCATTGGCGCTCTCTTCTAGAACGCGAAGGAAATCTCTCTGGATTAATCCGGAATATGAGTGCATGGTGCAGCGGACAAGCAAAGGAAAACAGTCAAGGTACTTAGAATGACCAACGCCACAAAGGCTTTTAGCCAACAAACAATTTAACCACATTGCTCTTTTTAGGGAGTGATTAACTTTGTTGTCACTGTCACACACGATTTGCTTCTGGTAACCTCTGTCGTTTGATGAAGTTAACATGACCGTATGAACCTGTCGCCAAATGACCTGTTACCAAAATGTACAGAATGCAAGGCGAACTTACTCGGTGTAAATGTTAACACAACTGATATTAGAATAGGCGATACATGCTGCGTCAGAATGAACATGTTGGAGTGGCAAAGGCGACATAAGAATTGTATATTTGTAAAGATGCACGGTTACCGGTCAGATTTACATTTACCTACGACAGACACTTGCACGCGGGTTACACAATCTCTACGCGACGACAGTCACATCAGGTTCTATTCGGCAACGACGTGATTACTGTCTCGATCTTGGACTCGTGCCCTCCTGACACGATGCCAGGTTCCAAGGTAGACGTCGTGGCTGCCCTGCATAACTTCCAAATCCGGGTTGGTACAACGCCTATATTAACACAGTGACGACAATAACGGAGATGCTACAATTGTTCCTAATAAAATGGTGTTCTTTACACCAGGAAATATATGTTGAGTTTTGTTTAATCCTTGCAGAATGGAGGTAAAAGTGTGTGCGTTGTAAAAGTAGAAAAGGTAAGTTTGTATTTAAAAAGTATTCAGTCCTTTGGACTGCTCAAAGCGCTTATATTTCAAGCAGTATTCAGTCCTTTGGGCTGCTCAAAGCGCTTATATTTCAAGCAGTATTCAGTCCTTACGCTGCACAAAGCGCTTTACACTTTACTGCCTCTTTATCTCATAACTGGACCATCCTGCATTGCTGAGCAGCTCACATTTCGGCAATTTATACTGAAGTTCGCATTCTGCAATGCGTGCCCAATATGTTGTATTCCGAAAGCGATTATAACCATACTCTCACATATCAATGTCTTTGCCGAGAAAACAAAAACAACGACGAGACAACGACAAAAACAACACATATGGTTAGTGAGTGCAACACAGTTATTGTAACAATGCGACATTGCATATTTATTCGCAAATTGCCCACAATTCTAACACGACCTCCTATCATTTTGTATATTTATTCCAATACTAGTATACACATGCCGCACACCTTTCACGAAGTGTGCCCTCTTTGAGGTGCAAGGCCATCTGATTATATCGTTATTACTTTTTTGAAATTAGTTACGCTACCAATTGCGTACCAATTATGTACTAATGCACAATCGTAGAGTTCACTGTAATATTTCAGCGTCACAGTTACAACTGTAATAATACTACTGTTGCTGAATAATGTAGTTTCAGTTTACTACGCCATATATTGTAGACACTAGTAACATTCATTCGTAACATTTAGTAAGGGCACAACCCACCCTATACTACACACAGACATGTGTACAGTACACAACAACACTACCGTCGATAGTTTTACTAATAGTTATATACATAAAATACGCTAAGTTAAACATGTTTGCCTACACGAAGGGAAGTAAATGTTTAAGATTGTGTTCTTCGCCTTTGTGCGATGTTTCAAAGCATATTACTCTGGTCAGTTATTATAAGTGCACCGTTGATTATACCATTATGGCTGGAATAGTGTATAGTTCGACCGACACGTATAATACTATCGAAAAATATTTATAATTAATACTCACAAAATACTTGTTACGAACAGCACCAAATAAAACAGTGGAAAGTGATTCATACCAAATGCAAAGTGCATTCGAATGGATAGGTTGAACCCACACGAGTTGAATTCCACACAGGAGTCTTTAAGGGGACTAATTATCCAGATTATGAAACTATCCGTTGATAATGTAAAATGCATCGTCCAGATTGACATACATCTTCTTCTTCTTCCCCTTGCTTCCTTGCGGGGTGGGATCCACGTCACTTGGTAGATTCTTCTACTTTTCTGATCAGTTCTTTCCACCTCTCTCTCTCTCGTCCGCAATGGCAATCCATTCAAGGCTGATCACACCAGTCCTCTCCAGGTCTCGTTTTATGCTGTCATTCCATCTCAGCCTTTGTCTTCTTCTCCTTCGTCTGCCACCGTCTTCTACTTTCCACGCTATTTTGCCAGTCAGTCTGACATACATATTATGTAATATAATTGTTAAACCTATACTACTCGGAATCTCAACACTGGCAACAGTGTACAAAACTACGCGTTTGTTGGCTAACTTACTCGAAAGATAAATCTGTACAATTTGTATTTCAAAACGAGTTCGATTAAAATAAGGACTGTCTGCCGTGGTGCGTTGACACCAACAGTATTAAGAATCTTAATTAACAAAGCATTAAAATTTAGATCTAGCAGGTTTGGTGCGGATATATTATATCAAATGAGGCAGGAAACGTATTTCGTTATTCGCACATATCAATCAATCAATCAATCAATAAATCAATAAATCAATCAATCAATCGACCAATCAATCAGCCAATCAATCAACCGACCAATAAATCAATCAATCAACCAACCAATCAATAATTCAATCAACCCATCAATCAACCAGTCAGACAGTCAATCAATAAATCAATCAATCAATAAATCAATCGACCGACCGACCGACCGACCGACCGACCGACCGACCGACCGACCGACCGACCGACCGACCGATCGATCGATCGATCGATCAATCCATCCATCGACGATAACCTCGCTCTTAGTACTTATCTTAACCTTGTATACATACATATGTAAGTTAAACTTCTTACTCTGTGTTTTTACTCATTATATGAAAAGCCTAAAGGAAATTTTCTGTAACCCAACAGACAATAAAGTTATTGTATCGTATTGTATTGTATTGTACTTTACTTTCTGACCTAGCCATGACAACGACCACCTACAGCCGCCAAACTTCTCCTCACATATCTTACTTACACATACACACTACGTTACAAAACCAATTCTCTTACATTCCCATAACAATAACAATTCACAAAACAAACTCAAGTAAAACTCGACATCACCGGCAGCGACTATCCGTAGATCCCCGATTACCGTAAAATCGATATTGTGACGAGGCGTCACGAACACGCGAACACGGAGTGCCTGTATAAAGTTTTATAATTATACAGGGACTCTACGCACACACTAACGACAGTGCCAATGTACGGGATTTCTGTGAAGGCCATATATGTAGCGACACCTCGACACAATATCAAATTTTACGGTAACCGCGGAGCTACGGGTAGTAAGAATTTTGAACGTTGTAGTCCTGAATGTAAGAGAATTGTTTTTGTAACGTAGTGTATGTATGTAAGATATATGAGGAGACGTTGGGCGGCTGTAGATGGTCGTTTTCATGGTTTGGCCATCAATCAAACAATATTTAATTAGTTCCACGCCATGTGGTCAAATTTGATACTTGATAATTGCTCCAAACGTTTCGTGACTAGACGAATACTTGCAAGGCTATGTTGCAGATTAGTTACGTCATTCTTATAGCATATACAGCTGTATGTTTGTTTATGTGTGTGTGTGTGTGTGTGTGTGTGTGTGTGTGTGTGTGTGTGTGTGTGTGTGTGTGTGTGTGTGTGTGTGTGTGTGTGTGTGTGTGTGTGTGTTTGTGTGTGTGTCTGTGTCTGTGTGTGTGTCTATGTGTGTGTGTGCGTGTGTGCGTGTGTGCGTGTGTCTCTTATTATCCTATGATTTGTGCATATAAACACTGTCGGGTTCTGGAAACTAGATGTTATAATCAACAATTTGAGTAGTAATCCAGCTCCCAGCTGCTTAGATGCGCCATATATTGCACCCAATCCCTTTGCTTCAACTTGGTGAATGCGGTGACGAGATCGTCCCCTAGCGACCGTCTTGCGAACGAGCTCGTTTCGAAGGCACGTAGCGCATCGAGTAGGTTTGCCGGAGTCCGCTTGATGGCGTCATAATCGGGGTGCTTCTTGATTTCACAGTCAATACGCAAACCTGGATCTGTGGAACAATAATCGTAATTAGAACTGATAGAAAATCTTTCTTAATCAATTTAGTTATGTCATCTGCAGATATTAATTTATGATGTGATTGTAGTAAATTTATACACTAAATTTTTCTGCTGCAAATATTTGCGTTATAATTTATAAAATTAATGAGTGAAGTGGAATGATATATGTAACCCTGGTGGATATTCTAGTACTTAAGTCAATGTTAATTCACCGGATGACTTAACGCATCAGCGGAGGTCTGAGCCGGAAACCACTTCAGACTGAAACAAAAGAGTTCACCGTCATCGAAGAAGACGAAATAGCTGACATCCTCCAAGTAACGGTGTTGTAGTGAGATTTGCGCCAGAAGTTACTCAAGGCAGCAGTCTGTACCACCACAGCACGGGTGCGATATACATCCAAGTATGTAGAGTCGTCGGTCCTACCAAGTCTTAGTTCGGACGCAATCCAGGAGACACAACGTTATGATCCGGTTTTGGGCCGAGTCTGGCATTACATTGACAGAGGACGAGAATCGACACGCAGAGAAAGACAGAAATAACAACCGGCAGTAGCGAAACTGCTACACCAATGGGACCGCATTTAGGTCTGTTCCGGAAAATTGTGCAGAACCCTGACAGACCCAATGAGTGGGGAAAAGGTAAGCCAGTTGTTGTTACCGCGTACAATGAGGGAGGAGGTATTACAAGAATTACATGATCGGACGGGACATCAAGGCATTGCTAGAGTTGAAAAGTCAGTTGTTGTTACCGCGTGCAATAAGGGAGGAGGTATTACAAGAATTACGTGATCGGACGGGACATCAAGGCATTGTTAGAGTTGAGAAGTCAGTTGTTGTTACCGCGTGCAATGAGAGAGGAGGTATTACAAGAATTACATGATCGGACGGGACATCAAGATATTGATAGAGTTGAGAAGCCAGTTGTTGTTACCGCGTGCAATGAGAGAGGAGGTATTACAAGAATTACATGATCGGACGGGACATCAAGGCATTGATAGAGTTGAGAAACCAGTTGTTGTTACCGCGTGCAATGAGGGAGGAGGTACTACAAGAATTACATGATCGGACGGGACATCAAGGCATTGATAGAGTTGAGAAACCAGTTGTTGTTACCGCGTGCAATGGGGGAGGAGGTATTACAAGAATTACATGATCGGACGGGACATCAAGGCATTGATAAAGTTGAGAAGCCAGTTGTTGTTACCGCGTGCAATGAGAGAGGAGGTATTACAAGAATTACATGATCGGACGGGACATCAAGGCATTGATAGAGTTGAGAAACCAGTTGTTGTTACCGCGTGCAATGAGGGAGGAGGTATTACAAGAATTACATGATCGGACGGGACATCAAGGCATTGATAGAGTTGAGAAACCAGTTGTTGTTACCGCGTGCTATGAGGGAGGAGGTATTACAAGAATTACATGATCGGACGAGACATCAAGGTATTGATAGAGTTGAGAAACCAGTTGTTGTTACCGCGTACAATGAGGGAGGAGGTATTACAAGAATTACATGATCGGATGGGACATCAAGGCATTGATAGAGTTGAGAAACCAGTTGTTGTTACCGCGTGCAATGAGGGAGGAGGTATTACAAGAATTACATGATCGGACGGGACATCAAGGCACTGATAGAGTTGAGAAACCAGTTGTTTTTACCGCGTGCAATGAGGGAGGAGGTATTACAAGAATTACATGATCGGACGGGACATCAAGGCATTGATAGAGTTTAGAAACCAGTTGTCGTTACCGCGTGCAATGGGGGAGGAGGTATTACAAGAATTACATGATCGGACGGGACATCATGGTATTGATAGAGTTGAGAAACCAGTTGTTGTTACCGCGTACAATGAGGGAGGAGGTATTACAAGAATTACATGATCGGATGGGACATCAAGGCATTGATAGAGTTGAGAAACCAGTTGTTGTTACCGCGTGCAATGAGGGAGGAGGTATTACAAGAATTACGTGATCGGACGGGACATCAAGGCATTGATAGAGTTGAGAAACCAGTTGTTGTTACCGCGTACAATGAGGGAGGAGGTATTACAAGAATTACATGATCGGACGGGACATCAAGGCATTGATAGAGTTGAGAAACCAGTTGTTGTTAACGCGTACAATGAGGGAGGAGGTATTACAAGAATTACATGATCGGACGGGACATCAAGGCATTGATAAAGTTGAGAAACCAGTTGTTGTTACCGCGTGCAATGAGGGAGGAGGTATTACAAGAATTACATGATCGGACGGGACATCAAGGTATTGATAGAGTTGAGAAACCAGTTGTTGTTACCGCATGCAACGAGGGAGGAGGTATTACAAGAATTACATGATCGGACGGGACATCAAGGCATTGATAGAGTTTAGAATCCAGTTGTTGTTACCGCGTACAATGAGGGAGGAGGTATTACAAGAATTACATTATCGGACTGGACATCAAGGCATTAATAGAGTTGAGAAACCAGTTGTTGTTACCGCGTACAATGAGGGAGGAGGTATTACAAGAATTACATGATCGGACGGGACATCAAGGCATTGATAGAGTTGAGAAACCAGTTGTTGTTACCGCGTACAATGAGGGAGGAGGTATTACAAGAATTACATGATCGGACGGGACATCAAGGCATTGATATAGTTGAGAAACCAGTTGTTGTTACCGCGTACAATGAAGGAGGAGGTATTACAAGAATTACATGATCGGACGGGACATCAAGGCATTGATAGAGTTGAGAAACCAGTTGTTCTTACCGCGTACAATGAGGGAGGAGGTATTACAAGAATTACATGATCGGACGGGACATCAAGGTATTGATAGAGTTGAGAAACCAGTTGTTGTTACCGCGTACAATGAGGGAGGAGGTATTACAAGAATTACATGATCGGACGGGACATCAAGGCATTGATAGAGTTGAGAAACCAGTTGTTGTTAACGCGTACAATGAGGGAGGAGGTATTACAAGAATTACATGATCGGATGGGACATCAAGGTATTGATAGAGTTGAGAAACCAGTTGTTGTTACCGCATGCAATGAGGGAGGAGGTATCACAAGAATTACATGATCGGACGGGACATCAAGGTATTGATAGAGTTGAGAAACCAGTTGTTGTTACCGCGTACAATGAGGGAGGAGGTATTACAAGAATTACATGATCGGACGGGACATCAAGGTATTGATAGAGTTGAGAAACCAGTTGTTGTTACCGCGTACAATGAGGGAGGAGGTATTACAAGAATTACATGATCGGACGGGACATCAAGGCATTGATAGAGTTGAGAAACCAGTTGTTGTTACCGCGTACAATGAGGGAGGAGGTATTACAAGAATTACATGATCGGACGGGACATCAAGGCATTGATAGAGTTGAGAAACCAGTTGTTGTTACCGCGTACAATGAGGGAGGAGGTATTACAAGAATTACATGATCGGACGGGACATCAAGGCATTGATAGAGTTGAGAAACCAGTTGTTGTTACCGCGTACAATGAGGGAGGAGGTATTACAAGAATTACATGATCGGACGGGACATCAAGGTATTGATAGAGTTGAGAAACCAGTTGTTGTTACCGCATGCAATGAGGGAGGAGGTATTACAAGAATTACATGATCGGACGGGACATCAAGGCATTGATAGAGTTGAGAAACCAGTTGTTGTTACCGCGTACAATGAGGGAGGAGGTATTACAAGAATTACATGATCGGACGGGACATCAAGGTATTGATAGAGTTGAGAAACCAGTTGTTGTTACCGCGTACAATGAGGGAGGAGGTATTACAAGAATTACATGATCGGACGGGACATCAAGGCATTGACAGAGTTGAGAAACCAATTGTTGTTACCGCGTACAATGAGGGAGGAGGTTTTACAATAAGTACATGATCGGACGGGACATCAAGGCATTGATAGAATTGAGAAACCAGTTGTTGTTACCGCGTACAATGAGGGAGGAGGTATTACAAGAATTACATGATCGGACGGGACATCAAGGCATTGATAGAGTTGAGAAACCAGTTGTTGTTACCGCGTACAATGAGGGAGGAGGTATTACAAGAATTACATGATCGGACGGGACATCAAGGCATTGATAGAGTTGAGAAACCAGTTGTTGTTAACGCGTACAATGAGGGAGGAGGTATTACAAGAATTACATGATCGGATGGGACATCAAGGTATTGATAGAGTTGAGAAACCAGTTGTTGTTACCGCATGCAATGAGGGAGGAGGTATCACAAGAATTACATGATCGGACGGGACATCAAGGTATTGATAGAGTTGAGAAACCAGTTGTTGTTACCGCATGCAATGAGGGAGGAGGTATTACAAAAATTACAGGATCGGACGGGACATCAAGGCATTGATAGAGTTGAGAAACCAGTTGTTGTTTCCGTGTGCAATGAGGGAGGAGGTATTACAAGAATTACATGATCTGACGGGACATCTAGACATTGATAGAGTTGAGAAACCAGTTGTTGTTACCGCGTACAATGAGGGAGGAGGTATTACAAGAATTACATGATCGGACGGGACATCAAGTCATTGATAGAGTTGAGAAACCAGTTGTTGTTACCGCGTACAATGAGGGAGGAGGTATTACAAGAATTACATGATCGGACGGGACATCAAGGCATTGATAGAGTTGAGAAACCAGTTGTTGTTACCACGTACAATGAGGGAGGAGGTATTACAAGAATTACATGATCGGACGGGACATCAAGGCATTGATAGAGTAGAGAAACCAGTTGTTGTTACCGCGTACAATGAGGGAGGAGGTATTACAAGAATTACATGATCGGACGGGACATCAAGGTATTGATAGAGTTGAGAAACCAGTTGTTGTTACCGCATGCAATGAGGGAGGAGGTATTACAAGAATTACATGATCGGACGGGACATCAAGGCATTGACAGAGTTGAGAAACCAATTGTTGTTACCGCGTACAATGAGGGAGGAGGTTTTACAATAAGTACATGATCGGACGGGACATCAAGGCATTGATAGAATTGAGAAACCAGTTGTTGTTACCGCGTACAATGAGGGAGGAGGTATTACAAGAATTACATGATCGGACGGGACATCAAGGTATTGATAGAGCTGAGAAACCAGTTGTTGTTACCGCGTACAATGAGGGAGGAGGTATTACAAGAATTACATGATCGGACGGGACATCAAGGCATTGATAGAGTTGAGAAACCAGTTGTTGTTACCGCGTACAATGAGGGAGGAGGTATTGCAAGAATTACATGATCGGACGGGACATCAAGGCATTGATAGAGTTGAGAAACCAGTTGTTGTTACCGCGTGCAATGGGGGAGGAGGTATTACAATAATTACATGAACGGACGGGACACCAAGGCATTGATAGAGTTGAGAAGCCAGTTGTTGTTACCTCGTGCAATGAGGGAGGAGGTATTACAAGAATTACATGATCGGACGGGACATCAAGGTATTGATAGAGTTGAGAAGCCAGTTGTTGTTACCTCGTGCAATGAGGGAGGAGGTATTACAAGAATTACATGATCGGACGGGACATCAAGGCATTGTTTGAGTTGAGAAGTCAGTTGTTGTTACCGCGTACAATGAGGGAGGAGGTATTACAAGAATTACATGATCGGACTGGACATCAAGGCATTGATAGAGTTGAGAAACCAGTTGTTGTTACCGCGGGCAATGAGGGATGAGGTATTACAAGAATTACATGATCGGACGGGACATCAAGGTATTGATAGAGTTGAGAAGCCTGTTGTTGTTACCGCGTGCAATGAGGGAGGAGGTATTACAAGAATTACATGATCGGACGGGACATCAAGGCATTGATAGAGTTGAGAAACCAGTTGTTGTTACCGCGTGCAATGGGGGAGGAGGTATTACAAGAATTACATGATCGGACGGGACATCAAGGCATTGATAGAGTTGAGAAACCAGTTGTTGTTACCGCCTGCAATTAAGGAGGAGGTATTACAAGAATTACATGATCGGACGGGACATCAAGGCATTGATATAGTTGAGAAACCAGTTGTTGTTACCGCGTACAATGTGGGAGGAGGTATTACAAGAATTACATGATCGGACGGGACACCAAGGCATTGATAGAGTTGAGAAACCAGTTGTTGTTACCGCGTACAATGAGGGAGGAGGTATTACAAGAATTACATGATCGGACGGGACATCAAGGCATTGATAGATTTGAGAAACCAGTTGTTGTTACCGCGTGCAGTGGGGGAAGAGGTATTACAAGAATTACATGATCGGACGGGACATCAAGGCATTGATAGAGTTTAGAAACCAGTTGTTGTTACCGCGTGCAATGGGGGAAGAGGTATTACAAGAATTACATGATCGGACGGGACATCAAGGCATTGTTAGAGTTGAGAAACCAGTTGTTGTTACCGCGTGCAATGGGGGAGGAGGTATTACAAGAATTACATGATCGGACGGGACATCAAGGTATTGTTAGAGTTGAGAAACCAGTTGTTGTTACCGCGTGTAATGGGGGAGGATGTATAACAAGAATTACATGATCGGACGGGACATCAAGGCATTGATAGAGTTGAGAAACCAGTTGTTGTTACCGCGTGCAATGGGGGAGGAGGTATTACAAGAATTACATGATCGGACGGGACATCAAGGCATTGATAGAGTTTAGAAACCAGTTGTTGTTACCGCGTGCAATGGGGGAGGAGGTATTACAAGAATTACATGATCGGACGGGACATCAAGGCATTGATAGAGTTTAGAAACCAGTTGTTGTTACCGCGTGCAATGGGGGAGGAGGTATTACAAGAATTACATGATCGGACGGGACATCAAGGCATTGATAGAGTTGAGAAACCAGTTGTTGTTACCGCATGCAATGAGGGAGGAGGTATTACAAGAATTACATGATCGGACGGGACATCAAGGTATTGATAGAGTTGAGAAACCAGTTGTTGTTACCGCGTGCAATGGGGGAGGAGGTATTACAAGAATTACATGATCGGACGGGACATCAAGGCATTGATAGAGTTTAGAAACCAGTTGTTGTTACCGCGTGCAATGGGGGAGGAGGTATTACAAGAATTACATGATCGGACGGGACATCAAGGCATTGATAGAGTTTAGAAACCAGTTGTTGTTACCGCGTGCAATGGGGGAGGAGGTATTACAAGAATTACATGATCGGACGGGACATCAAGGCATTGATAGAGTTGAGAAACCAGTTGTTGTTACCGCGTGCAATGGGGGAGGAGGTATTACAAGAATTACATGATCGGACGGGACATCAAGGTATTGATAGAGTTGAGAAACCAGTTGTTGTTACCGCGTGCAATGGGGGAGGAGTAAGGTAGCCAAAACCCTGGTACGGGATTGGTTTCTGCGTTATGGAGTTCCGTGTCGTTTACACTCTGATCAAGGGAGATGTTTTGACGCAAACATTGTCACTGAGTTGTATAAGATATACGGTATCGAGAAAGCTCGCACGACACCGTGGACATGGGAAATGGACAATGCGAGAGATACAACAGGACAATGCATGGCTTGTTACGCACACTGACACCCGCTCAGAAGACCAAATGGCCGGAATATTTGCTGGAACTTACGTATGCATATAATGTGACCCATCATGCTGCGACGGTGTTTAGTCCATTCTATCTCATGTTCCGCGCTTACCGATCGATATCAAATTGCACAGTGACGACACTCTCCAATTACAAACGGTTCATGGAGCCAACCTGGACTGGGTTGACTGTCATCAGGCTAGACTGACAAGTGCCTATGCTAAAGCTACGGAACAGCTGATGTTAGACAGTGCTAACCGAAAAGCAAGTTATGACAAGCATGTCGGGGAGAATGCACTGCGAGTTGGGGAACGTGTACATTTACGCAATAGGGTGAGAGGGCGTAACAAGATTGCGGATGCATGGGACCCGAGAGTGTACGTAGTGACAGAACGAAAGGACGACACATGCGTAGTCGTACCGGCGAGGGGGCACAAGAAACGCATAATTAACCGCAAATACTTGCGGGTTTGTGTCTCAGAGACTGTCAAGACTGAGCAGACTAGGTCAAGACAGTGAGGAAACTGACCAACAACCATACGAGGTGACAATCTCTTGTCAACCGAACAATGGCCATTCAGACTCGAACTCGGACGCAGAAGAAGCAATGCGGGGTACCACAGTAATCCACACCGAGAATCTAGGTCTGTCCTTAGTCAATGATTACAATTTATTATGTTAGCCGCAGCCGGTTAAATTTTAAACTGGGGGACATGTAACCCTGGTGGATATTCTAGTACTTAAGTCAATGTTAATTCACCAGAGGCCACTAGGGGGTAGAGGCCACACTCTGCTAGTCGAGCTAGACCGGTCAGCTACGTTATCAGGCGCAGTTTGCCCTGGGCCAGTGACAGAGACACACCCACACACACACACACACACACTTGTAGTTTTTCGTTCATACCTAGCCTAGTAAGTTAGTCTTGTTATATTTATGCGTTATATGTAGTGGCGGATTAAACATTGCATTGTATTGGGTTATTATCATTATATGATACATTAGAATGATATGTAACGTTAAATTTATGAAACGTGTTACGTTTCCACTTTAGACGGGGTCTATAAGGGCGTGGCGGTTCTATATACTGGATAGTTCGGTATTATAATATAACTAATGCAACTGCATAGACAGATGCTAGGTAATGTAGTAATACGACGCCGATTGTCTAACTACAGAGTTGCAGTTTGGTCGCATTTGACGCGCTGCGTCCGTGCAGTTGATTGACATCTCGAATTCACTGGTGTGTACTATATCAATCCATTGTGTGTAATATTAGACATGTGTGTATACTGTCTGTATCATGTCCTACAATGGGAGGGCTGTAATTCCGTTGCCTGTGTATTACTATTTCTATAAAAGGTTTAACATACATATGCGAACATTGTCCTATCATAATAATAATAGGTGTGTAATTACATAATGCAGAAGGTGACGTGAATGTATTGGGATTGCTTGTGTATTGCTGTTACTTTGTCATTGTTGATAGACACACAATTACTATCCAGTTGTAACATTATATGCTTATATGTTACAGAACGTTGAGTATCCCTCTGGGAGCTTAAAATTGACCAATTCAATAAACTCTGTCGTGCCCAAAAACCCAGTCGTCTGACTTGTTTACATATAGTAGGGTGTCTAAGGGATAGTATCGTTACTTTCCGGATAAAAGCATGAAAATTGGACCATATATATAAAATGTCACGACGAATCCGATTAAAGGGGGCTCCACGTCATATTTTGTGTCATTAACCTTGAATTTCAAGGTCAAATGTTACAGAACGTGAAATATAACTTTTTTCAGTACAATATATGTTTGTGTATATGTGTACGAATGTATGTGTGTAATTATGTATGTATGTATGTATGCATGCATGCATGTGTGCATGTATGTGTGTCCATGACCTTGAATGTCAATACTACTGAAAATTATATATATATATATATATATATATACTCAATAACATCATTGTTTTTTATGTATGAATGTATGTGTGCATTTATTCATGCATTCTACCCACACACATATTTTCACGGATGTGCGTGGCTATACTATACTAGTAAATAGGTATGTAAGTATTGTTTTTACATTTTTATTTTCTCGCCCAAGCCAACAATAATCACTTGTCACTTCTCAACACAGCAACACGTGCAAATGTCCGTGCACGGCAGGCCAGCTAATCACTTGTCACTTCTCGACACAATAGCACGTGCAAAGGTCCGTGCACAGCAGGCCAGCTTTAGAGCACGTACAGTGCGCTCCACAAGGCTTTCCGCTTTTGCATCAACACCGCAAAAGCACTCGGCACGCCTTGGTAGCTTCAGGAAGCGTTGACCAAAGAGGAGACGATCTCCCATCCTCGAACATCCATCCAAATGTCTTTGGGGATCCTCTGTTGGTGGCAGGCGATCGAAGGCGCAGTTTTTCGTCACGAAATGTTCTCGTCTTGCCTAGTTGCTGCACTTGACTTGTCATACATTGTGATGACGAGCTTCTCCATCAACTTAAATTGTGGACTAGGCACGTCTAACTTGGCAAACGGTGACCTCGCTATGGTTGAAAATACCTCTGTCACACCAGGAAATTCACACCAAGCCTTCCAAGCCGACCTTTTCCCCACGTCATGGAACGCTGAAACTACACCACAGCTCGTCATGGCATGGAACATCAGGAGTCCCTTAGCCTTCCGCTCTCCAAGGCTGTCAGAAACGGTGTTGGCGTGTGTGTTTCTAAAGTTTCGCCCTCTCCCGAATGCTACCCACAGTTGGAAGTTACCGACGACCGTTGTCAAACAGAAGAACAATCCAACGTATATATCAACAACATCCGTGTCTACAGTGCGCATCACGACTGTCTTCGCCCCTTGCTGAAGAGAACACAATTCATCCATCAGGCACACCTCCTTGTCTTCTGGCCATTGCACCGTCTGGATTGCTTCTCCGAGAAACTTGAAAAGACCCTCCTTGTTTTTTTAGTCCCACCGGAACTCTGGCCATTTCTTTGGAACCTTGGCTTGTCTTGTAACTCGCACTCTTCCACCGTGTCCGCCCTTCTCCCTGGCTGTTAGTTTCAAGCTGGTATCGACATATTTATCCCACACAATGTCCAACCTCGATGTCGATTCAAGTTCCCTCTTGATGAATGGTATGAACTGGAATGTTGCACAGCCTGTGGGGGCAGCATGTGAGTTAGGACAGGTCCGTCAAAAACATTTGCGTCTACAAATGGAGGAGCCTCGATTTGGTTAGGAACATCAACAAAAGTCAGGTGGTTCGACTTTGTACCAAACCTCACTTCCTAAAATTGTGATAGAGAGGGCGGGAAAGGTTGGTTCTTGTGCGCAAAAAAACACAACGGGGACGCCATCGTGGACTTGGTTTGCAATGTACAACTTGCCAAACAGTGATGCGTCAGACTTGATGTTCGACAGCTGCGTGCCTTTCTTATTCATCAGCGTCGGTTTTCTTAGCGTGGGAAAGCCGTTTCTCTTGATCGGGGTGCTGAATGGTGTGCTCCTTTCGTGTAAGACATTCAACTGGAATGCCTCGTATTGTGCCTGGCCCACAGTCTCTAGCTTCTCTATGATCTCCACCACGGACTCTGGAGCGCATGCTTGGCTGTGGAGCATAACCAGACTGCTGCATTCAAGCTCGAAGGGATTTCCGTGTTGCCGAATGGCACCGACAATTGCAGACACATCGGTATAGAACTTTCGCTGAGTAGCCAAGGTTTCTTCGTGGTGCCTCTCGCTAGTTGTTGTTTGTGCTGTGGGTTTCAAATTCTTGCAGGAGTCGTGCCAACTTTGGTCCCGGAGGAACTATCTTTGGAGATGTGCTGAGTTTTCAGTGAGACCGGTGATGCTTCTTTTCCCCTTCCCGCCTTCATTTGCCTGTTCGTGCGCCTGGTCGACGAGCATTGCTGAGAACCGGCGAATCATGTTGGGCACTACCCAATCGCCTTGTGTGAACATCATCAATGCTGCATGGGGCAATGTCTTCATGTTCTCCAGGTGCACGCTGACTTGTCAACAGTAGTTCATGTGGTCGAGGCTGAAGAACACGAGCACAAGTGCTTCCATGCAGGCGACGTATTATGAGCTTACGTTTAATAGCGTCTGGTATCGCGTTCGTTTTGAGTCCGGTAGGTGGCTGACAGCATCAGCTAGGCGCTACGAATTCCCGTTCATTAATTTTACCTATTTAGAAGTAGGCCTCGAAATAAAACAAACTAAACCAGCACATAAACTTAGCTTGCATATATGCACAAAAACAGTCGCCCTGTTGAAGAATTCAAATTTCCCTATCACTGTCATTTGACCTTGACATTTCCAGGTTACTGACATGTAACCTTGACATTCATGGATTCAACGTCAGCTTTGGATCAGGCATGCATGCGTACAAAAACAGCGATGGTACTGAAAAATATGAGGTTCATTATCGTTATTATCATATAAACAAAACCAGGAATGTTTTCGAAGAAAACAAATTGACCTCGACATTCAAGGTCATAGATGTATATCTATGACCTTGAATGTCGAGGTCAATTTGTTTTCTTCGAAAACATTCCTGGTTTTGTTTATATGATAATAACAATAATGAACCTCATATTTTTCAGTACATTTGCATACATACGTAAAGACATATTTCATGTTCAGCAACATTTTACCTTGAAATTCAAGGTCAAGGACACAAAATCTGACTTGGAGCCCCCTCTAATCGGATTCGTCATGGAATTGTACATATATGGTCCAATGTTTATGCTTTTATCCGGCCAGTAACGATTCAGCCAAAAATTGGCCTTAACAAACCAGACTAATAGTCAAAGTTCGCTTTACGGACACTTCAATAATACAACGATTGAGGTCATCCTCGGACAGTTCCAAATTATATGTGTAACAGTATCGGACATTAGTCCCGCTATTTCGGATACGTGGCCATTCACGTCACTTTGGCCCAGTCCCAAGGGTGACCTTAACAACGAGGTTCCACTGACCTTGGTGGAACCATTTGTTACCGGTTCTTTACATTTTCTAAAAATGTCGTGCATTGTTATTATTTTGTGCGTGCGTAAGTGCATGCGTCCATGCGAGCGTTCGTGTGTGCTTGCAAACGTGCTTGCGCGCATGCCTGTGAACATGTAGCGCCAACCAGAGGATGGGCAATGTTGCTTGCAAATACAATACACCCGTTTAACACACCCGTGTATAGAAACCCGTACTGATTAGTCTCAACAGGAAGTGTTGCGAACAGGTCGACACACCCTTAAACTGCAAACCAGGCGGTCAGTCCACGTCTGATTCTGTGTTTCCTGCCGCTTAGCCATCCATACGATAAGGCCTACTCAATGATCGTTATAAACAGCATGTGTGAAGTAATTGCAAATGTTCCGAGTTTAGTGTGTATTCTGGTGAGTAACAGTGATGTTTGTGCAGTAGAAATACCAAGTCCAGCGTTACCGACTGACAAGTCCATCCACAATTATGTATTTATGTTTCAAATATATAGTACTTATCGCTACTACCCAGTATGTGCAATATTCACCATTTTGAGCGTAAACAGAACTTAGGTGCGTCACAGACAAGTCAATGTCAAAGAATTGCCTTGTACTTATTGGTCAAGCATTCCGGGCGTGCCCCATTATGTATGTCAACTCTCGGAAAGTATGATATTTTTCCACTAACCTACCACGTACACAGACGTATCTGGGGACCTAGACCTTTGTAACTTGGTGTGCCCCCAGACCTTTTTGTATGCCAACCCGTGACCGTGCCCCATAGACCCTTTTGAATGTTCCCCAGTGACTGAAGCAACAGCGGCTCAGCGACGTCAATTTTTCAACAGCATCATAGAGTCATATTATTGATTGTAATTACAAATGGTTAGTTTTCATTAGAAGAAGAAGAAGAAGAAGAATTTGTTTTATTTGACCCAGACATTTCAAATAATTCATACAATACATCCATGTCAAAAAAATTAAATAATACAGATATATAACCTTATAGTAAACATTGCATAATGTATGATATATAACAAAAAGTAGGGTCAGGAGACTCCTCTAAGACTATGGTAGTCGCTATCGAGGAGCCACCTTTTGTAATAAAACTTTAACTGAATCAATACATCACCTAATCAAATTCTTCCAGAATAAGAAGAAGAAAGAAAAAAAAACAATAATATGTATGCGTGTGTGTAGTGTGAGCAAGCTTACATGCTTATTGAGTTTGTCGTTTAGGCACTGTTTTGTACTGTATCAAGTTGACAGGTGGTTGTCGGTTCTTAATTTTGCATACATATATAGCAATTTTGCCTGGTGCATGTTACTTGATAGTTTTGTAAAAAATTAAGTTTAACATACTTGGCAAATCCTTGTGAACTGTGTGTACTAAGCTTTTCTTTGACAATATCAGGAATGTTATTTAGTAAAAGTGGTAAATTATGCCTAAGGCATTTCTTAACAAATTCATGTTTAATTTTATAAGTGTATATTTTAGTGTTGACTCTTGTATCGTGATTATGTACCTCATAGTTAAACATTATCCTCCAGTTTTGTAAATAAACTGGTAAGTCATTGTGTAAATATTTATAGTAAAATTTTAATTGTTGTAATTTAAGAATGTCATCTACTTTTAACAAGTTGAGTTTTTTGTGAAGTGGTTCTGTGTGTGAAGTATAATTACTTAAAGTAATAATTCTCAGGGCTTTTTTTGTTTTATTATTCTATTTGATTGAAAGCCCCACACCATGATGCAATAATTAATGTGTGGTACTATTAAAGAATTATATAATATTATTTTAATATGAAGAGGTAACACATGTTTCAATTTATTTTAAATGCCAATTTTTTTAGAACAAGCATTTGATATTTTTTCAGTGTGCTTTTTCCAGTTTAGATTTGTATCTATAATTAAACCCAAAAAATTAAATTCTTTGACTTGTTCAATATTTACATTGTCTATCTTCAGAGTAAGTGTCTGTATATTTTTCTTTGCCTTTTGAAATGTCATGTATTTTGATTTTGCTATGTTTAGCGATAATTTATTTATTTTGAGCCATTCATTTATTTTTAAAAGTTCTTCATTTATTAAGGATTCTAAATTTTCGTCATGTATGTTATCGTTTAAAATGTTTAGTGTACTTGATAGATTTGTATCGTCAGCATAAATTATGAAATTAAACATTTTACTGGCTTGTGCAAAATCATTGATATATATGATGAATAACAGGGGTCCTAAGATTGAACCTTGTGGTACACCTGTTGTTATTGATAATATATTTGATTTTATATTGTCAATTTCCGTGTATTGTTTACGATTTATTAGGTAACTGCTGAATAAGTTCAGATGTGTTCCATGTATACCATAATATTTCAATTTGTTAATTAAAATTAAATGATCAATGGTATCAAAGGCTTTGGAAAGATCTAGGTAAATATTAATGGGTATTTCATCCTTATCCAGTTTGGTTATTATTCTATCTATTAATTCTAGTGCTGCGTATTCAGTTGAATGTTTAGGTCGGAATCCATACTGATGGTCAAAAAAAAGCTTAGAGTCTTTTAAATAAGATGATAATTGGTCAAAAATTATTTTTTAAAGTACTTTTGAAATAGCTGGTAGAAGAGATATGGGTCTATAATTATTGAATACTGGCTCACCTTTTTTATAAATGGGAATTACCTTAGCAATTTTTAGTTTATCAGGGAATATTCCTGTGGTTAATACTTGATTTGTTAATAAAGTTAAAGATTGGGTTGGTGCAGGTTCAAGCATTTTTAGCAGTTTGGTAGAGAGACCATCACATCCACAGCTATTTTTGTTGGGTAGATTAATTATTGTTCTCTTTATGGTATCTTCTTCAACATATTTAAGTGTAAAATTACAGTTTACTATTTTATTTAGATAATATTAATTATCATGAATGCCTTTGTATTTAATATCATTAGCCAGATTACTACCTATATTGGTAAATAATGTATTGAATTTATTTGCAATATCTAATTTGTCTGCCACAATAGAATCGGATTCTTTAAAATATTTTGGATATGATTTATTAATTTTATGTTTAGACAGGATTTCATTTATAGTTTTCTAAGTGTTTTTTATATCAAATTTAAATTGATTAAAACATTTGTCAAAATATGATTGCTTTGCTTTGCGAAAACTTCTTTAAAAAAAACTATTGTATGTTTTTAGATTAATCAATAATACGCCATATTCAGAAGATTCAGGGTTTGTGATTTTTAATTGTTTGTAAAGTTTGTCTCTGTATCGTATTGAGGCTAGCAAGCCTTGAGCTATCCATGTAGATTTTGTTTGTTTATATTTATTATATTTCACTAATTTGCTAGTCATATATTTATTTTTAGCTTGATTTATTTCATTGATGATAATGTTATAATTATGGTTTGGATCAGCATTTGAACTTGTATCTAATTTTTTTATGTATTTCAGAAGAGATTATATCATTTCTGACTTTTAACATAGCCTCTTTATTTTGTACATTAACTCGTATAAATTTTGTAGTATGTTCCTCTTTTAGAGCAGTGTTCATAAGCATAAAATATGGTTGATGATCAGAACATTTTTTTATTAATATTCCTGCTGTACTTTGCAAAATATGCTTTGTTAAATTACAAAAAAAATTATCAATAAGTGTGCCAGTACATGTTGTGAACCTTGTAGGAAGAGTAATTTGGGGGAAGAGACTAAATGAAGTTAACATGTCAAAGAATGTGCTACAGTGTTGTTGCTCGTTTATTTTTAGCATATTTATATAGTAGTCCCCTGCAAGAATAAGGTTGTTGTTTTGATGATGTTGTGCAGATGACAGGACCATTGTAAATTCATTTATAAATTCGTTATAGTTTTCAGTTAAAGGCCTTGGAGGTCGGTATATATTTCCTATAGTGACTGTCTGCGATAAGCCTCCTCCATTTACTTGTATTACTTGTCCCTCCCATTGTTCATACATATTTAATTTCATCTTTACTTCATAATCAAAGTGTTTATCTATATATATTAATAATCCCCCTTTGGTGCTGCAACTTTTTCCTTGGGATATACAGTCATATCCATTTAATTTAATTAATGATAAATCATCATTATCAGATAACCAGCTCTCTTGGAGACATATTATGCTAAATTTAAAATTTAAGGAAGACAAGTCATTTACAAATGCCTCGAGCTCACTAAACTTTGCATTAATGGACTGTATATTTAAGCTTAGGATACTGAAATGTTTATTATTGTTTTGAACTAACAAATAAAATTTTTCAAAATCATAATATGACGATCGGCGTATTGTTGGCAATTCATTATTTTCATCAACAGTATTACTGATGTTTAGTATATTATTTAGACAATTATTTGTAATACCACCTGTAAAATGGAGAACAGTTTCGTCAGTTATCATTTCAGTGTATTTTAATTTTTAATGAGATCAGCAAATTTTCAATGTGCAGTAACGTTTCAATAAGAGTGTGTGCATTTAGTGTTTGAGTTACTAGATTTTGTTTAATAACATTTGTATTTTGTTCATGTCAAGCTAAAGCAGTGCATCATAAGTAGCTACTTAAAGTGTCAGAGATAGAAAAAAAACCATTATGTTTAGAAACAAATTCAAGAAAAAAAAGGCGATGTAATAGAAAAAGTCAGGACCATTTGACAAGATGGCCCGAGAAAAAAAAAACTTAAGAATAAAATTGTATTTCTAGTGGTAGGAGCTAATGCATTCTACTGCATTCTAACCAACACATTTCCAACATATATAAATGCAAAAAATGCAAAAAGGTTATTATATTATAAAAAATAAAAAAGTCATGTGTGGAAAATAAATAAACAGAAAACGAATCACAAATCACGACACAAGTGAGTGACAAATTGCACTAAGAGATAACAAAAATGATTTAGAGAATACTGCAAATAGCAAAACAAGATATTGAAAGTAAACGTACGTTAATACAAAAGCAAGGTTCCCTTTAACTAACTTTTTTTAACATACATATAGTTCCTATAGCTGACATTGTAAATGCAATCTAATGCATTTTACCCAATGCATTTCCAATATATATAAATGCATAGGTTATTATATTATAACAAATAAAAAGTTGTGTGGAAAATAAAGAAGCATTAAACAGAAAACGGATCACAAGTCACGACACAAGTGAGTAACAAACTGCACTAAGATATATTCAAAAAAAGTTGATATAGGGAACGCTGCAAATAGCAAAATAAGATATTAAAGAAAAAAAAACCTACATTAATAGAAAAACAGGTACCTTTTAACCAACTTATTTACATACGTACAGTTCATATAGCAGACATTGCCAATCGCAGAACTAAATTTTGTGTCAGTCAGAAATGTCACGTGAGCAACAACTAATTGTTCACATCATTATCACCGACATTTGTTGCTATGCCTTGCATGTCATTGGTACTTGTCCAGCTCATTCGAGGTGTATATCCTGTGAATCACGTTGTTGACATCCTTGATTACAATGTTCCCAATGTAAGTCCAGCAGTCTCTGATTTTGTTTGCCTTTTTCAACACTCTTGTTGAGTAAGCCAATTTTGAGCGCATTATTGTCAAATCTTCATTTATGAAGATCTTCAAACTTCCCTCGGCTACTCGTTCGTTCTTTTGTTTAAGTGAAGCTCTTAGTCAAAGTGTAGGTTAGATGTGAGAAAATACGCATTCTTTCAGAGGATAATAAATGACTGGAATAAATTATCTAGTGATTGGGTTAATGCTAGCAGTGTGAATATGTTCAAAAAATAAAATTGACAGCTATCTGGGGAGAGCGGGTTATACGTAGTTGGAGTATTGTTGGACATTCGATAAGCCAAAGGCTTCCTTGTCTGTATGCCGTCTGCAGCTTGTAGTCCTGGGCGGCAATCTGGTTAAAACGTGTTTTAGGTGTGTAGCTGTTTTGTTTCACACTAAATAAGACAATGAATAACATATCACATGTAGGTTTGCAAACTGTTAGTTAGTAGGTTAGTTACCTGTTTGTGCTTCTATTCCATCCAATCCTGCCGCAAGAATAAGCGCATGTGACAGGTATAGGTTGGTAGCGCCATCTGGCAGACGATGTTCTATCCTGCAAATAAAAAATAATGCTACAAATACCAGTACCGTGTGTGTGTGTGTGTGTGTGTGTGTGCGTGCGTACGTGCGCGCGCGCGTGCGTGTTTGTAGAGGCATATGCGGGTGTGCTTGCGTACGTGTATGTGAGAGTGATATCCACGCATGCGTGTGTTTGCGTACATGCGTGAGTGCGTCCGTGTACGTGTCAATGCATTTACGTTGATTATTCGGCAGAGTTCGGAAATAATAAAAGCCATACATTGTGATATAATAATATATATATAAATGAATTTTTTGTACCACATAAATGCATTCTATAAGCGATGCTAACATTCTTGTATGACGTGTGAACAATCAATGTCGATGATTTATTAATGTGTAAAGCAGGTCATATATTGCAATTGGGGAAAACATTATTGACGTGAATATAATGCATCCGGGACTCCTGGTTATTTGTATCTCACACAATAATAAATCATTAGATTAATTAATTCAACGTCTTCACTTAAATTATCCGCTTTTCAGATGTCGACGTTTATATTTTAAGGGCCAAAGCTTGGATGCAATTAAGCTTAATTCAGATGCAACGTAAAGCCAGACAAACATCAGCGGTGACAGCCAATGGATGGCTAAATTGCTTAGAAAATCGATGTAGTTTCATTTATTACAAATGTGAAAGGACCATCTCTGGACACAGATTGCGCAAAGGTCATTGTAAGCGCAATACAAAATATTATGAAAGAGTAGATGGAATCCTACGAAAAAAGAAACTCCGAAGAAACAGTAACACAAATATTTACATAAAATTACACCAAAGCAACAAAACAAACATTTCGTCTCACATTGTAAATAATTTCACTAAATAATATATCAACTAGTGACCAACTTACTGTCATAATTGTATTTTTATTTCGAAATAACAAAACGTATCACTTTCAACCTCAAAATCACAGAATGCACATTAGCTAGCAATAATAGTGCATTAAGAACGACAGTGCCTGATTTAGAGCAGGGCGGACTAGGCAGGTGCCAAGGGGCCCCTCAAAATCGTTTATATGTGGGCCTCCACATAACATTTATTGGAACATGGCCCCATGGCTTTGATATCGAATAAATTCAGGTAATAAAACCCCTGACGTGGTAGCCAGTCATCTGGCAAACAAATGTTCGAAGGTAAACGGCATTTGACACGTTTCTTGCTCTGATTGACTTGTACAATGACGACCTGGGTCAATTATTTGGTATTGAGGTGAAGCCTCATAGATGTTCACAGATGATGAAAGCGACAGCATAGGCACTTCCTGTATAAGTTTATATTTTATATGCGAGTAAGTTGTATTTTTCCTAATGTCGAAATAGCATTTCGTATCGGGTCACAATGACACTTCGTGTTAATAGTCACAAACAGTAGTAGTGAGCGTTCGTTTTCAAAACTGAATCTCCTCGAGAATAAGTTTCGCACGACCACGAGATAGGAACTTTTTTCACATGTGGCACTGTAATGAATATAGAATACGACATGTTGGGGTCTGTTGTGTATCGCGTCTATAGATGCAGACATATATTCTTAAATAAAATTGGACTTTGATGCTGATTGATGTTATTAATTAAAAAGTAGTGTTGTGCTAGGAAGGCCATGTTGTAGTAGATAGGAAGGTATGAGAACTATTATGATAGGATGACTGCCTAACTACTGTCCACAGGCCTCCACAGTCTTAAACCCGGCGCTGAAAAATGATATATCATCGATCCAAAATCCTGTTATAAAGAACAGTTGATATATCGAGAGATATGAGTTAAGGCATATTATAATTCCAGAGTGTGTGACCACATACAACCAAGGAAAAATGAAAGAAGGCATGGGGCAGGTTGTACTAGCTAAATTGGAATGCAGACATTTGAAAGCAGATGTTGTAATAGAAGTATGCAGTTTTATCATTACGCATTGTCACTAAATTGTGTCCCGTTTCTTCTCACTCGGTATACTGTGTATTGTCTGTGTAGATTTCATTTTGTAGTAACCTAACTGCGTCGACTAACCTGTCGAGAACGCCATTACCAAATTAACACGTGTGATGAGCTTCAACCTCGTTGTTTGGGCTAACTCGTTATCAGCATAATTGACATGCCGATAGTGCGATCGGGTAATTTGGTTCGCAAAGTCTGCGCAGTGACATCCGTGCTCGCACGTTCCCGTAGTTAATTGGTCACGACAACCTATTCAACGCGCACACTTAACAAGCAGCACGGCGTGTGTTCGCATCTAGCGCCGACCAACCAATCAATAGACGGACGCTGTTTGCATGGAACCCAAGTGGCTCTCAGATTACCTGTTGTTAGCCGGAACCCGGAGCAACACTGTCCGGTTGTTACCGCCCCAGGATATCGTATCAGGGCACCACGATCCAGCGTTAAGTCTGCAATAACCAAAACATCCAATTTTACTCTCACCTAATATTTGCTGTGTCTGCAGTTACTCGGAGTGGTGTAAATTTTAATTTCGCACGTACTATACATCGTAACCAGATACATAAGTAGTTGCGCACCGTTAATATTGATAACCCAAACTGCTAGGCGTGTAGTAGTACGGTAGATACGTGAGTACATGTATACATATGTGTGTGTGTGTGTGTGTGTGTGTGCGTGCGTGCGTGCTTGCTTGCGCGCGCGTGTGTGTTTGTTTGTGTGTGTGTGCGTGCGCGTGTGAGTGTGCTTATGTGTGTGTGCGTGCGTGCGTGCGTCCGTGTGTGTGTGTGTGTGATACCTTTTGTAACTGTTGACGGTGGAACACATGACGGCACACGATTCCGCGGCGTGGTCGAGGAGGCCACCTATAAAATAATTCGCAACCTTCGAAACACCCAGTTCCTTGTCACTCGTATCCTTGAAAGCGTTCGTGTTGTTGTCTGTGTTCCACAGAGACACATTCACGTGCAATCCGCTGGCTGAAAACAGTGTAATAACACATGTACTTGCTATAATAATATAAACAACACATTTCCGTACAACTCATTGTATGCAAAGTTGTATGCACTATTTGCAAGTATGCAGGGCGCTTCAGATTCGGCGGTGCACGTGAAGGAACTAATATATACTGCCAGAATGATGACGGAATTACATTTCTTTCAGACATTCAGTATACACAACCCAGAGCTTCGATAACGACTGAAATAAAGTGATATCATGCGCTGGGATGGTCGCTGATTTGCCGTATCAGCAATATGCCATCGGAGCGCATTTATTAAGGCAACGTTGTAATAAACTCAGGAAATTGATGCACACGTCCATGTAGCCATGGAGAAGAACCGTGAAACAACGGCGACATCTGGAATCGGTCTCAAACACGGCGACGAGAGGACATCAGTGGCGTCCTCTTGTGGAATAATAATGTACCACCTGACATGAAGCTAATGTGAAACGTTGTCCAATTCAATGCGGCCAGTAACCAGTGTTTATAATCATTTGTGGAAAATCTCACGTTTATGTTACCCGATTATTGGTTATAGTCAGCTCTTAAGTATAATGTTAAAGACAGCGACTTGCTCGCTACTGTATGTTTGCGATAGGACTCATATAACAAGTTCAATGTTGAATATTACAAATCAGACGAGACATACAACCACCGTACTCAAACAAAGAATTCGAAATACCTCCAGCTGTTTCCAAATAACTACATGCCGTACTTACACATTCTAACAAAGGATTCATTCTGTTCGTGTATAATCAGGTTTGAAGAAGATATGTTAACTCTTTATTTTCCTTTGTCGCCCTTAAGCAACATATCCGTTTTATGTTGTGTGCATGTTCCATATGCCCTATTACAAAACATTTTAAAGAAGTATTGAGCGCGTCTCACCACAGAGGAGGTTGGGTAATCCAACTGGCATGAACGAGACTCGGCGACCTTCGAGTTCAGCGATTTCCTGTAGAACCATAAAACAACATTGCTTCATAATTATTCTGTACAACAGGAGTGGAACATCTCTAGCTACTATCTGTCAAAGCGACAGGATGGCAGAACAATGCAGCATTAGGGCAACATTATCATTGTCACTACGATAATTATTATCAGTATTGAAATATACTTGTCCAGTTAACTTAAAACGTTGAAAAAACGCTGTTGCTAAACCGACCTTAATCATGAACTTCATGAAGCCATATCGGTCTGCTGTGGTCAACGAGTCGGCGTATTCGAAGTTAATCTCGTACTGACAACACGTTGCTTCGTGGTCAACCTGAAACAACACAAACAGTCGGCGATCTAAGAACTTCGCTGCCGGCATTGCCTTTGTTTGTAGGCTGCAGTACGTTGGCGTAACATGCAGGCACGCCCGCATGCACCCACACACACACACGTAGACACACTCACACCTATATACATATATTCGCACGTACGTACGTATGTACGCACGCACGCACACACACATGTATACACACATGCACGCACGCACACACGCACACACGCGCACGCACGCACGGCACAGACACACTCACTCATTCTCACACACACACACACACACACACACACACACACACACACACACACACACACACACACACACACACACACACACACACACACACACACACACACACACATTGAAGCATGCGGTCGTAATTATTGATCACACTAACGAACTAACGCCACTTCAAAACATCCATGACTTCAACTACCCTCCTGTATGACACCACCGCCAACCATGACGTGTGCATACTCACTCACCTCATACGGTTTCCAACCAAGCTGTTCCATTACTTCGCACACCTTCATAATGATGGGTGCATTGCGCATGGTCGCCAATGGTTCCTGCAAGGACATCGGCTGCTGCGCATCCCGGAAGTCACCGAAACTGTGACCATCTTTGTCGAGCAGGAGAAACTCAGCTGAAAGTAAGTACATTTCTATTAAACCAACTTTGCTCCGCCTCATTTATTAATAACATAGTGTTCTTAATACAACAATAACTATGTGGAGGGGAGACTGGCTAAGTTCCTGGAATTTGTTCGCGACATGCCTAGCTTTCGCAATCAAGACCGAAAGTGGGACGAAGCACAACGGATTAAGCGGCTTGAGATGATAACTTCAGGTAACAGAACATACAAGGTCGATTTAAAGTAAACCACAGTTGCTTAGAAATCGAAATTCAAATAAATTAGAATATATTTACATATAATGTAACTACGTTGTGATTAATATAGCTGTAAATAAGATTGGTGCTGACAGCGATACCGCTTGATTAACTCCTCCACATCGTCTACAAAGAAACACAATAATACTAACGTTCGACGCCTGATTTCATGACATAGCCCATCTTCTTAGCCCGGTGAATTTGTCTTAACAGCGCTCTGCGTGGACACTGTGAAAAGGGTTTCCCCCACATGTAGAGGTTGCTGAAACAGGAAATGTTAGTATATACCGATATATTATGTGTAGGCATATGCCTATGTTTACAATAACGAACTTTACATTACTCAAAATAATCACCAGGCCGCGCATATAGGTGTCTCCGTAATTCGTTGCTTTACATGTGTTATTACAAACACATTTCACAAATAAATATAATCTATATAACATTGACTACTCAGGTATTTTGAAAAAGGAGGTGCAGAAAACCATATGTCTGCCCTCCAATTGCACTCACCTTTCACATTCAACAAAAATACACATTAATCATCTCATAAAATTTACAATTCCACCCGCCATTGATGCTCGCCACAAAAACAGACATTCACGCGCATATTTAATGGGGGAGGGGGGGGGCAGAACCATACGTCTGCCTCCCCGGAGAAATTCAAGGGGGCAGCTGCACCCATGCCCCCCACTATTCCCGCGCCTATGAGTTGAAGTGTGTTTCAAGCTGCCGTAGAGCAGAGTTTTTAAGCACGCTAACTCGGTTAACATTTAGATATGCTGCTCTGGTGTCAGGTCATTCCACACATACTTGTGTCAACCGTTAATGCTCTACGACTTAAGTGCAACGTAGTGAATACCGGAGATATAAATAACTAATCACATTCCTTAGATGTCTAATGCAGTAAGGCTCTTAAGACTGTACTGCATTTCGTAATACGATGCACAGGAATACTTATTTGTGTTTGGTGCTTTCGGGACATTTATTGAGTAAGGTGTTAATACACACAGTTATAACATTTGACATGTGCTAAATAAATGTAACTGTATTTTGTCAGGTGTTACCATGACGTCAATCAGACAGAAAAAGCAATTTATTTCGCTCTTCGCGAATGTGTGATATGTGTGTGTGTGTGTGTGTGTGTGTGTGCGCACGCGCGCGCGCGCGCTCGTGAGTGCGTGCATGCGCCCGTGCGTAAGTGTGTGTATGAGTTCGTTTGTGTGTGTAGGTACATTAATGTTTTCCTTCTAGACGGTTTGCATCTCGGTCGCCAAACTTTCAGGGAATGATCTACGACCTTTCGTAAGAAAAGTAACGTCTTTATTTGTGCCAACTTTCCCTGTGGTTTAAGGGTTCTTATCGATGTCATGATACTACCGGACGTTACACGAACATAACTCAATTGTTCGCAACGTAAATTGTAACTTACAAAACTATTTATTGTAGAAACAACACGTGCGCGGCGAAAACGTCTATCGTCATAAAAACGTCCGGTTCGAAAAGTTCGGGAAACCATCTTCTGCATATGTACACATGTCTCCGTAACGCCACCCGGAGGATGGGCATTTTGTTTTGCTCGTGACTTTATATTTACTGTTACCGTGACCAGACGATGTACATTGTTCGTCTACATAGATAAACTTGTCACGACGAATATGCACTGGGCTGCGGAGCTCGTGCTCCTGTTTTTAAGTACTTTAAAGGCATATTTTTAAATAGCAAAGGTGAGCATGGTGTATTTATATTCGTGTGATGCCGCTGTGGTCGGTCTCGTCTCGTAAGAGTGGGCCTGCACCCCAGGTGACCACACAATAAATTGCGAGATAGCATGCATCACCGAGTAAAAGACCACCTGTCACCTTGAATAGATATGTGTATTGCGTCTTCAAACCACGTTGTATTGCGTCACCAACCCACGTCAAAGCACTTAACTCGTTAGAGGCATCATCATGTGTGTTGCAGTTACACGTCAAAGCATACGACTTCCGGTGACACCGACGGCTAGCTTTTACCAACCATTCCTGTCTCTTGCTGTTTCTTCGACTCGATCAAATCAGGAAAGCTGCTGCTTCAATGACTACAGCCGTAACCTTTGATTCTGATAACTGGATAGATACATCGTGGTGCTCAAAACATGGACCAAGCGGCCATGAAATCCTTTCGATTATAATATTCTTGTGAGTTTGTAATAATTAATCAAATGGTTTTTAGTGAATCATAGTTACATATCATTAAGGGTTCTGATGGAAGTAAAATGATGACATGTTTAGAGGAAACTATATGCATGCCTGTTAAGATACACCTGGAAAAAATAGTTTTCACAAAATGGCGCTTACAGTACATCCAGGCTGCGAAATACCGTTTTGAGATTGCGCGAAATAAAATAGTTCCTCCAGAAAAACATCATACAATAAATAAATGATGCATTATACACTATATGATATACCCAATATTCAGCATAACATGGAAATAATTTGTTAATCTCTATAGAATACAATGTACGGTATTGTATTGTTCTCTGAAACTCGCAAATATCACTACGCCGTGCTCACAACTTGTATAGTTCCTTGGTCTGCCAATAACAGCGCTGCGTTCACACTTTGCGTTGGGGACCCATTGCCGCCCACCAAATGGCACTTCCCGCACTCACAAGCTGTTTGCTGCAAGAGTTTATTGGTTGAAAATAGCTCAGGATTCGTTTGAGGCATGGAGCACATACAACGATCAACAGTCTTAATTAAACACATTCGCATATTTTGTTCAATACATGAAAAATGTATACAATCACATAGATCTATGAACATTATGATACATAACCATCAAGAGGACACATTATATTATGGCTACGAAACAGTCCGCTGGTTTTGGCGGTATAAAAAAATCTACTTTACATGTTGTTTAAGAAAATGTGCTCACATGTTTTGTTCAATCAATTAGAGATTTCTTGTGTATAGTAGAATGTGTAAATGAGATAAAAAGTTATTGCAGATTTATTGAGAAAATGGTCAAAAATTTGAAAATCTGTTTTTTTTTTTTTGGGGGGGGGCACTGGGGAGCCCTTAGAATGATTGAAGCACCTACGTATTTCTTGAGTATAGTGGCACTACAACATGGAATGTCAATGCCAAATTAGACAAAAAGTTACTGCAGAGTTTTCGAGAAAATAGGCAAAATGTGAAAATTTTGCATTTGGAGGCCTTGAGGTGCCCTTAGGATGATTCAATCAAATACAGATTTCTTGTGTATAATGGCACTATCAAATGAAATGTCAATGCAAAATCAGAGAAAATGTTACTGAAGAGTTTTTGGACAAATAGGCAAAATGTGAAAATTTACCAGTTTGGGGGGCTGGGGGGGTTAGACTGATTCAATCAAATACATATTTCTCGGGCACAGAGGCAGTACCCTAAGATATGTCTATACATTAGAGAAAAAGTTGCTGAACGGTTTCTGAGATATGGCAGCTTACGGCGGACGGCGGACACAGATTGATGGCATAAGTCCGGACTAAAAAGATGTCCACAGGACTAACGTGATATTTCAAAAACTCAGAGAGGTTTGTTTGTTTCAGTCAACTCTGGCATTTAGCAGGGCGGCTACAACGACTTTTCTTTCCTTCATGTGCTGCCACAAACGCTCTGTTGGTTTCAAGTCTGATACACAAACATTGTTAAACACAAACTCGAACAGCACCACTTACGGGGAGCCGTGCATGAATGTTTCATTCCAGCTGTGTAATTTGTGTCAATACTTTGTCAATCAGAAAATATATGTATACGCAGCTTGTAGCATGGTGGGGAGAGAGAGAGAGAGAGAGAGAGAGAGAGAGAGAGAGAGAGAGAGAGAGAGAGAGAGAGAGAGAGAGAGAGAGAGAGAGAGAGTGAATGGAAATATCCACGACCATTCCCAGCAAAGCATCCGCAGACCATTATGGGGGGGTTAGCAGCTGGTACGGTGTAGCGCGGACTGTACTTTAGACCATCCTTAAAAAATCGTTGTTGTTTTTAAGTGGAAAAATTAGCGCTGATTTAACAAGATTTAACAAGAAAATTTACTCTAGACGGCAGGTGGACAAGGAAGCCTTTTGGCTTATCGAGAGTCCAATACTTTTTATCTACGTGTATCCCGCCTTATGTGTCGATTTTATTTTAAAACATATTCACGCTACTAACACCAACACAATCAGAAGATAATCTGTTCCATTCATTTACAGTCCTTTGTGAGAATGAGAACTTTCTGATATCTAATCTGCACTGCTCCTTTACTAATGTAACTTCATGTCCTCTAGTCTTTCTATCTTTTTTTAACTGACAAAAAGTATTTCTATAAATATTTTTATAACCATTCAATATTTTAAACACTTCTATCTGATCTCCTCTCAATCTCCTGGTCTCTAGTGTTGTTAAACCACATTTTTAGGCGTATTTCGTAACTAAGATCCCTCAGTTTTGATATCATTTTAGTTGCTCTCCTCTGTACTCTTTCTAGCATATCTATGTCCTTCCTGCGATATGGCCTCCACACTTGAATACAATATTCTAAATGAGGCCTAACTATTGTTTTGTACAGCGGTATTATTAGTTCTTTTTTCCTTATACGTTATGTTTCGCCTAATGAATCCAAGGATTTGATTTCCCTTTGAAGCAGCAATACCGCACTGCTCTGAAATCTTCATATCAGTACTAATGGTTAACCCTAAGTCCTTTTTCTTTTACAGTAGTACTTAGTACAGAACCTCCCGTTGTATATTGTACATCTTCGTTCCCACGTCCTGTTTGGAGGCATTTACATTTCCCAAAACTGAACAATATTTGCCATTTTTTAGACCATTTGATCAACCTGTCAAGATCATCTTATAAATGTTGTCTATCTCCATCACGTTTAATCCTTCTAAACAATTTTGTATCATCCGCAAATTTCAACACCTTGCTTATTATGTCATCGTTCAAACCTTTTATATATTAAGAATAATATAGGTCCCAGTATTGATCCCTATGGTACCCCACTCAAAACTGATTTCCAGTTTGAAGCCTCCCCGTCAACTACTACCCGTTGTCTTCTGTCAATCAGCCATTTTTCTATCCAGTTAATTAAACCATTTCCTATGCCATGGGCCTTTAGTTTAAGCAGCAACCTTTGATGTGGTACTTTGTCGAAAGCTTTCTGAAAATCTTATCTTATTATATCTACTGGTGATTCCTCGTCTACCCACTTAGTGATATCTTCCAAAAACATAACATATTTGTTAAGCATGACCTCGCTTTTAGAAACCCATGTTGACATAGGTTTAACAAGTTATGTTTAACAAAAAAATCCACCATGTGATCTTTAATTAGTCTTTCTAATAATTTGCAAATCACTGACGTTACACTCACTGGACTATAGTTCTCTGATTTGTTTCTGGAACATTTTTTTAAATAACGGTATAATGTTTGCTTATTTCCATTTTAAAGGAACCACTCCCTCTTCTAATGACAAGTTGAAAACTGTTGCAAGTGGTATGTTAATTTGTTCTACAATTTCCAATAGTAGTTTGGGCGGAATCCCATCCACTCCAGGTGATTCATTATCCTTCATAGTCCTAATATTCTTAGCTACCATTTGGGTTACAATTAAGTGTCCTAAATAGTCTGATTCTGTCCCCTTGAACTTAGCCTCTGATACTGGCAGTGAGCTAATATCTTCACTGAACTAAAATACTCATTCAGGTCTTCTGCCATTAAGTATCCCTGTGATATTATATTTCCAGCACTATCTTCTAGTGGACCGACCTTATCTTGAACTTTCTGTTTGCTCAGAACATATGCATAAAAACTCTTGCTGTCTTGTTTTATATTACAAGCTAATTTTGTTCGTAGCTTCTCTTCGAATTTTTTATTTCAGTTTTAGCTTGGTTTAGTGCTTCTTTATAAATGTTGTAGTCTTCATCATTTCCAGTACGTCTATATGACTTCCACATCATTTGCTTGTACTTAACTTTTCTAATGGCTTCTTTCGATAAGTATTTCTTTATGGACCTTTTCTCTTGTTTTTTGAAGGGAACAAATTTATCGACGATGCATTCTATTTCTCTCTTTAAGATATTCCAGCATTATGTTGCTGTCTTATTCTTCAGTGTGTTGTTCCAGTCTATCTTTGTTAAATATTCCTCATTTCCTTATATCTTCTTTTGTAGATTATTTCTCCTGAACTGCTTTTTATTATTTCTTTCTGATTTTACTTTGATGATAAAACGTATCTGGTTGTGATCACTACTTCCCAGTGGCTCACACAATTTGACATTGTCAACTAATTCATTCTGTGAGGACAACACTATGTCTAACACATTCTCACCACTGGTTGGCTCTAGCAAATGTCGAGTAAGGAAACTGTCTTGTACTAAAACTAAAAATCTGCGGTCCTCATTCCCCGTACTCTGTAGCAATTTCCATTGTATATGACCATGGTTAAAATCTCCCATAATAATACAGTCCCGTTTGCTAACTTCCCTTATTGCGTTTTGTACTTTTTCATTCTCTTCTGCGCTTATGGATTTCGATAGACTAACCCCACCCACCTTCTTCGCAATCTGTTTCTCTTTCTAATTTTATTTCTGGATAGATTCTTTAATATATAAAATAACTTCACCTCCCCTTCTTCCTATTCTATCTTTCCTAAACATTACATAGCCTGTCAGTCCCAATTCAGCATCTGATATATCAGTGGTGGCCCATGATAGGTTATACCTATTGTGTGAAGGTCAATATCTCCTACCATAATGGTTAGTTCACTTCTTTTGTTTACTATACTCCTTGCATTTAAACAAACGCATTTATATCCTGATTCAGATCAGTTTTCCAGGCTGTTTTTTGCTGATTTATTTCTGCTGCTGCCCCTTTCCACTTAGATGGAGGCTACCTCTCATGTGCATATCTTCCCTCCCAACAAGGTATCCCCATAAATCTACGAATCCCCCCACTCTCTCTTCTTTACACATTTCCTCAACTAGTGCGTGTGCGTTGATCGCAGTTTCTATATATTGGCTCCCTTCCTCCCACTACTGGCAAAAATTCCCGAGAGACTGCCTTCTTTATAACTTCCTCATTAACTGTCTGTACTTCTATACTATCCCAGTTGTTCCCTCCCTGTCTACATTATTTTTACCTACGTGTACTAATATAGACCCTCCCTTGCCATGCACCAACACTTTCTCTATCCTTTCAGTCACATGTTCTATCCTAGCCCCCAGCGAAAAAACAACGATGTCCCCCCCTTCGCTTAGTGTCTTATCTGTCGTTCTCAGAATAGAATCGCCCATAAACACCCTCTCTTTTCTCAATGCCCCCTCAATCACTGCCTCAGAGTAGCTCCTTCTCCGGTTTTCATCTGTCTGGTTTTAGTCTTGTTCCCCTGTCTTCTGCTCTTCTGCCACAATGCTGTCCATCCCATTCTTTCTTGACGCTGTTTCTCTTGTCACCTTTCCTCCTGTCATTGCCCCACCCAACTTCTCTTCTGTTACATTTACTCTCGCTTCCTTTCTTCCCGTCATCTTTCCTCCCATTGCATTTCCTTCTCTCCTATCCCGTCTCTTTTTCCCTCCTACCTCTTTCTCTACGGTCACTTTCTTCCCTGTCACCTTCACTGCCGTCGATCCTCCAATTTCTCCCCCTTCGATCACCTTCCCTGTGATCTCAGTCTCCTTTCCTCGGTCTTCTTGCCACTACTCTGCTCCTTCAGTCTCACAGTATTCCCAACTCTCTCCCTGTCACCTCTCTCCATTCCATTCTCCTTGCTGATTCTCATCTCCATCCCCTTCACAATATCTACCAACCTAGCTCCCTCCTTTTCCAGACATTCCACTTTCCAACACCCCACGCACTGAAAGGTGAATTCCTCTTCCTTGGTCTCTGCCCATGACTTCCCACAGCCGAATAGGGCAAAATCCACCCAACTGTGGCAGTCGTCGCACACCAAATGTCTCTTTGCCTTGAATTGCCGCTTGCAGGGCGCCATATCAGAATTTATTTAATATTAATAATCTAATTAGCTTTATAAAATAGTTTAGTCAACTGTGTTTACACTATTCACTGTGTATGTAGTCTTTAAGAAGACTGTTTACTGTGCACAAATGTTACACTTTACGTAAGCCTTGTTTATTTCTGTTACAGCTGATGTGTTAACAAAACGCTACGCCAAAATATGATAGAGTGATGACATTGTTCCTTGCAACATGTTAGCCGGTTTTGTGCCGTTACTGGTGTCGGCTTCTTTGTTTTTTACAGCTCAACGCTCTCTGAAGATTGATGCGCCAACTATAATGCCAACTTGGGCTGCCACTGCGTGTATCTTGTTGCTGCTAGCTGAAGGTTACATGATGTACAGCCGATGAATAAAGCGATCACATAGTTTTCCTAGTGACACCTACCCCCTGTCGCGCTTCAACTCTCCGGTGCCGTGGGAACGTTTCAGTACAAAACTTCGTTTTCGACAAGTACAGCTGTTAGCACAACGTTGCTACAAAACAGCCCTGATTAGTGCTATAGATTTGGTGAAGCAATCAGTACTGCGGACATTTCATTTCGAGCGTACAATGACATAGCGAATCAATCTTCAAAAAGAGTTTATGGCAGCACATACTGAAGTAGCATGTTTCTACTTATTGTAAACACACGTTTAGGTGTTTAGTCGTCAACGATTGTGAGACGCAACATAATTAATACTAAATATAAATAATAGTTTACTCATATTATTTCTGAATAACACACGGGTGTGCGTACAGCATTGAGCGATAATGTAACGTGGCTATTATAAATATGAAGGCAAAATATTCAGCCATGGGAAAAGGTTTTTTGCGACACATCAATTGTGACTTACTAATTCGGAGAAAATCTGCCATCTTAAATAATGATTATTACATATGACTGGTCAGTTTGACTAATCACACCATGAGTAGCGTGCGGGTTATTCGCGTTAGGAAATTATAATAGTATTATTATTTAAAATAAATTAAACCAGATGCTAAAAAAATGTGAGATGCCACCGTAAGAGAACAAACAATGTTCCGGTGGAGAGTCGTTGATGTCCTTTAACCGACCATCCAGAATACCACAAATATCACAATAGTGTCTTATAAGGAAGCCAACGTGGCACAGATAAAATGTTCGTACAACTAATTTGTTGATAATCGATCTGCATGTAACCGAATCTTTACTGGACAAGGCATCTTGCCATGGCATATCGACATTTCCGACAAGCAGCGTGTGACTTCGTGTATTAGCGTTTCCAATCGACAGCGCTACGCCGTCGTAGTAATGATGCACGGATCGATACCGGATTGCGGGGATTTACTGAGCCACACTCATTTCCGCGGTAGCAGCATAAAATAAAACCGCAGTGCCATCGCATGGCATCACTCACGCACACGCACGCACGCACGCACGCACACGTACACGCACACACCCACACACACAGGAAAGGTGGATACATATCGTGCATATCCATAAGGATCACACGTTTGTTTTAGGTTAGTTTACTTTTAGGTCTGTGTATTTTTCTTGTTAGCTGTGAATTTTCTAAATATCATATATTTCTATGTACATAAATTTCCGCATATTTTTTTATAACTTTCATTTATTTATCGGAGTCTGACGTAAAACCGCTTACAGAATGATTAGCTGATGGTGTTTTGCTAAGACGGTCAACGCGAATTTCGAGCTGACGTCAAATATGGTGTCGGTCTCGTTCCGCTCTCGAGTCGGCGTACGGTTTTATAGTAATAATAATAATAATAACACTAGTTTAAAAGCAACTAAACTGAGTTGGATTCACAGTATACAATAAAATACAACTAATACATTGAAACGTCATAAAGTATTAATACACTTAAAATATAATTTTTTTATTAATTAGCTAATGGTCCTTTATGTGGAAAACGATGATATATCTCATGATGAAATAAATGAGGTTGAGGGTTCTCCGAAGGTCAGCCCCAATCCTAGCAATGATGCAGCTCATCATTTAGTTGTAACAGAGGGCGCCGTTTCAACAGTACGTAAATAGCGTTCTGACACGCGTCGAGTATTGGTGCAAGATGCGATGATATTGCATTAATAGATCGTATGTCGATACGCCAATCGAACAGCAGCACAGCAGCATTCCAATAGAACAGGGGTAAATGACCTGACGTTCTGGGGATCGTTTCACTAATATTCATGAGCCCATAAACCCGATTGTGCTCTTTAAAACCAATGTGGTCGTTAAACCCGATTGTGCTCTTTAAACCCGATTGTGCTCTTTAAACTCGATTTTGCTCCTCAACAGTGATCTCGGGTAATATATTGTTTTTAATATTATGGAAAGCTGTCAGATCAGAACGCATCACCTGGACACGGATTCTGCTTAATGATGGATTTTTCTTATGACGTCTATATTTTTGTGAAACGGTCCCCTGAAGTTTACCCGACCATTCAATACGTGGGTAAGTCGAAACACTTGATCTAAAAAAAAACTCACATTGACAACGGAACAATTGTTCGGCTAATGTTCACGAACATTACATTTAATATTTTATAAAGCATTATACAGTGACTACGCGCACGGAGAGAGTATCAAAAAATGACCAGAGTAACGAGTTCTGAACCAGAGATAATTCCGAAATGGCCAGGAACGTCCACATTGTATATCACATATGTATTACCGTGTGTGTATCTTCTAACCATCCGCTGTGGTTAGTTTTTCGTCGAATTATAGATTTTTATTTGCCATGTTGAAGGATCATGCGTCCAACACAACATCGACATTTGAAGAGACTCTGTCAGCTCTTTATACTCAGATGGTTATATAAGTAAATATTTTAGGAAAATGGGTGTACTGGGTTCAAGTATCCTCTGTTAAGGATTTGGAACATGAACGAAGACCCTAATGCACTGGCAACGGAGTATAGGTGGCGAATGTGAAACCTAAACCCAGACATCTGATAAAATCAGTTTAGACCTTTCGGGTAGATGGTCTTTTCTGCAAAACAATTTTTGTAAATTAAACCTAAAAAAGAAAAAAATGTATGATTAATGGTACATCTAAATAACAACTATCGGTCTACAACGGAGACGAGAATGCGTGATTATCCAGTCGTGGCACATGGATGCATTCTGCCGTTACATTCCCATGCCAATAGACATTAAACAATGACCAATTAGACAAGGCTGAGGATAGTAACCGGCGATTACCCTCCTCTGTCCTGTTAAATAACATAGATAAATACATATATTTTTTTAAACGGGATGTTGGGTGTCCAATGAACTAGATACATGGTGAATGGTGTTCATAATATATATTGTAGAATGAAGACATTGATTGTTCGGTTGCGATCAGTTTCGATAACATTGATATATATATATATATATATATATATGTGTGTGTGTGTGTGTGTGTGTGTGTGTGTGTGTGTGTGTGTGTGTGTGTGTGTGTGTGTGTGTGTGTGTGTGTGTGTGTGTGTGTGTGTAGAGTACCAATAGTAGTAGATAGTGGTAGTGGTGGGCATCTCAACCCCCGCTTTATATTTTCTCACACAATCATTCGTTCTTTTATCTCATATTTCTCACGACGTTGATAGTAACACAATTCCCTTTCGTTTTCAACAGTTAGGCGTACCATTGCACCATTGATTCTTGGTGTAAATTAATAGTAGTTTCAAGAAATTCTTGAACAACAGCTTAAACTACGCTTCGCTTTGCATAATGTGTATTTGATGTATTAGATTAGTGAAGATGTAAATGAAACAGTTCACATCTTATTTATTGCATTCGTATCACGTAGCGCCCACGATATTATATATAAGCATAAAGCATGTCGTAAACAAGTACTGAACAAAATTGACCTCCAAGGTACACATCGAACTGGGTGGAATACGTGCACTTGTAGAAGAAACACATATATGAAGAACGGGTGTTTACGCCGTTGACTAACCAGTGTGATCACGTCAACAATCGGTGTGTTGTAGAAAGCAAACAAACCTATTCCATTATTATCTGATTCAGTTTATTCTATTGCATGCCCTGTACACATGGTGTCATGTTGACGCACAAAACACCCACACAGGGGCTGACTGGAGTTACATCAATTCACTACAATGCGACCAGCTGATTTTCCATGAATTTAGATGGACGCATTCACCAAAGAGTCTCACAACCCATTAATAATAACGCTTAGGTGAGCGCGCGTATAACCGCCTGAGCCAAATGTCAATTACATTCAACTAGCAGATACCCGTGGAATATCACCAGTGTCGTGATGTAAGGATGGTAGTAAATCCGGCCATCCGAATCCCGAGTCTCCAAATGTTTCCACCAGGAGGGAGCGGGAGACGACTAACTCTAATCAGAACCACGTGTGTGCTCTGTAGCAAGCCATCTGTCATTCACATAGCGTTTTATTAATGTCACATGTCTTACACCTACGCTCTTAGTCTTGCAAGACAACATCGTCACATCGGACACCGTCACCGTAATCGTAGCCGCCAACTCATTATAAGGTTTCTCGTGCATTTTGCGTCTTGCATAACATATTAGGATTTGAACTGTGCCGCCCGACAGAAGATTGTATATCTAAGGCATGCAACCATAATGAGACACACCGTGAGAATACACCACACATTAACATGTGGAGGCTTGTCATTTTGTTTAATAACTCCACTTCGCTGTCTCTGAATGTATGTTGTCTGCCTGTTGGTCTATGTGCAATGTCTATCTGTGTCTGTCTCTATATGTCTTTGTCTGTCTCTGTCCACCTCTGTCCGTCTCTTTGTTCTTTTGTCTCTCTGTCTGCCTGCTTTTCTCCCTGTGCTTCTCTCTGTCTGTCTGTCTGTCTGTCTGTCTGTCTGTCTGTCTGGCTCCCTCACTTTCTTCCTCCCTCCCTCCCTCCCTTCCTTTCTCACTCACTCACTCACTCACTCACTCACTCACTCACTCACTCACTCACTCACTCACTCACTCACTCACTCACTCACTCACTCACTCACTCACTCACTCACTCACTCACTCACTCACTCACTCACTCACTCACTCACTCCCTCACTCACTCACTCACTCACTCACTCACTCACTCACTCACTCACTCACTCACTCACTCACTCACTCACTCACTCACTCACTCACTCACTCACTCAGTATCCCCCCTCTCTCTCATCTACATACGTTTCGCTTATATACAAGTGACTGGTTAATTCCAGTTGTCCCTGTATAAACTACGCATTAGTCTGTTACCATGTACTGGCAGGTAAGGCAATGACAGCAGCTCGTGATGCAGTGGCAATACAATACCGCCGTCTCGATAAGACGCGTGCAATTCCCGCTACTTGAAACCATTTTTATGCAGACGTAATCTGGAGGAACAGCTGTTCCTGCAACATATCAAGGCTACCATGCAATTCCATCGTGATTATACTGCACTGCCTTGACCAGTTATAGTGTGCAAGGCAGAATGTGTTACTCTCACTACCGTCTCAACTACATTCTCCACGACCCTTAGCTATCGCTCTTTACAGATACGTTTACTGACGACAGTTGTGGTTTTACCGACAATTATATGTAGCATAGACTATAATCTACCCTAACGTGGAGATTAATTCTTGTCTTACGATCGCAAGGTTGGACTGATATAATATAAGGTTTTGTTTAGTAATTGTCATGTACCGTAACTCTCAATCGGAAAAGTATAACTGATTTTATGTGTTTTGTACACGATGAAGTTGCCAAAGACATGTGACACTACAAAGTCACCAAGGTAATGACATCATAGATCCTGCGTCAAAAAGGTTCACACATAGCTACGGAAATTGGTTTGGCGTAGTATGCAGCCTTTAACTGTGACAGTGGCATAGCGGCTAGGGGAAATACAAGTTGTTTAAACTACTTAGAGTCTATAAAGTAATTTATCAGATAGCTGTTGAAACAGCTGATGTTGTGGATGTTCACAAACGTCAACCAGCTGCTGGGGGACTTGGAGAGGAGACGGTGAAGGGTGGATAACCTCGTATCCACCCTATCTGGGTCAAACTGAGGAAACGGGAGAGACAATGTTTAATGGTAGTAACATGTCATTCTCGAAGCGTACAGAGAGAACATCTTTCTGTTTTCTTTTCCATCAAAGTAGGTATAAATTATTGAAATTACAGGTGTGTTTATATTATATGACATAATTCGCTTTAGGGATTTCCCAGAAAGTAATAGGGATAATTTCAATGGCTAAGTCGATTACACAACTGGTGAAGTTATCCACAACGTGTATAGTCAAGAATATTGTGTGATTGCATTGGCAAAGATTTTCAGTCACCGTCGTGTGCAAGCACGAATCAGACACTTGATCCCGGCGCCGTGTGTAATTACCGGAAAAGAATACACTGTCAATTTGCCAGCTACAGCTACAATTAATACTGTAAAGTATGACGTACACACTCCAGCAGACAGCCTTCTCCTTCTACTACTCAGCCAAGAGGTTGTATGTCTTACAGAGTGATATGAGAAGCCAGAAGCTACTCGTTGTCCATCAAAACGTTCGACTTCATCATAACATTAATGACCATTGGTAATGACCTGGAAAGCCTGGTTGCTTCTGTCATCTTCACATAGGCCAGATAGTGTGACTTTGTGGAGGCAGCCAAGAATGCAGCCACTGCAGTCGCCCAACCACAACTGGAGAGGTTCGATCCGAAAGTGTTGATTGCATTGTTTGAGAGTGCTGAGTTAGAACGAAAATTGGAGCAGACAATTCATCCCAAGTCCGGACCTTTGGCCAGAGACCCGTTGTTCCATTATTGAAACAGGCTTTTTGATAATCGCAACGAGTTTTTCTTTTCCAAATCACTGGTCGTTTGGTCTTTGGATCACATGGTTTTTATTTCCCTGACACCCTCCCTGGTCTTGTGTTGGAACATAACGTGGATTCATTTTCTCAAATAACAAGATACAAACGAGTGTGGTTTGAGTATTTTGCGAGCATCGTGCAGATGGAGGTTTTCGGAGAGCCCTCACGGAGGCGCAGTTGGAGGTTTTTGGAGAGCCTCAGGACCTGCATATTCACCAGGTTCCGACTCCAATGACCAGTGAATGTTTAACGGGGTTTGTCACGAGCACAACGGGTAGAGGAGTTTGTCACGAGCATACGAGGGTAGATTAAAACGAGAACAAGTAGATGAGAACATATCACAATCCTGGATAAGGACTTGATCCGGACCACAAATAGTAGTTGTACTCATGGCGATGTTTGTTTCGACCGCAACAGCAGAGCGCTCATTCTTGCGACGTCTCAAGAATTATAATTACAATTTCGATTATACCAACTGAGTTCTGAGCGTTTGTCTTAAGTGCTACAGCAGAGCGGTCAGTCACGCAATGTCTAAACTATTCTAATTTGTTGTCCATGATAACAATAGAGCACTTGTCGGGATTGGCCCACTGCACATACGCACACAAACGCTAAAGCCTTGATATCCCCAATGACAATGATATACCGAAGGTTCGATCACATTCACCTTTTATGTTCGCTGCCATATGTACAACTACAGTAGAGCGATCATTCATGCGACGTTTCAAGAATTTTAATTACACTTTCAATGATAACAACGGAGCGCTTGTTGGGATTTGCTCCATTTCACACCCGGATACAAACGTTCAATCCTTATTATACATATTAATAATGATAAACCGAAGGTTCGTTCAAGTGTAGGTGTTATGCAATTTCTCCATTACTCCAGGGGCTTTCTTTGTGTGTGCTTTTTATATCGACTTCAAAATGCACCAGCTAACGACTGATTATACAGGTGGTGCACAAACACTCCGGACCGTCAGATACAGGTGTGTGTGTGTATTTCCACGAGTATTTATGCCTAGCTACGCCCTTGTTTGTACGTATGCGTTAATAACACATTTAACATTTGAGTTGCTACATAGTATAAACATCAGTGTAACTTGTGCAGTTATTTGCAGTACAACATTATAAAACTACCAATAATAACAACAACAAGAAAACCGCAAGATGTATAATTCAGCTACTTTTGGCACTGCACCACACTTTAAGGGATCTCAAGGTCAAGGGCAAGGGAACAAGTTATAATGTTCACTGCACTTGCGAATACACGTGGGAAAATCTCAGCCCGGGATAATGAAATCTAAATACACTAGCTGAAGACTATACCTGCTTCCGTGCAGCATAAAGCGGGTATTATGCAAGAGTATTGGCGACCGTCTTGCCTTAAATACCAGCTATCCTCGAGTGGTTGATGTTTCAAAGATGAGTGTTTATCTTGCCATGAGCTTTGTGGTGTACCTGTGTGGAATAGTTATATCAACAATTAAGTGTACAATCATTTCACGCACTGACAACACATCCGACCCTGGTCAACGTGTTCATTCATCACGTGTAACCAGGTGCTGGGAACTAATACGTGCAAATACATTACACGCCGATATATCTATATATATATATATATATACACACCGGAACATGTATGCGGCTGCACCACACGAACGCACGCACGCACACACATACATTCGTACGAAAATATATATGTATATATATATATAATATATATATATATATATATACGTACGAATGTATGTGTGTGTGCGTGCGTGCGTGTGTGTGTATATGTAGGGCACACACATACATATATATATATATATGTGTGTGTATGTATGTATGTGTGTGCCCTACATACACACATACACGCACACACACACGCACACACACACACACACACGCACACACACACACACACACACACACACACACACACACACACACACACACACACACACACACACACACACACACACACACACACACACGAACTGTCACTGACACTGACACGTACCTCGACAGCCACGCGTATTCCGGTCGCCATGGCAACTGTATGAGCGTCCCCGGATCTGGAACGACGTACATCTCCGGATCTGCGCCGTCGGTGTTGAAGAACATTGCTGAGGCGACGCCGCATCCATGGCGCTGAACGTCCCGGATGGCGCGCCGGGGAATCACCGAGATCCGGTCGGACGTATTAAGTGGCGCGTACGACACGAGGAAATATTTAATGCCCAGCTCCTCGGCTTTCACCTGCAGGTCTACATCTGGCTCGGCAAGAGGCAGATCGGGCAGGTCCCAGTCGCCCACAGTCGCGCAATTTGCCATGTTTGCAGCTGGAGTCGTCGTCTTTGATTACTCGTAGGAGTCGAGGCGATCTCGTCGAGATTGTGTGTCGTCTCTCAGCCGGCGACGTCGACCTGGCGCTGAATCAGGACGCGTCGCACTTGCAGCAGTGTTTTATTGATCGAACCAGGTCATCAGCGTAGACGCGGCGGTGGCGGCGTCGGTGGTGGTGCAGCGACTTGCCACTGCCGGCAGCAGCGCCTTATCGAGTACCTCGTTACTCAGGTTGCGCCGTCTTCTCGCTGCATGCCTAACAACACAGGATATTACCGTAGGTGTCGGTAATGTCGTTTGTTTGTCTCTTCTTGCTAGCAAACAACGCACGTACTTGCATAGTCCATCTAATGATTAGATATACATTGATATATAAAGCATGCATTGATATATATATATATATATATATGCCTACCTATAGATATACCTATATATATATATATATATATATATATGTGTGTGTGTGTGTGTGTGTGTGTGTGTGTGTGTGTGTGTGTGTGTGTGTGTGTGTGTGTGTGTGTGTGTGTGTGTATGTGTGTGTGTATATATACGGAGCTCTCCCACTAGACAACGGGCCACCAATGACTGGCGCGTGATGTTAAGCACTTCATGATGGTCTCTGCTTGTCCTTGTGCTCCGCTTCCTTCAACGGTGGTGAGGTCTAGACCAGGCTTCACTCTTGCTTGCTTGTTGGGTCCACTGCACTACACCACTCGCAGCTTCCACTGCACTACACCACTAGCAGCTTCCACTGCACTACATCAATAGCAGCTTCCACTGCACTACATCACTAGCAGCTTCCACTGCACTACATCACTAGCAGCTTCCACTGCACTACGTCACTAGCAGCTTCCACTGCACTACATCACTAGCAGCTTCTACTGCACTACATCACTAGCAGCTTCCACTGCACTACACCACTAGCAGCTTCCACTGCACTACACCACTAGCAGCTTCCACTGCACTACATTACTAGCAGCTTCCACTGCACTACATCACTAGCAGTTTCCACTGCACTACACCACTAGCAGCTTCCACTGCACTACACCACTAGCAGCTTCCGCTGCACTACATCACTAGCAGCTTCCACTCCACTACACCACTACCAGCTTCCACTGCACTATATCACTAGCAGCTTCCACTGCACTACACCACTAGCAGCTTCCACTGCACTACACCACTAGCAGCTTCCACTGCACTACATCACTAGCAGCTTCCACTGCACTACATCACTAGCAGCTTCCACTGCACTACACCACTAGCAGCTTCCACTGCACTACACCACTAGCAGCTTCCACTGCACTACATCACTAGCAGCTTCCATTGCCCTACACCACTAGCAGCTTCCACTGCACTACACCACTAGCAGCTTCCACTGCACTACACCACTAGCAGCTCCCACTACACTACATCACTAGCAGCTTCCACTGCACTACACCACTCGCAGCTTTCACTGCACTACACCACTAGCAGCTCCCACTACACTACACCACTAGCAGCTCCCACTACACTACACCACTAGCAGCTCCCACTACACTACACCACTAGCAGCTCCCACTACACTACATCACTAGCAGCTCCCACTACACTACACCACTAGCAGCTCCCACTACACTATATCACTAGCAGCTTCCACTGCACTACACCACTCGCAGCTTTCACTGCACTACACCACTAGCAGCTCCCACTACACTACACCACTAGCAGCTCCCACTACACTACACCACTAGCAGCTCCCACTACACTACACCACTAGCAGCTCCCACTACACTACATCACTAGCAGCTTCCACTGCACTACACCACTCGCAGCTTTCACTGCACTACACCACTAGCAGCTCCCACTACACTACACCACTAGCAGCTCCCACTACACTACACCACTAGCAGCTCCCACTACACTACATCACTAGTAGCTCCCACTACACTACATCACTAGCAGCTCCCACTACACTACACCACTAGCAGCTTTCACTGCCCTACACCACTCGCAGCTTCCACTGCACTACACCACTAGCAGCTCCCACTACACTACACCACTAGCAGCTCCCACTACACTACATCACTAGCAGCTCCCACTATACTACACCACTAGCAGCTCCCACTACACTACACCACTAGCAGCTCCCACTACACTACATCACTAGCACCTTCCACTGCACTACACCACTCGCAGCTTTCACTGCACTACACCACTAGCAGCTCCCACTGCACTACACCACTAGCAGCTCCCAATACACTACACCACTAGCAGCTCCCACTACACTACACCACTAGCAGCTCCCACTACACTACATCACTAGCAACTCCCACTGCACAACACCACTAGCAGCTCCCACTACACTACACCACTAGCAGCTCCCACTACACTACATCACTAGCAGCTCCCACTGCACTACACCACTAGCAGCTCCCATTACACTACACCACTAGCAGCTCCCACTACACTACATCACTAGCAGCTCCCACTACCCTACACCACAAGCAGCTTTCACTGCACTACACCACTAGCAGCTCCCACTACACTACACCACTAGCAGCTCCCATTACACTACACCACTAGCAGCTCCCACTACACTACATCACTAGCAGCTCCCACTACACTACACCACTAGCAGCTTTCACTGCACTACACCACTAGCAGCTCCCGCTACACTACATCACTAGCAGCTTCCACTGCACTACACCGCTCGCAGCTTTCACTGCACTACACCACTAGCAGCTTCCACTGCACTACACCACTAGCAGCTCCCACTGCACTACACCACTAGCAGCTTCCACTGCACTACACCACTAGCAGCTTCCACTGCACTACATTACTAGCAGCTTCCACTGCACTACATCACTAGCAGTTTCCACTGCACAACACCACTAGCAGCTTCCACTGCACTACACCACTAGCAGCTTCCGCTGCACTACATCACTAGCAGCTTCCACTCCACTATACCACTACCAGCTTCCACTGCACTATATCACTAGCAGCTTCCACTGCACTACACCACTAGCAGCTTCCACTGCACTACACCACTAGCAGCTTCCACTGCACTACATCACTAGCAGCTTCCACTGCACTACACCACTAGCAGCTTCCACTGCACTACACCACTAGCAGCTTCCACTGCACTACACCACTAGCAGCTTCCACTGCACTACATCACTAGCAGCTTCCATTGCCCTACACCACTAGCAGCTTCCACTGCACTACACCACTAGCAGCTTCCACTGCACTACACCACTAGCAGCTCCCACTACACTACATCACTAGCAGCTTCCACTGCACTACACCACTCGCAGCTTTCACTGCACTACACCACTAGCAGCTCCCACTACACTACACCACTAGCAGCTCCCACTACACTACACCACTAGCAGCTCCCACTACACTACATCACTAGCAGCTCCCACTACACTACATCACTAGCAGCTCCCACTACACTACACCACTAGCAGCTTTCACTGCCCTACACCACTCGCAGCTTCCACTGCACTACACCACTAGCAGCTCCCACTACACTACACCACTAGCAGCTCCCACTACACTACACCACTAGCAGCTCCCACTACACTACACCACTAGCAGCTCCCACTACACTACATCACTAGCAGCTCCCACTACACTACACCACTAGCAGCTCCCACTACACTACATCACTAGCAGCTTCCACTGCACTACACCACTCGCAGCTTTCACTGCACTACACCACTAGCAGCTCCCACTACACTACACCACTAGCAGCTCCCACTACACTACACCACTGGCAGCTCCCACTACACTACATCACTAGTAGCTCCCACTACACTACATCACTAGCAGCTCCCACTACACTACACCACTAGCAGCTTTCACTGCCCTACACCACTCGCAGCTTCCACTGCACTACACCACTAGCAGCTCCCACTACACTACACCACTAGCAGCTCCCACTACACTACACCACCAGCAGCTCCCACTACACTACATCACTAGCAGCTCCCACTACCCTACACCACAAGCAGCTTTCACTGCACTACACCACTAGCAGCTCCCACTGCACTACACCACTAGCAGCTCCCACTACACTACACCACTAGCAGCTCCCACTACACTACACCACTAGCAGCTCCCACTACACTACATCACTAGCAGCTCCCACTGCACTACACCACTAGCAGCTCCCACTACACTACACCACTAGCAGCTCCCACTACACTACATCACTAGCAACTCCCACTACACTACGTCACTAGCAGCTCCCACTGCACTACACCACTAGCAGCTCCCATTACACTACACCACTAGTAGCTCCCACTACACTACATCACTAGCAGCTCCCTCTACCCTACACCACAAGCAGCTTTCACTGCACTACACCACTAGCAGCTCCCACTACACTACACCACTAGCAGCTCCCACTACACTACACCACTAGCAGCTCCCACTACACTACATCACTAGCAGCTCCCACTACACTACACCACTAGCAGCTTCCACTGCACTACGTCACTAGCAGCTTCCACTGCACTACATCACTAGCAGCTTCTACTGCACTACATCACTAGCAGCTTCCACTGCACTACACCACTAGCAGCTTCCACTGCACTACACCACTAGCAGCTTCCACTGCACTACATTACTAGCAGCTTCCACTGCACTACATCACTAGCAGTTTCCACTGCACTACACCACTAGCAGCTTCCACTGCACTACACCACTAGCAGCTTCCGCTGCACTACATCACTAGCAGCTTCCACTCCACTACACCACTACCAGCTTCCACTGCACTATATCACTAGCAGCTTCCACTGCACTACACCACTAGCAGCTCCCACTACACTACACCACTAGCAGCTCCCACTACACTACATCACTAGCAGCTTCCACTAAACTACATCACTAGCAGCTCCCACTACATTACACCACTAGCAGCTCCCACTACACTACACCACTAGCAGCTCCCACTACACTACACCACTAGCAGCTCCCACTACACTACACCACTAGCAGCTCCCACTACACTACACCACTAGCAGCTCCCACTACACTACACCACTAGCAGCTCCCACTACACTACATCACTAGCAGCTCCCACTACACTACACCACTAGCAGCTTTCACTGCCCTACACCACTCGCAGCTTCCACTGCACTACACCACTAGCAGCTCCCACTACACTACACCACTAGCAGCTCCCACTACACTACACCACTAGCAGCTCCCACTACACTACACCACTAGCAGCTCCCACTACACTACATCACTAGCAGCTCCCACTACACTACATCACTAGCAGCTCCCACTACACTACACCACTAGCAGATTTCACTGCCCTACACCACTCGCAGCTTCCACTGCACTACACCACTAGCAGCTCCCACTACACTACACCACTAGCAGCTCCCACTACACTACATCACTAGCAGCTCCCACTATACTACACCACTAGCAGCTCCCACTACACTACACCACTAGCAGCTCCCACTACACTACATCACTAGCACCTTCCACTGCACTACACCACTCGCAGCTTTCACTGCACTACACCACTAGCAGCTCCCACTGCACTACATCACTAGCAGCTCCCACTACACTACATCACTAGCAGCTCCCACTACACTACACCACTAGCAGCTTTCACTGCCCTACACCACTCGCAGCTTCCACTGCACTACACCACTAGCAGCTCCCACTACACTACACCACTAGCAGCTCCCACTACACTACATCACTAGCAGCTCCCACTATACTACACCACTAGCAGCTCCCACTACACTACACCACTAGCAGCTCCCACTACACTACATCACTAGCACCTTCCACTGCACTACACCACTCGCAGCTTTCACTGCACTACACCACTAGCAGCTCCCACTGCACTACACCACTAGCAGCTCCCAATACACTACACCACTAGCAGCTCCCACTACACTACACCACTAGCAGCTCCCACTACACTACATCACTAGCAACTCCCACTGCACAACACCACTAGCAGCTCCCACTACACTACACCACTAGCAGCTCCCACTACACTACATCACTAGCAGCTCCCACTGCACTACACCACTAGCAGCTCCCATTACACTACACCACTAGCAGCTCCCACTACACTACATCACTAGCAGCTCCCACTACCCTACACCACAAGCAGCTTTCACTGCACTACACCACTAGCAGCTCCCACTACACTACACCACTAGCAGCTCCCACTACACTACACCACTAGCAGCTCCCACTACACTACATCACTAGCAGCTCCCACTACACTACACCACTAGCAGCTTTCACTGCACTACACCACTAGCAGCTCCCGCTACACTACATCACTAGCAGCTTCCACTGCACTACACCGCTCGCAGCTTTCACTGCACTACACCACTAGCAGCTTCCACTGCACTACACCACTAGCAGCTCCCACTGCACTACACCACTAGCAGCTTCCACTGCACTACACCACTAGCAGCTTCCACTGCACTACATTACTAGCAGCTTCCACTGCACTACATCACTAGCAGTTTCCACTGCACAACACCACTAGCAGCTTCCACTGCACTACACCACTAGCAGCTTCCGCTGCACTACATCACTAGCAGCTTCCACTCCACTATACCACTACCAGCTTCCACTGCACTATATCACTAGCAGCTTCCACTGCACTACACCACTAGCAGCTTCCACTGCACTACACCACTAGCAGCTTCCACTGCACTACATCACTAGCAGCTTCCACTGCACTACACCACTAGCAGCTTCCACTGCACTACACCACTAGCAGCTTCCACTGCACTACACCACTAGCAGCTTCCACTGCACTACATCACTAGCAGCTTCCACTGCCCTACACCACTAGCAGCTTCCACTGCACTACACCACTAGCAGCTTCCACTGCACTACACCACTAGCAGCTCCCACTACACTACATCACTAGCAGCTTCCACTGCACTACACCACTCGCAGCTTTCACTGCACTACACCACTAGCAGCTCCCACTACACTACACCACTAGCAGCTCCCACTACACTACACCACTAGCAGCTCCCACTACACTACATCACTAGCAGCTCCCACTACATTACACCACTAGCAGCTCCCACTACACTACACCACTAGCAGCTCCCACTACACTACATCACTAGCAGCTCCCACTACACTACACCACTAGCAGCTCCCACTACACTACACCACTAGCAGCTCCCACTACACTACATCACTAGCAGCTCCCACTACACTACACCACTAGCAGCTCCCACTACACTACATCACTAGCAGCTTCCACTGCACTACACCACTAGCAGCTCCCACTACACTATATCACTAGCAGCTTCCACTGCACTACACCACTCGCAGCTTTCACTGCACTACACCACTAGCAGCTCCCACTACACTACACCACTAGCAGCTCCCACTACACTACACCACTAGCAGCTCCCACTACACTACATCACTAGCAGCTCCCACTACACTACATCACTAGCAGCTCCCACTACACTACACCACTAGCAGCTTTCACTGCCCTACACCACTCGCAGCTTCCACTGCACTACACCACTAGCAGCTCCCACTACACTACACCACTAGCAGCTCCCACTCACATCACTCAGCAGCTCCCCCACTATACTACACCACTCAGTGCTCCCACCTACATTCACACCCGTCAGCAGCCCTACTCACACTACATCACCAGCAGCCCACTGCACTACACCACTCGCAGCTTTCACTGCACTACACCACCAGCAGCCCCACCGCACTACAACCACCAGCAGCTCCCACTACACTACACCACTAGCAGCTCCCACTACACTACACCACTAGCAGCTCCCACTACACTACATCACTAGCAGCTCCCACTGCACTACACCACTAGCAGCTCCCACTACACTACACCACTAGCAGCTCCCACTACACTACATCACTAGCAACTCCCACTACACTACGTCACTAGCAGCTCCCACTGCACTACACCACTAGCAGCTCCCATTACACTACACCACTAGTAGCTCCCACTACACTACATCACTAGCAGCTCCCTCTACCCTACACCACAAGCAGCTTTCACTGCACTACACCACTAGCAGCTCCCACTACACTACACCACTAGCAGCTCCCACTACACTACACCACTAGCAGCTCCCACTACACTACATCACTAGCAGCTCCCACTACACTACACCACTAGCAGCTTCCACTGCACTACGTCACTAGCAGCTTCCACTGCACTACATCACTAGCAGCTTCTACTGCACTACATCACTAGCAGCTTCCACTGCACTACACCACTAGCAGCTTCCACTGCACTACACCACTAGCAGCTTCCACTGCACTACATTACTAGCAGCTTCCACTGCACTACATCACTAGCAGTTTCCACTGCACTACACCACTAGCAGCTTCCACTGCACTACACCACTAGCAGCTTCCGCTGCACTACATCACTAGCAGCTTCCACTCCACTACACCACTACCAGCTTCCACTGCACTATATCACTAGCAGCTTCCACTGCACTACACCACTAGCAGCTCCCACTACACTACACCACTAGCAGCTCCCACTACACTACATCACTAGCAGCTTCCACTAAACTACATCACTAGCAGCTCCCACTACATTACACCACTAGCAGCTCCCACTACACTACACCACTAGCAGCTCCCACTACACTACACCACTAGCAGCTCCCACTACACTACACCACTAGCAGCTCCCACTACACTACACCACTAGCAGCTCCCACTACACTACACCACTAGCAGCTCCCACTACACTACATCACTCAGCAGCTCCCCACTCACACTACACCCTCACTCAGCAGCCCCACCACACTACATCACCAGCAGCCTCCACCTCTAATTCACACCACTAGCAGCTCCCACTACACTACACCACTAGCAGCTCCCACTACACTACACCACTAGCAGCTCCCACTACACTACACCACTAGCAGCTCCCACTACACTACATCACTAGCAGCTCCCACTACACTACATCACTAGCAGCTCCCACTACACTACACCACTAGCAGATTTCACTGCCCTACACCACTCGCAGCTTCCACTGCACTACACCACTAGCAGCTCCCACTACACTACACCACTAGCAGCTCCCACTACACTACATCACTAGCAGCTCCCACTATACTACACCACTAGCAGCTCCCACTACACTACACCACTAGCAGCTCCCACTACACTACATCACTAGCACCTTCCACTGCACTACACCACTCGCAGCTTTCACTGCACTACACCACTAGCAGCTCCCACTGCACTACATCACTAGCAGCTCCCACTACACTACATCACTAGCAGCTCCCACTACACTACACCACTAGCAGCTTTCACTGCCCTACACCACTCGCAGCTTCCACTGCACTACACCACTAGCAGCTCCCACTACACTACACCACTAGCAGCTCCCACTACACTACATCACTAGCAGCTCCCACTATACTACACCACTAGCAGCTCCCACTACACTACACCACTAGCAGCTCCCACTACACTACATCACTAGCACCTTCCACTGCACTACACCACTCGCAGCTTTCACTGCACTACACCACTAGCAGCTCCCACTGCACTACACCACTAGCAGCTCCCACTACACTACACCACTAGCAGCTCCCACTACACTACACCACTAGCAGCTCCCACTACACTACATCACTAGCAACTCCCACTGCACAACACCACTAGCAGCTCCCACTACACTACACCACTAGCAGCTCCCACTACACTACATCACTAGCAGCTCCCACTGCACTACACCACTAGCAGCTCCCATTACACTACACCACTAGCAGCTCCCACTACACTACATCACTAGCAGCTCCCACTACCCTACACCACAAGCAGCTTTCACTGCACTACACCACTAGCAGCTCCCACTACACTACACCACTAGCAGCTCCCATTACACTACACCACTAGCAGCTCCCACTACACTACATCACTAGCAGCTCCCACTACACTACACCACTAGCAGCTTTCACTGCACTACACCACTAGCAGCTCCCGCTACACTACATCACTAGCAGCTTCCACTGCACTACACCGCTCGCAGCTTTCACTGCACTACACCACTAGCAGCTTCCACTGCACTACACCACTAGCAGCTCCCACTGCACTACACCACTAGCAGCTTCCACTGCACTACACCACTAGCAGCTTCCACTGCACTACATTACTAGCAGCTTCCACTGCACTACATCACTAGCAGTTTCCACTGCACAACACCACTAGCAGCTTCCACTGCACTACACCACTAGCAGCTTCCGCTGCACTACATCACTAGCAGCTTCCACTCCACTACACCACTACCAGCTTCCACTGCACTATATCACTAGCAGCTTCCACTGCACTACACCACTAGCAGCTTCCACTGCACTACACCACTAGCAGCTTCCACTGCACTACATCACTAGCAGCTTCCACTGCACTACACCACTAGCAGCTTCCACTGCACTACACCACTAGCAGCTTCCACTGCACTACACCACTAGCAGCTTCCACTGCACTACATCACTAGCAGCTTCCATTGCCCTACACCACTAGCAGCTTCCACTGCACTACACCACTAGCAGCTTCCACTGCACTACACCACTAGCAGCTCCCACTACACTACATCACTAGCAGCTTCCACTGCACTACACCACTCGCAGCTTTCACTGCACTACACCACTAGCAGCTCCCACTACACTACACCACTAGCAGCTCCCACTACACTACACCACTAGCAGCTCCCACTACACTACATCACTAGCAGCTCCCACTACACTACATCACTAGCAGCTCCCACTACACTACACCACTAGCAGCTTTCACTGCCCTACACCACTCGCAGCTTCACTGCACTACACCACTAGCAGCTCCCACTACACTACACCACTAGCAGCTCCCACTACACTACACCACTAGCAGCTCCCACTACACTACACCACTAGCAGCTCCCACTACACTACATCACTAGCAGCTCCCACTACACTACACCACTAGCAGCTCCCACTACACTACATCACTAGCAGCTTCCACTGCACTACACCACTCGCAGCTTTCACTGCACTACACCACTAGCAGCTCCCACTACACTACACCACTAGCAGCTCCCACTACACTACACCACTGGCAGCTCCCACTACACTACATCACTAGCAGCTCCCACTACACTACATCACTAGCAGCTCCCACTACACTACACCACTAGCAGCTTTCACTGCCCTACACCACTCGCAGCTTCCACTGCACTACACCACTAGCAGCTCCCACTACACTACACCACTAGCAGCTCCCACTACACTACATCACTAGCAGCTCCCACTATACTACACCACTAGCAGCTCCCACTACACTACACCACTAGCAGCTCCCACTACACTACATCACTAGCAGCTTCCACTGCACTACACCACTCGCAGCTTTCACTGCACTACACCACTAGCAGCTCCCACTGCACTACACCACTAGCAGCTCCCACTACACTACACCACTAGCAGCTCCCACTACACTACACCACTAGCAGCTCCCACTACACTACATCACTAGCAGCTCCCACTGCACTACACCACTAGCAGCTCCCACTACACTACACCACTAGCAGCTCCCACTACACTACATCACTAGCAACTCCCACTACACTACGTCACTAGCAGCTCCCACTGCACTACACCACTAGCAGCTCCCATTACACTACACCACTAGCAGCTCCCACTACACTACATCACTAGCAGCTCCCACTACCCTACACCACAAGCAGCTTTCACTGCACTACACCACTAGCAGCTCCCACTGCACTACACCACTAGCAGCTCCCACTACACTACACCACTAGCAGCTCCCACTACACTACATCACTAGCAGCTCCCACTACACTACACCACTAGCAGCTTTCACTGCACTACACCACTAGCAGCTCCCACTACACTACATCACTAGCAGCTTCCACTGCACTACACCGCTCGCAGCTTTCACTGCACTACACCACTAGCAGCTTCCACTGCACTACACCACTAGCAGCTCCCACTGCACTACACCACTAGCAGCTCCCACTGCACTACACCACTAGCAGCTCCCACTACACTACATCACTAGCAGCTCCCACTGCACTACACCACTAGCAGCTTCCACGGCACTACACCACTAGCAGCTCCCACTACACTACACCACTAGCAGCTCCCACTGCACTACACCACTAGCAGCTCCCACTGCACTACACCACTAGCAGCTCCCACTACACTACACCACTAGCAGCTCCCACTACACTACATCACTAGCAACTCCCACTACACTACATCACTAGCAGCTCCCACTGCACTACACCACTAGCAGCTCCCATTACACTACACCACTAGCAGCTCCCACTACACTACATCACTAGCAGCTCCCACTACCCTACACCACAAGCAGCTTTCACTGCACTACACCACTAGCAGCTCCCACTACACTACACCACTAGCAGCTCCCACTACACTACACCACTAGCAGCTCCCACTACACTACATCACTAGCAGCTTCCACTACACTACACCACTAGCAGCTTTCACTGCACTACACCACTAGCAGCTCCCACTACACTACATCACTAGCAGCTTCCACTGCACTACACCGCTCGCAGCTTTCACTGCACTACACCACTAGCAGCTTCCACTGCACTACACCACTAGCAGCTCCCACTGCACTACACCACTAGCAGCTCCCACTACACTACATCACTAGCAGCTCCCACTGCACTACACCACTAGCAGCTTCCACTGCACTACACCACTAGCAGCTCCCACAACACTACACCACTAGCAGCTCCCACAGCACTACACCACTAGCAGCTCCCACTGCACTACACCACTAGCAGCTCCCACTACACTACACCACTAGCAGCTCCCACTACACTACATCACTAGCAGCTCCCACTACACTACACCACTAGCAGCTCCCACTACACTACATCACTAGCAGCTCCCACTGCACTACACCACTCGCAGCTTTCACTGCACTACACCACTAGCAGCTCCCACTAAACTACACCACTAGCAGCTTTCACTGCCCTACACCACTCGCAGCTTCCCCTCACATTTTGTCTTTCTCAGACGTTATCAAAAGCCGGGCCTCTTCATACAATCCTCCTCCACTTTAGCTGTCGTCTCCCCTTTTCCTCTGACATTTATATTTTTTCCGTCTGTGTTCGCTTTGGTAGTCTGCACGGTTTCATTCTTACCAAGAACGTTCTAACATCACCCGGGTTTTTACTAAATATTTCCTTTGCATATCGATTTTTTTCTCACAACTTTTCGATTACCATTTTAATTAAATGCTCATGTAACAGCCTCCACAGAGTATAATAATATATAACCGAATTATGAATAGCTTGCATGGTTGACCAAAGGATAGGCGGATCCAGGGGCCCTGGGGGACGCTCGCACGCTTCCTACACCTTTGGAATTTGGCGTGCCCCAGACCTTTTTGAATGGGCCCCCGTTACCATGACCTTTTTAAAGTGACCTCGTTTCGGTTATAAGAAGTTGAAGTTACGGTGATGCGGCGGCGAAAAAAATTTGGGGCACAAAAACCTCCACTGGCGGCCAAACCAAATTGTGTACAAAATGTGTCGCTCCGCCGTAACTCGAGCTTCTCCGCTGTCTTGGCTCGACTAGTGGCAACCACCGAAGATGACCGGGACATGCAGTGATATTAACTAAACTGCGGGTGATTTAATTTATGCAGGTGAACATTTTGTTAATTAAGCTAAGGAAGTAATTTATGTAGTAATCAATTCAGGAGACGGACTGAAGGAAGAGCATAATATTCCCCTTTCTTGTTTTCCACTAAGACATGTCACAAATACAAATAAAGTTGTTAACGTGACCTTTTATGAAGAAATTGCTGAGTTTTATTTATTTTTGATCAAAAAGGCTATTCGGTAACATAGCCTCTAATATTATGTTCTTTTTACACCTGAAAGAAAATTATCTTTTTGGCAACCCTCGTCCTTTTAACCATTTAACCTTTTGGAGACCCCCAAGTAGGCTGTAATTTTATAGCATAATTTGTGCTTTTGTCAACAGAATGTAACTTTTGGGCTTGCCGTTTCATAAACAAAATTGCCCATTTATTATCAAAATGGGCCCTTAATAATTTTTGGACTTGCCCCAAGAACTATTGTCGAATAATTTGCAAATTTTGATAACGATTTTGCTGCCACATTTATTCCGTTATGAGAATCTGTGATAGAAATTTTGTGTGTGTGAAGATATTGCCCTGTTTGTAAAGGAAAACAAAATTTTTAGAGAAAGCGTTGCCCTGTTTGCTACGGTTAGTATATTCTTGCGTATTTGCTCCGAGTGAATTTTCATTTTTAATAAAATTGCTCTTTGTCATTTTAGGACATGTCTTCAAAACATTTGTTTAAAAGAAAATACTCTTTTTGATAAATGATCACTAGTACTTTACTCTTTTATATAATTGGCCCATTGCAGGCCGGACGCCCGGTATCATAAATGTGCCTAGAAAACGATTTTCGTTCGAAAACTCTGGGGCTTCTTTACATACATGTAAATAGGTAATCAACATCTCCGGGCACTTTGGGTAAAAAGTTCTTCACGAGATATCTATATTTTGTAACATGAGACAAATGAACATGAGCAGCGTGCGTTGTTTTGACCAAAAATAAGGGGTATGAGGAACAATAGTCGATATCTGGAGAACGAACAGTCATACGTTAACATATTACCACTCGTTGGACTCGTCATTACCTTATCTTTATTTTGGTGTAACATATTCGCTAGACCGAATAATGACGTCACGAAATGACAGTTTATGACACAACCATTAAAATGTGAAAATCTTCCATCATCAACGTTTGCATCAAGATATTGTACACTTAGAATGCAGTGATTCAGCAATGTTATTTATCGTCGTAAAACATGATAGTTGGCAAAGTTTTTGAGAAAAATAATTGTCAAGGTCAGTAGATTGAAACAACACTGCCCAGTTAAAGCTGGATCTTTTTTAATTACATATTGGGCAGAGTGTACAATTCAAGGATCAACGTCAACAGGATATTAGTATGAATGTGGTGTAAGCACGTGGTTGGTATATATAATATATTCTTGTTAACTACACATCTATTATCTAATGATTACTTATGTTCTTTAGGATTATAAGACATCTGTATAGTGGCATGTTGTGTGAGATGAAAATTAGGGTGGGTGGAGGAAACTGTCTATATTTGACAACTGGACAATGATATTGTAATAACAAGTCGCGATTCGTTAGATTTGCATTTACAAGAACCTTATTATGAGTAAATAAAAATAGCCTAACCTTAGAAATGACTACACCAGAAGTAATAGGCTGACATCACTCTTTCCTTCCTTTGAAAGTCTGCCTGAAAATCTGCCTCCACCGTTTTTAGCGGCACTATTACAGAAAGCTTAACACAGCGTTATTCAGTTACCCTACACATACCCCAAGGTAATTCTAAAACATGATGATTTGTAACACCTTACATTCTCTGACAGTTCATATTGGTTAATTAGGTGACATGTTTAGTGAGCTTCAACCAAAATATCATACTAAAGGGTAGCATCGGTCTGGCAAAATTAGGAAAAATTGTTGGTTGCATAGTAACTTTGCTCGTTGACTACACGTTGCTTCGAACATAGCAATATTAAATTGGGCCTATGTCAATAACGTGTAAATGGTACTGACATTACCCCAGCCATCATCCAATTTTGCCCTAACCTGATAACATTGCTCCACCTACTCCCCAACACTGTCCTAACACTGCTACCTATCCTATATTTCAATGTTCCCAAACCTAGGAAGGCAATGAATACATTGCCAGTATACGATCCTTGAGAATTTTTCAAACTGACCCCCTGTTCTAAACAATATTTAGACTTATGTCAAAAGATATGTTTTTCAAGTTGAGTGGATTGAAATATAACCATTTTCCACGAACAAAAGTCACAAATGACAGGTTATATCCTTTTCGACTTGATCAATAAACTCGAAGTGTATTTAGCATGTAAAATATGCATGTATGGTATCCATGATTTGTAAATGCATACCTCTCAGGTTTCTTCCTTTATATATATATATATATATATATAAATTGTATTGAGTGCCCTCCTGGCCCCAACCAACTTGCAACCATTCTCCAACTTCAAACTTAATAATTACATAAATTCATGGTTTAATGATACATTCAATGCAATGACACATTCTATTAAATGTACCATAGATAAGTATTACACTTCTCTATACTCCCTTGATTGATCAATTTATTGTACATAATATGATATTTCACAATGTAAAGCAGGGAATACATGGATGGTGAATATGGCAGATTTAAGTTTAACTGTAGTTTTAAGATATATTTAGAATAATTTAAATAAAACGAAAGTTCATTTGTTGCTGATAGTGACATTATTAAGAAGCCAAAAATTAAATAAACTCTTGTATACTGTGTCATTTAAATCTCTACAATGCTCCATAATTCTGTGCAAAAATGTACATATATATTAACATAAATTATGCATATATCGCTACTGCACCAGTATTTTAAGACACTTAAAATGGATCTGTATTAACATATAATTGTATTCATGCATGAATCAAGACGTGTGTTAATAACAACCAAACAGTTTGAAGTAGCTCGTGATGCAATCTTAAATATATGTAAAATTATCCCATTTTCATGGAGGTTTGAGGGTTATGCATGATAATTACATTGTTCAAACAACATAAATTTGAGTTTGTTATACCTGTTAAGTTGTTTTGAAACTTGGAATGGTACCATCAATGGAGTATTTTTCTATACGTGTATACCCATTGCTGCATATTGGTGTTTTAAACATTTTGATTTGTACAGAAACATCCATCTTTTAAAATAAATACACGTTTGTAAACAGATCAATATGCAGTAAATCTACATCCAAGTTCAAGCATTTATATATGAGCACCTCAATATATTTCAACTTTTACCTTCAAATCCATGTTGTTGATGATGGAATTACTGAATATCAATATTATAACTACCACATTCTTAGCATTCTCGAAACACAAAATGTTCCCTTTGCAAACCCCGCCTTCTAATCGGGCTAATATTACTGTTTGTTCACCTTTCTCACCTTTCCCTATCTTCTCCCTGGTCGGGGTGGCGGGTCTTGTAAAGCCTCTTCCACGTCTTCCTGCCCTGAGCCCATTCTTCCTTCATCTGTCATGCCTTTAAATCTTTCCTCACTGTGTCCTGCCATCTCAACTTGGGCCTCCCTCTCGCTCGTTTCCCCTCTATCTTCATCTCCATGGTGGCTCTTATGTCTTCCCTTTCTTTCCTTCTTTTCACATGATCAAATCACTCCAGCCTTCTTCTCCTCATGATGACAACAATGCTCTTAACATCGTCTTCTTTCAAAATGTCCTCATTCCTCCGGTGCTCCTGCAGGCTTACACCAATTGCCCATCTAATCATTCGCATATCCGTGGTTGCCAGTCGTCTTTCGTCTCTTGTTGATAGTGGCCATGTTTCACAGCTGTAAAGAAGTGTCGGCCTAATTACCGTTTTGTAGAGCAGGACTTTCATCTTTTGTGGCACCTTCTGTTCACATATTACTCCATATAGTTCCCTCCACCTAGACCACCCCTTTGACATTCGGCTCTCAGATTCCTTACTGACACCTCCCTTCTTGTCTATGACAGAGCCACGGTACTTAAAAGTCTGTACAGTTGGGATGTTTACCTTTTCCTGAGACCCATACTTTTTCATCTTCACCGGCTCTCCTGAGCCCCGTTGGCGGGAGGTATTCCGTCTTCGCTCTGCTGATCTTTAGCCCACATCTCTCCATTCTTTCTCTCCATTTGTCCAAACTCTCTCCTATCCTACCTCCGTCTGAATTATACAACACCAGGTCATCCACGAATAACATAGCCCAGGATGTTTGCTCCTTGATCTCCTGTGTAATGACGTCCAGGATAATGATAAAAAGTAAAGGACTAACTTCAATCTTGATTTTCTCGGTCTTTCCAGCATTTGTCATGATGCTTGCTGTACACCCTTCATACATGTCCTTCATGATGGTAGTGTAGTGTTCTGGTATTCTCTTCTTTCGAAGGCTGTACCAGATCAGCTCTCTATAGGAACTCAGTCATATGCCTTCTCCTGGTCCACAAACACCATGTGTAAACCTTTTCTGAACTCCCTGTGTTTTACTTGGAGCATCCTGAAGCAGAACAGCGGTTGCACTGTCGACTTTCTCGGTTCGATTCCATACTGTCTTTCATTTATCTCCACCATTCCTCTCAATCTCCTCTCTATCACTCTCTCCCAGAGCTTCAGAGTGTGGCTAAGAAGTTTGATCCCCCGGAAGTTGTTACATTTTAAAGGGTCTCCTTTCTGTTTGTAAACTGGTGCAATCACGTTTTTTCTCCATTCATCTGGGATACCATTTTCAAGGCCTGATTTAGCACTTCTACCATCCATTTCACTCCTTCTTGTCCGAGCGCCTTCACTACCTCCATCGGTAGCTCATCTGGTCCACACTTCTTGTTTTTCATCTTACCCATCTGTGTCCGCACCTCCTCAAGTTTGATTTCTTCAATTGGGCCCTGTACTGCCTGGGTCCCTGCCATTTCTTGACATTTATTCTCGACATTTAAGAGTTCATGGAAGTAATTCTTCCATCTCTCCCGTACCTAATCGTCCTGGGTGAATATTGCCCCCAAAGATATCTTTGTCTTTAACAAAGGCTACCCTTCTTATGTCCGCTGATTTCCTCTTCCTGGTGTTTGCCAGCCGGTATATCCTTTGTTTTCCTTCTTTCCCCTTCAGTTCCTCGTACAACTGCCCGTACGCCTTATCCTTGGCTACTGCAACTCTCCGCTTGCTTTCTTTTTTTGCTTCCTTGTATCTCACCCGATCTTCTTCGTCTCTTGATGTCTGCCATATCTTGTATCTCTTTCTTTTCTCTTTGACCGCCTCTACACCTTCTCACCCCACCACCACGATTCCTTCTCAAGATATCTGCCTAGTGTTGATTATCCAAGCTCCTCTTTTGCAAGCTGCATTATCTTTGGGTACACCTCTGTCCATGTTGTGGTCTTTTCTTCAGTCTGCGAAGCAGCCAGTTGTTCCTTAACCTTACAAATGAATGGATCTCTTATTTTCCCCTCCTTCAATTTCCACCACCTTATTCTTTTAGTACTTTTTCTTGGTGTCGTCCTTCTTCTAGTTACTTTCATGTCCATCACTTGTGTCCTGTGCTGCGTTGCTATAGAATCTCCATAAATCACCTTGAACGTATTTGCTATGGCCATGTCAAACGCCTCTGCCAGATGCAATACTCTCTCTCCCTCCTCATTTATATCTCCCACAGATAATCCTCCATGCTATCTTCCAAACCCCATCCTATCTTCTCCAATGTGGCCATTTAGGTCTCCTGCTAGCACCAGGCACTCCCTAGTTGGTAGTCCTGTCAGCAGTGCCTCCAGTTGGTTCCAGAATGCCTCTTTAACCATATCTTCACATCCCACTTGTGGAGCGCATGCTGTCACTATGTTCCACACTACGTCTTCCAGTACCAGCTTGATAGTCATCGTTCTATCAGAAATTCTCTGGACTTTGTCAATACCTTGTCTTGGTGGTTTCTTACACAAATCGCAACTTCCTTACCCTACCGGTACCACTGTAGAACTCAGAACAGAACAGAACTCAAAATCAATTTATTTGACCTATAAATACGATACATATACAACAAATAACGTAGGTAATAGATAAGTTCGGGAGACTCCCGTTAATATATAAAATATCGCTAGCACAGGAGCCACCCCATAAATATAAACAACAACAAAATTTACATGACACAAATCAGAATAGCATACGACTTCTTTTTATAATTGATAATTACTCAATGTATCAACAGAATAGCTTACATCCCTCCCCAAGTTCCTTTGCCTTGTTTCCTCCCCATCTGGTCTCTTGCAGACATAACACAATTCCAGTCTCCGAGATTTGATCATGTCCGCAACTACTCGGCTCTTTCCAGTCAACGTTCCAATGTTCAACGTTGCTATTTTAATCGTCTGTCTACCCCTTCGCATATGTTTTGCAGGCACGGGGCAGTTGCTGCACGTCGCTTACAGGGAACGCCCTAGCTGTAAACTCTTTCCTATTTCGGCTCTGCATGACACTTTTGTGGCAGTATTGTTTACGGCCGGATGCCCTTCGTGACGCCAACCCTCCTCCTTTTCCCGGGCTTGGGACTGGCAGTTGAATGTGCTGGCTTGCACACCCCCAAGCGGAGTTCTAATATTACTGTGATGTTATATAAACCGAATCACTCAGTGTTAATTGAGGTTGTCCGCAGAATGTACATAGTGCATATTTCGCTTGTAAATTAAAAATAAACTGGCAAGTTCCGAGCGAAGTACTTTTTGTTTTGAGCACATGGCATTGAGCTCTGGCATTCAAAAACAAAATTAGGTTGCCCCCAGAGTTTTGATACGAAACTGAACGATGGACCGACTGGGCGTCTGGCCTATAATTGCTACACGGACTTTGATCCCAGCTAGATGCCTTTTAATGAGAAAAAACACGATCTTCCTCTCAATATATTGCCACTTTAAAGAACGTGTGCCTTTTACCATTTGCTGTGCCATTTCAGGACTTGCCCTTTATAATCGTAAGTTTTTAAAATACCCTCACACGTATATGAACCGTACATGGGTTGGTAACTTGTGATAAGGCAGGGTGAGGGCAGGATTCGATGGAGGCAAGTTTGCCCGACTGTGGGGCAAGTAACGGGCTGGGGGCAGTACCTCCACTTAGTATGTAAAAAGCCATATTATTGCCGAAGATTTGAATTAATTTCTACCCGATCAGGCTTTTAAGCCTTTAAACGAAGATGTTAAATTAAAAAACTATGAAAATACATAGTTTACTCGTGGCGTAGGCATACTCAGGGTTTTTTGGTTTCCTCGGAAACCCCCAAAATTCCTCACTATTGTATGATCCATACGGTAACGTACTGCAGGGGCGTACCCAGGGGTATTTTGGTTGTATGTTCAAAATTATGGCAGTGTACATGAATACACGGAAGGATGACGGTAATACCCATAGGCGCGGGAACAGGGTTAGGGCTATAACTTGGTTTTGAACAGCACTGTCCTCCTCCCCCCGTGTTCGGATGTCATGAATTTACAGCCGACACAGCGGAGAAGCTGAAGTTATAGCGGCGCAGCGGCGATAAATTTCCAACAGCTACCCCCTCCCCTGTCATCCGATGTCACAGTCGAGCCAACCGAGACAGCCGCAAGGTGAAGGATGATGTGAAGATGTGCGGCGGAGCGGCGCCGAAAATGTTTCAGTGGTGCTGAAGCTCCGGTAATACCCGTTTGGAACCCCCCCAAGATGTCAATCCTCGGTACGCCCCTGTTTACCATGGTAAAATGGTGCCATAAAAATTCTCCGAACTATATCTTGGCCAATACATTCTTACAGGGTATACTTATTGGAGATGACCCTGTTCAAGGCAGCAACAAGATGACTGCCAACACTCATGGGATTTCTGGGAGTCTCCCTGATTTTGGGTGTATCACCCGGTCTCCCGGAATACATGCAAATCTTCCAGATTTTCGCTTCAATTCTCCAACAGTACCCCTCGCCTTCCGATGTCAAGATCCGAGAGACAACGCGACGTGACAGCGCGACACGGGAAGCGTGCTGAACCGCTGATGTATCTCCCGCTAGGTAAAAAAAATTGGAAGGTATACTATGGACGTGGGTGAATCTATGCTCCGGCTGGCGGGGAGGGGTGGGCAGCTAGATAGTTTAACCAATTATATACATTTTGAGCCGTTTGTCTAAAACACAAATTGTATCTTCTTGACCTTTCCTCAGTAAGTACAACGGCGAAAGCCAATGACGTAAACAACAGTTCCTGACGTCATCACTCGCAACAACTGAGGGATCGGCTACGTTGTGTTTTGGTTTTATCTACATCGAAATTATGCGCGAGGCCTCTGTCAAACTTTGTCTTTGCCAGCAATGTTAATATCGGTTATATATTCGAATTACATTACTGTTGCTACATGACATCTTATGGTCATAGGTCAAGCATTCCCGCATATATTATTCATTATATAAGTTGCCTGATGTTTTTGTTAGAAAATAAAAACATTTAGGGCCAGAATATCAACATAATATACAACAGAATGCATGAACGCGCCATTTGTTTGACATACATTTTTGATGGCTTCACGGACTTTTTGCTAGACAGCAGGTCGCGTGATGGATTTGTCCTATCCAGTACGTCGCGGTTCGCCGACGTCACAATAAAAAATATGCGCGTGACCTCCCGCAAAGTTGGTAATAGTAATGAATGTGAATTACATTACCAGGGCGGTATGACATCAGCTAGGTCTAACATAACAGCATACAGTTGTCGCTTTAACAAACTTTTATTTGTGTTTTTTTGTGACAAGTTTAACAGCTTTTGCTGGGCAACACGTGATGAATGGGTTCACGTGATGGATGGGTCAGTTAGTTGGCGTTGCCTGCATCACGACTAACCATTTGATGGATCCAGTGTGTTGCGGTTTGCCTATGTCACAATAAAAATATGCGCGCGAAGTCCTCAAACTTTACCAAAGGTAATAAAATATGTGAAAAAATACTAGGGCGGCATGACATTTGCTATAGGTGTGTAGCTTTAAAAAATGCCTTATGCTTTCGCCATAAAGCAAAACGTATAATGCTGGTCCAGTCGGTTCCTGCCGAGCGCAATCATAATAAATATAAAAAAACGTTTGAATTTTTTGCGATCTATCGATATCATTAACCAGAACCACTTATTTCATCAACGGCATGTAGACAATGCGTCAAAGAAGTTATTTTTAGCGAAATACTTACAATGTTCGTAAGACGGTATAATTTCACGCGCCAAATTGATGCACTCTGTTTCTGCCGAGTCGTGTTAAAAATCATCACTGTACGACAAGACGCAATGCGTTCACTGTATTTATAAACACGATGGGCTATTCGATAACTTTCTTGTGGTAATTAATGGGAACAATGACTTGGAAACTGGTACAATAAATTGAAATATTACGGATATTTACATCACTGTCACCGATATGGCGCACTATAGTCACGTGGTCACAACGCCTTAAAAACTGTACCTTCAAATATACATAATTTGTAATCTGATATATCTTGATGGCTACAGGCAGCTGTATATTGGTTGTCAGTTCGACATCACGTGCATGTCGTTGAGTTGAATTAGTTATTGCTTTGTATTTCGTGTGTTCATTCTGTTAATTGTGTTCGTTTGAGTACATGCAAGACAACGTCGATATCCAATATTTAACCGAGGACATTTTCCACTTTGCGATGCGCAACCTAGTGACATAGCAGGTGATATAGAATATACGTTAACGGTGCAAATTTAGTTTGTTTCAGTTTATTTTATTATGGGACTTGTTTGAGCATATATATATGGTCGATTTTTACGAAAGGTCGGCTTTTTCGAATTTTTTTTAAAACGTGAGTAGTATGTTTAATAATAGACTGGCATACCTTCTCAAAACTGATTATGAAGTATGATATTTTTAGCTACAACGACCGTAAACGTTGTTTGGCTAGTCTCAGAAGCAGTGTGTACATATTGTTTTTGTGTAATGTAAAACTATACAATATCCATACAGCATGCAATTTGTAAGCTAGGATTTAATACAATACATACATGTATATATATATATATATATATATATTTGATTACACCTGAGACATTCCACTTGAGTAAGTTTATTGTTTCGTTTGTGCAACTCGTGTCTATAGTTTGATTCGTGCAACCTGTTGGGCTAAGTTTAGTGTTTCGTTTGTCCCACTAGTTGGTCTAAGTTCAATTCGTGCAACCTGTTGGGCTAAGTTTAGTGTTTCGTTTGTCCCACTAGTTGGTCTAAGTTCAATTCGTGCAACCTGTTGGGCTAAGTTTAGTGTTTCGTTTGTCCCACTAGTTGGTCTAAGTTCAATTCGTGCAACCTGTTGGGCTAAGTTTAGTGTTTCGTTTGTGCAACTCGTGTCTATAGATTGATTCGTGCAACCTGTTGGACTAAGTTTAGTGTTTCGTTTGTCCCACTAGTTGGTCTAAGTTCAATTCGTGCAACCTGTTGGGCTAAGTTTAGTGTTTCGTTTGTGCAACTCGTGTCTATTATGCCACGCGATAACCCGTCTATTTGCCTGAAAGAGGAGGGATGCCACGCGATAACCCCAAAGCACTACCTGTTTAACTAATTCACCTCGCGTACAAAATGACTGCGCATACAATGACGTCACATGATGGGATTACATTACATGCGCGCAAGTTCAAAACAAGGTCTAACCAAACCACAACCTGTATAACTAACTCACCTCGCGCACAAAATTACTGCGCGTAGCAGTTTAATGATGTCATACAGGGTGCGCGCGCTCACGCCCGCAACAAACAAACAAGTCCTGAATGTATGTATCTATATATATGTATGTCTCCATACCTGTCATTATGATCACTGCCCTTGGTATCCTTGCTGTTGACAATACGGATAGTATCTTTAGTTGTAAAGTGTAAGGGTATTAGTAAGGTTCCTAACATATGCTTTGCATTACACTATGAAAAAGACACAAGATGAGGTTTGCACCTTTTATTCATGTACAACACAAACGTATTTATATGTCACACTCCATAACTACAAGAACCAGAGACTAAACATTGATATATAGTCTTGCAAAGTTTAACCGTATACAAGACAAAAGAAAGTTATTTACAGGTCACCCTCCATTACTGTCAGAACCATTTGTTTCATAGTGTTTCGCCACTGTTTCGAAACGGCTTCTTGCAACCAAGTATTGATATTACACAACTGTTCGACTGTTACGTCGGATAGCTTCACACCTTCGTCTAACTAAACACTCAAACAGTCTTTCACCACTGCAGTTGAATTAATGACATCCATCTATGTATGCCTCTATATTCGTCTGTATATGTATGTATCTATGTATATCTCTATGGGTTCATTTTCGGTTACCAATACTAGGTTAGGTGTTTTACAACAGAAGCAAGTTTGAAAGGTTTACCGAAGACGCACGACATTAAACACTACAGTATTTATATATATACTATATAAATACTGGTACATCTTATCTGAAAGGTTATTATGTTCCTGTACTGTTCTATCATAACGCTTCACTTTGTTATGAGCCTGATTCGAAAAAGAGATTTGCAACCAATTCTTTATTCGATAAGTTTGGTGTCAAGGCCACCAAATTGACATCGTGTCTCGCGCATAGTGCATCGCACATAGCGTGTCGATTGTATTTACTTCTTTAATAATAACGATGAAGAAAATTATATACATACGTACATACGTGTGGGTTAAGAATGCTAGCATGATAAAATTATGAAACAGTACTGTTGATCTCTAGATACAGATGAAAAACAGATAAGACTTGAATAGGGAATACGACTTCAAATCAATTTGGAACCAGTTTGCTTACAGTACGATGTGTCTGTGTTGAAAGATGGTTTTACTCTGCAGTCCGTGCTTGAATTTTCTAATCTACCGACTGCGCATGTGTCGTTTGTACTCTGAAGTCGGTGATCTTTCGGCACGCCCACGTGACCTTAATGTACTATCCTACAATCCATAATCTTTCGGCACACCCACGTGACCTTTATGTTCCATCGAACTGCTATAAAAAGAAATTATACACATTACCAGGTGCCTTATTTTATTCGTTGTCGTCACGACTTATTTTGCCCCTTTCGCTGCTGTTTTTTGGAGCGTTGGCAGTCTTCTTGGCACCCTTTGATGCTGCTTTTGGAGCGTTGGCAGTCTTCTTGGAACCCTTTGATGCTGCTTTTGGAGCGTTGGCAGTCTTCTTGGAACCCTTTGATGCTGCTTTTGGAGCTTACGTAACGTTTTAGCAGTTTTAGTTGTTTTTGAAGGTTTATTTTAATTTAAACGGTTCTTTTCAGAGCCAACCACCTTCTCACAAAAGAGTGTTAACTATTTCGATATTGATACAAAGTCTGGTAAGTACAAATATCGTATGTTAGCTAATGTTACAGGTCAAAGGATTTGTTTATAGCCAGTGTTCAATATAGTTCTTACAAATGATAGCTAATACACCTGTACTGTTTTATCATAGCGCTTCACTTTGTTACACTCCTGTTTCGAAAAAGAGGTTTGCCGACTTTAGTGTCAAGGCCACCGAGAGTCGACATTGCACAGGGAGTATCACTTCAAAACAGTTTGGAACCAGTATGAAAGCAGGCTATCAACTGCACTAAACTTGGTAAGTACAAATTGCGTATGACAAATACTGTTACATGACGAAGGATTTGACCAAAAAGCCTTGGACTTGGTTACCAGTTCATACCAGTTTGCTTATAGCGTGATATGCTTGTAGTGTGGTGAGCGATGGTTTTACTCTGCAGGCCGTGATTGAATTTTCTAATAAAGTTCTTACAAAGGATGGCTAACCAAATGACTATGATAGCTTTGATTTTATACAGGACGCGAGCGCGCTCGCGCCCGCAACAAACAAACATGTCCAGACACGTCTCCAGGACACAGTAGCACACAGTAGCGTCGGTTTTGTAGTGAGTTGACAAATTAGTCATACAGGGTGCACACGCTCACGCTTGCAACAAACAAACAAGTCCAGACATATCTCGAGTACGGGTTTTATAAAAGACACGAATTTAACCACTACCTAATAAAACTAGTCAATATGTATGACCTATGATGAATGTAACTGTTTGTGAATTGTAAGTAAATGTTTAGTACTGGTTATGTGTCGTAGGTCAGTGTATGAATGTTGTAGGTCAGTGGTTATGAGCTGTAGGTCAGATAGGCTTTAGCCCCTATGCTTTAACAGGGGGAAACTTCCTATGCTTTAACATGGGGAAAGTTTGGTATGTTTTAACATGGGCTATGTAGGGGTAAAACGTGTAGGGATAAACTGGGACCTCTAAGTCAAAATATGGTCGTATACCTTTACGATAATAGCTCCTATCCTTTAACATGGGCAAAATTACGTATCCTTTAACATGGGGAAAATTTGCTATCCTTTAACATGGGAAAAATTTCCCTATCCTTTAACATGGAGAAAATTGGTAGGACAGGTTTCAGAGGATAATTTGGGGTAAATTGGAAGCTCCTATCCTTTAACATGGGGTTTAGCACCTATCTTTTAACATGGGGGAAATTCCCTATCGTTTAACATGGGGAAAATTGGTAGGACAGTTTTTTTTAAAGCCATTTGGGGCAAATCGAACCCTCTAAAAATAAAAATATAGGTAAATTTCGCTATGTATTAACATGGGGTTTGAAGGATTAAAATTCTAGGGGTAAAATGGAACCTCGATTTCAAAAAGTTGTATACCTTTACGATACATAGATTTGACGTTTTGCCTTATTTTCAAAGTCCAACTTTCCCCTTTTAGACCTATACGAAATGGGTCCAAATCGGATTGGAGCAGAGTGGTGCAAGAGCAAAATCTGGCAACATCCGGGTATTTCCCTATCTTTTAACATGGGAACCGGAACTACTTTCTTGCTCTTGCTCCAATCATAATCATACCGTACACGCTAAGGGACCTGACTAACTACTGCGGTGCCGTAAAAAGATGGCAGAAAACTCAGTGAAGAAAGGTGCCGTAATATCGGAAGCAGATTCCTTCTGTAATTACTTTCGGATGGCTGAATGCAAAATGGAATGCATCCGTGTGACGTCGGCGCATGTCACAGAGTGTCGTGACATCATCGGCTCATGGAAAATAACACCAGTAGATGGGCTCATGTCGGCACACGCGATGGTCGTTATTGGTCGTCAGTTATGGATGAGGGAGACATCCTGCTTCAAGCTGTTTTAAAGATGACCAGTTCTCCGCTATGTGTCCAGGATGGATACAGACAAAGGTGTCCGTCACTGCAACTAGTCATCAGTCAACAACAACAAACAATGACGACACACCCGCTGAGTCACTATCCTGTGATGATCACGAGAATGATGACGACGAAGTCCCCCTCATTATGCCATCACCAGGAGACTACATAGCTACATAGTCCAAGGTAATTAAGAATGTAGATGACGAATTCTTCATCACCAGTCTTACTCCAACACGTGGCAAGTGGCGCTGGGGGAAGACCGATGAGATGTACATTAGCAAGGAGGACATCCTCTGTAAAGTGTCTGAACCAGAGTATGTCAACAAGACATTCATGGACATTTGCCCATCTGATCGGGCAAAGGTTGAACGTGTATTTGAACGTTTTAGTGCAGCCTAATGCTTCATCGATGATGTCGATTGTGTCTTAGGTATACATGTTTTGGTGACAGCATATAATTGATAAACTGTACAACAGCAATTGCTAATTCCAAAGTGTAATATTCCATTACTTACTAGATTGTGTTACATATTAATTACTGTCACGCAGGGGTAGAACTACCCACTAGTCCGCTAGTCCGTACACTAGTAAAGATTACGGCGGACTAGTAAACCCGGCCTACCAACTAGTCCGGCTGTCTAGTAAAAATCAGCGTGTTGCGTGGCGCCACCAACCGTACAATTGACAAAGTAAATCTTCACCTAATGTGAATCGACAGTGAAACGGTACTTTTGATTGGTTGTTGTGTGACATAGAAATCTGAAACGACCGTTTTGTTTGGCTTAGCGTATCATGTAGAGGGGTACCGGCTAATGAGCGCAATTGGCGTCCATTTTCGCGTCTATTTTCTAATCTATTTTCAAATGCGCGGATTTCGAATACGGTTCACATCTTCAGTTCTACATCAATTATTTTGTTAATTCATTACTAATTATTTTGTTACGTTTACGCACGATGCATCGTTATTTAACTGGGGTTGCAAAACCAGAAGTTAAACGCAAGGTGGAAAAGCGAGAACGGGACACGCTGTACGACCAGCAGAAACGACAGCGTGGCTATTTGAAGGTTTGGGAACGAGACCACACTTGGCTGTCCTACAATGACGACAACGATTTGATGTTTTGCAAAGTGTGCAGGACACACAACGTAACTGGTGTCCGTGGCAAGAATGCGTTCTTGACTGGCACGGACAACTTTCGTCCAGACTCGCTACGCGCACACAGTACAAGCGAGGCGCACACACGAGCTGTCTTCCGGCAAACTGCGTTCGAAGCCCGTCCCGGCACTGCACCTGCCCACCGAGCCATCCAAGCGCTGAACACGGCCACCATGGACCGTCTGACGCATTTGTTTAGGTAATTATGTTACCCATGTGATATAATGTTATAAAATGTAAAAAAAATATTGTGTTTGATTGTACTTTGTTAGGGTTAGCACTATATGGTTTAAATTATTATCCCTCATTTCTCTGTTATCTCTCATTTCAAGCGTGCCGTGCAGTAAACAATGCCATGGGAAATTATTAATTTGCATTTGATGTAGATCTGTGTTATAACTTGCCTGGATCTTCGGGTTCAAAAGTAATACTATTTAGTGTTGTATTTCCCGCCTTTATGCATCATATTTTTGGTTTTGAGAACGTGGCTTGTCTTGTGATTTTTGTGCTTTTATTAAAATTTAAACCTGCCCATCTTCAAATCTTCGTCAAGTTTTGTTTTGAAAGCGAGGATGTTTTTAGTATTCACTGTTTGCTGAGGAAGGTTGTTATGTTGTGACTATACTCAGTATTTACTTAATACTATGATATTTAATATTTCCTGCATTGGATGTTTCAGGACTTGTCACGCGATAGCAAAGCACCGGCGTCCGTTCACAGTTTATGTGTGGCAGTGTACCCTGGACGCACAGAAGGGCTTTGATGTGGGGAACACTTATCGGAATGACAAGGCATGCAAGCAGTTCGTGCGTGCCATCGCTGAGGTTGAGCGCCGTCACCTCGCACAGCACCTGGAGAGTGCTCACTTTCTCGCCCTCATCAGTGACGGTACGACAGATGCGTCCATCACGGAAGCGGAGATAGTGTACGTGAGGTATGCAGTGAATGGTGTCGTCTCTACTGCCTTCGCTGGTATTGAGAACGTCGGCAAGGCAGATGCTCCGTCAATCAAGCGGGCAATTGACGGTGTCGTGGAGCGCTACCTCCACATCCCGAAAGAGACACTCATGAAGAAGCTTGTCGGATTCGGCAGTGATGGCGCCGCTGTTATGACCGGATCAGCCAACGGTGTCGCCACGCTCTTCCGAAATGAACAGCCGTGTCTGCAAGCAATCCACTGCTATGCGCATCGCCTGGAACTTGCATATAAGGACGCATTGTATCGGTTGCCCATGTACACAAAGTTGAGCGGTCTCCTCCTGAGCCTCTACTTGTTCTACCATCACTCGCCACTGAACCGTAGCAACTTGAAGGCAGCATTCGACACATTGTCTCTGCCATGTGCCCTTCCACCACGTGTCGGTGGCACTCGCTGGTTGCCACATCTGCTGAAGGCACTGCAGGCCCTTGTGAAGGGATATCCAGCATATGTCCTGCATCTGACGCAGATGCAAGTGCCCGGGGGCTCCGGAGATGCCAAGGCAAAGGCCATTGGCTTCTTGGCGACACTGCACCGACGAGACATCATCGAGATGGCACACTTCCTTCTCGATGTGCTGTTTGTTCTGAGCAAGCTGTCGCTGGTGGCTCAGACAGTGACTGCGACAGTTGCTGATGTACATGCCACGCTGACATCCGTTGTGGCCACCCTTGTGATGTACAAGACGACCACAACTGCCAAGGAGCGTGCCCTGGCGCGCATGGAAGACTTCCATGGTGAGACACTCACAGGTGCTGTCTTCGCCAAGCAGACCCGACTGCAGATCTTGGGCAACCTGGTCAGCTGTCTGGAGGGTCGCTTCGTTGACAGCAATTCGGACGTTGTGCGTGCATCATCAATCGTTAGCTTCAAGCTGTGGCCTGAAGCTGCAGGTGATTATGGAAATGACGCTGTGGCCACACTCAACAACCATTTTGGCCCTGTGCTTCGCGACGCTGGCATCGATACTGCCAGTGTGGAGACGGAGTGGACACTTCTGAAGATGATCCTGTATGAACAGTCCCCAGACGTGCGACAGCTGACATGGTCTAGTGTCAATGCAGCCCACCAGGCAGAGTATGGAAACATACTTGGGCTTGTTGACGCCATTTTGACTCTGCCAGCCAGCTCGGCTGATGCGGAGAGAGGCTTCAGTCAGCTGAAGCTGACGAAGAGCAGCATCCGGTCAGTCCTGAAGGCAGATCGACTGACTGATCTGTTGACCATTCAGCTGAGTTCACCAGACATCGCTGCATTTGAACCGAAGGAGGCAATCGAGCTGTGGAGTGCTGGTGGAGCCCGGAGGCCAGACACTCAGCCGCTTAGGCCAAGGCCCGACTGTAGTAGTTACACTGACAGCAGTGACACCGACTGTGATGACAGTAGTGCCTCCGACTCTGAGTGACACTGACTGACTGACAGGTAGTGTTAACGCCAGGCCTGGATGACACTGTGTTTTTTTGTGTTTTAAATAAAATTGTTGTGACCTAAATTTGTGCTATGTTTTTTATTTGCAGGACTAGTAAACCTTTTGGCGGACTAGTAAACTTTTGTCTTTACTAGTCCTGCTGTCTAGTAAAATAAATGCTGAAGTTCTACCCCTGCCAGTGTGTAATTGTTGGTGTTAACTTCAGTTACATGTACTGATATGCCTAGTAATAAGTTGATCACGTTCTATGTGCTCTAGGCAAGTTTGCTGGTGAGAATAGCCCATGCATTAGCTTCAGTAGGGTGACATGGTATCCATACAACATTGTGTATCCATACAACAAACGCCTCTTATTGGACTAATCCATTGATACAGCCGCTTGCACAATGTTTTCAATTGTATTACGTTAAATTAGTGGTGCTATTTGTTTATTACGCACAAATATATGTTTGCTAAGGAGTCGCTGCTGTGAGATCTGTGTGACTTTGAATAATTCAAGTTTGGCATAAGCGTAAAGAATAATACTGATTTGTATGCTCACTATGAAGCCTTGACATGTTTACGTTGATTTCGTTATGGGTTAAGCTAGTTATATTGAAGCAGTAGGACGTCGAGTATTCAATGTGCGGGTTTACAGTATCCATACAAAACCATTGTATCCATACAACATTCACTATTCTCAGAAGTATTTAAGCATTTTCGCAACTTGTTTACTTTTTTTGTTTCGGTAAATATGACGATATTTGGTGTGCCAAGTCATAGATTTATGTATGGTTTACATTAAATGTGTTTGCTTTAACAATGACATAACATTGGGCAGTAACATGTATTTTCTTTGTAACTGTCAACTGACAAACAAAATAAATAGTTGTTTTAAAATGATATATGATGTTTATTAAACAGAAATGAGTAATTAACTATAGATTATTTATACCAAATGTTTCTAGAAAGTTTTGTTAGTTAATCAGGCCCTGTTCTTAACTATGACGTTGATTCAACCAAAGCAGATGTTGAGTCTCCATACAACATACGTCTATCTAGTGAGATACCACACACAGTCAGTCATTAGTGAATTGTAGCAGTATACCACTGGGATATACAACATCTCCACTAAAACATGAGCTGAATATTTAGTTAATGACGGCTTTTTCTTTTACACTGCACTTATTGATGTGCTATCATGTATAAATAAAACGTCAAAAAAGAAAATGTAACAACTTTGTAAGTGTGACAAATACAACAAACACAGCAAGTTAGGCCAAAAACCTCTCGTGCTTTAACATATCGGGCATACTTATCAACCAAAACAATATATGATATAGAATAAGTTACACAGCACGTCGGTGTTATCTCATGCAAACCTGCGTGCATTTGTATGGATACATTTTACAATGTCATCTAAATATGATGTGCTACTGTGGCCACAGGCATAGCTATTAAGGTGTCCTATTTTGTTTTTTCTAATGTCCGATATGTCTATTTTCTTGAGACAAAAGTTGAAAGAGATACATTGAAGTCACTTACCGACCTTTCGTGAGAATCGACCATATATATATAGTTAAATTTTGAATAATTTCCACAAGGTAGTATTAACTTATAAAGGTTTACTCTGAATCCATTCTTTTTATTTTATAGTTAGCCTTGAGAGCCAATCATGATCTCTACCAGGATTCGAGGTAAAGAGAGACTATCGGTCGCCTATCAGTAACATTTCCAGGTGAACTACTTTCCCATGTAAATGGGAGGCGCGCAAACAGTGCCGCCATCTCAGGGCGCCTAGGTGAACCTGGCTGGGTCCTGGCCAGACTTGGCCGAAATTCTGGTGACATCAGACGGCACGACTGCATTTCGGCGATTGTGAGTCTAATTTATTTATGTGTACAATTCATCCATCTGTTGACGACTTTTGCCGAGCACACGAGTACGACAATGCTTAATCCTTTGGCTTTGTTCCGCCACACAGCTTGGATTGTCTGAGGATATTGGCGCTGAAGCAGTAATTTATTTATTTATTATTAATTAAAATATATTTAATACGATTTTATTAAGTCGTTTTTTTAGTTTCTATTGCAATGATAGTTATAATACCTTTCCAGAAAATAAAAGATACTCATCACGATGAAAGTCCCCAGGCCAGTGTATGACAATAAAGTGGCGCCTCATTACGTAGCCTGGATAATCGAAGCTAGTCACACGGCCACTAACCACAACGGTATCGCCACCTAGCGCCAATTTGATAAGTCATTTGTATCAATAACCAGTCAACACACCAACACTTAATTAGTGAACAGTTAGGTGTAATTAAGGTTTGCAAACACGAGGAACCTGAGGAACGATGCCAAAGCCAAGCTATTTATCAATTCAAGTTGCAGGAGACAAGCCTACCCCGGTACTGGTTGTTTTAAAAGGTTCATCATGGTTTTAATTTTTCTGACTTATTAAATTGTGTCAACAATAGTAGTGTAGATGCATGTGAATATAACTGTGGTACCCCATATTTACAGGAGAGGAAGTAAGACATGTGATTAAGAAGCTTGATGTTAACAAAGCACATGGGTCAGATATCGCATATGTTCAGAACATATAAATTATGCAGCCAAGGCACTTATACCTTTACTAGCTGTGTGTTTCACTAGCTTTATTGCTCATCGATTCCTGCCCGAGTCAATGTTGTTAGTTGTACGTGTACCAGTAATTAAGGATAAAGCTGGTAAAATATCTTCTAAAGACAACTACCGTCCGATTGCATTAACTAATGTGTGTAGCGAACTTATTGAAGTAATTATATTAGGTAGAATTTTAATGAATACTAATCCTAATCAGTTTGGCTTCAAGAGGAAGCATGGAACAGACCAGTGTGTTTTAAAAGAAATCATTGATTTATATCGATCACTTAATGGCAGTGTATTTGTATGTTTTCTAGATGCCAGTAATTGACAGAGTAAATCACAGAACGTTGTTTAAGAAACTTGGTGAATGGGGAGTTCCAGCATATATATTACGAATACTAATCTACTGGCATAAGAACCAGGCTATGTGTAGAAGGTGGGGAGATGTACATTCGATTGAAATAAAGTAACCAATGGTGTTAGACATGGAGGAATATTACCCCATTACTTTTTAATGTATATGTAGATGAACTGAGGGAACAACTTAAAATGTGTAATGTTAGTTGTGATGTGAATAGACATTTGATTAATCACATAATGTATGCTGATAACTTGGTCTTGATATCGCCATCATGAGCTGGACTATGTCAGTTATTGCACGAATGATAAATTTGGAACGAGTCACGTTGGAATGTAGAATGTCAAGAAACGTGCTGTTATTATGTTCAGATCTAAGACGTTAAAATGATGTTCTGTTCCTGAATTTAAACTAAAAGGGTTAAAATTATACGTTGTTACTGTAACGTATATGTATCTGGGAAACTATATCACGGATGACCTTTCTGATGATATTAATAGACAATGTAGAACTTTATACGTCCAAGGGAATATTATATTGCAAAAAATTAATGTGTTCCTTAGAGGTGAAACTCACACTGTTTCGTTCATATTGTCTTGTGTGTGTATTCGGTACAACTCTGGTGGAATTACAATAAATGCACTATTAATAGTTTACATATTGCATATCATAATATTTTAAAGCTGTTTCTTGGTATGTCCGAATATGAAAGAACCAGCTTCCTATGCACTCTGTTTGATGTACAATTCTGCCAATCTGTAATTAGGAACCTGGTGTATAGATTTATGTGTAGACTTGATAGTTCCGTTAAATATATTATAAAGGATATACTAGCTACCAGTTTGAGGTTTACTTCCAGGATACATAAACACTGGAGCAAGCTATTATACTTGACAGAAAGACCTATATAAAATGTATGCGGCAGCAGGTAAGAATGTATTATGTTACGATGTCTGCCTGACACCATCATATGGACCTCAGTTTTATATGTTCTATGTCATAAAACTCATATGTAGGTGCCCTGTTGAGTCTGGATTAAAGCTATTGAATTGAAATATCTAGGAGGCTAGGTTGGCATCAAAAGAATGACGTAAACTTGTAGCATAGGTATATGGCAATTCTGAACAAAACACATTATAAGCAGACAGCAAATATTTTAGGTTTATTTTCTTGAATATCAGACAAACAATTTGTATATATAAAATAGGAATGGAACACAATGTACCCAGTATGCTAGATATAAGGGACTTTCATTAACTAAGTTAGAGGATTTATATGCATGTACAAACTGGATTGGTCGTTTAAGAAACAAACAGCCTAACTGCATTGTTTGTTAACCTGTTCACTGATTTGTTTGAACACCATTTTCTGTCTGTCTTAGTGTATATTATTAGTATCAAACGAAATGCACATTCATCAAAGGGCATTACTTTGCTGTTTCATCATGGTTTCCAGATGGAAACGACAATGAACTTAGTCTGCCAACACTGATTCAAGTGAAAGCTACTGTCGTCTGAGTGCTTTTGTGAGAAGGAACTTTGAGAACCACTCAGGCCTTGTCTTTTCAACCTCGACAACATATTTCCCTTTGAGTAGCTGAGAGTCTTTCTCTTCACCCTTGTACACATAGACGACTTCTGTGTGTGGCACGTTATAGTCACGGTCATCCTTGTTCATCGCCAGCCGCATCTCCTCTGTCTCTTTCCGTACTTTGTCATAACAGTTTCCTATAACAACAGATGTCACAATGAATTAACTGGGGAAACATTCCACAAAGGATAACAAGGAATCATGCTAAAAGTAAAGTAAAGTTCTTATGCAACACAGTATCCAGCCCTTAGGATTGTTCAAAGCACTATATGCTTTACCAGTAATTCCTGGCAGAGACCTGTTCAATTGAATACCATCTTGACATCTCTAGGAAACATTCAGCCACGTTTGCAATTAATTTGTCGTACACAAATATCCACCACTGTCTATAGCCAGGTACTTATTCATACACCTGAGTGAACTGGAGCAATGTAGAGTGGATGAACTTGCCCAAGTTTCGATACGGCAGCACAGAATTCGAACCCGGGTTCTCTGGGTTGAGAGTCCAATGCTCTAGTCAGTGCATTCCATTATGATTAGTGGACACTTGTGAGATATCGGCAGAATCAACTGCTGTGTGCATGTGAATCTTTAGTGTACAAATAAAAGAAAAATTGGCTGTGCAGGGACTTAAGATGTTATAACACACTTTTTGTTGAATGACTAAAGACAAAAAAGATACAAAATAGGCTAACGCAGCTTTACTAGATGCCGCTTGGTTAGAAATCAACTTATAGATGATCAACTTGATTGCAAAGATATATGAAAAATATATGAAAATCATCATCAATAAAGGTATTATGTATTGTAATAATTGAAACAATTCATCGACAATCCATGTAAGACTTGATCCCAGTTTCCAGTACTTCTACTTTCTTCTGGAAGAAACTATTTCTTCCGTTCCCAGGTAGAACAATCTCATTTAAACAACCAACCTGTTTTCTGCTAACATTTAATCTTTTATTCAATGACCTGCACAGTGTACTGTCAACATTTTTAATAATAAATTATGTTTACATTCTCTTGGTGGTTATAGCTATTTGTAGCTGCTGCATATTAATGGTATACATGTGGCATCACGTGGCAATAAAATAAATACAAAAGTAAAAGCCATATAGCTGACTTAGTTAAGTTTACATGAAAAGAGAAACATGAATTACCAGTTTACAGTACACCAAGTTAAGTAATGTATATTTTGATAAATTGGGTACTGGCAATTAGTTGTGCACAGTTGGTATTCATCTATGTGTTACCCACATTAGTGCATATTGTCAGATGTGTTACTGGTGGCCGTCATGTAACGTAAGTAACAAATATGTGAATATTTTAATCTAAAGTTTGAATGCAAAAAGTGTATTCACAGAAACTGTTGTTTCTCCTTCTACTAGCTAAGTTATATGTAAAACAAAAACAAGTTCACAGCTAGGCCTTATAGAATTTATGCAATCTGGCCTTAAAATCTGTAACGTAAGTGACAATGTAACATGAGTGACGATGTAACGTGAGTGACGATATGTAATGTGAGTGACGTCCTTAGAATCATACTAGTTCTGGCTCTGGTGATTTTTGATATACAGGTAGCTTGAAACTGGATCATATTAATTAAAGTGATCATCAAGAAATTGTATTAAAATATTTATTACATATATTTCTTCATTTGAAAACTGAAATGGAAATTGAGTTGCAGAAAGTTTCAGAGAACATTAGACACATTTACCCATGAAACCATTGCAAATGTCCTCAATTGCAATATGTCATTTATGTGTAACTCTCTTATTGTTACACCCAAAATATGTGTTCAATATTACAAACATTAAATTGTCACTATATGTGAAGTTATATTTTTCATTGTTATGTCCAAAATTATATGGAATTGACTACAATTATTTACTGATTGATTTACTGATTACTGTAGGAAGAATATGTTTAAAAACACAATTTATAAACATTTCAGAAGGAAGGATTACATATAGATAAAAAACAATTGTACACTTGATAAACAAATGGCTTTAATGAAGTGCCTGTTACCCCAAAAATCAGCAAAATTGACTTTACACATGAAGATGACCAACCAAATGTTCACTGATCATTCCAATCCTGACAATAGTGGTATATCTTTGGTGAATGACGAGAATACATGCATGTTAGTGACTGGGTCATTGTGGAATATGATGATGTCTACCGTGGTGATGTTTCATATTTTGTAATGATGATTACGTGCAAAATTAATCATAATTGATTATGCTTATTTTCTAAGTAATGTAATCACTGTGAATCTGAATAGTGGACTTTAAGATTTTAACAATTTCAAAGATTTTTAAGTGGCTAATTTACATTTTAGTTCTGACATTTTATTATGTACAGTATATATCCTAGGTATATGTACGAGGGAAAGGTTGAAATGAATAGCAATATATATTATGTGTTATTACAAGTTTCTTTACACTTGTATGCATGTTGAAATGGCAAAAGGACATGAATTTTGTTTAAAATACCTTTGTTTACTGGTTGAATTTGCACATATAATGTTGTGAGGTTGTAACGTAACGTGAGTGACAACATTTTTTTTCTCTGATGTGCAGTTGGTGGCTAAAATATATCATAGAAGGAAGTTAAACTGTACTTGTTGTTTAGTTTAAATTCACAACTAAACAAATAGTCAGGTGATTTTATGCTAAGGCAAATAGTTTTAGGAGAATTTAGCTGCAAAGTTGATGCAAAAATATTGATGTCTTTTTTTGTAACGTGAGTGACGGCTACTAAATTCTATATATTTATTAGAAACTCTAACATTCTGAATAATTGCCTATATAGTAATGTAGACCATAACCCCAAGTCACTATATGCTTTAAATGTTTTTGATTGATCAATAATATTTTCAAATATGTGTTGAAAGACCCAAAAAAGTATAAATGTAATGTGAGTGACGATGGAATGGCCCCCTTAGAATGAAACCCACAACGTACCACAAACGGTGTGTGCTAGATGCCAGTGACCACACTCTAGACATTCTTTGATGTTCTTTCTTGGTGTTGCCCAGTCTCTCATTTTTGTTATTCCATTACGTCGGATGCGTCTCCTCTCAAGTGACCTTCGCGATTTTGGAACAGCCCAAAAGAATCCGTCACCAAAGATGTCATCAATGATGTTCCTTGGTTGTGAGGCATTCTGGGGTAGGTCGGTGCCACAGGCAAGGGCTGGAGCCCATGGCCCTAGAAACGGTGGACAGAAAAAATGTACAAGTTCAATATTCTGACAGAAGACTGCTAAGTCTGATATGTGACGGGTCGCGACAGTTCAGACATTAACGTACATTTTGGAGCATTTTTTATTATCATTGCCACTTCGTATAAAAGGACAACTTTTCAGTTTTGCAATGATACCAGTGACATCTGTGTACTGTTTTTAAAGACTGGTTTTGTTACTTGGAGTACAGTGTACGGTATTGTGGAGAAGTTTGTACTTACAGGGTCCTTATTATTATGGCTTGATGTATCATTCAATATCTCATTTGATTTTTTCTCCCAAAATGTGCATTCTATCTAGCGGTCCATATTTCACCAGTCGTTTTTACCCACATTAAGTGGGAATTCTAAGTGGCAGACATTATGGCCCACACAGTATATGGAGTGACATGACACATGCTATTTGAGATAGCAATTATAATATGTACGACCATTTTGGCTTATGCAGCCTACTAGCACCAGTTGTATAAATAGCTGGTTTGGCCCACGCATGTGATAGTGGTTCACTGGTTGGGAAAACGGATTATTCAGAGCATGGGTCGAACATATTTTGGGCTGAAACATTAAAAAAATTCCCCTCCCCACCCCAGTCATGTTATCTTTATATTAGGAGATGTTATAATTTTTAATTGGACTCAAAATCAACAAATGCAACTAATAAATATTTAAGTAATTACAAGATATAATGAAAACATATTCTTTCACTTATTTCCTATTATTACCCAATGTCCTACATTCATGCTGTTACTTTATTGTCCACTATTATAAATAGTGGACAATAAAGTAACAGCATTTATAATAGGAGAGAAGTTATAATTGTTGTACAATTTAAACATATTATACAGATTCATATAATTAACATTAATAATACTTTTTGTAAGTACATGTAATTATTATTTTATATAACGATTATGTGGTGTCTTCCCTTCATATGAGATGTCACAGTCACATAGAAGGAATTATTGTCATGGTGTATTTTTATTATTATTATGTGAATTGCAACTTCACAAGTTGCAAAAGGTTTGTGTGTGTTTTTCTTAACTGCATTAAAATAAAGCCGCAATTTTCTGTAGGGTAACTAAAAGGCGCACGACCATGCATACACACAAACTCAATTTTTTTAATAATGCACACACAATATATATTCCAGCAACGGCCAAACTATCTACCAACATATTATATTACATGGTCGTTCGTCAACTTTGTGGTCATGCGCCTTTTAGTCAAACCCCTTGGGCAGACCTCGATTTTACTGTTATAACTGTATGATGTATCGTTGCCTCCGTTTGATACTTTTACAAAAATAAAAGAATGTTATAACGGCAAAATCGATGTGGGTCATGAATCTACACAAGTATCGGGTCTTGATCTCTTTTAATACCCTTACTGTCTTCAACGTTAAACTATAAAAGGGAGAAATGTCGGCCTTTCATTTTAGTCGGTTGTGATATCCTACGTTCAAATACCGGTGAAATGGGCGATAATGGAGCATGATGGTGGACTATAGGTAATCGCCGTTATTAAAGGTTAAATCAGGATGCGGTCCTAAATTTCAAACGTATAATAACAACAACGGGTACTATATGTGTCTTGTTTGTGTCAAGTTCTGAAGGAGAGGGAATGGAATACTGAGGGAGCAAGCACCGTGATGGGCCGTGACCACACTGCCCGTGCCAGGCATAGGCACGTAGGATCAGACTTGTGTCACACGGCACCGTGTTAAACACATATTAACTACGCGACTCCCTACAACATTCTTATGCACCTAAATATGTGACATTTATTAGGCATTACCATTAGATCCGTGGCCACCAAAAACTTGTAGTAATCGACGTTCTAACTGCTCAATAACCTTCTGACATCTAACAAGCATGGACATCGCCATCTTGACTTAGTTGTTGTTGTATGAAAGCGTTTGATTGGACAAATGAAATCGGCGGAACGCAGGTCACGGACGTTAGCGGACTAAACACGGTCACCTCCCAAACCGGACTACAATTATGGAATAAAATCGGATGTCAAACACAAGGGATAGCATAGCTGCCTAGCTGAATTAATTAAGTAATAACATATACCACAACTCGATCTTGCGCATGCGTCAGGTGTAGTCGAATCCGTTTTATCGCTCCGATATTTACCGATATTATTTACGATTTCCAAACGTTTCTTTCGTTCATAAATGAATGAAGCACTCGTATAACTACATCGGAATACAATCCTACGATTGTAGTTGCAATCTGACATACCTAAACCAAGTTTTTGACAAATTAGCTTCCCTAATAACTAGCTAAAACCTACAAAACAAGATGGCGAACTAGTAAACAACGGGTATAAAGCGCGCGAAACCAAAACCACCCCCAAATCAACTCATAAATCGGTGCATTCTCCCGGTGACAAAGTAAAACCTATGTTATTATCATTACTAGTTCTGTTTACATACTATCAGAAATCAAGCTGAAATAAACAGTAAACACAATAAACTGTATACCAATAAGTGAGTGCATAGACCAGTACATAGTTATACTGCATACAGATAAGTGTCGTGTTAGTTGGGTTTTCAGTTTGACTCATGAACCAGTGTGAGCTGGTTCAACATACGCACATGTAAATATATACTTTCACATAAAGCTTACAATCCGGATTGTAGGCTGTCGAAAAACAGCAACAACAACAACCAGTCACTAAACCGTTTACACGGACAGATATTTTATAATTATTTATCTTTTATTTTTTATTATTATCTCAGTACACGTTTTAAGTGTGGGTGTGTTTCTTAATAACTACTTGACCGTTTTATCAATTCTTAACCACTACCACTCGAGTTGGTGACATGGCAGGCTCCGTACGACATACCCCTACAAGATGCACTTTTAGGTGTACCCTGTTCATGATTTTATGTCTGCAGATCACTTTTAGATTTTTAAATGATCCCAATTTCAAAAAGTTTGAGAGTTTCCAGAACAACACAAACGAGACCTATGCCAACGCCAAAGCTAGACAAGACATCCATTCTATCCCGTCCTACTACATTTACAGTCCCATATGGAAAACCATAGCCCAATTGAAATGTCTAAAATCCAGCACCTTCACTGGATTACTGATCACTCCTCTACCGTACAAACCCAGGACAACAACACAATTCTCCATACTTCTATGCATCATGCTATCAGGAGATGTTCAACTAAATCCAGGCCCCTCTAAATGTCACTCATGTAAGAAATCAATAAGGTCTAATGCACTCATCCTAACTTGTAATGATTGTAATAAATCCACACACATCAAATGCGCCAGGATATCCAGACAAGAATTTAACTACACTTACAGAAACCTAAATGTACCATGGCACTGTTCAAATTGCTCAGCACCCTGTGGCATTTGCCATGGCGATGTCCTAAATGACCATAAAGCAATTCAGTGCGACCACAGGAATGAAACCAATAATCATGTGTGCTCTCTATCGTGCCCCAAATGACTCATGGAACTCAAATCGAAGAACTAGACCTAGCCCTTTCTAAATTAGGTAACAAGATCAACACACATAATGTCATCATTACTGGCGATTACAACCTCCCTAACATCAATTGAGAAATTCACCAAGTCACAACTAACAATGGATACAGTACAACTGCTGCCAATACATTACTCTCTTAGGAAGGAGGACAGAGGAACATGGACTGATCCAACATGTCAAGGAACCCACGCACAGACAGGGAAATGCCAACAATATTTTAGATCTTGTCTTCACCAATAGACCTGGGTTAATAAAGAAGATAAATGTAGTAGACGGAATATCTCGCCCAAACGCAAACATCGTCCGAAACGTAGTCTTCATTAGAATTAAAGCCGACAACGTTAACATCCAGAAATCTCTTGAAAACTTTACACATGAATACTTTTCTCAAAACCAAAACATGACAGTCAATGACAAGTGGAATCTTGTTTCCACGAAAATCATCAACATTATGAACCAATATGTACCACACCGTCTTACTACTTCAAGACACAATCTTCCCTGGTTCAATAAAGATTTAAAGAAAATGTGCAAAAGAAAGAAACAGCTATATAACAAAGCAAAAAGAACTAGAAATCCAGAAGACTGGAAATAATTCTGTGACATCAGGAGAAACATGCATAACACCTTCGTTCTGCTAGATTATCCTGCATAAGCCAATTCCTGACAACAACAATAACAGAGAAACCTAAATCATTTTGGAGCTTCATTTCTAAACTTAGACAGGATAACCAGGGTATTGGGGACCTTAACATTGCGGGTAACATCATTAGCGACGACAAACATAAAGCAGAAGCCTTAAACAATCAGTTCCAAAGTGTCTTTACACACGAAGGAAATTCCACCCTACCAGATATGGCCAGAAGTCCACATGGAGAAATCCCCAGACTAACAATTTCACTTAAAGGAGTACTTGATCAACTTTCCAAAATTAACATTTCTAAATCGCAAGGACCAGATGGCATTCCACCATGGTTCTTAAACAGATATGCCTCTCATCTAGCACCAGCAATACATGACATTTTCCAATCACCTGTTGATTCTGGACAAGTCCCCAATACCTGGAAAGAAGCCAATGTAACAGCAATTTTTAAGAAAGGAAGCAGAGCAGAAACATCTAACTACAGACCAATATCCTTAAAACCTGTGGTTTCTAAACTTCTTGAACACATCATACACAGTCACATTATGAAACACCTTGAACAGCACAACATTCTAACTGACCACCAACATGGCTTCTGTGCCAAAAGATCAACTGAAACACAATTAATTCAAACAATCCATGATATAAGCAAATCACTTGAAGAGAAGAAATCTGTAGACATGGCCATCCTTAACTTCACCAAAGCATTCGATAAAGTTCCACATAAAAGACTAATCCACAAACTAAAACACTATGGCATCACCGGCCCAATATCATCATGGATAAATAGCTTCCTTACAGGAAGAACTCAACAAGTTGTTATAAATGGATCCAAGTCAACATCAACTCAAGTCATTTCTGAGGTACCACAGGACACAGTACTGGGGTCCCTACTTTTCCTACTTTACATAAATGACCTGCCAGACAATCTTTCCTCAACTGTTCGCCTTTTTGCAGACGACTGCCTGTTATATTCACCGATTAAAACTGACTAAGACACATCTGTCCTCCAGAACGATCTGCTCAAACTTGAGAAATGGCAACACACGTGGCTTATGAAATTCAACCCCACTAAATGTTATACAATGACAATAGCCTCAAGAAAACCGACACCAAATCTCTACACCTTCTGCGGACAACAACTTAAATCTGTTGAATCACACTGTTATCTTGGCATACATATATCAAATACATTAAATTGGAAAATACAAAGCAACTCAGTCACAAAAAAAGCACAACAGACATTGGCAATTATTAGAAGAAATTTAAATAAATGCCCAACCCAAATCAAGTCCATAGCCTACACAACCCTTGTCCGCCCTATACTTGAATATGCGTCAGCATCATGGGATCCACATTGCCTAAGAAATATCAAACTCATAGAAAGAGCCCAGCGACAAGCCGCCAGATTTTGTAAGAACAACTATTCTAGAGAGCCAGGAACGGTAACACAACTCCTTAAAGATCTCCAGTGGGACACCCTCCAATCAAGAAGAAAAACCCCAAAACTTAGCATATTATATAAAACGGAACATAACCTCATAGAAGTAGTGATACAGTCGTCTCCGTCCCCGGTCATGACCCCAGATCAAAGGCTTTTGCGTTTTTTATAAGTAGAATTCCTACGTTTTTTAGCACTAATGTTTTAGTAAACGTCAAAGTGATTGATGGGTTTCCTTAGAAAGAGGGTGTCGCCCTCTAGTAACTAATCAGGCACTAATAAGGGAAATAAATAGGGTGATTGTCGACCTCTAGTGACTAATCAGGTACTAATTAGGTAAAAAATTAGGGTAATTAATTAAGTACTAATTGGTAATAAGTGAGTAGTGCAAATATTGGAGGAGAACGTTAGCAATAACTAAAAATAGTAAATATCGACTAATTAGTATTAATTAGGTGTACGGGGAGGTGGGAAAGGTTTTAGAGTGAAGTGGCGTCCCTGGGGATCAGCGAGGTTAATATCATGACGCACGGGAAGGTTCTAGAAGGTTCTAGAACCTTCTAGAAGCTTCTAGCCTGTAACGCGGTGCGGTGGCGGGCCTGGGGATCATCGAGGTTAATCGGCCGGATTAGTTTACGCCCGGCGCGCTGGAGATCAGGAGGGCAATCGAGTGGCCTGGTTTTCACGACTCACTGGTGAATGGGGGTTTCGTATGTCAGGCTGTTGGAGTTTATGTGCGTTGTTTGTCGGAAGGCCGGATAAATTTTTATTTCGGCTATCATCTGGCCGTGCGCGGTCGGTAACAGCTGATGTTTGGTAACAGCTGAAGTGCGTGCATTGGCGTAGCAATATCTTTATAGGAGCTGGGAGCCGGAAATGCCAGAATAAGTTGGCCGTGCGCGTAGCGCCGCATAGGCGCTTGTATTAAGGTTGTGGCGTTGGAGCCGCTGTGGATTGGTGTATTGGCTGTCAGTGCTGGCTGCGTTACAGCTGATGTTTGGTAACAGCTGATACGCGTGCATCGGCGTTGCAATATCGTTATAGCAGCTGGAGGCCGGCGCTGTCAGATTGGCCTGTGCGCGTGTATTAAGCTTGTGGCTTTGGAGACCGCTGGTGGTGCATCGACGAATAGGTGGAATATAGGCATGGTGTTATTCGTGTATGAGTTGGAATGCTGGTGGCGCGCTTTATACGAAACGAAACACAGAAACAGCAATAAACGGTGAGAAATAAATTTATTGGTATACAGATAAACGGTGAATTTATTATGAAGATGGAGGCGGTGGAAAGGGGGGGTCATGGTCGGGTGGTGTGGCGGTCGGGTGGTCGTGCAGGGTAACTTGGAAAGGGGTCATGGTCGGGTGGGGGTGGCCCAAATCCGTGGCGGCCGGGTGGCTGTGGAGGGTAGCTTAAATGAACGGAAAGATGGGCTGGGATGGGTGGCGCAAATGAGGGGAGGAGAACTTGGGGACGTGGAAATATGGAAGCAAATGAGAAGGGTTGCGTGAAAGTTTCGCCCTCTTCTGATTGGGTGTTGTCTGCAGCTAGAAATAATAAATCGTCGGTGCCACTGTATCCGTCGCTGTCGAAGTTTTCTGTGTCGTTTTGTTGTTGTTGTTGTTGTTGTGGCTCGACGGCTAAGAGTGGGCGGCGGTGTGGTGACGACGCGAAGCTGATTGGGCGAGGGGTAGGCTCAACGAAGTGTACCACAAACCCCCGTCCGATGGCGTATCTTCGATGCGTTAGTTCAGGGGCGATCATGAAGAGGTGTCTGCTGTGGGGAAGGAAAAGTTCAATTATCGTCGGGGTGGCGATTACTGGCGCGCGGGGTTCGTCCTGCCGGGTGTCCATTCCGATGAGTGTGGTTGGCGAAGGTTTGTTCCATAAGGAGCCGATTGACTAGTTCGGGCGCCACGATCAATAGGCGATATCTGTGGGAGAAGGAAAAAGTGTTAAGGGTCGGTAGTGTGACGTGGTCGGCGACGTCCAAGGTACAATGTGGCCCCAGGCCTATCGGCGCGCGGTCTTCTATCAATCATAATCAGATCGCCTGGGCTTAAATTTATTCTTGATCTATTAATGAAGCCATTTCGGTGTGAGGGGCGCGCAAGGGTTTGCCCGCGCCCTATATGCAGTGTATCGAATCCGGCGATGTTTCGTCTGCAAGAATGAAAAAAGTATTAAAGTAACGGTGCGTCTCTTTTTAGGTGGGGGCCTGTAAAAAAAGCATTAAGTCTGTAGCGGGGCGTTTGTAAATAGTGGGGCGTACGGAAAAGCAGCTATAGGCTTTATCAAAAGTCCGTAATAGGCGTCTGCAAATAAAGGTAAATTTAAAAAAGCGGACTGTAAAGGAGAAGCGTTATTTAGTTAGTATCGTTAAACGTACCTTTCGCCGGGGCGTTCGGGTGGGGGTAGACGCATAGGTGGTGGAACAGCACTATTCCCGGCGGCTTGGGGAGGCGTATTCCCGGCGACTTGGGGAGTCGTCGGTGCAGCCCCAATCCCGGCGTTTTGGGGAGGTAGCTCGCTGTAAAAAAATAGTTAGTTAGTTAGTGAACGTCATAAAAGAAAGCAGTAATGTGAATGAGGAAAGTCAGTGTTAGTTGAGTTAGCAAAACGTACCTGTTTTGTGGTTGTTGGGAATTGGCCGCATAATTGTGAACTTGGTCGGTCGGCTCCATCGTGAGAAATGAATTGCGCAGTTGTTGCGCCGCTGTTTTGCGCGCGGTAACGTGTAGCGGCCTAGACACGTACGCCGTAGCCTTACATAAGGGGCTGACGTCACTGTTTATATAGCGCGCTTATGTAACTGTTTGTAAGTGTTTAAAACGACCGTTAACGGTGAAATGTGAGCAAACTAAGCGGCCTATAATAGTCAGTGGGGTCTAGAGAATCTTATGGTAAACTTATATTAGGAAATAAAAGAGGCGCTCTGTTAGTGCACTAGGCTGACCGAGAGATTTTTTTCAGTTTTAGTAACCTTGTAAGAGTCGGCTGATTTGTGGCGCGCGTGCGTTCGCTCACGGGGGCCGCGTGCGGGCCGCGTGCAAAGCGCTTATATAGGGGGATGGGCGGAGAACGTCTATGTATCGTCGCTGTGGTGTTGTTACCGTTGCAGTAACTTTGTGTGTTGCAGAGCCTTGTTGATCATGTCACCGCCGACCGCTCACGGAGAGGCGCCGCCAAAGAAGGGCAGCAAGCTGAGGGAGGGGCCAACGGTGGCGTCTGGTGGCAAAACGAAACCTGCTTCGGAGGCCAGCGCGAAGGCGCTTCCGACTGCCGACGTGGCGCCTACTTTCGAGGCCGTGGTGAGTGCGGACGCGCTGACGTCCGAGGTATCGTTGAAAGAGTTCGTGCTAGCCTCCGATGGCACGTATAAGATTGTTACGCCCGTAACAATCGTTGGCGTGGCTTGGAAAAGTAAATGCTGTGGCGTTTGCAAGCGCAAAGTGCGAGGTCTTGAAAGCGGTGGTCGGGTGTGCCCTGTACACGGTGTGCAGGCAAAGGCGAAGACGTATTTTTCGGTGCGCGTCTTGGTGGAAGACGAAAAGGACGCCGACACTGAGGCCAGCATTTGGATCACCCTGTTCGACGAAGCGATTTCGTCGATCGGCGATTACGATGCCGATCATGTGTCAGGCCTGTTGCCAGACCAGTTGCGCAGTAGCTTTGTGGCGAGCCTGGTTGGCACAGTCTTGGAGCTGACCGTGCACAAGGTCGTGTGAGGTGGCATACTGGACACGTATACTGTCCGTGATGTGCGGGTCGTGTCGAAGAAGGCGAGCGAACCCGGCGTATACGTTTGAATGACTAACGTTTGGCTAGTGTTCTGTAGGACGTTGTAATTGCTGCTTGGTTATTGTTCTGTAGGACGCTGTAATTGCTGCTGCGTTGCGCGGAATTATCGATGCTGCTGACGAGTGCGCACCCCCTGCCGAGAAGTGCGCTAAGAAGGAAACGACGCCACACTTCGCTGGCGCCAACGACCCTCCACCGCTGACGAGAGAAGAAGGGATGTCGTACTGGCCTGAGGCGGAAGACACGCAGCCCATGCCACCGCACGGGCCTGTGAGCGACGCCGCGACGCCCACGTACGTTGCATTAACCCCGGTGGTGGTGGTGGCGATAGCAGAAGCAGCAGCCGTGCCATTAACCCCGGCGGCGGCGACAGCAGAAGCAGCAGCCGTGCCATCGTCGCCACTGCCTCTGGACGTGTTGTCGGTTTCGTCGGAGGACTTCATTCCGTGGGCCCGCAACAAACATCAACAACGCCCTGTGATCGTGGGCACGCTTCAGGCCGACTCGGAATGGAGCGTTCTGCACTCGTACGCCGGTCGGCAGCGCTGTATGATGGCCACGTTTGCCGAGCTAATCGGCGAACGAGTGATGGACACCGCGCGCCAAGAATGTGGTGAGTGCCCCCCCGAGGAGGGGTGCCCCTTCGTTCACATGTGCGGCTACAGGGGAAGGAAGCCGAGCCGACGGTACAACATTCTATACGAAAACGTGGCGGCCCTGAATGTGTGCTTTTTTTCAATATCACTCGACAGCTTTCTACAGCAGACGTTGTTGCTCCCCGCTATTCGTATACTCTCGGTACTGGAGAAGCGTTGCGTGCGCGGCGATCGCGCTTCGGAGGGCTCCCTCATGCGCTAGGTGGCCGACTGGCTCATGGGGACGGATTGGACGGCGCCGTTCGATCGTTCGCTGTTGGAGGTCGCCGTGCAGTATTACCTGTTGAAAAGGGCATGCCTCGACGTCTGATGGGGCGACATTTTCTCCGCCGAACGCTTAATTTTTGTCTATGAACATTTAGTAATTGAACATTATATTTTGCATTTCGCTACGGCATAAAGCCTTATTATTATTAGTAGGTACGCCGATGAACATTAGCAGGGAAATTGAATAGTAGGGCATCAAGCCGATGAACTTAATCGGGCGGTCTATAGTCCGCTGTTGTGCACCTAAAGCGTTATTATTTACTCCGCTGTGGCATAAGCCCCCGCCGAACACTTAGTACCGATGAACATTATATTTTCATTTCGCTATGGCCTATAGGTCTTGATGGAGGCGCAAAGCCTTATTATTTACTCTGCTGTGGCATAAAGCCTCTTTACTGTTTACCGTGGCATAAAGCCTTACTGTGGTGATGTAGTAATACGAGACTGCTTAATAAAACGTATGAAAACAATTCATTCCCCGCCTCCTGTTGTTGCCATTCGATGCCATCCAAAAAGCACGTTGCTGACATTCAATGCCGAACGCCTGTCCAACTATTGCACAAAAAACACTCCAGGCGCAGCTGACAGCCGAAATTTCTACTACAAAACGTAAACAAAAACTTTGCCGCTGCGCGTATCCGGGCGCCGCTGACAGGCGAAATTTCTACTGCAAAACGTAAAACAAAAAAACTGTGCCGCCGCCTCCTCGATCCCTCGGCAGGCACAGCGCTGCCACCTGTCGGCCACCACAAAAACGTTGCTCCCCTGTCGGCCACGAAAAAAAAAACTTTGTCGCCACCTCGGCGGTCCACGGACGACGGGGGCAACAGTGCCGCCACCTGACGGTCAGGGATGCGAGAAAACCGCCGCCGCCGTTTAGAAAAACCCCTAGCGGTCGTTAGGGCGGCCATATAAGTGGTGTCGGCGCGCTTCGTCGTAGTTAATAGCGTTGCGAGCGCGCGCCTAGACCGACGATGCACGTGTGTCCGAAATGCGATCGATCGTTCGTCCGTCTTTTTCATTTGTCGAAGCATCTAAAAACATGCGGCAGCGATGAATACGTATGCCCGAAATGTGATCGATCGTTCGAGCAGCGCGGTAGTATGTTGCGGCATCTGCGAACTTGCGGCGTCGCCGATGAGGTGTGTCCAAAATGCAATCGATCGTTCGACGGGCACGCCGATAGGGTGCACCATTTATGTCGCGATGACGACTTCGTCGATGACGACCTACAGAGCGTCGTGCGCGACTACTGGGCGAGTATCCGTACGTATGTGGCGCGCGGACCCGTTCAATCTAGGTATAATTTCCATTTATCCGGCCACGGGGATACGGCCGCGCACGAAGCCCAACTACGACTGATGTTTGAGGCGCAGACTCGGGCTTTTAAAATAAACTGATCGTACGGGTTTATTCTGCGGCACAGGGAGACGGGGCGACTACGTTACTACCATTCTTCGTGTAACTGTTGCGGACGCTATCTCGAGTCGCCAGTCCTCGTTTCAGACGCCGCGTCGTTCGAACGCTTCCTCGACGCCACCCGGCAGCCCGACGTTCTGCAGTACGTGATCGAGCAGCGCCCCGACTCGGGGTGGATCGCCGAGTTGGTAACGAACGTTACGTACTTCCTCAACGCCATCATCCACCATCCTATCGGGTGCGACCGTCAACTGCGCTTCCCCTCCTATCTGCGCTGCAACGCGGGGCTCGTCAGCCTAGTGAACGAGCGCCACGGCCGTCCGTACGCCGAAAACCTGTGCCTCTTCCGCTGTCTGGCGCTGCATCGGGGCGCCGACTTTCGCGCTGACGATTTGACGGCCGCCGCCTTAAGGCTCTCCGCCGACTACGGCGGCCAACCCTACTACGCGTTCGCCGGCGTCCCGCTGAACGAACTCGGCCGGGTGGAGGCGGTCTTCGAAACGAATGTGACCGTGTATCGGCTGTCGGCGGAGGACGCCACCGCCGAAGTGGTCCGCCACTCCCTCCTTCGCTACCCGACCACCATGAGCGTCAATCTGTTCGAGACGCACTATTCCTTCATAGCCGACGTGTCGCTGTTCTGTCGTTCGTATCGATGCGGTAAGTGCGGCAAATCGCTGTGGCGCACCGCCTATCTGCTGCGGCGTCACGAGGCGACGTGCGAAGGCGGCGTTCGCCACGTCTCTCCCGGCGGCGTCTACCATCCGACGCCGTCCGTGTTTCAGCAGCTGGAGGACGAGGGCGTCTAAGTGGACGAACGCCTGCGCTACTATCCATACAGGGCGACGTACGATTTTGAGTGCTACTTCGACGATCACGATCTGCCGGCGGACAGCGCCAAATGCCGGTGGATAGCGCGACACGAGCTACTCAGCGTGAGCGTCGCCTCGAACGTCCCCGGGCACGAGACGGCGCGCTGCTTCGTTACGTCCGGCGATTCGGGCGATCTCGCGAAGCGACTGATCGACGCCCTGGAGGCCATGAGGGAGGCGGCGTGCGCGGCTCTGCGGCCGTCGTTCGACGCGACCTTCGAGGCGATCGACGCCGAATGGCGGGCGCACGCGACGGTGGCGGAGGCGGCGCACAATAAGAGCCCGTACACGTTGCCCGGCGACCGTCTGTGGCAGCACCTGCGCCGCCTCCCCGTCCTCGGCTTCAATTCGGGGAAGTACGACTTGAACGTCGTTAAGAAATATCTGACGCCTCTGTTCATGACCGACGAGGCGCAGAGCATCTCGTCGGCGTTCACGATCAAGCGTCAGAACAACTTAATGTGCCTGGCGACGGCGACGCTCAAGTTCCTGGACATCACCAACTACCTGGCCGCCGGCGTCAGCTACGCCCGGTTTCTGAAGGCCTACGGCTGCGAGGTGACGAAGGGGCACTTCCCACACGAGTACCTCGACGACCCGCGAAAACTGGACGAGACCCGGCTGCCGCCGCGCGAGGCCTTCTACAGCCGCCTGAAGCGCGAAGGCATCTCCGCCGCCGAATACGAGGGTTGCGCGCGGGTATGGCGCGACGAGGGGATGACGACGCTGCGGGACTACCTCGTGTGGTATAACAATAGGGACGTGGTGCCGTTCCTGGAGGCCGTCGACAAGCAGTTCGCCTTCTATCGGCAGCGCCGCATCGACATGTTCAAGGACGCCATCAGAGTGCCGGGCCTGACGCTGCTGTACCTGTTCAACGATCTGCCGTCGTCGCTCCACTTCACGCTCTTCAACGAATCGAACAAGGACCTGCACCGGCTCCTACAGTCGCAGATCGTCGGCGGCCCTTCGATCATTTTCGCGCGCTATCACGAGGCCGGCGTGACCGCCCTTCGGCGCGAGGAGTACGGAGAGTCGGCGCGCCCCTGCCGCTCTATTGTCGGTTTCGATGCAAACGGCCTCTACCTATGGGCGATCACGCAGGAGATGCCGACGGGGTGGTACACGCGCCGGCGCGCGGACAACGCCTTTCGACCGGAGCGCGTACACCGATACGGCCGCTTGGCCGTCGAGTGGCTGACGTGGGAGGCGGCGCGGACGGGGGCTTACATACGTCACCAGCTCAACGGGCGCGAGAAGCGCGTCGGCAAGTACCGGGTCGACGGCTGGTGTGGCGCGACGCGGACGGCGTACCAGTTCCAAGGGTGCTTCTTCCACGGCTGTCCGAGCACGGGGACGGAGACGAACGCGGTGAACGGTAAGCCGATGAGCCAACTGTACGTCGAGACGGCCGCCGTCACGGCCTACCTTCGCCGCTTCGTCGCCGTCGTCGAGATGTGGGAGAGCCAGTGGCGTGCGACGAGACCGCCGCCGCCGCCGCCGCGGAGCTGGACCGGTGCCGGCGACGCCGTGACGCGGCCGACGATACTGAAGGCCGTGCTCGATGGCACGCTGTTCGGCCTCGTCGAGTGCGACATCGCCATACCGGTGGCGCTGCGCGACGCCTTCGCCGAGATGCAGCCGATCTTCAAGAACGCCTACATCGAGCGCGACGATGTCAGCCCGTTCATGCGTCGCTACGCCGAAACGCACGACCTCCTCGTCCGGCCTCAGCGCACGCTCGTGGGGAGCTTCTTCGGCGTCAAGATTCTGCTCGCGAATCCGCTACTGCGGTGGTATCTGCGGCACGGCCTCGTCGTCGAGCGCATCTACCAGATCGTCGAGTACGAGCCGGTCGCGTGCTTTCGCTGCTTCGGCGACACGGTCTCCGCCGTGAGACGCGCGGGCGACGACGACCCCGACAAGGCCATCATCGCCGACACGTTTAAACTGCTCGGCAACAGTCCCTACGGGAAAACGATCACGCGCGTCGACCTGCACCGCAACATCAAGTTCTGCACGGCCGCCGGCGCCTCGACGCTGATCAATAATCGTCGCTTCCGTCAGCTCGACGTCGTCGTCCCCGACAGCCTCTACGAGGTGGCGCTGAACAAGCGAACCGTCCGGTACGCGCTGCCCGTGCAGATCGGCTACTTTGTCTATCAGTACGCCAAACTGCGCATGCTGGAGTTTTATTACGATTTCATCGCCGCCTACATTCCGCGTCCCCTGTTCCAGTACAGCGCGATGGACACGGACTCGGAGTATTTGAGCCTTGCGGGGCGCCGACTCGACGAGCTCGTGGCGGAGGCCAAGCGCGAACACTACTTTCGACACCGCGGCGAGTGGTTCCCGTCGGAACACTGCGACGCGCACGCGGAGGCGTACTTGCGGTGGGACGTGCCGCCGAGTATTGCGCGCGTCGGCGCCGGTACGACAAGCGAACGCCGGGCCTCTTCAAAGAGGAATGGTCCGGCCGCGGGATCGTCGCGCTCTGCAGCAAGACGTACTACTGTTTCGGCGGCGACGACGGTGACAAGTACATTACGAAGGGGCTGAGCAAGCGTCAGAACGACGTCGACAAGGACGCTGCGCAGCCAACGGAGCGCCGGCGGACGAAACCTCGGCTTCCAAGTGAAGGAGTCGTCCGTGCTGACTTACATTCAGGAGCACGCGGCGTTGAGCTACTTCTACGCCAAACGTCGCGTGCTCGACGACGGCGTCACCACGGCGCCGATACTCGTATAACGAGGACCTCCCTCCCTCCCTACCCCTAGGGGTAGGGACCTACCTAGGGACCCCTAGGGGTAGGGACCTACCTAGGGGTAGGGACCTACCTCTAGGGTCCTATGTATGTATGTATGTATGTGTGCGAATAAAAATGTGAACACTCGGTACAGTTTTCATCGTTGTTTTATTTAACTTCGGTAATAGCAAGCGATAACGGGCACCGGAAGCTGCTTAGCGGTTTCGCAATAAGAGCAGATAGCGCTACAATACAACCTCACTACTTCGGTCTTGCCTGCCTAGCGCGGCGAGGAGCCCGCGACCGGCGGGTCCGACAAAGTCGGTTCGGATTCTCGGTCGTCTAATAATAATAATAACAAGCGATAATAGGCAGCGTTCAATGAGGCTTTAGCCAGTCGAATACGCGACAGTCGTTGTCCACCCTATCGGGGCCGAACAGGCACTGGAAGCTGCTTAGCGGCATTCCGCGGCATCTTAAGAGCAGGTAGGTGACGCAATATTGTCCGCACACGTTAGATACGCCGCTCTGCAGTCGCTTGTCGATGTACGTCCACGAATCGCAGTTGCGGTTCAGGAAGTCGCGGAAGTCGGCGTGCAGCGGCGGACGGCCGTACGAATCGAAGTACTCGCCTCGCCGGTCGGCGTCTACGTAGACGGCCACCCATTGCTCTCCCGGTTCGTCGCCGTCGTCGGTGTTGCACACGAACGCCGTCGGGTAGGCGGTGAGCCGCCGCCCCGGCAGCTTGTCTTTGGGCACGACGTCTACGACGATGTTTTTAGTGTACGCGTCGATCGCCAAGCGACGTATCAGCTGAAACGTGTCCATCTCAGAAGTCGTACACGACGTTCCGGTTCTTGTCGACTTCGAGCACCGTCTCGAACTCCCCGTACACGACGACGTTCACCGTCCGGGCGAGCACGAGCGCGAAGTGGATCTCGGCGCGCAGGTTCCCAGTACGCACGACGTTGAAGTGTTCGCCGTCGCAACAGTCGGGCGACAGGTCGAAGCCGAATATGGTGTAGCCGCTGCCGAACTCGCCGCGCGTCATGTCGAACCCCTCGTCCTCGTACGCCTTCCCCGTCGCGGCGAACAGGTTCATATAGCTTCGGATGTAGCGCCTATGCGCGAAGTCCGGCTGCAGCGGCTTGCTCGGCACCTGGCGTCCGTCGACGAAGAGGGCGAAGAAGGTTATGTCGTTGTGCTTCGCGTTGAACGGGTTTTTATCGTAGGCCCCGTTGTAGGCGTCGTTGTCGATCAGGCACATGAACACGCGTCTCGGGAGCGTACCCAAATAGACGTTCTCGTGCGTGTGCGACATCGTACCCTGCGGTATCGAGAACACCTTGCAGTCGACGCGGCGCATCGGATACTTGGCCGTCCCGTGCGTCAGCTCCTTGATGTGGCCGAGCTGGACGGCCGGGTTCAACTTGACCTTGCGCGCCTGCAGGTAGGCCTCCAGTAGAACGATCTTGAACCCCGGATCGACGACGTCGCCCATGAGCGCGAAGGCGTCCTTGCTTCGCAACAGTCGCATCTTCAGGTCGACGCCGTTCAACAGGCACCGGTTTTGCATGAGCACGTCGACGTGCAGGCGTCCTATCATGTCGAACTCGCGGCTATCGTGTATGAAATCGTGCTGAGCAGGGTCTCGATGTAGGCCCGAAACGGGTACGTATTCGACGACGGCGTCACGAGCGTGCCGTTCAGCGTCACGTCGACCTGACTGAATATCGAATGCAGGAAATTGTTGACGGGCGCCACGACGCTGTCGTTCGCGAGAGCGGTACCGTCCACCTTCACCACCTTGGCGCGCACGTACAGTCTAACGGACGACAGGTCCAGATAGTCGTCTCCGGAGCCCGGAATGAGAAACTCGATAGGGCCGCCAGCGTCGAGGGCCGTCAGCGGCTGGTGATCGATCCACTGACCGCTCTCGATGCTCGTCTGCGTCGTCGGAACGCTGAACAGGTCCAGTTCGGACTTTACGCCCTTGTACGACTGCCGATGCACGAACGCCATCCTACATCCTGCTTCGTTCGACGGCGCCTCCACTTATTGTCCGTCGCCGTCTTACCGGTCGGCTTCATGTATCGTCGCTTTTTTCGTAGGCGGCCGCGGGAGGGCATTCAGCGGCCCCCGACGAGAAGGGCGCCGAGTTAAAGCTCTTTACGACTACCGATGCACTACTACGCGGGAAATAGGTCGTCGCTCGGCCTCTTTCGACGGCGCCTCTTCTTGCGCCTCTTTACCGCCTGTTTCAGATTGCCGCCGGCGACGACGTCCAGCGCCACGCGCACGCCCGTCTTGAGCACGCGCTTGCCCAGCGCCACGGCCCCTCTCTTGATAAGCGGCATGGCGCTTCGAAACAGGCTGCCGAAGAGATTACCCAGTCCGTGCCCCCGCTGCGATCGGGCGCCTACGAACACCGGCAGGCCACCGCCGACCTGCCGCGTGTAGTAGTCCTCGTACACGTTTCGCGTCATCGTCAGAACAGTTTCGACTTGCGGCGTCTGACGTGAAGCGTCGTCACGACTTTTCCGTTCTCGAATGGTATCGACTGACCGAGGTCGTCTCTTATATCTATCTCGATCGAATCGAATTGGCGCCGCAGGAGCGGCGCGTATTGGACGCGGTCGAAGATGTTCGATACGATGCTGCCGTTCAAACGGTGGACGGGGACGGACCGGATGAGGGGGGCAAATACGTCGCCGACGATGCGCGACTCCAAGATGTCCGTGTACACGAACAGGGTGTCGACGCCGCCGTTCAGGTCCACCGGGTGGCTCGCCTCGAACTCGAACAGGTACCCCGGGGCAGGGAGCCGCCGTCCGCGGGCGTCCCGTAACTCGCGATATAGTTCGACTCGAAGCCTAGTATCTGTTTCAGGCGCCCGTCCCGCGGCATGTTAATTTCGACGCCCGGCGATAGAAGCAACGTCATCCGATTAGTGATGGCGCTGTACACTATTCGCGCCTTGACCGTGTCGGTGCTCAGTTTCGTCAACGCCTCGTTGATTTTGCGCATCAGCTTTTTGGCGTTGCTGTAAAAGCCGTGCGGAATGTTGCCCTGCCGGGCAATTTTTTCCCCGGACTCGGTGGTGAAAACGCCCACCTCCCCCGTCTCGCACGCCACGAAAAATTAGGAGTCCACCGGCCTCACATTGTACCAGCTATGCGTGTACTGTAGCGACACCAGCCCGCATTCCCACTGCCCCGACAGGTCGACGCGCTGCGACAGATTCGTCGTGTAGTGCGTCAACGTGTTTTCGGGGTGCGCCTTCATAGACGCGTTGCTCGGCAACGTCACGTAAAAGTCAGACGACGCCATCGCGTCTCATAGACGGACTCGGCAGTAGGTAGCCGAGGCAACTACTCAGCAGCGCCGTCCACAAGTTGGAGTCGCCCGTGCCGCGCGTTAGATTGTATATACTGACGACGATCACCGTGTACAGGACGACGATCTGGCACAGGAAGACGATCTCGGCCTTAGGGCATTCGTTGCCGCAGAGACGCCAAGGAACGCTCGTGACGGAGGAGGCGTCGACGGCATCGGGCGCACCCACAGAGACGCATGAGTCGTCGGCGGGTGTAGCGACAAATGCGCTTGAGTCGACGGCGGTGGCCGGCTTCTGCATTGGCTGCTACTGCTGCTGCTGCTGTCGTCTCGTCCGTACACATCGCGCTACTGCCGTCCGACGCTACGGCGTCGTTCCTTTATCGCGCAGGCACACCATAGAGCGAGTTCGTCGACGGGCGTGGGGGCGACGGTGGTAGTGGCGCGGCCCTCTTCTCCTCTGCAGTCTACTAATACAGCACGGTCCCCTTATAAAAAACGAAAAGCCGTTGCACAGTCCCGCCTCGTGCAGTCGCCAGCACCCCGCGTGGCGCATCCTACGCGTCGTCATCCCTTATAGGTCACGCAGATAAATCATAGAGCGAGTTCGCCGACGTTGCGGTCGACGTCGATAGCATCGGTCGCAGCGACAACGGTAGCGGCGCCGGATGTAGGAAGAAATTCTCCAGCGCTCTGCGTATTCCGTCCAACAACGCGTCGCCATCAGCCCTTATAGTCTACGAGCTCCTTGGCGTTGATCCAGCTATTGAACGAGGCCGGATACCCGAACCATTTGACGAGCACCTCTGCGCCCTTACCGTGTCGTCGACGACGTCTCTGTAGAACGGCTTCAACCCGATATAGTTTGTCCTTCGCAACGATCACTTTTTGTAGCTCCGGCTCGTAGAAGGTGCCGTCCAGTATCGTGCCGGCGTCGTCCATCAGTCGGTAAACAGGAGGGTCGGTCGGTTGCAAATCTACGACGGTGAAGAGCTCTTCGCTCCAGTTAGCTATGTACCCCTTCTTGAAGAGGCCCTTCGCCTTGCTGATGCGTACGCGATCCCCCGCTCGCAGTTTCGGTTTGCTTTTGTTTTTTTGACACCCTCCGCCGCCGTACAGACGCTGCCACACGCTCTCCTGATTCGACGCGTCGACGCTCGCCGGCGTCCTACCGATGCTTCGATGGTAGGCGTTGTTGTACGACCGCACGAAGTCCTGCAACGGTTCCACGAACCTCAGCGTCTGATGCTTCGTGAAGTACCTCCACATGCGCGTCTTCAGCGTACGATTGAATCGCTCCACGACGCTCGCCTTCGTCTCCTCGTTGTGCATCACGAAATGGTGGACGCCGCGCGCCTTCAAAAGCGTCTGAAGGGGCCTGTTGAGAAACTCCGTCCCCTTGTCGGTCTGCAGGACGTGCGGCGGCGGCGATGACAGCAGCCCCTCTAAGGCCGCGACGAGCGCCGGACCGGATTTGCGTTTCAACGGAACGCACCACGCCCGCTTCGAGAAGACGTCGATGACCGTCAATAGGAACGCTATGCCGTCGTTGTTCTTTTTCAGTTTAGCCACGTCGACGAGATCGGCTTGCCACTGCTGGTTTCGACCGCCCACGATAACGCGACGTCGCTTATATCGGCGCCTAACCGGCTTGTGAAGCGTATAGGCGTCCTGCTCCGCTAGCCACCGCCCGACGATCGGCTTGGGCACCGCGGACGCCCGGTGCAACGCGTCGACGCCGCCATAACTACCTGCCCGTTTCGGGTCGAAGTAGGCGCGCTTCAGTCGGCCGTCGCGTTGTTGGCGCTCTCGTTGCGCACCACGAGTCCGCCGGGGCACCACCGCCATGGATCGAGCGGCGCCGACGACGACGACGATACAGCGAACAAGAGGGCGGCGACGATTACGACGGCTACGACGACGACGAGTACTGATCTGCGGGCGGGGGGCATCCTCTACGGGGGTTCTAAAAGCTGGACCACGGCATACGCTCGACGCTCCGAGTGCGCCCCTTTCGTTACCCTGCACGACCACCCGACCGCCACACCACCCGACCATGACCCCCCCTTTCCACCGCCTCCATCTTCATAAAAAATTCACCGTTCATCTGTATACCAATAAATTTATTTCTCACAGTTTATTGCTGTTTCTGTGTTTCGTTTCGTATAAAGCGCGCCACCAGCATTCCAACTCATACACGAATAACACCATGCCTATATTCCACCTATTCGTCGTTGCACCACCAGCGGTCTCCAAAGCCACAAGCTTAATACACGCGCACAGGCCAATCTGACAGCGCCGGCCTCCAGCTGCTATAACGATATTGCAACGCCGATGCACGCGTATCAGCTGTTACCAAACATCAGCTGTAACGCAGCCAGCACTGACAGCCAATACACCAATCCACAGCGGCTCCAACGCCACAACCTTAATACAAGCGCCTATGCGGCGCTACGCGCACGGCCAACTTATTCTGGGATTTCCGGCCCCCAGCTCCTATAACGATATTGCTACGCCAATGCACGCACTTCAGCTGTTACCAAACATCAGCTGTTACCGACCGCGCACGGCCAGATGATAGCCGAAATAAAAATTTATCCGGCCTTCCGACAAACAACGCACATAAACTCCAACAGCCTGACATACGAAACCCCCATTCACCAGTGAGTCGTGAAAACCAGGCCACTCGATTGCCCTCCTGATCTCCAGCGCGCCGGGCGTAATCTAATCCGGCCGATTAACCTCGATGATCCCCAGGCCCGCCACCGCACCGCGTTACAGGCTAGAAGCTTCTAGAAGGTTCTAGAACCTTCTAGAACCTTCCCGTGCGTCATGATATTAACCTCGCTGATCCCCAGGGACGCCACTTCACTCTAAAACCTTTCCCACCTCCCCGTACACCTAATTAATACTAATTAGTCGATATTTACTATTTTTAGTTATTGCTAACGTTCTCCTCCAATATTTGCACTACTCACTTATTACTAATTAGTACTTAATTAATTACCCTAATTTTTTTACCTAATTAGTACCTGATTAGTCACTAGAGGTCGACAATCACCCTATTTATTTCCCTTATTAGTGCCTGATTAGTTACTAGAGGGCGACACCCTCTTTCTAAGGAAACCCATCAATCACTTTGACGTTTACTAAAACATTAGTGCTAAAAAACGTAGGAATTCTACTTATAAAAAACGCAAAAGCCTTTGATCTGGGGTCATGACCGGGGACGGAGACGACTGTATCACTACTCATAGATATCCCACTAGATCAATACATCTAACGCAACACCAGATGCTCACGTAAACATAATAAACAGTTAGTACGAATCAGGCACTCGACAACAAAAAAGTTTGGAAACAGCTTTTTCCCAGTCACAATAAAAGAGTGGAATTCTCTACCTCCAAGCATTGTATCAAGTACATCACTGAATTCATTACAGATTAGTCTAGCCCAACATGTAAAACATTAATCCCTAAGAGCCACCATGCGCCCCGTGGACATTTCGCCAGTACAAATACAGATTCAGATACCCATTGTTGGAACTACAAACCAAACACAATTACTAGGGAGGTTGGTGAAAATGCAATAATTCATCAGATTGGCAAATGTGATACACCATTGGAAAGGTCTATTTAAGAGATAGACAGCCATACCGGTTTTAACTCTCTGTGATATTGGTGAAGTTAAGGACAATTATGTAAAGGTCATTGAATAAATTTGTGTGACAGTTTTTTTGATCTGAAGGAAATGTGAAAATATAATCTTGTACAATACAAAAATCTTAACTAAGACTTGATATTTTATGTATTTCCTTTAAATATAATTTACAAAAGGAATTTTACATAAAATTATGTTAATTAACTAAGCAACTAACCTTTCGGAAAAGCTTACAAAAGTATCTCCAGGTCCCCCACTTTCAAATCGTCATCCAGCATATATACGTGTACACAGTATATATGGCTCATTGTCATACACCACACTCAACCAGCTTGGAAAGCCTGCTACCCATAGGTTGGAGGTTATGCTTTAATGGTTTCCATTATGTGGATATCAACAGAATCTGACATGTTTTAGAAGTGGCAGGTATACCAGCAAAATCACGTGGACGTCATGTATGCAAAGTTAGTAAAGTGTGTGTGAGAGTATAAGCATAGCCAAATATTGCATGCATTGATGTAAACATTCTGCTTTGGCCTTGTACCATATAATTTTTGTAAACATGTAGGTTTGTGTGTGTGTGTGTCCGCATACGTGCGTGTGTGTGTGGACTTAGTAAAGTGGAAAGGATAGCCAATTACTGCAAGCAACAATAAGCATTCCGCTACACAGCATGCATATACAACATTATATATATATACATATATATATACATATATATATATGTATATATATATATACATTACATCAGATAATTCAAAGTTGCATAGCAATAAATATATATATATATATGTATTTACATATTGCTATGCAACTTTGAATTATCTGATGTAATGTTGTATCTACAAAGATCCGTTTGTAGAGAACAGCGATGGCTGGAAGTAGGATATGAAGAATCAATTCCACATCTGCATCTACATCAGAAAATGTTGTCAGCATTCCAAACACCTTGTCCTTCTTGATGCGAGTAGAGTCTCCAAAGATAGGCGTACTCGTCCCACTCATGAACTCATTGATGTTTCTGCATGACTCCTGGCAGAATGACACGAGTTGCTGGTAGTGAGTGTTCATGTCCAAGATGTGAACACTCTTGTCTTCGATCAGTCAACAGAGGGGGCAGGTGATCAGCTCCTGATAAGTCTAAGTGCTTTACATCCAGCGAGAAACTGTGGCGTTTATAAGTCGTTTAGAACGGATTTCAACAACCTGTTTGACGCACCTTGTTTTATCCATAAAGCACCGCATTTAATTGCTAAGAAAGAATGTCCTTGTAGCATTCGAAAATAAAATGTTGAAAAAGCATGCATACCCATCACCACTGAAGCAAAATGTTGCACCGTACCACCACCAGGAAAAGTTAAATCATGTTATATATTCATATACAAATAGTTCTAGGAAGATACAGTAAAAAACAACCTAAAAAAACCACCAACAAGCCAATGTTTAAACATGCAGTTAGTTACAGCAAGATCAATACAGTGTAATTAGAAGTACATCAGATGTCTGATTTATAGAGGGAGTTGTCATTTATTTGTTGTTATTAATTGTCATATATTTTTGCATGATTACAACATGAAAATAAACTTTAAATATTCATATAACATCCACCATTTAATATATGATAGCATGTCTGTGCATATGTAAACACGAATAACAAATGTATGGCTGAAACACAACTTCAGAATAAAAGATTGCAATAATATGTACGCCTGGTATGTGAGCGATAGTAGAAGAAATTCGTTGCCGGACATGGGGTACCTCCATTACTAAATAGCAAAGATGTAGTTTGCCAGAGTTTCCGCAAGTTGTTCATACCTTAGATCCTTTCTAAATATGGTCAATGTTCAACATATCATATTTTTCTTAATTTTATTTCAATTCGTACAAGAAACACGCCAAACGAAAGAGTATCATTTTGCGATTTAAACCATACCGCCAAACATAGCATGGCGGGTAATAACGTGAGCACATGATTTTATGAAAACACCACCGTTCCGCGAGATTAAATATGGCTGCGCCCGCAACGAAATGAAATTTCTGCGGGTGTCGTTGTTTCATCACGAATATCTGTATGAAACATTACGTGTTCGCAAAAGCAGGTATTTTTTTTATCACAAAGAAGACATATTTATGTTTCTTTTGATATCAAATATATGATCAGTCTTTAAAAATCAAGAGACTTAATTTTTTTTAAACATAGGCGATTTAACATTGCGTCCCAATGCAAACGCGTTTGCGTAATTTCTTCCGACCTTCCTACAATTACATTTATACGTCGGTTTGACAGTTTTGATCTTACAGTCATTTTCTCAAACACTTACATTCCAGGTAAGCAAACAGTATATATCAATCAATTCTATTGTCGTAGCACATACCAAAGAATTTCATTGTATGACTGCTTGACTCGGACCTGTATACGGTTTCGTCAGTTCATAGTCGGGTGTCGCAGTGAGAGAGCAGTGAGAGACGATCGGCAGGCAGCGAGCTAAGGACTTCGCAGCGCCTCTGGTGGAGTGGCGTAATATAACTTGGCCCGCCGCTACACTATTATTAAATCATTTTATAAATAGTCTCTGTCATAGATTGTACTATAGCTGGAGACCGTTATAACGGGTTGGTTATACCTTGATATGCTACCATGTTATTTTATCGTTCTCCTAATAAAGAGTCATCACTTCATGTTGAAACTAGAAGCACATGTTGTGTTAAATACGAACATAATATGGTGTCATAAGTAGCATTCATTATGTGATAATGAATATTAAAGGTTGGTATACCTATAAGGTAGGGCAGGTGACTGTCTACAAATAGTCTGATAGTTAAAGCTGTGTGACTGAAAATTGAATTTTTCAAACCACCCAGTCACATCGCGTTTGATACAACCAAACTAGATGAAACACGGAGGAGCTGGGAACAGCAGTTTAGAACATTCTTCACTGCCTGTGAAATAAACGCGAAGGCACCTGAGGTCCAGGTAGCAATACTGCTCCACTCTGCTGGACCTGAAGCACAAGAAGTTTATAACCAATTCGTATTCAGGCCAGCAGGACCTGACAATAACCAACCAGCTGAACAGAATAATGACTGGGAGACTGTTTTTACAAAGTTCCGTCAATACTGCCAGCCTCGAAAAAACACTGTCTACGAAAGATATTGTTTCTGGGGCAGAAATCAAGGCCGTGGTGAGTTAATGGATCAGTGGGTCAAGGATCTACGAAGTAAAGCCAAATTGTGTGAATTTGGTGATCAGGAAGACTTGATGATCAGGGACAAAATTGTGTTCAGTGTGAATGACGAACGTGTAAAGGAACGACTTCTGAGAGAGTCGGAGCTTACGCTGAGTAAGGCAATAGACGTTTCTCGGGCAGCCGAGACAACAAAGGCGCAATTAAAGGTCATGACAACTGAAGGAAAGTTATATGCCAAAGTGAATATTGTCAGACAGGACAAACAAAATGGAAGACAACCCGTAAAGGCTTCAGATCGCAAGGCAAAGGTTCATGGGTAGCTAGTAAAGGTGCTACAAATAGCCATGGAGCTCCATCTAAACAAGGTCGTACCGAAGGAATCATTGACTGTAAGTCATGTGGTAGACGACACACTCCAAAGTCATGTCCTGCGCATGGTAAACAATGTAACCGATGCAAGGGATGGAATCACTTTGCCGTGATGCATGGTAAGCGTACAGCTACAGGAGATAAGCATGTACAGGTGGTCTATGAAGAAGACGAGGACAATGAAAGTCTGTTTCTGGGAGCTCTTTTCCTAGATGTATATGCACACAATCCGTCTGTTGAAGACTGGACAACAGAAATTATGGTAGGCAACCAGAGAGTAAGCTTCAAGCTGGACACTGGTGCTCAAGCAAACGTGCTTACCTTGTCAACGTATGACAAGATAATGCCAATAATACCGATGCAGCCCACACATACAGTATTGTCAGCATTTGTCAGTAATGTCAAAGTCAGGCAGGCGGGCACTGTGACACTACAATGCATTCCAGAGAATTCAGAGAAACCAACGTTCATTGAATTCTATGTGACAAACCACACCAAGACACCACTGCTTGGTTGTCAAACATGCGAAAAGTTGGGACTTGTGAAACGCATCAATGATGTATCACATGAGAAACCGTTAACCAAAGACCTGTTGACGTCAGAGTACAAGGAAGTGTTCACTGGGATTGGTGAACTTGAACAGCCATATCACATTGAGCTGAGGGATGATGTAGAGCCAGTGATCCAAGCAACAAGGAAGATTCCATATGCACGAATGGAGACTTTGAAAGCGACTCTAGACAAATTGGAGAAAGATGGAATTATCGCAGATGTCGACCGGCCCACACCTTGGGTGAACAATCTGGTGATAACTGAGAAAAGAAATGGTTCTTTGAGAATATGTCTTGACCCAAAGCCTCTCAACAGAGCAATCAAACGTGAACATTTTGAAATTCCGACACCAGAAAGTGTCCAGGCACGTTTGGCAGGCAAGAAAGTGTTCTCAGTTATTGACATGTCGATGGCATACTGGCACGTGAAACTGACTGAGGAGTCCAGTTATCTGTGCACGTTTCACACACCATGGGGGCGCAAGCGCTTCCTACGCATGCCATTCGGCATCAGTTCAGAAAATGAAGTCCTACAGAAGCGTATGCAATACACATTCGGCGACATCGATGGGGCCTATATCATCGCAGATGACATCATCATCGCTGGAGATGATGAACGAGATCATGATGCTATCATGCTCAGGGTACTGAGAAGGGCCAGAGAGAGGAATGTAAAGTTCAACGCCTCCAAGGTACAACATGTAGTGTCTGAAGCAGGCCTCAGCCCTGACCCGAGCAAGGTGGAAGCTATTGTGGGCATGCCGCTTCCTACCGACAAGCGTTCACTGCTCAGGTTCTTGAACATGATCAAGTACCAGGGAAAGTTCATTCCTGGAGAGTCGCACATTGCCGCACCGCTGCGAGCACTGTTGAAGGAAGATGCAGTGTGGTGTTGGCAGCCAGAGCATACAGATGCTGTGAATAAATTGAAAGGACTGCTCAGCAGCATGCCGGTGCTAAAGTTCTACGATGTACGCAAACCAGTGACACTGCAGTCAGATGCTTCGCAGAGTGGTCTGGGAGCATGTCTGCTGCAGGAAGGGCATGTAATTGCTTATGCGTCACGGGCACTCATGGGCCCAGAACTACACTATGCTCAGCTAGAGAAGAGCAAGTTTCACCAATACATCTATGGCAAAGATGTTGAGGCCCAAACAGACCACAAGCCACTTGAAATAATCATGAAGAAACCGATCGGCAATGCGACAGCTCGAGTGCAAAGAATGATGCTAAAACTGCAACGATAAACACTACATGTGGTGTATGTGCCTGGGAAACATCTACATGTTGCTGATGCTCTCTCACGAGCATACGTAGAGGGTGAGCCAGACAAGGAGCTGATCGACGACGTGGAAGTCATGGTCTACAGTTTGACACGAGACTTTCCGGCAAGTCCAGGGAGACTGGAACAAATCAGAAGAGCTACAGCTGATGACGCAACGCTCCAACGGTTACAGCGAATCGTGATGGATGGTTGGCCTGATTTACGGAAATCAGTACCAGCGGACTTGAAAGGATACTAAAATATGTGAGACCAGTTGAGTGCAAATGAAGGCTTACTGTTTGCAGGTGACAGGGCCATCATACCCGAGGCAATGAAGCATGAAATGTTGCAAGTTCTTCACGAACCACACATGGGCATGGAGAAGACAAAATCGAGAGCTAGGACAGTGATATTCTGGCCAGGAATGTCTAAGGACATCGAGGACACAGTTGCGAAATGTCACACATGTCTACATTTCCAGTGAAGTCATCAGAAGGAGCCCATGATTGCACACGAGATACCGGACGGACCATTCCAGAAAGTCGCAATGGATATCATGACATTCAAGGGTCACGATTATCTGGTAGTTGTGGACTATTACTCGAAATATCCCGAGATTGCCAGGCTGCAGAATAAGACGACCGGATCAGTGATAGCTCATGTCAAGAGTATTAGCGCACGACACGGCATACCAAACGAGACAGTCGCAGACAATCAACCGTTCGGTAGTTACGAGTTTCGCAAGTTTGCACAAAGTTGGGGCATCAAAGTGTCCACGTCCAGCCCAACTTATCCTCAGTCAAATGGACAAGCCGAACGAGTAGTGCAGACACTCAAGTTCTTGCTGAAGAAAGCCGACGAAGAAGGTCGGGACCCCTACATTGCTCTGCTAGAGTACAGGAACACCCCGATCAGTGGACTGAAATATGCACCAGCACAACTGGCGATGAATAGGATGCTGCAGTCGAAACTGCCTGCAACCAAATCCGCACTCAAGCCGAGGGTAGTAAATGCCCAAACTGATCTGCAAACCAGGCAGGCACGGTTCAAAAGTGTCTACGATCGTGGTGCCATGCCATTGAAACCGCTCAGGCCAGGTGATGTTGTCCGTGTCCAGCGTAAATGGGGCTGGGATTCCGCTGTCGTTAAGTCTACTCACACGAGGGAGGTGAGCTCCGTCGCAATCGCCGTCACCTACTGAAGACACTAGAGCAACCACCATTGCTACTGCCTCGGTTGGATGAGCCTGACACTCTTGACGCACGCAGGCCAGCAGACTCAGCACCACAGTTACCGATCCACCAGGACGACCGATCGGTCACGCCACCGTCACCAACTACACCGTTACAGCTGGCAGCGCAACCACTCCGAGCCGAGCTACCACCCATGATGGAAGAGTTCCCGCAAGCTGAACGCCGTTCCAGATATGGTCGTGTGATCAGAACACCTAAGCGATATAACAATGTTACATAAAATGTAACAGGCTAAATTAGCAACAGTGGAATTGACATTAGGATGCTTTCCTGTGTGAATAGGTGTTTACAACAACCATTAATTTGTATTTTTGTTTCAGAATGATCTGACATTGAACTCTAAAAGAAAAGAGTACATATGAACATTTTGTTTGTTACACTACTGTGAGTTATACATGTGCATGTTGATGTTTTGTTCGTTATACAATTGTGAGCTATAATTGTATACGTTTATGTTATTTAAAAAAAAGAAAAAGGGATGTCATAGATTGTACTATAGCTGGAGACTGTTATAACGGGTTGGTTATACCTTGATATGCTACCATGTTATTTTATCGTTCTCCTAATAAAGAGTCATCACTTCCTGTTGAAACTAGAAGCACATATTGTGTTAAATACGAACATAATAGTCTCGTTCACATCATGACATGACGTTATTAACCCGTGATACGCGTCTATGCAGGTGACATAATTACATTATGAAAAAACAAGGGAAACGATCCGGAAAGAAACACTTATTGAAAAAAGCTAAATGATGAAGTCTACAACATTTGTAAAGATGCACTTAACCAAGCTACAGCTGAAATAAAAAATTCAAAGAGAAGCTATAAAAATAGTTTATAATATAACATATGACAGCAAGGGTTTTTATGCATATGTTCGGAGCAAACAGACAGTTCAGGATAAGGTCGGGCATCTAGAAGATAATGCTAGAAATATAATATCAGCTAGAGGGATTCTTAACGACAGCTTAAGAGTTAATTACAAGGACCATTCAAAATACCATTGAAAACAATTCAAATACCCTTGGCCATAACACACCCTAACACCATCCAATGGTATTTTAATGGTATTTTTGTAAGGGTATGGATCAGTGTGATTTTCGGCCTCGGCATCCCAAACTTCAGAGCTGATATTGAAGGCCTCCAGGTCGCGCTTAATTTACAGATGTCCTTGAATCTGAAGGCTGTGCGTCCCACTGTGTTCACTCACTGGCGAGTTGTCCATAGAGGATGACTTTCGGCAAACGCCCATCCTCCTCCAGGTCCAGCGAGCGGAGACGTTTCTTTCTCAGCAATGAGTAGGCCTACATGCTGGGGATCCTAGCACGGTCCAGCATGTCGCTGTAAGGGACACGGTCCTGCCAGGTGATATTGAAGATGCGATGAGGCACCACATGTGGATTAAGGTGTTGAGGCGGCACTAGCTCCTGGCGCATGTAGGTGGTCCACGTAGAGGAGGGTGCTCAGCACACAGGCCTGGTAGACTGTCATGTTGGTGTTCTCAGTGAGCATCTTCAATTGTTTTCCCATACTATTTTGGTCGGCTTTGTTATAGTGACTGCGACTTTTGAACTTGTTAACATACAAAAGTAATTATTCATGCCAAATCCTTTTAGCAGAAATAGTTCATCACCATGCGTTATACCTTATTAAAGTAAAGGTTATGTCATGCGTTATACCTTATTAAAGTAAAGGTTATGTCACATATCTAGCGTTCGTGCGTGATTGCGTGCGTATATAATTGGGTCATTCTCCCAATTCGGTACATACTGAATAATTATTTTCACATTTTTCAAATACTACAATATTTAAAAAAACTTATTTATTTGATCAAACATCATTGGATTACATATTTTCAAGACGTGCAGGCTTACGCAGCCTGCATTGTGGAGTCATTTAATGTAGAGGTGCTGTTTCGTTAGTCAGTAAATTCACATAGTTTTAGAGTACAACACTTTATTAGCACACACACCATGCCGGACGACTCCCGAACCCACACGAGGCTCGCCGCTCAACATGTAAGTGGCGCCGCCTGTCAGACAAGATACATAACAACGTAACATCCTTTCCCTCATATTTTTGTTTGATTATTAACGGTAACACGAATACGCAAATAAAATCACCTTCATGGTGTTAGACAGGCTGGGAGCAGAGCATGTCGTGCACTCCTTTGCCACAGTCCTTTCAGCATAATGTCAAACACAATACTGAAATATCAAAACTTAAAAGTCACATGCAATTAAGCATCGTTGTGATTATGCACTGTTCATAAACTGTCACACATAGTCCTTCAAGTAGGCGGGTTGTCGTGACCGTCTTCCTGACCTGGTCGTTGTTGTCGGTGCTCCTTGTTCTCTGGTGTCCTCCACTGGCTCTGGATCATCGTTGACACGTGGAGTACCAGGAGTGGTTTGCTTTACGTGGTCCCCATCTCCTTGTGTCTTTTGTTCCTTGTCAACGTTAGGCAGGTCATGGTTGTATCTCACGTTGCGTTGCAGTGAGTCTCTGCATTGTTGCTGATCCGGTGCACTCCTTGGAACTTTCCTCAAGTCTATACGGTTTCGCCTCAGCAGTCTCCTTCCATTGTCTATGAGGTACGATCTGCCATAAAGTCTGCGGATTAACTTTGCCTTCTCCCACACTTTGTTGTTTAGCGCAATGGGTCGCATTCGCACTGTGTCACCGCTGATTAATGCTTCCATGTCTTTGGCTGCTCGATCATACTTTTCCTTTATTACTATTTTCTGTTTGAACAACTCGTCTCTGTTTCGCATGATTTGAACGTCTGGGTCCAGTAATTTGTTGGTGGAAGGCAGATTTGTGCGAGTTCTTCTTCCCAGAAATCTCTGTGCTGGACTAGTAGTCATGCCATCTTGAACAGTATTCCTGTGTGCCAACAGTGCTTTGTACGTGTCTGTCTGGTCATCGTCTGCTTTGATCATGAGTGTCTTCGCAATTTTGACTGCTGCTTCTGCTTTTCCATTTGCTTGCTGATGGTGCGGGCTGGATGTCCTATGCTCAAAGTTCCACTCATCGGCAAACTTCATGAACTCTGCTGACGTGAATTGAGATCCGTTGTCCGAGATTAGAACTTGTGGCTGACCATTTCGGCTCATGTGTTTCTTGAGCTTACCAACCACTGTCTTTGTGTCAGTCTTCTGCAACTTGTCCGTTTCGAAGAAGTTGCTAAAGTGATCCACAGTCACCAGATATTCGACATCTTTCCACTGAAAAATGTCAGTTGCGATTATCTGCCATGGTCGCTCGCACTCAATGATGGGCATCATGCTCTCTTTCTGCTGTGTTTTTGGATGATGTTGACCTATTTCACATCTGGATATGTAGTCCTCTATTTCAGCATTCTTTCAGGGCCAGTATACACATTCCCTGGCTCTGCGTAGGCATACCTGTACTCCCAAGTGCGAACTGTGGATTTCTTGCCTGATGGCTGGCCTCATGGATGTGGGGATGACTGCTCTTTCACCTCTGTAGATAGTCCCATCATACACTGCCAGTTCATCTCGGAATTGGAAGTAAGGCTTGGTTACATCTGGCACCAAGCTTCTGTCTTCTGGCCAACCATCCAAAATCACACTCTTCAGAGCCTGTAGGCTGTCATACGCTGCGGTTTGTATCATGAGTTCATCTCTCCATTGCTCCTCTATTAGGCTGTGCCCAACTGCATTCACCATATCTTGTTCATTGTCCGTCGAGGGAGTTTCGTTGGTCGCTTTGTGGTCGCCACGGCTCAGAGTGTCGGCCAGGTGTTGTTCATCTCCCGGCCTGTACACAACGGTAACATCATACTGCTGCAGTCGCATACGCATGTTTTGCAGGCGTTTCGGAACATCCTTCAGGGGTTTGGTCATGATACGCTCCAGTGGCTTGTGATCCGAGTGCACCACAGTATACCTTCCAAATGTGTACTGGTGATACTTATCAACAGACTATACTACTGCTGGCATTTCCTTCTCGATGGTAGCATACCTTCCTTCTGTGTCAGTGAGAGCTCGGCTGCTGTATGCGAGTGGTTGACCGTCTTGGAGAAGCGCTGCACCTAGGCCCTTGTCGCTCGCATCACAATGGATTGTCAGTTCCGCCTCAGGTCTGTAGAATTGGAGTACTGGCTCTGTTGTCACCATTGCTTTAGCAGAGAGGAACGCCTTTCTCTGGGCGTCTCCCCATTGCCAGTCTGCGCCCGGCTGGGTCAGTTGTCTCATCGGCTCCATGATGTCTAGTTATTGTATGAATCCCAGGAATCTCCTCAGTTCGCCCACGTCTGCTGGTTCTGTAATTTGTTGCACGGATCGTACTTTCTCCGGATCTGGGCGTAGACCCTCGTCTGTCACCACATGTCCTAGGAACTTTATGTGCGACCGTCTCAACTGCATCTTCTCCTTGTTGAGTTTGATCCCCAACTGTTCAGATCTTTGTAGTAGGGCTGTGAGTCTCTCGTCATGTTGTCGGATAGCACTCATCGTGGTGTCTCCACATCCTATCACCACAATGTCATCAGCTACACACACGACTCCCTCCAGTCCATCTAGAGCTTGATGAAGCTTTCTTTGGAAGATCTCCGCAGACACATTGAGGCCAAATGGAAGACGCAACCATCTATAGCGTCCGAAAGGGGTGTTGAAAATCGTCTTGAGAGACGAATCCCTGTCTAGCCTCACATGCCAGTAGCCTGACTTCAGATCTACGACTGTGAACACTTTGGCCCCCTGTAGCATACGCAGGATGTCCTATATAGTGGGCATCGAGTATCGCTCCCTCTTGAGAGCCTTATTCAACTGTCTATGCATACCCTGAGTTTGCCATTTGTCTTCACTGCTGTGATTAGGTTACTCTCCCATGCCGTCGGTTGCTCCACTTTCTCGATGACACCACCAGTCTCCATACGTTGCAGTTCCGCTTTCACGTCATCTGATATGGCGTGTGGTATTCTTCTCACTCGACTCACCAAAGGCAGCACTTCTGGGTCTGTTTCCAAACGTTGCACTCCTGGCAGGGTGCCAACTTCATCATCGAACACGGACTGGAACTGTTTTACAATGTCCTGTGGTGTTCTGCACAACTCTAGTAGGTTGACTTCACTCTCATTAAACACATTTGACTCATTCACCGTGATGAGCTTCATCACTTCACTTGCTCGTAGGCCGATTATCGGAGTTAGGTTCTCTTTGACAATCAAGCACTTCACATTATACTTCTTCTCATTGGATGGGTTGCGCATCATCACTTTGGCAACTCCAACCGGATTGATCTTGTCACCTGTCCAGGATTTCAGTGTTGTATCAGTCAGCGTGACATATGTACCTTTTGGTACAAGTGCTTGAGGAAGAACATTCACAGATGATCTTGTGTCAATGTGGAATTTAACCGATTGACCTGAGTTCACCATCCTCATCTGCACGTAGATTTTACTCCTGTTCAACCTGTGGACGTCCTCATGTGTTAGTTGCTCCACTGATTCATGGTCGCTGTCTACCTGGTGTGTTTCCCGTTGCTTACACACAATCGCAAAGTGATTCATCTTCTTGCACACGTAATCCGCAGAATCTGCATTTCATTCTGTACGTACTGTCTTCTTCTTCCTGTAACCCTTTGCGTTTGAGATTGCTTGAACATCATCATTGCAAGTTCCGCCACTCTGCTTCAGAATGCTGCGTAGGGTCATGCATGCTGTCTCATCACTTCTGCATATCTGGATGGCTACTTCCAAGGTCAACGCACCTGTCGCAAGCAGTTTCTTTCTTGTTTCCTCGCTGTTAATGCCAAGTATCAGCCTGTCTCTGGTGAGTTCGACTTGCAGGTTGCCAAAATTGCATCTAGCAGCTAACTCCCTCAATCTTGCCAAATACGTGTCACAATCCTCTTCTTCTTTTTGGTTGGATGAATTGAAGACGAATCGGCGGAACACGATGTTGGTATCGCCCACGCAGTGTCTCTGTAACACTGCAAATATGCTGTTAACGGTTGAGTGTTTTTTGCCGGCGTTTTCAATTATTTTGACACACCGCTCCCCTATTGTGTGTTTCAGAAGGGCGGCTTGATATTCTTCTGTTTCATCATTCAGTCTTGACACGATAGCATAGTTCTGCCATTGCTTACGGAAACGTTCGAAATGTTCCTCTCTGTTCTGCGAGAGGTCAATGGGTGATGGAGGGTTAATCCTTGCGACGTGTCGGCCCCTCGCCTCCAGTTGGCGTTGTTGTTTGTCATTTGACATCTCCTGACAGCTTCTTAACAGATACTTATGCACTCACCGAAGTCTCTGTTTGCTACAATGTGAGCGTCACCTGTTTTGCTTCTGACACCATGTTTCATTAGTCAGTAAATGCACATAGTTTTAGAATACAACACTTTATTAGCACATACACCATGCCGGACGATTCCCGAACCCACACAAGGCTCGCCGCTCAACGACAGGTAAGTGGCACCGCCTGTCAGACAAGATACATAATAACGTAACAGGTGCGCATGCCACATCTGTCAACTATGTTACTGACATCTGAACACCTAGTGTGGCATATATTTGTCATACAACATTCATTATGCTATCATTAATGTAATTAGTGTGTGTCCCATGTCCAGTAACAAAATCGTATAAAAAAATAGATCAATATTTTGTGCTTAATTTTATAAGTTTAATTTTAGTGCACGTGCATTCTTGGAAGCACCTATCACATCGTGATTCAATGTGACCCTGCCAAGCTGTAAACACTATATTTCACTGTTCAGAAACGTGACACAATGCACATATGGTTATATGACAACAATTGTTATAAATGTATTACTTGAGTATGTTTACACATTACTAGTGATGGTAACAGAGTTGACTTGGCATTAACAGAGTTGACTTGACTGTAACAGAGTTGACATTAAAATAACACAATCGTAATCAATAGCTAAATAAGACATATAATATCATGGACAGTTGCTATCTAGTGTAGTTATGTATAGTGCACACAATCATACTCCATAACTGCTAATCGAGTGTTTAGACATTGGTAGTGCCGGCAACAGAGTTGACATAAATGGCAGTAACAGACTTGATACTAAAATAATACAATCGTAAACAATGGTTACGCTAAACATATAATACTATAGATTGTTGTAATCTAGTGCAGCTATAACGATTGCGCACACTTAACCACCATCATTGCTATCACATTATGTATATACAGGTAGCACAGATTATGAAATGTTGTACCCATAAACATGCACCATAGCACATACATGATTAGTTGTGTGTGATGACTACGTCCTCAGGGACGGCTGCTTCTTCCACTTCATCTGCCTCTACGAAGAAGAGCTTGATCGATGTTTCCGGGATCAGTGCCATGCATAGATGGGCTGCGTCAGGGATGTCATGCCCTAGGCTGATTAATCTGTCGGCCTTTCGTATGATGACGCCTCCGATGTCATCCGGGGCCCCCTTTCCGTGACTTACCTCCCAGAAGTTCGATGAGTCGATGACCCTGCCACTATTGTCCTCGTTTTGGTTCTTGGTGTATTCCTTTTGCCACCCAGAACAGCTTGTCGAGCCCGTTGGTAACACTTTTTGTATTTTGCGGTCTACCGTTTTTGCTTGTTAATGGCCTGCTTCGCATTTTCCAAATCTCGGTAACATTTTGCGGCCAGTCGACTACCCCTTTTCTGGACTTGTTTCCGTTGTCTGCAAATGGATGAGGTCACATCAGCACTGCATTCTAGAAAGACAAGGGGCGAATAAAACAATGTTTTAAAAACGGAGGTAATACAATATACCGAGAAGCGGACAAGTGTTTGCGTGTATGTATCACACACACACACACGCACACACACACACACACACACACACACACACACACACACACACACACACACACACACACACACACACACACACACACACACACACATACACACACACATACATACATATATATATATATATATCTTAATTTGGTACAGAAAATGGTTGGATTAGCTTTAATAGCAGTGTTAATAGCTTGTTCAGACGGAGCTCAGTGTGCTCTTCTGGACATAGTTGATTTTCGTATGTGGTGTGGTAATCAGCAGGACTTTTTGTGTACGAAAGGTGCTCAAACTGCCTGTTTTAGTATGTCCACACACACACACACACACACACACACACACACACACACACACACACACACACACACACACACACACACACACACACACACACACACACACACACACATATAATTATACATGCACACACGCGCTCGCACACACGCACACATCCACGCACGCACACACATGCACACACACGGACACATACACGCACACACATTTACCTTGAACCTGATGAATTTGATGGTTCATTTGCAGCATGGGGAGAAGGTGGAGGTGTTAGATGCGTCTCTTTATCTCTTCCCCTTGACCTCCTCTGAGCATCTCGCCACCGCTTTGTTCTTTCTGACAGTTCACTAATATCAAAAATAGATAAGCAAGCAAAAAATGAACAACTCAGAACACGTCCAAAACATGAAAGTCTACGGTCGCTAGCACCCTCACGGCTCGTCCTGTCCCGACGATCTTGGTGTCATTTGAAAGGATGCACTTTTGTTATTCTAGCGTCATCTAGATTTCCCGGTAATCGTTTAAAGAACACCGATAAACGGACCTACACTCACGCCGTTTTCGGTGTTCTGTACGGTTTCGAACGATGTTGGCGGCGGGTACTTAGTACACTAATCTTCCGATTGCGGCGCTGTTTTCCTCGTTTGCATAGGTTCAGACATGCGCATTTCACCATTTCTTGATTTCATGTTATAAGCTCCACCCACTTTTAAAGCGGCGAAATTGATGTGCTTGGATCGCAGCGAAACCGATATATCTCTACGTCGGCGTGACGTCACAATAACGTACGCCACACAACGGGTCTAAATTCGTTGCGTTGGTTGGTTGATATGCGTGAGTGTGACGTCACGCTTACTTCGCGTATGTCATTTTAGCAGCCGTTTGAAAGTGGGTGGAGCTTGTACCATGAAATCAGATAGTGGTGCCTCAACCGGTGGATTGGTGAACTGTGTCGACGAAACAACATCGTTCGCAGTGTCTAAGACACCGGAACGGCCCGGTTGTAGGTCCGTTTTTAATAAATTTTAGGAATGATTATCAGGAAACCATTTATATGTCTGAATTGCAGAAAGCTTAAACTTTCAAACGACATCAATATTGTTGGGATCCGACGAACCGTAATGGTACTAGCAGACGTTCAAAAGGCGTTTTTGGAACGTGTTTGACAGTTGTTCATTTTCGCTCGCTTATCTATTTTTGCTAATATGTTTCACTTTCCCGTCGATTTCTTCTTTTCCCATGCCAGCCGCTTTTTTATAGATATATTTATTTCCGTTCTGGATCCCCATCCAGTTGCGCAGGATACCGCCTGTTTTTCAGTTGCAGACAAAGATATGGCTGCCACTGTGAACAAAGTGAAAGAACCCCGTTCAATTTAGATTTGTCTAAATACGAATAAACTTAAAATGGCAAGCATTCGTAGATAGAATAAATCATAAATCATGATAATGGTATACTGATGTCAACCCTGTTACCATTAAGTCAACCCTGTTACCATGAATAGGTAACTGAGTTGAGAGTAACAGGGTTGACAACCATGAGGCAATGCATCTAATACAGCAGTACATGCAGCCATATTGTCACTTAATCACTGTTTCCCGCCACAATGCAGTGCATTGCCATAACATTGCATGTGATACTAAAAAGGGGTATTTTAATCCATATTAAGACAGACAGAAGTACATACCTTCTCTCCATTTAAGGAAGTCATAGGCTGCTGCCATCTGGTGCTCAATGCGGTACTGTACAAGGATATTGGCTTCTTCCATAGTTAAATTACTTTAGAGTAACAGAGTTGACCCACTGTTTGGGGACATATGAAAATGGTTTGAAATTTGATAAATATAAAAATGATATGCCTATATAGATCCAAGTCAAACACTTTTTTGGTTATTTTACTAGATGGTGATGATTATCAAACAGTATTACCATTAAACTGCCACAGAGACCGTAGGACACAGATTTAGATTCAAGGACATGACATTTTTGCCACCCACATCATATAATATTTAGTTTTTCTTTAACACAAATTACTCAAATTATTGTACAATGCATAAATTAATAAAGATAACATGTACGTATACCCATAACTAATGTGTTATTGCCCTTGTTATATGCAAGACACTAAAAATGCACTATACGTTTCCGTTTCTCAAATATGTACCGAATTGGGAGAATGACCCAGTTGAGGTTATCTGTCAGGCAGGGCCAAATTTGATTTTGAAACATAATCACATTTCATGGTCGTCTTAAAGCAAAATAACTTCTTTCTAAACTACATCTTAATAGCATACCTTCCGCTTGGATGCACGATGAATATCAAGTTGTTTTATTTTGCAGTCGCCCAGTCGTCGGACATGTAATCTCAATTAAGAATCTGAAGGTCTACATCAACTATCTACATACTGTGCTCATATCTTGCGGTGCCAGTGTGGATAATTCAGGTCTATTAAAATGTTGAGATGATATAACATTAGACCTGTGCACAGGTAGCGAGACACCCTCCGCTAAAATAAAGAGTCCGCTTGAGGGGATTACAAAATTTAACATTCCCCGTCTTCCGATGTCATGTCCGGCAGTATGCAATTTGGTTAGAGTTAACAACTACGATGTTATGAATATAAAAAAATATTACGATGTTATAATGCATAAATCATCACTAAACACTTTGATATTTTATGGGCTGTGCCTTCATCCTTAACAGCGAGTTTACAGGTAACACAATATTTGATGGCCTCGTTGCATAACGCTTCCTTGTAAGAGCGCTCGCAAATTTATTTGATAATTGTGTCATAAAAGTAATAATTAATTCTCATAAAGATGTAAGAAGAAATAGGTGCGCCGGGGGAAAAATATAAAGCGCATACAGAGGTTATTAGGACAGGATACTGCGCTTCACAAAACAAATCTTCTAATACACAAAAAGCTTGTATGAAAGCTACGTTCAGGGGTGTTTCGTTTGGTGCACGACACACATACCCAATTTACCGGAGTCTTCTATGTCTGATGACATCTGAGATTTGTGGTATATTCGGCAGTAATTTCATTTAATGTGTATTGAATGTTGGTGAAACACATTATAGAGCAAACAAATCAAAACAAATCATTAGTCAAAATCAAATTATGCGTGCAATTCACGAAGGTGGTAATTGTGCGAAGGTGTAATGTAATGGCATAATAAAACGAACAAAACATGTTTGGAAAGGAGTAAATATGAAGTTGTAAACTTGCAAAATAATAATGTTCGTGGGCATATACTTCATTCGTGTTTTGGGTCGGTTGACATGTACGACCCCACAAAGAATCTGTAACACAACAAGTATAATATATTATGTAACCTTGGCGGAATTGTTTCGTGCAAGCGGTTACACAGGCTATTGTTACGTCATGCGCCAGACGCGGGTAGTGTAGCTGGAGCCACACCCAGTCGCAGTTTGCTAGGGATCATGGACGTATCCACAAAGATATACGTACAGTTCTCTCGGCTCCGTATTACGAGTATCAATATACACGGCTTGGTGAGTTATTTTGTTCATGTTTATATGTTATATATAATAGTGATATTATTATAATAATGCGTAACTTAAATTGTTTCTTGTTGCCCAATTACCCGTCACTTCGGGCATGCCAGCTATAGTATGACGAGTTTAGCAGTGTTGTGTCGTATAATGTTAAATTGTGTTTACAGACTACTTACATATCTAGCATGCATTTTAACTAATTATTGTGATGTATAGGTATGTCGTGTGCATACGTTTGACTTTAGATAATGTGATAGTTATTAGTTAAAAGAAATACTTAGCTAAAACAAATTTCTCCGATTCGTTGTCTGTACAAGTTCAGACAAGTATCTATCAAGTGACTGATTATTACATGCTGTTTAACACGTGTAATATTAGAACAGCCGAAGCAACTTAGTAATGTAGAGTTGGTTGCTTGACTATGTTGTAGATGAAACTAGCACGCTGCCTGTCTGTATTCATGCCCCTATCTCTCTCTATAAAAATTATGTCTGTTTTTCTCCCTGTCTGCCCTTCTTCAACTCTCCCTCTCTCCCCGAATCACTCTCTCTCCTCCATCCTCTGTGTTTGTCTGTTGGAATGTCAGTCTATAAGTCTGTTAGACAGTACGCCAGTCAACCTGTGTGTCTGCTTGCCTGCCTGCCTGCCTGCCTGCCTGCCTGCCTGCCTGCCTGCCTGCCTGCCTGCCTGCCTGCCTGCCTGCCTGCCTGCCTGCCTGCCTGCCTGCCTGCCTGCCTGCCTGCCTGCCTGCCTGCCTGCCTGCCTGCCTGCCTGCCTGCCTGCCCGCCTGCCCGCCTGCCCGCCTGCCCGCCTGCCCGCCTGCCCGCCTGCCCGCCTGCCCGCCTGCCCGCCTGCCCGCCTGTCCGCCTGTCCGCCTGTCCGCCTGTCCGCCTGTCCGTCTGTCCGTCTGTCCGTCTGTCCGTCTGTCCGTCTGTCCGTCTGTCCGTCTGTCCGTCTGTCCGTCTGTCCGTCTGTCCGTCTGTCCGTCTGTCCGTCTGTCCGTCTGTCCGCCTGCCCCCCTCTCTCCCTCTCTGTCTGTCTGTCTCGGTGTCTCGGTCTCACTCTCTTCTCTGTCTCTCTTTTTCTATCTCTTCTCTCTCTCTCCTCTCTCTAACCTCTCTTCACTCTCTTCTCTCTCTTCTCTCTCTTCTCTCTCTCTCTCTTCTCTCTCTTCTCTCTCTTCTCTCTCTTCTCTCTCTTCTCTCACTTCTCTCTCTTCTCTTTCTTCTTTCTCTTCTCTCTCTTCTCTCTCTTCTCTTTCTTCTTTCTCTTCTCTCTCTCTTCTCTCTATCTTCTTTATCATCTTATCTCTCTTCTCTCTCTTCTCTCTCTCTCTCTCTCTCTCTCTCTGATCTCTCTCATCTCTCTCTAATCTCTCTTCTCTCTCTGTTATCTCTCTTTTCTCTCCTTTCTCTTTTCTCTCTCTTCTCTCTCTTTTCTCTGTATCATCACTCTATCGTCTCTCTCTCATCTCTCCGTTCTCTCTTCTCTCTCCTCTCTTTCTAAACTCTCTCTCTCTCTTCTATCTCTCTACTCTCTCTTCTCTCTCTCCTCTCTCTCCTCTCTCTCCGCTCTCTCCTCTCTCCTCTCTCTCCTCTATCTCTCCTTTCTCTACTCTCTCTTATCTCTCTTCTCTCTCTCTCTTCTCCCTCTCTTCTATCTATTCTCTCTCTTTTCTCTCTCTCTTCTCTCTCTTCTTTTCTCTCTCTCTTCTCTCTCTCTACTCTCTCGTCTCTTCTCTCCTCTCTCTCCACTCTGTCTCTCACTACTCTCTCTTCTCTCTCTCCTCTCTCTCTACTCTCTTTACTCTCTCTTCTCTCTCTAATTTCTCTTCTCTCTCTCTTCTCTCTCCCTCTCTTCTCTCTCTTCTCTCTTTTATATCTCCCTCTTCTGTCTATCCTCTCTCTTCTCTCTCATCTCTCTGCCTCCATTCTCTCTCTCTCTTCTCTGTCTCTTCTTTGTTTCTTCTCTCTCTCACCTTTCTCTTCTCTTTCTCTGTCTTGTCTCTCTCTCTCCTTTCTCTTTCCTCTCTCTCTCTCTCTCTCTCTCTCTCTCTCTCTCTCTCTCTCTCTCTCTCTCTCTCTCTCTCTCTCTCTCTCTCTCTCTCACCTCTCTCTCACACGCTCTCTCACACTTCCTCGCTTTCTTATTCCACCCCGCTCTTTCCCAGGTATATTACGAGGAGACCGCCCTCCATTCGTGAACCAACAAAGTTAATTTACAAAAAATATAATGATTGGCTTAAAATTAGGTTGTGTTACCAAAAATGGACCATTTTAAGTGTTTTGTAAATAAAATCTACTTTCACCCTCCTCCTCAACCCGACAGTGCTTTTGGTCACTAAATGGTGCATTTATAACTTATTATAAACTTATATAAATTATATGTATGTATCGGACATGTTGCCTTACTAGAAATGTGTAGTTATGGACGATCTCATAATGCAATTTTAAATTGGTCAATTCATATCAATACATAATATTAGTGTCACAAATTCTACCCATTGTTGCCAAATGTTATGCAATTATACTATTTTTAATAAATGTTCCCTTTTGCAATAGTTTGCTCTTCTCTACACATTAGCACATAAACGGCAGAAGCAAGAACAAAGAATTGTATGTTTGGTTTTGTTCTGATGCAGTGTGTGGCAATGTGCGTTGGTGTATGTCCGTGTCTGTGTGTCTCTTTTTCTCTCTGTCTGTCTGTCTTTCTGTCTCTCTCTCTCTCTCTCTCAGTTTTTTTTGTAGAAATAACTGATAACTACATCTATTTGGGTACCAGCCCAAACTATAATGGACTGTTTAACAAAGCCATAACAAACCAAGTTAACCATGCTATGCGTGCAATGTTCAACCTCACAACTAAAGCAAGAAAGCTAGATTTACCGATAGACATACAGTATGAACTGTTCGACCAGCTTGTAATGCCAATTCTGCTATATGGTAGTGAAATATGGGGTTTTAACAATGTAAATCAGATTGAAATATTCCATAGAAAATTCTTAAAAAGTATACTATAACTTAACAGGAACACCGCAAATTTTATGGTATATGGAGTAGTGGGCAGATAAATTGTGACAACAATTACTGAAAAGTGAATTATAAACTTTTGGTTACACTTATCTGAAGGCAAACAAAGCAAGCTGTCTAATATTATGTTTAGGCTAATGAAAAACCTACATGACACAGGTAATTTTAAATCAAAATGGATTTAAAAAATCAAGATTATCATTGATGGATGTGGACTATCTAACATGAGGCATGATCATGGCAATGTAAATATAAAATGGTTGAAGCATACCATAGAACTTAAAACGAAAGACATCAACAGACAAACATGGCACAATGAAATTCATGTAAAAAAGTTGTGTTCAAATTACAAAATATTTAAATATGAAGTAGGGCTCGAGAAATATTTAATCTATTTGAGCCCATCTGACTGAATCAATTGATGTAAATTTCGTTGTGGAAATCACAAATTATATATTTCTGTTGGTCAGTATATCCATGAAAATGTTCAGAGGCTGTGTAGGTAGTTTGTGCAACAATAGAGACCAAGGTAATGTATATCATTATGTACTTGTATGTCCATCACTAGTAGCAGAACGATCAAAATACATAATGAAATACTTAAGAATGAGACCTAATACTTTGAAAATAAACCAGTTGTTTAATGTACATAGTGTGATCCTTCCCTCCCTCCCTTCCTCCCTCCCTCCCTCCCTCCCTCCCTCCGTCCCTCCGTCCCTCCGTCCCTCCGTCCCTCCCTCCCTCCCTCCTTCCTTCCCTCCCTCCCTCCCTCCCTCCCTCCCTCCCTCCTTCCCCCTCCCTTCCTAGCCCAGTGTAAATGTCTATTTTCTGATTGAACGTATCTATTATTTGCTGGATTGTGATTAGTAGTTATCTGTGGTTTTGAAGTGAGGTATTATTACCCTTGAAGTATTAACATATATATAAATATATGTGTGTGTTGTAACAGATTACTGTAATGAGAGTCCGCGAGGACTAGCTTATACTGTGTATTTATATTATGCATTCATTCAAATACCTGTGATCATTCTAGGCATCACGTGCGAGCCCAACAATTGTACCTTCTTAATCACATGTCAAATGATTTGATTGTGAATTTAATATGACTTGTAGGCCCATTCGCATTCATTGTCTTGAATAAAACTGGATTCACGTGGAATCGAAAGATAACTGCTTGTTCCTCTATGATGACTAGTGTTTGTATTACATCGGCATATCGCACAATAACTCATTTTGACGCTCGTTTCGACCCAAAAGCTATCCTTGTAAACATGCTCTGAATGCATAGAAAGGGTCGGCCTGATGCGAGTATGGGTCATATGTGTCGTCACATCTCGGCATCCTGAAAAGCGCGCCAAAATATGCACAAAATGTCCGGCTGGACAGCATAACATGTGGAATTTCTAATTCATTGAATGTAATATAATATGAATTAAAGCAATGTGTGTTTTTATTCCCTTTAACTCTAGATGGAAGGTGCACAAGGAAGCACTTTGGCTTATCGAGAGTCCAACCCTTTTATCTACGTGTATCCCGCCCTTCTGAGGTATGTGTCGATTTAATGTTTGGACATATTCACGCTACTAGCATCCACACGATCAGCAGGTAATCTATTCCATTTATTTACAGTCCTTTGTGAAAATGATAACTTTCTTATGTCTAATCTACACTGCTCCTTTACTAATGTAACTTCATGTCCTCTAGTCCTTCTATCTTTCTTAACTGAAAAAAACACACATTTATATCAGTATTTTTATAACCATTCAATATTTTAAACACTTCTATCTGATCTAAGTTTTGGTATCAATTTAGTCGCTCTCCTCTGTGCTCATTCTAACATATCTATATGTCCTTCCTGCGATATGGTCTCCACGCTTGTATACAATATTCTAAATGAGGCCTAACTACTGTGTTGTACAAACATATTTATTGGCCCAGTAAATAGAAACGGTACAGGTCCTGGTCCGGTACTGGTCCAGTAGTAGCATACTGTACAGAACCATACCTGGTTGGTCTCTAGGTGGCGTAAGGTAGTACTTGTTTATTTTGTCACTGCGTGATTCAAAATCATTTTTGCAATTTAACGTTTAATTTTGTCTGTGACACTAGTGTAGAATTAGTGTCAACGTATTGCACTGTTTGCATAAACAAACATTTTATAAATTGTCACCACCAACGCTGTTAAATATTGTACTTAAAGGAAATAAAAATAAGGCATTAGCTAAAATCCTTTTTCCATGTGTACACACAGTTTAACCTTGTATGTAACATTTGACAACACTAAAAAAATACAGAAAAATACATTTGTAGCATAAATTCGATTTTAAACCCGTCTGTGCAGCGATTCCCGCGGAAAATAAAATTTAATGAGCTAGGCGATCACGTGGTATCGGGACGTCACTTATGACCCACACTCGCATCAGGCCGACCCTTCCCATGCATTCAGAGAATGTTTACAAGTATAGCTTTTGGGTCGAAACGAGCGTCAGAATGAGTTATTGTGCAATATTCCGATGAAATGCAAACACTAGTCATCATAGAGGAACAAGCAGTTATCTTTCCGTTCCACATAAATCGAATTTTATTCAAAACAATGAATGCGAATGTGCTTACAAGTCGATTAGGTTTCGCCGAGCTTGGGATCGTTTTCAGAATAATTATATCGAATGCAACCAATGAGAGATAATCTACACCAATAAACATACATAGCAAACATATATCGTATCCAGCTACAGAAAGTAACATGTATAATCTCATAATATCACTAGAATATCGATGTATGAAGGAGGAGTTGTTCAATTTATCATAACTTAAATCAGTCAGTGAATTTCTATTGGTCCTGTTAGTTCGGTTGATAAAGGCGTTGGTTCCTTAGCGTTTATTTTGCAATCGGGCGACGCCGGTTCAAACCCCGCACCAAACCATTGATTTTTTTTACACTTTTTTGGTTTATGTTTTCACGAAGTAATATCAACCAAATCATTTTATACTATGATGCACTGTTTATAAATATGTTGGTAGTAATTATTTATTCGCCACAAAAAATGAAATTTATTAATTGTATATATATTGTACGGTAACATATTGTAATTATATATGTGAAAACAAATGGTGATCTGTCTGAATAAATAACATTTAGAAACATCGCGTTATATATAATTACCATATTTTCATTTTTGTGGCGAATAAATAATTACTACAAAAATATTTACAAACAGTGCATCATAGTATAAAAATGATTTGGTTTATATTACTTCGCGAAAACATAAACCAAAAAAAGTGTAAAAAATCAACGGTTTCGTGTGGGATTTGAACCGGCGTCACCCGATTGCAAAATAAATGTTATGAAACCAACGCCTTTACTAACTGAGCTAGCAAGGCCAACATAAATTCACTCACTGATTTAAGTTGTTATGATACAATTCCTCCTTCATACATCGATATTCTACCGATATTATGAGATTATACACGTTATTTTCTGTAGCTGGATACGATATATGTTTGCTATGTATGTTTATTGGTGTAGATTATCTCTCGTCGGTTGCATTCGATGTAATTATTCTGAAAACGAGCCCAAGCTCGGCGAAACCTAGTCGACTTTTAGGCACATTCGCATTCATCGTTTTGAATAAAATTCGATTCATGTGGAACGGTAAGATAACTGCTTGTTCCTCTATGAAGACTGGTGTTTGTATTTCATCAGAATATTGCACAATAACTCATTCTGACGCTCGTTTCGACCCAAAAGCTATACTTGTAAACATGCTCTGAATGCATGGAAAGGGTCGGCCTGATGTGAGTGTGGGTCATAAGTGACGTCACATCTCGGCATCCCGAAAAGCGCGCCAAAAATATGCATATTCGAAAATGTCCGGATTTACAGCATTAAATGTGGAATTTCTAATTCATTGATTTTTTTGATTGTTTTTGGCTTGGTGGACATGGAAATAGATAGCAGGATGTAATATAACATGAATTCAAGCCATAGATGTTTTTATTCCCTTTAAATTATTTGGGCGATAATACAGGTCGATTTGATTTTCGCGCTAGCAGGCTTACGTACACAACATACTAAGGCAGGGGCAGTCCCCTTATAAACTATATACTAACAGGCCTTTTCAACAAGACGTTCTTTTATACCCAGAATCGCCCAGGGGGTGAAGACCTCTGACTTTTGTTGCACGGGCACTAAACGTCTTGTTACTTTGCACAGCCACAGGCCTGCTGAGCGCGAACAATCATACGACCTGTAAATACTGCCAATGATTATCGCCAACCCACGCTTTAATAACCTAGAAATTTACATTATTTTTAGCACAAAAATACAGTTTTAAAATATTTTATTATTTTCAATTATTTATTTTTAGTCCTTTGGCCGAAGGTCCAAGGAACTATTGCCATCACTGCGTCCGCCGTCTCCGCCATCCGCCGTTAGCTGCCGTATCTCAGAATCCGTTCAGCAACTTTTTCTCTAATTTTGCATAGACATATCTTAGGGCACTGCCACTATGCACGAGAAATCTGTATATGATTGAATCATTTTAAGGGCTCCTAGGGCCTCCAAGGACCCCAAAACTGGTAAAAATGTAACATTTGGCCTATTTTTTCAAAAACTGTTCAGCAACTTTTTTTCTTCTAATTTTGCATAGATGTATCTTAGGGTGCTGCCACTATATATAAGAAATCTGTATTTGATTGAATCATTCTAAGGGGCCCCCAAAGTGCAAAAGTTTTACATTATCTAATGATGTGGTTTTGAGAAGGGCCCTTGAGACCACCCGCAACAGTAAATTTTTTTAATGTGCCACAAATTCAACACCATGACTAAACTCTGCTGCCTAGTGCTACTGCGCCCAGGCAGAGTAGACACACTTGACCCCTGTTAGACTGAACAGTTGCCTAACACTTTTTATCTTCAAAACTATTGATTTTTTATAATTGCAAGTTGTGTTTATTTTGATGTTCATTTAATTATTATAAAATGGTGTGACTGTGGTGTCTATTGGTTAAAGATGTATTGTCTGTAGAAACCTGTAGGTGACAAACATAGAAAATTAATATTCTGTCACTTGTAGGTGACAAACATAGAAAATTAATATTCTGGACAACTATAGAGTGAAATATCCTACATTTTATTGATAGCAAATGCATTCTACTGTTCTGTTTATGCTTGCCATGCCTTGTGTAGACATGGTACTGTGTAAATCAATTGTATCAATATAGACTAATAATTACAGATTCACAATATAGTTGACACCTGAAACAACCAAATGTCAACCATTAGAAGAGTTGACATAGTTCCGCTATACACAAGCAAGAAATCTGTATTTGATTTAATCATTCTAGTGTCATCAGCATATAGTAGAATATACATTTTCTACATCATCATCACTAAGGTTGTTGTAAATTTCACCAGCTGCCATGTCAAGTCCGTTATAATTGTGACTAACAGTGTTCAAAATGATTCAGGTAAATAGCAAATAACAAAGGACACAAGTTTTCTCCTTGCCATACCTCTACACATGAGAAGAAGGCTGACGCGGCCTGGCCCTGATTTATACATGATTTAGCATTTTTGTACATGTTGTATACAAATTTCAACACAATACCATTAATACCGCATGAAATTATCTTAGACCACAGGGAGGACCGGTCTACTAAATCAAATGCTTTCTTATAATCGATGAAGACACAATATAGCCTTTTGCGTCGAGACAAATACAATTCAACCAATACCCCTATTTGAACACTGCCTGTTCTTCGCCTATTACATTCTCTTTGTTTAGGTGTGTGGTCAGTCTGGTGTTCTGAACAATCACTAAGGATTAATGAACATTTGTGCAGAATGTCACCCACTTGGCAGGTTTAATTGATCTATTCAGCAATGAGGACACTGCTTAGGCCTCACTCTGGACACTGTCACTCACAGTGTTGTGTATTGCCTTAGTTGGTGCATTGAGCTAATCTACTTGACCATGAATCAGTGGTGACTCTGGTTGTGTATTACACCCAGCTGTGGAGCTAAGATTCTCTGCCTGCTATTGTTTGATGGAAACTGTGACTAATGTGTAATTGGTCACTGGCAGTAGCTTGTGTCAACAAACAGCATTAAGCCACTAGACCCCTTGTTAAACTGGACAGTAGCCTGTAGGTTTTAAACTATGTCAAACAGTGAGTCTACCTTTTGCTCTCAAATAATCTGTCCTCTTAGTTTTACACATGAATATATAATCTGGCATAACTTGATAAGTCTTTGTAGCAGTACATTTGTACTTCCAGTGTATCATTGCAACATAACATACATATTACATACTGCGTGCCACATTTGAATGTTGTGCATGTAATATTTCCATGCAATCCATTTGCATATATAATGTAAAACTTCAACAGCCGTTTTCTTCATTTTCACTTTTTGATCCCTACCATGTTCAATGCTCCATAACTTTGCCAATTTTTGTAGTAGTCATAATTTTTGAAACCGTGTAAAGCACCCTACCAAACCTTTACAATGATATATGAAAACAATGTTACAATTTTTCCGACTTATCACTCATTTGGTCAGCCGGGGTCACATATAGACGTATTAGTCCAAAGGACTTCAGGGCCACTTGGCCCATTTTTATGAGACATTATAATTGTATTCTTCACCATTTTGAGGAAAGTACACTGTCACCAAGACAATGTCACAAACATTTTTATTGTGTGTTTTATTTTTATCTTGTTCTGCTGCTTCGAGAGGTCACGATTTTACGCTGTGCCAGCCACTTAGTCCCCAACGGTCGGCTGTCATTTTAACAGTTTCTCAGTACATGAGAACACAAAATTCCTTGTCACATCTTCACAGTTTGCCATGCCTTAATCTTTGCTTTAATAGAAAGTTACTGCCAATCCTCCGCTCTAAGCCAACGTTTAAATTGGCAATTATTTTACTATTAGCAGGAGGTGTAAGTCTTAATCCTGGACCTGGTATCAGGCGCAATATTCGAGTAGCCACCACTAACGTTCGATTTATTCGAGACAAAACAGCCTCGCTTACCGATTTATTAACTTCCAAGACAATAGACATCCTTGCAGTCACTGAGACCAGGCTCAGACCACATGACACAGCTGCATGCATTGCTGACATTTCTCCTTCCAGTTTCACCTTCCATCATCGCCCACGTTCAGTTGGGCGAGGTGGTGGTGTTGGATTTCTCGTCTCAAAACAGTTCAAAGTTAATTTGCATTAAAACCCTGATTACTCCAGCTTTGAGGCCGTCTGTGCCGAAATTTCCGATTTATCTTTCTCTGTTTATTTTGTGTGCATTTATCGCCCTCCAAGACACCCTGCCCATTTCTTTGAAGAATTCCAGGATCTACTTGAAAATCTGGCAACTATTTATTCAGAATTTTATATACTCGGTGATATTAATCTTCATCTGGACACACCTTCATCAACAACAAGTACATTTAATGACATTCTGGCATCCTTTGACATGAAACAACATGTTACCTTCTCAACACACATACATGGCCACTGGCTCGATCTCTTAATCACCCGTTCAGATTGTAACAATATTCAGACACCTACTGTTTCAGATGGTTTATCAGACCACCACACTGTCATTGCTGATCTCAAAGTTCCTAGAATTCCCGTAGAGTCCAAACACAATGTGTTTTACCGACCGATCCATAAGAATGACATTGCTACATTAAAGACAGACATCCTTAAATCCGACCTCATCAGTAACCCCAAAGAACATCTGTCAGATCTGTGTCGACAGTACTGTCAAGTAATCAAAGATTTGCTTAATAAACACGCACCCCTGAGATCTAAATCTGTGTCTCAAAAGCCACATGCTCCATGGATGACTCCTGAAATTCTACAATCTAAAAAGCGCCGGCGCTATCTTGAACGTGTATGGCGAAATCACGCTCGCCTTTGGACAGATCACGATATTCTAAACAGTGTCACTACTGCAACAGACAAATGGCCAAATCTAAATCAAATTATTACACAAACATGGTCTCGAGTAACTCTGATAACCCACGTCAGCTATGGAACTGTCTAAATCATATTTTACACAGACGGTTGCCTCCATTTCTACCTAGTCATGTGTCAGTCAAATCTCTGTGTGACTCGTTTTCTAGTAATTTCAAAGATAAAATAAGTCTTATACGTTCTGCTTTTCCATGTCATACTTTAAGTATTTAAGTACTGTAAATGTGGACTCCCCACAAGTAAATTCTCCACTTGTATTGTTTGAGCCAGCCAGAGTTGATGAAGTGAGGAAAATAATAATGACCTCCCCAAATAAGTCATGCGATCTCGATCCATTATTAACCATACTACTAAAAGCATGTCTTGACTCTTTACTTGGTACAATAACGAATATCATAAATTTATCACCGAGTTCGGGTAAATTCCCAGATGATTTTAAACACGCACAGGTAAATCCTGTTCTCAAGAAGACTTCTCTGCCAAAAGATGATTTCAAAAATAATAGGCCAATTTCTAATCTTAGCTTTATTTCTAAGATACTTGAGAAAGTCGTAGCAAGCCGTCTAAGGTGTCATATCAGCTCAACTTATTTATCCAGTGTGCTCCAATCAGCATACAGACAATTTCATTCTACAGAGACTGCTCTCCTAAAAGTACACAATGATGTTATATTAAACATTGATAAAGGCAAAGTAACTGCACTTACCTTGCTTGATCTGTCTGCCGCCTTTGATACCATTGATCACAACACTCTTGTCAAACGTTTATCAATGTGGTATGGCATATCTGGCTCAGCTCTGACCTGGTTTTCTTCATATCTAACCAATAGACATCAATGTATAAAGATAGATAATTACTTTTCAACCTCACTCCCCACTTCACGTGGCATTCCCCAGGGTTCCGTTCTTGGGCCTTTGCTTTTCACTCTCTACACTAAGCCACTCAGCTCTGTAATCCAAAGTCATAACTTGGATCATCACCTTTATGCAGATGCCACACAGATCTAAATTTCCTTGGCCACGCCCGATACAAGTCACTCTCTAAACCGACTCAACGATTGTCTCCAAGATGTTTTATCATGGATGACCGATAGCAAATTAAAGTTAAATGCAGACAAAACTGAATTCCTCATCATTGGTACTCCAATGCAGCGAGGTAAACTTAATGACTTTTTTCTAACATGCATCCTGAGTCAAAATATTACACCAGCAGCATCAGTAGGGAATCTAGGAGTGACCTTTGATTGCGACTTCAATTTCAAACAACACATATCCCAAACGTGCCGTTGCTGTTTTCATCATATCCGTGATCTTCGCCGCATTCGCCGACATATGTCGCTTTCTGTCGCTAAGACTATCGCAACAGCTCTTGTTAGCAGCAGATTAGATTATTGCAATACCCTCCTTCACAATATTGCTATCAAGGATATTGCAAAACTACAACGCGTCCAATTTTTTTTAGCAAGGGTAGTCACACAATCTCCTCGATTCTCCCGCTCAGTGCCACTTCTAAAATCACTGCATTGGCTCCCCGTGCGATATCGCATTATGTTTAAGATCTGCACAATCACCTACTAAGCCCTTTCATCCAAACAACCTAGTTATTTACACTCGATGCTCACATCAGCTAGGCAACCCAGACAACTTCGGTCGTCTAGTTCGAAGTTGCTATCTGTTCCCAGAGTTAAGACAAAGGCTGGAACTCGAGATTTTTCAGTTGCCGCGCCAACTATATAGAATTCGCTTCCCGTTAATGTTAAATCAGCAGAAAATATTGTTACATTTCGTCGTCACCTCAAAACCTATCTTTTCAATATCGCCTATCCTCCCTAGCTTCCTAGCACATCCATCCATTTGTTGACGACTTTCGCCTATCACACGAGTACGAGAATGCTTAATCCTTTGGTTTTGGTGCGCCACTGAGCTCGGATTGTCTGAGGATATTGGCGCGTAAGAAGTTATTTATTATTATTGGCATCATTCTGGAACAGTAGTGGCCCTGTGCTGGCATAGTGTGTTTGTACAGTACTAGACCTGTACACTCATGCTGTGCTGGCGCAGCATGCTATATATTGGTTAGTACTGGGCCAGTATTGGACATGTCAGATCAATTTAATTGTGGCATATGCATTGTACTGGGTCAATACCAGTTGTACCGTTAAATGTACAAACGGCAGTTGCTAGCTTTGGGCCAATTCTGTTATGTTTGCTTGGACTTTGAGTGCCTCGTGCGTCCATAAACGTGGTAGATGCTAAGTCTAAGTAAATAGGTCGATCACACTATAGAGGTTACGTGATCATGACATATACAAACAGCGCCGTACTAGATCCATCCAGGTGCAGTTTCTGCTATGTCTGTCAATGCTCATTTATGGACGGCTTCTCGGACTTAATGGACATTTACCGTCGGCGTCGTTGAAGTCCTATTTTATTTCAACAAAGAAAAAAGACATTGTGTTGACTAATATTTATATTCCATTATTTATTGAATTATTATTACAATTACATAACATCCTCTATCGTTACAGTTGCATTATGAGTTCCCCCAGTTTTAAAATACAAATTTCCAGTGAGCCAACATCCCCCATACACAACTGTTTCACGTTTCTCAACTCCATATAAACTTGTTTCACATAACATGCCATTTTAAGATAAAACTGCGCAAAAGACGAACAATTAATTTCTCTGATAAATTTTTGTTAATTCGCTGATTGGTTTAACATAATCTACTAGGGAATCCCGCTGTCGAGCGGTTTACGTGTTAGACATGCGCAATAGTAAATACTAAACTGTCTAAAACAAACATATCACGACCGGTGTTTTATGGTTAATGTAAAAAATCTAATTTTTGCTGCAAAGTGTATGTAATGGATTTGATAAGAAACATCAAAAGTAGCAAAGCCGTGTTGTTTTGTTGACATGTTGAAACGTCAACATGAACACATGTCAATTACGAGGACAATGTTGTCTAGGCAAAGTCAAGACGTTATTTGTATCAAAGACATTATGTTCGGTACAAATTAATGCCGTGATTAAGAATCATCATGTCAATATATTCGTCGTAGCATGCGTCAATATACGATAACAAACTACTCGAGCTTTCAAAGCAAAACAAAATAATATTGACTATTGTTATGTGCACTGAGAATTCAGTATCCCTTTCTTCATTTATTCCATTCTGTTTGAACGCATCAGTGAAAGTTTATGTTGAACTGGCAGCTACAATTGTTATAAATAATATATAAGCCATATTCACATGAACACCTTTTTTGTCCACCTCTTAACCACTGCATTCTAATTTATTTTGTTTTTATTTTAACTGATCTACATAAGTTATACCGAGCGTACATATTATATCATGTCATTGTATGTATTGTCGCTGTTTACTAGCCGCCTTACTATTCATCGTGTGTCTTATACATGTGAATCTACGTAAGTTATACTAAGTTGACATATTATGTCATTTTATGTATTGCCGCTAGTCATTTACAGATAATTTTACTATCATCGTGTATCGTTTGTGTGTGAATGCATGTATATGTGTGTATTTTAATGTTTCTTCTCCGGTAACGGAGGTTGAATACATTAATAATAATAATAAAGCTGGTTGGTATCATACTATGTCATCATTCAGTATAGACTGTTTAGGTTTTAGAAAACAACAAATGATATTGCATTGCCACGAAATTGCGCGACATACGAACTTTGGACACTCTATATGTATACTATTTCGAGAGTACTGTTAATGGAAATCATTATGAATTTGGTTATAAAATATAGATTTACCAACATAAGTATTAGTTTTTATATAGCACATTATCCCGTCCTCCACAGTACTGCTCAATTCACGTAACGCCCTGCAAATTCGACCTAGACAAAAGACTGGTACTGGGTGAAGACAATTCATACACATCTTGGGAAACCCCATGTTCGTTATTTGTTAGCAAATGCATCATGTATAAAAAACGTATCAAATCATAAAGTGACACATGTGATAGCAAGCATACTAATATGCAAATATCATAGCATGGTGTACATCCACTTTCCTAAAATTCGTTAAAAATGGTAATTTAACTGATAATGCAACTTTAAGGCAATGTTATGGTGAACGTATGATGATAATTCAACTACAATTTATAGATGTGTTATATATAACGTTATCCAGGTGTGTGTGTATGCGTGTGTGTGTGTGTGTGTGTGTGTGTGTGTGCGTGTGTGTGTGTGCGTGTGTGTGTGTGATTGTCACTATTTGGGAAATTGAAAACATAACAATATTCAATGTGGCCGCAACAGACCGCGACGCTCCATCCAAGATCGACGATACGCTAACCACATGCATGTGGCTGATATAGAGTTCCGTGCTGATCATAAGAAGAACAAGAAGTCAACTTATTCTCAAGTCATCGAAGATAGGAAAACATGATTAAAAGTTGTTTGATATGTTGTCATATACAATAATGTCAACACAACCATTGGTATTTTTGAATAATTGTAATAATAGAAAAGCAATATGGCAGTCATATACAAAGTAATACTACATATAGTTTCCAACCATGCGAATGATTCGGTAATCATAACATCATCCCAACCAGTTATAAATATGTTTTCTTAGGCCAAATTGCTTGAACGTATTGGAACACAAGCAGACTGAAGTACATGGGCATGGGGTCACGCTATTACGTGATGAACACGACAACGGGCATTTCATGACAAGTCCCAAGATGACTGTGTAGACGACGGTAGTAATTAGATAAATATGTCTCAATCGTCTTATTTATATATTTATCACCCGTGCGTAATTGTTTTATTTGCAAACGCCAGTCAACTTCATAACGCTGAAATTAATGTTTACTCGTCTTCCTTAAATCTTCTACTAATTCCTTCCATCTGCAATCTAAAATAGCAAATGTAATATTTTATGCGCCATGTTGGGGGGGTGGGGGTTGAAGATACATGTCAAGAAGTTTAGTGTCATCAGATAACACAACTATAAAACGTGCGTTGAAAATGCTTTGGTTTGACGGCGCAATACCACAGACTACGAGCCGTGGGCAAAGGAAAATGATGTGTGTTTTCTCTTACTGCGTTGATATACCGAACACCGCAACGTGGTATTGATGAAAAACACGCTAGTAAGAACAATACGCCAGCAGGATGAAGATACCTGTGTCATCCTCGACAACCAGGATAAAGCCAGAATTTACACGAGTCATTATTGGTCAAACACCTATAAACCTCTTCTACTTTAATTTGCTTGCATGGCAGTGTTAGTGTGGTTCACACTATGGCATGACAGCCAACAAGTCAACCCTGTTCAAATATATATCATCCGTGCTTTGCCAGATAGTACGGCATATTGCGTTGTATACAATTCCCGAAGAGTGATGCCGCCTTCCATTGAGCTCGTTTATATTGTTAACACGACGTGGCGAACTGGAATTATATATATTTATGCAACTGGGTCAAGTAGGGGTTACGAGGTCGTATTCAGTGTATACACGAGGTGATTGGAACTCGGCATAAGCCACAACATGCCCGACGACAATGTTCACGCACGACGATATATTTGCACAGGCTCGATCCCCCCACACACATACGTATCCACAAGCGCGCGCGCACGCACGCACGCACACACACACACACACATACACAAATAAACATACACTTTGCCTATAGAAAAACATATTATCACGTTTTTTATAGTTGAAACAATGTGTATGTATGTGTGGCACGTATGCAAAGAGTAAGATTACAATGTTGCAACAAGAACTACTAACATGTACTAAGAAGTAACTACACATTCCAGCGAACAACATAAACGTTGGCCATCGTAACTGACAAGGCCCCTGCATCAACTGAAATATGTGCACACGTTTTGTGTTGATTAATGTGTACATCATCGGTAACATTCACAAGCAAGTCTTTGTTACATGGTCGTTGAACATGAGCTAACACATCATGACGCAAATTGTTCATATCATAACCGTCTGCGTCGTACGCTGTTGGCCATACTACAACTGCACATGAATTGTGTGCACAAGTGCAATTATTAATGTTATACCTATAATCGTGCACACTATATTTAGGCATAGCTTAGCTGTTATGCACACTAATAATCTGTTTATGAAATACTTTCAGGTACTGTCAACACAGCACGATTCTGGCAACTATTACGTCAATGCAATGGGTAGAACGGAAGTCGCACTATCCAGTGTTTGACATCTGGCTCTCTGTCATCGGTAGGTCAGTCATCTGTAGAAATACAATACCACGTTAGTGCGATGTGTGTGTGTGTGTGTGTATGTGTGTGTGTGTGTGTGTGTGTGTGTGTGTGTGTGTGTGTGTGTGTGCGTGTGTGTGTGTGTGTCAGTGTGTGTGCGTGCGTGCGTATATATGTATATTTATATATATATATATATAAATTAATTTTGTGCGAGGCAGCGATGCAATATTGATAGTAGTAAAGGTGCAAATAGTAGCGCCCTCTGGTAGATAGGCCTGGAGTTTCCCTAGTGATCAAGCTGAGACCAACGCGGAGGAATATGTAAAGGAGTGATAGGGGCTATATAGGCCAGCCACAAAGGAAATTCAGGCTCACTGTCTGGTTTGGTTTGATTCAGTGTATACTATTGGCACGCCAATCACCAAAATGCTGTGTTCTGTTTTTATGTCGATTTAGTTATATTTAGTATCTTTGTTTTGTGCTAATCGTGTGAGTTAGTGTGTGTAGGCGGGGTATTAGCGGAGTGGAGGAAGGTACGAAGGAGTCCGGGTACCGGAGTTCCAACACGGGGACAGCGTGGTGACGCCATTTGCGCCAGCGTGGGCTATTGGCATTACAATGTACCCGTCGTCGTGGGTCGAGCGAGGAGCTGTGCGAAGCTAAGTATAATTTATTTGGTTACGGTAAGCGTATGATGGATAGTGGCACGGAAAGTAAGGCGTTAGCATTAGTGATTGGCGATAGCCACGTATTCTGGTTACAGAAGTTTGTCGAGTCCGAGACGGTTCGGTTTTTTTTTCCGTGGTCGCCGCTCGCGGGTAATAATTGCCGCATCAGTTTTGCAGGTTATCGGGGCGGTTCGGTAAGTTCGGTGGGTAGCCATAGAGGTTTGGCGAGGATTGTGGTCATGAGTGTAGGGGGTAACGACATAGACAGTGCGGCAGGACACCAGTTATTGAAAGTAGGGATGCGGCTGTACGAGGTTGCCCAGGATTTGGTTAGAAGAGGGGTTGAGCGCGTGGTAATATGCCAGGTGGTGAAACGTAAAACATATCGCCACATTTCAAGCGAGGAAGGAGCTAGGCGTGTAGTGGAAATTAATGATTTTCTTAAGGCAGTGTGTGACACCGGTAAGATTAACTTTTGGAAGCACAAAGGGTTGTGGAACTCGCGGCATGAAATTTTTCGGCCAGATGGAGTTCACTTCAACGATCTCGGTAATTACAAGCTATGGCGCAGTGTTAGGGGAGCAGTTTGTATGGCAGTGAAGAGCATTAAGATGTAACTGTGTTGGGTCGCCGACTAACAGTATCGACACAGTGGTAAGTGAGTGAATGTGAAACTTCAAATGTTGATGCTGATGTTATAGATTCGTAATGGTTACTTGGATAATATAATGAATAGGCGTACTTACGTGATATAGTAATGGGATATTTGTTGGTTTTGATTAGATCTTTTGAAAGAAATCATTACCCTATATCTTCAGTCAACATTTTATGACGATATCTTTGTTATTAAGGAAGTGACATGTTTTTTTAGGAAAAAGTCACATTTTCAGTCACACAGCTGTAAAGCAAATGTATGTATTTAGTAGGACTAAAACAAAGGCCGATTCCTGAAACAAAAAAAAAACAAAAAAAAATCAATAACTCCATTAATATTCAACATAATTAAGTGATTTTGGTATCATCGTTTATGGTTTTAAAGCTCTTTTCATCAGTGTTATTTGTTTAGACATTGGTCAAGCTTGAAATTCTTGTCCACATACCTACTGTACGAGGTTGCCCAGGATTTGATTAGAAGAGGGGTTGAGCGCGTAGTGATACGTAAACCATATCGCCACATTTCAAGCGAGGAAGGAGCTAGGCGTGTAGTGGAAATTAATGAATTTCTTAAGGCAGTGTGTGACACAGGTAAGATTAGCTTTTGGAAGCACAAAGGGTTGTGGAACTCGCGGAATGAAATTTTTCGGCCATATGGAGTTCACTTCAACGATCTCGGTAATTACAAGCTATGACGCAGTGTTAGGGGAGCAGTTTTATGGCAGTGAAGAGCATTAAGATGTAAGTGTGTTGGGTCGCCGACTAACAGTATCGACACAGTGGTAAGTGAGTGAATGTGAAACTTCAAAGGTTGATGCTGATGTTATGGATTCGTAATGGTTACTTGGATAATATAATGAATAGGCGTACTTACGTGATATAGTATGGGATATTTGTTGGCAGTGATGCTGGCAAAACAGTAATGTTCAGTATCTACGATCAGTCGTCCTTACTGGCAGCAGTAAGTGTGATCAGAACGTGAGTGAGTGGGAATTACGACTGGTCGTCCTTACTGGGAACAGTAAGTGTGTAATAGTTGGCGATGCACTCTACAATAGTAAAGTTAGACGTTTACGACCAGTTGTCCTTACTTGTTACAGTAAGTGTGAAATGTATGCGTTTGGGGTTGGCTACGACTGGTCGTCCTTACTGGGAAAAGTAAGTGTGTAATGGTTGGTGATGCAGTCTGCAATAGTAAAGTTAGACGTTTACGACCAGTCGTCCTTACTTGTTACAGTAAGTGTGAAATGTATGCGTTTGGGGGTTGGCTACGACTGGTCGTCCTAACTGGGAACAGTAAGTGTGTAATAGTTGGTGATGCAGTCTACAATAGTAAAGTTAGACGTTTACGACCAGTCGTCCTTACTTGTTACAGTAACTGTGTAATAGTTGGTGATGCAGTCTACAATAGTAAAGTTAGACGTTTACGACCAGTCGTCCTTACTTGTTACAGTAAGTGTGTAATAGTTGGTGATGCAGTCTACAATAGTAAAGTTAGACGTTTACGACCAGTCGTCCTTACTTGATACAGTAAGTGTGAAATGTATGCGTTTGGGGTTGGCTACGACTGGTCGTCCTTACTGGGAACAGTAAGTGTGTAATGGTTGGTGATGCAGTCTGCAATAGTAAAGTTAGACGTTTACGACCAGTCGTCCTTACTTGTTACAGTAAGTGTGAAATGTATGCGTTTGGGGGTTGGCTACGACTGGTCGTCCTTACTGGGAACAGTAAGTGTGTAATAGTTGGTGATGCAGTCTACAATAGTAAAGTTAGACGTTTACGACCAGTCGTCCTTACTTGTTACAGTAACTGTGTAATAGTTGGTGATGCAGTCTACAATAGTAAAGTTAGACGTTTACGACCAGTCGTCCTTACTTGTTACAGTAAGTGTGTAATAGTTGGTGATGCAGTCTACAATAGTAAAGTTAGACGTTTACGACCAGTCGTCCTTGTTACAGTAAGTGTGAGATGTATGCGTTGGGGATTCACTACGACTGATCGTCCTTACTGGGTACAGTAAGTGTGAGATGTATGCGTTGGGGGTTCACTACGACTGGTCGTCCTTACTGGATACAGTAAGTGTGCAGTCGTTCGGGATGATAATGGCTAAGTTAGCAATGCTAGGTGTTGCGCCCAGTTGTCCTTGCTGGGACCGTTACGGTTAATGGTTGGTAATCCGTTACGGATAATGATTGGTAATTGGTTGTGAGGAGCAACATTGGATGTTTATGTCTTAATAAGTTGATAAGTAGGGTAATGGGTTTCAATAAGCTGCATTTATCTGACACAGTACGTGCGATGGCGGGGGTGAGTGAATATAATGGTTTTTACCTATCATAGGTGTCTTAAGGGTGTAGTGAGATGGAAAACTTGGTGATATCAATCGATAAGTGACATTGTTCGGATATGTGGACTCCATGTAAAGGACCGGGTGGTCCGTATGGATAGAAATGTTGTATTTGTTTCCTATTTAAATATAACACCACCCATCATATTGTAGAATGGCGCCGGTGAGGCAGTCTGTCCGGCAGCGTGCCAGGGCGGCAGCAAGTGGTCATCCCCCACAGATTCAAGACGTGCCAGCAGCAGTTCAAGTAGACCCTGCGGATAGACTGACAACAGCATCTGCTGCGGGTGCTGCTCGTCGACGCTGGGAAACGAACGTTGAGAGTCGTCTCGATGCGACAGAGCAGCTCTGTCGGGAACTGCGGGAGGTGAAGGACTATGCCGGCGACGGCAAGTCAACCGATGCCTGGGTCTGCTTCGTCGGCAGCAGGTGGCGGGTCCGTCATCGGATATGGCGCAGGGAACTGCCATAGTGGACCCTCCATGGCCAAATGTAGAAGGCATGGTGGGATCGTGCCAGTCAATAGATACAGATCGACGAATTTCACAAGCTGGCACCATGGGCCAATCACGAGCCGACCACATTGCCATTCCACATCTCCCCAGCGGCCTTCAGGACACTGTAGAGGTATTATTGCAAGCACCATGAGCTCCGTCATCCAGGGTACAATATGGGAGGACCCATTTTGCCAATTTTGGTCCCAATTATAATGGTCTCCATAGCGCATTTGCATAACACCGGTTTCGCCCCAGCATCTATCGTATCCATTGTGTCAGCCATTTCATATTTTCATAAGATCAATGGTGTCCAGGACCCTGGAAAGAATTTCATTATATCTAAACTCTTGACAGGGGCTCAGAACTTAAGAGCAGTGCCAGATGTGAGATTGCCTGTAACTTTGCCAATACTCATCCAGCTAGTTAACGCGATGCCTTCGGTAATTACTTCGCATTATCAAGGTCTGATGATGCGAGCCATGATGGTTCTAGCTTTCAAAGCATACTTATGGGTAGGGGAGATGGTCCCTTGTTCTAGCAAGGTTGTATACAGGTCCAGGACGTTACAGTCAGTGGTGAAATAATAACAGTTTCTTTCAGGCATTTTAAGAATAGTGGCAGACAAGGTCCCCAGTATGTGCAGATTGACGGGGAGTGTCTTCTCGGCACTTCCATTCACATAGCTAAGATAGTCGGGGAGTTTCAACAAGTTAGAGGGGTAACGCTGGGTACGTTCTTCGCACATACAGACGGGAGGTCTATGTTGCGAAGAGAGTTTTGATGGATTGTTCAGACGTCTGCTGGTATTCTGTAGCCTCAGTAGCACAGTTTTCAGAATCGGGGCTGCGACGTCAGCAGCGCTGCAGGGAGAGTCTGATGCGCAAATTAGAAATCAAGAAATATATCCGTATAACATGAAGAAGGTATAACTTAGTTCCAAGTCTATGGAGGGTTCTGCCAAGCTTTGTCATAAGTTAGGTATGTGTACGTATAGCATAACACAGGTAGCAATGTGGTTAGGTTGGTAAAGGTTTTGGGCAGGCTAGTCTATGGTCAGGGTTCGTGTTATACATTGGGGGTTCTGTCAGGGGCGGAGCACTCGGTGTTATATTGCGATATATATTGGTATTCGTTATGTGTGACTAAAAGCAGGTCGCATGTAGCAAGGTAGTTAAGTAAGTGAAGGAGTAATGAAGGCTAGGTGATCGGGATTCTGATTCAAGTGTTCCAGAATGGATATTGGGGGCTCTGTCAGGGGCGGGGCCCTTGGTGATATTTTGGGGGTGCTGGGTCAGGATCCAGATTCTTGCAGATACAGGATATTGATTGGGGGCTCTGTCAGGGGCGGAGTTCTTGGTTGTATCTTGGTTTGCAGGAAGTTAGGTAGAAGGGTAACTCTGACAGGGGCAGAGTTATTAGTTAGGAGGTTAGGTAGGTTTTGGTATAGAGGTAGGTGGGGGTCGGTTACATTGGATGTTGGGTAACCTGGTGGCGGAGTGACCCCCACCGTTACCGTTACGGTGGTTGTGGTAAATATAGTGCAGTCATGTAATTAGTCATGTTAGTAAGTAGATGTCTCGGAAGTTATATGCTTAGAAATTGTAGGTATTGCTTAACAATGCTGTTGGGGCCGGCATGCTTGCTGTGTATTGATGTATGTATATATGGTGTGGTTTTTATGTATATGTGGTGTTGTTTAATATGTGTTAGTGAATAAATGTCATTAAGTTGGCCTTGCACAGAAAGGTGCATGTGACAGGGGCGCATACATATATATAATTTCCATATACGGATATCCGTAAAAACGCCAAGAAGTGTACACCAGAGGGTTAATTTTGGTTGAAAGCTAATTATCTGTTATTCATTTTAAATTTGTCATATGGGTAGAACTATAGCAGGGTATTGAAGTATATTATCCTTACACTACGAAGTTTAGCATTGACAAACGTGTTTTCTCTGAAGCTTCTCTCTATATCTGAATTCAATTACCTATCACTTTTCGTAAAAAACATTATTCAAGACTTATTTATTTTAAATTGCACTCCCACCAAGGTTGTTTAATTTAAATAATTTTATTTAAATCATGATTTAAATCACTCAAAAAATCATTGATTTACGATTTTGTTCTGATTTTTTTAATTGCTGATTTATATGAATATGGGTGGAATGCTTTGAGTGCCTCGTGCATCTACAGGTCTCATTATAATGTAACATCCATACACATAAAAAGTGATTGGTCAAGGAAGATCAATTTAAATGAACAGGAAGCCTTGCGTCATAAAAAAGAGGGTCCATAGGCAACTGTTGTGCAATATAAGCAGATAAGCTGATAGGCAGCAGAAGTGCTCCCCAGCTGACACACCCCCCTAGCCAGAGGGGAGGGGAGAGGTACTGATGAACAAGGGTACCAGGGTCAGCGGGCAATTGTAGCCAAGAGCAGTGCCATGGATTATGCAAAATACGCAGAAAATGCAACCTGGGTCTCAGGCTGAAATCAGCAAGGAAGGCACTGAACAAAGGCCAGACTTAATCAAGGCTGCAAGTCAGAATTCAAGGATATCAAGGCCTTGAATTGGGATTGGTATAATTAAAGGTTTACAATGATTTCAAGGCCCAGTACTGAACCTGTGGTTGCCAAACACAGCATTAGAGACCTAGCTGTTGACTTACGAATACTGTCTATAGATCACTGCCGAATTATACAAGTTCTACTGCATATGTGTGTTTATTCACAATGTCTGGAAGAAAAACAGATTGTGTGTGGCTTTATTTTGTAAAAAGTGTGGTTCCAGGAAAGACTGGGTGTAAAGCCAAATGAACATATGAGGACACACTGTTTGTGACATTGTACAAGTTGAGGATGTAATGTTCGTGTGCATTATTTCAATGAAGCACATTTTGTAAATTCACTTATTCCGTTCTGATTCCATTTAGTACAATAACAGTATTGAAATAATATATTGTTTCCTCACTTCCAGATATTTGAGCTATTCCCTTTCTGAATGCAGTTAAGCTTCCAAAATTTGACTTCAAAAGGAAGCATCTTTTAAAGTCAAAAGCCCCAAGTTAAAGTATAAAAAAACATCCGATTTAAATAAAACAAATCTGATTTTTTTTTTTTAAAGATTCACGATTTTTTCAACCCTGATTTCCACCTTAACCTTTGGCGGTTCCTCGCTCTAATGATGACTCTTGCTCGTCTGTTCAAAAATGTTGTCTAATGATTCTTGTATGTTATGTCTCTGAGTTCATATTCCTGGGGAAATATGCGCTCCATAAGTTTATTATTATTATTAATTATTATTAATAATTATTATTATATTGCTAAGCCCACCGATCACTCAACACATTCCGGTGTCTCCTTTGCATGATCAGCTTCAACATAACAATTATTATGTCCAACTACACACTAGCCGGGTCGCGGGATCTTATTTAGCAGTGGCGGGTAGCAGTGGCGCCGTGCGGCGGAGTGTGCGGCGGGGATTACGGAAGTGACGTAAGGCTCTGTCGCATAGCGCCATTTCCTCCCACTTCAACTCGGTGCAAAGGAAATATTTATGGATTAACCCGGAATCCGACTTTACAGCGCAATGAGCAATACAGAACAACAACGAATGTACTTGGAGTTGCAAAGACTAATGATAAACTATCGATGTTGTAAGTACACATTATTCAAGTGTTATTTAGGCCTACCGCGAGGGACTTAGCCTCCTACTCTCGGTTGCGTATGTACGTACGTGCGTGCATTGAAATAGACAGTTCACGGGCTCAAGCAACTCGATACATACCCTGGACAATTTCGATAGACCATAACTTAACTCTAACCAGGCGCAGTTTGAGGTGGCTGGATCTGGCGGACACGACTTTGTATACTTTCTGTTTGTTTGAACAATTCTTTTATACAGGATGTTCTCCAGGCCAATAACAAAATCAATCGGATAAAGGACATTTTTCAATATTAGACCTGACGCATATATGGAGCACATTGGAGTCTGTCAGATACCATGGACCATCTTGTTGGACTTGTTCGCTTGGCTTAACTCTAGGCATGGCCCACAGAAGACAACGCTCAGCTCGTTCAACGTCGTTATTTCACCGAACTCACAGCTCTTTCAGGTTATTCTGTTCGACATGATTGAGAGGGGAATACATTTTCGTCTTGCTGTGCCTGTCATTGACGGCTTTTGGTTAACAAACGCCTTCAACGCATGTCTCTCTCTCCGGTATGCTTGACACTACGTGCAGTATGCACATCAAACTCAAAGCAAAACCGGTATTGTTATGTGCTAGAGATGTCGTGTTGGAATGAACATTTTCGGATTTGAAACAATAATACACGATTGATCGAATGATAAAGGATTACCTGCTATGTCGTTAAAATATGCTTTATAAAAACTATGTAAGTGAGGTTCCTCGTGTTGTCCGAACAAAATTTGCGTAGTGCATATCCGTGTGTCATAGATGATAGGACATTTGCACGTTTATATGCCACACAAACGCGAAGGCAAGGTGCAGGATGGGCATGGTCACACATAACGTCACAAATTATTATATGTAACACATATAAAACTAAATCCAACATTTCAAAAACAACTAGTAGATGCCCGTCTTTACATCAGAGGTGTCTTTTTGTAGGCACGCACACACGCACGCATGCACGCACACACACACACACACACACACACACACACACACACACACACATGTCCGTACCACCAACCCACAAACGCAATGAGTTTCCGATTTTTCGAAAATCTTATCGTGCGTAATTTGGGTATGACCACATACCGGTTTATATGTTGTTATATGGAATAAATAAAACTAATCCCAATCCTAGTGATTGTGGGATCTCTTTATTCAAAATGTGACACCTTTGTATACGATGCAATTCATAATAACTTATATGTTATTTGAGGGGCTTCACTCTCGATGCAAATTCTGAAGAAAAAACTCCCAAGTTGAATTTAGTAAGTATGAACATTGGGATTCTATGGTCATTTCCAACCCATAAATCACCATCCTCAAACCTTTTGGCAAATCAGACATTAATTAACTGGCTCTTGGATAAAACGTGTATCAGCCAACAAGACCGGTTTTTCTATATGGAGGCAGGTGAGTCATCGAAATTGTACACGCTCGAGATACCCGGGAACTTATTATGTGTGAGATGGGAGTAGACAAATATTGCAGGTGCCGAGTGAGACCGAACGTCAAACGTCAAGAAGTATGCTCTGTGCTGCACCTTCTGCACTTCTTAATGCTAATCTATTAAATGATGGCAACGATGGATGCCGGCAGAGAGAGCAGAGGCGGAACAACACAAAGAACGCAGTGTAAGGGGAGAGTCACAACTGAGATTGGTAGACTGTGTGAGGAGGAACATGAGACGACCAGGTGAGGGTGAATGATGGAGGGACGGGGTTGCTGACGGGAAGATAAGGAGAGAAAACAGAGCGAGTGGTTCGAGAGTACTATACCCGACTCTCACCCCTGTACAGGGATCAATGAGGAACAACAGAGCGTGCAATATCATTCCGAGACTCACGCACATGCTCCTGTTTGTCAAACTGATTCCACAATGAAACGTTCTGTGAATGTACTGGTCTTCTTGTTACAAACAACATTCTAGCCTCCATTGTGAATGTACTGGTCGTCTTGTTACAAACAACATTCTAGCCTCCATTGTGAATGTACTGGTCGTCTTGTTACAAACAACATTCTAGCCTCCATTGTGCCATATTTCATAGCAGCAGGGAACAAATACATATGCCAATGTATCGAGTGTTGTAGCATGAATAGTGTATAACAGCAATGTTTAAACAGATAGCTTGTTAGGAAATTGTCTGATAAAAACGTGTAATGTAAACTTTGACGAAGTCTACAGAAGCACGGATGTACATAGGACAATAATGTTTGCTTCAATGAAAACAACAATACGTCGTAATAACGAAGGTAAGTTATGTTAACTATTCACGTAATGTTTATTGTCATGTCGTATGCGGCTCAAAAACGTAACGTTAGGAGATTATACAAATGTGTACCACTAATTAAACCAAAACAGTGGCAAACGTAATAAACACCAATGTCTTTCACATTGTCCATAAAGTTGCGTCTCCATTTAATGACAAACATTCACTTTTGCATCATCGTATTGTTTTCTTCAGCAAGGAACAAAAATGCATAGGACACGCCGTTTGCCATTTTATTCATCTCACAAAATATGCTTGCCAGATATGAATAAACTATAATAGTCTACGTTGGTAAACATGAAAGTTACTCAAACTAATAAGGTTTAGAAACAAACGACCGACATAACCGAAGAAGTCTTTGCAACACGTTTTCGCATTTTTACTTACATATATATGGTCGATTCCCACGAAACGTTGACAAACAGGTTCCAGGGCTATACTAGTTGGAAGGCTGGAATGATGCTGTACGCATGCGTCTTCGTCGGGGCTCTCTGGGGAACCCTACTTTTGTATATGTACCATGGAATCGCTGAGTGCTCTCCCCAAAAAATGGGTAATATCTGCTGTATTTTAGTGAAATATACGCCATCAGTACTTTAAAACGCTTTGTATTATTTAAGCAACATGTGCAATGCGTACAGTTAATGTTTGGCTATGAATGTCGATGTCTCAGACATCATTGATCAGAAAATTAAAACTTCAAGTCAAAACCCTGATTTCTCTTGATTATTTTCATGTTGGGGAACTTTTCTGAAACGTATGTACGTATGTATCTATGCTTGTATGCATGCATATATGTGAATATTGCTACAATTCTGCATTCCAACATTTCTTCTCGTGAACGTTTGATGAATTAAGCTACACAATGCTGCATTGTGCCTCAACTTATCCCATTACTTTTGTTTGACTTACTATAGTCTTCCGGGTTAATGTAGCCCTGCTTACAGATACACTCGTACTTGTCTTTGGCGACACTTCGACAGGTCGACCCTTTCTTGCAGGGATTATTTCGACAAGGATCAGCAACTACAAGAACAGAAGAAACGGTACCAAGATACATGTAACATTACATTACATGTATATAAAAATATGACATTTCATAACAATGGTAATTTTTCAAACTATTTTTTTCGCAAACTTGCGCTAGTCATTTACATTATTAAACGCTACATTGTTGCTGTGAATTTGAAAGGCTGATTGTTTACATACGTTCGCAGTTCTGGCCGCTGTATCCCTTTCTGCACTCACACCAGTAACTGCCATCTTCTTTTGTGTTGCACGTGGCACCGTATTTGCATTTCTTACTCAGACAAGGGTTTGCAACTGAAACATGAAGACATCGCTTGCATTATGAGCGAAATTATAACTCAAGAATTGCTCTACGAGCTCTACGACAGCTTGACATTTGATACAACTACAAATGTCCCGAGGTTCATTGGCTTGTGCGTGTGTGTGTGTGTGTGCGTGTGAGTGCGCGCGTGCATGTCTGCGCGTGTACGTGTGTGTGCGTACGTGCGTGTATTTATGTTTCATTACAATGTCCAGAACACTTTGCTGTAAACGTTTCCTTACACGTGTTCGATAATAAACAAATTAAGCCATCTCTTATACTTTATCGTCGATCATTGTATTTAGCCATTTTAGCCAGTTTTTCCATAACCCCTTTATATACGTTTCCATGAAAATAAAAATTCGAGTTCCCGTGTAAGCACTGCGCTATATTAAACTCAATGCATGCATATTTTGCAAGTGGTGAAACCACCATTAACGGTTTCTATTATTATATTTTGTATATTTTTGGCATATATTCGTGAACACGGTGTACACAACCGAACAAGTTGTCTAACATTCAGTCTTTCGTCTTTGCATTACAGAGATTATTTTTCGTTACAGAGGTATCCTATCTCGTTGACACAACAATTTTAGGTTGCCACAATGTTTCACAGTTTGTGAGATGTACATAATACTTACTTTCGCAGTATTTACCAACATAATTTGTTGCACATTTGCACTGATAATCGTCGCATTTTCGTTCACACGTAGCCCCATGTTTGCATTTGTTGTTGCGGCACGCATCCATAACTGAAACTGGAATAAGATCCGAAGTGAATATATGGCGACATTATTATAAGTTCATGTCAAATGTTCACAAGCATCACCCTGAACAATAAATAAGCAACATACACATTGAACAGTAAATCATCAGCAGACACATTAAACAATAAGTTTAAGGGAGCACTCCCGAACGATCGACACGAGTATTGTTATGTCCTGCCTCATAAACATGTAAGTGGCTAGCAGAGTAGAACTGTACACCGTGAGGTATAATATATATATATGTATAATATATATATATTCATATATATTATACATATATAAATATATATATATATATATATATATATACACACCACGGGGTATATATAGATATTCTTTGAATCTTAAGCATAACAGGGTGTATATGAAAAGAACTAACAACAAACCAAAATTTGTCACACCTTCAATTACATTGGCATAATTGCACTTGCACTAACCTGTTTTGGATGTTGTTGTGGTAGGTGTGATAGTCGTAGCAGTTTTCGTAGTTCCTCCAACTGCGAAATATTTATCAGAATTATTAACCAACCCCGCCGAGTAGCATTTAGTTGAAGAAAATGAAATTTGGTGGCACGCTCTTTACATAACTAATAATTTTGTGGTGTTTATTATGTATTGGCACACAATGTATTGGCACACAATGTATTGGCACACAATGTATTGATACACAATGGCAAACGTAATGACATTTTGAAATGTTTATAAAATCTTATGACCTGTAAACAGACCAAGAATACAAAACGTGGCAATAATATGCTATGTAAGGACCACTACGTTGTCAGGCTAACTACGAGAAATATCACGAATAAGCACAACAAGCTAATTAAATTCTTGCAAAACTGATACTTTGGCATCATTTGGATGACTTCCTACAAGGAGATCGTATCTTAAGAAGGACGAAGATAAGCTTGAGAGGGTATACACAAAGCAATATATAAGATGATTGTGGTCTGGCACCCCAGTAAAACAAGATCAGAACAAACATATATTGTTTGATTTCCTTTCGAAGAAGTTACGCCAGTTATGAAAAGACCGCATTAGACATATCAGCACGTGTTAGCAAATACACTATATTTGTTATCAATTGCATTCTATTCGCACGTGTATAATTGTCTGAAGAATATATCATAGGAACAATTTGTGAAACATGTCCAAGGGAAACGGTTCTAATGATAGTGTATTTCATTTTTGACTTCCAGCTTACCTTATTACAAAGAACGACCAAACGAGGTCCTGCAATCTATGTTGTTTTGCCATTGATATCACTGAAAATGCTGCGTTAACCAAGTCCAATCCACGTATGAACTTACAGTACAATAGCCACTTCGTAGAATAAGCATAGACAGTATATATGTACACTCACTATAAAGTTGTCACTTCAGACTACGTGATGAATGTCTCCGGGGTATCTCTAGCAATTAAGTAGAGTCGAATTGTGATATCAAAAAAACATGCAACCAATCTCACATGACATGTGTTGGCAGCCAAAGCGCAAATGATACAAACCAAAGAAGTTTTTCTCCCAACTCAGCTATCACATATTTTTCAACAGGTATCTTTTAAATGTTGCTGAATACTAACATTAATTAGTGTATCGTCTACACTAAGATAAAAGGAAACGCAAAATAACATTTACGACAATTGTTTGTATAATTCGGCTGTAATGCACCGGGAAGACCCACACATTTGACAATGTCACTAATGCTAATAAGTATTCATATATACCTTTCTAGTAAACAAAGTTATGTCTATTATAACATACATATATATTATAACTATCTTTCTATAATACTTGTTTTCAAATGCATTTGTACGTTTAGTAATGTTCTTAGCTTACATAGAGTTCCAATAAATCGACCCATAAGTAGTTAAATAGTGCCGTCAGTGTTTTGCTATGAGCCGGATACCATAAATAGTTTGGCTCCCATAACTACTCATGTTCAAGAGACATCCCTCACGTAGCCTAAACTGAGCGACGAACGTTGTATTGGTTATTGAGTGAAACAACTGTCCACTTGTCTTTGCTCTAGGATCAGTGTGCATAAATAATCATCGCTAATACGATTGGCTTTTATTGGAACGAGGAAAGTATCTAAGATAAATGTATTTTGTGGAAGAAACTTGCGAAAACCGAACTTACTCTCGCAGTGGCGGCCAGTGATACCAGGTGGGCAGGAGCATCTGTAATCATCGCATTCACAATGATCTGGTCGTTTTCTTAGTCTTATCCTGGCGCAGTGACCGCCATTTTTGCATGGGTTGTTGGTAGCCTCACAACGCGTATACTCTACAATATATATGCACCAAAGACATTAGAGTATGAAGTTACACCTTTGCTAACTACAGTTGTAACCGATCTCGCTGGTGGCGTAGTAGCACACATAATTGGACTAGGCTGTATGATGACACCGGAATACAGGTCACAGAGGTACCATCTTATATTTATTTAAGATATTAGCAAATACAAAGGTGTGGCCTATGCTCTCTATCTCAGTCGTTTATAGTTCGGTTATATACCAATTGAAATATTCATTAATGGTTTAAATTATCTCTCAATATGTTTGTTTTTTATTTTCGAATATTTCGACAGCGGCATGGCTTCCCTAGCTGCGGGGGTGACACATGACCAGCGTCATGTGACGTAAGCGGCATAACAACTGATCGGATGTTCTGTTCAATATCTCGGTTCCGAGCAAGTTTCGTCCGATGAATCTTGATGGCGTTCTTCGTTGTTCTCGTGTATGTGTGTCTTCATAGTCCAACGTATTCCCGTCTTTCTTATAATTATGACGGACTGTGGTCTACTTGTATTCACAGGCTGATACGAGCTAGCGATATAATATGTATTACTTCAGCTTTGTGGATAGGGCTTTTGCTGTCTCATCGATGTAATGCTGTTCACATTACGGACATTGTATGTCAAATACTACTCGACACGTTCTTCTGTTGCCTTCTTATATAATGGGTGTGATGTGATAACGACTGGTATATAATTGTTTGACTTAAATATTTTGTCATTTTTTTAGCATTGGGAAAACCTACTGCGTGCCGACTTCGGCTGTTTTTTTTGTGGTGTGACGTTCCACCTTCTTTTCCATGGCCGTATGGTGTTAAAAGTCCCTGGTTTATAGTTGGTAACTTTCACAACGTTCTTGCAATGATCTGCCTTTGTAATGTAACCATCTAGATGTGTATTGCTCTGTCTAATACTGGTATACTCACTGATTTGTTACGCTGTATTTGGTGGTTCAAGTCCCTGTTCACATATTGAACGTTAATAGAGCCACAATTTTTCAAACATGTCCAGGAAGGTTAATTTGATATCCTGTTCTAATTCTATTGTAGACTTGATATATTTTCCAAAGGGTTAACACATTTTATGTGCGTTTAACTAGTAGGTAAGCGCGTGCTATATTAAAACACCTTATGCTTACTTTCGCAGTATTTGCCTCCATAATTCTCTCTGCAGATGCAATTGTAACTATGCCAGTTTATTACTTCGCAGGTGGCTCCGTTTTTGCAGATATGCCCAGAGCAGCCATTTGAAACTGTAACATACAGACATCAAAGGAATGTACAACAACACAATTATCAAAGTAAACAATAATACATGCAGTTGTATTGCTTATGTAATCATAGCTCTGTGAAGTAATTGTTAACGGCTATGGTGTATTATTGCTGTATACTCGTTTATCAAATCGTGTTGACAATGTGGACCTTTGCACTTCAACTTTACCATCAATTTCGTTGTTCGGGACATGTGTTACACCATTCAACGATTTGTGTTGAGCTAGACCACGTTTCGTTGTTGGAAAATATGTTTTGTAGCAATCTGATTGTAATGTTGCCACTACAACACATTTTACGTTCGTGTGTTCCCGTTGTTTTAATCTCGAGTGTTCCCATTCCCATTGTATGATGTTCACTTATCCGTCTTTCATCATTCTAACGTTCCAATTTGCAATCGTGAGATCGTCTATGAAGCGCGTAATTAGACATGTCGCTCCAAAGACCTCAGCGTGTGAACTCATTTCCGTGTTTGTTCCAGTCGCGTCATCACATACAGTCCTTCTGGTTGAATTTACTCGACTCAATCGCATATTAGTCTCAGGTCACTCTCCAGCTCAATACATATAGTCATTAAAGTGCTCGCCATAGATGTTTCCAAGGAAGTGGTTTGTTGTGTCCATCTTAATAATCCATTGAAGTGTCAATTGTAATGTCTTGCCATTGCATTGTATAACATAAATTAATTAACGATTCATCTCTATCTCTCTCGCTCTCTCTCTCTCTCTCTCTCTCTCTCTCTCTCTCTCTCTCTCTCTCTCTCTCTCTCTCTCTCTCTCTCTCTCTCTCTCTCTCTCTCTCTCTCTCTCTCTCTGGTCAATAGCAAAAAACAATGTATGCACCCGTGACTTCCGTACCTACTCACCACTAAATCAGTCACGTAATCAATGCTGTGTTCTTGCGGACAAAATTTAGCATCACATAAACATTGTTTACGATATCTACCAGTCGCCTGGCCTGCAGATTTATAACATTTATTAGTACTTACTTTCACAGTTCTTGCCAACGTATGACTTAGACTTTGGACAGATGCATGCGTATGTTCCGTCTTCTTTTGCCACGCATTTGCCACTATGCTGACATGGCCGACTGCGATAACACGGATTTTTGACTGCAACATCCACATACAGTAATTAATAGGTAATGGTAATACAAATAGACACACATTAGTTTCTAACATGGTACCATATGTGGATCACTGTCGCTGTTATAAAAGCTACACGACGGAACATTACGGTCATAATAAAACACATTATGCACCGTTAGTTAACCGTTGAGTACGAAATACAACAAGTGGGTTGGAGAGCGTGGAAAGTATCCAACGTGGTAGGTAGAGAGTGGACGAACTGAAGAAGATGCTCGGCAGCACATATGTATGGATGGGTATGAGGCCCAAAACGGACAGATAACGTCAAACACATTACTTAACAAGAATCGTGGAACTAATCATTACATTACAGCTTAGCGAGTTTAGCATCTATGTAATGCAAACTAAATGACACGTTATTTAAAAAAGATATGTGTTATAAGACGCAGTAGTAAACCCTTATCGGTGCGCAATGCGCCTCTCAATTCATGCCTGATCGACCATGTTTATTCAAGCATCATCTCGATTTCAATTTTGGCAGGTTAAACATAACTATATAATTTTAATTTGTGTTCGATATCTTTATTAACATATAAATGTGTAAATGGATGGATACTGTTCACGTTATTGCGGTTCATAATGTGAATGCAACAATCTGACAAAGCTAAATACTACTATGAAAGGACTTGTATAAATAATGATGGGAGATACACACGTGTTACATATGTTCCAACACATTTTCTAGAGCAGAAGTTGACTTTCATAATCTGAATTTGTTTTTTGTTGATGAGGTAACTGGGTATAAGAATTGGAGATTTGACGGTGAGTAGATTTTTTGTGTTCAGAATTATGTCATCAATAACGGTGTTATATAAAGGAGGTCAGATTTCAAAAGGTCACATGGCGGGTAACAAGTTTTGGGATCGCTCTGAAAAGTATGTTCTTATATAGCGCCTTATCTAATAGTTAGGCGCTTCAAGGCACTTTGCACTTCACCCTTCACAGACCTGTTTAATCCAACATTATATTGACGTCTCTGTGAAACATTCAACCAAGCTTCAATTAATGCGTGAAGACTATTCGTGCACAAATACCCGTCACTGTCTATAGCCACGCACTCTTGTATACAGCTGAGTGAAGTGGAGCAACATTGCGTGAGAGAACTAGCCCAAGGTTTCAAATGACAGCAAGACGAATTAAGCCAGGAATCTCCTGACTGACAGTCCAAAGCAATAGTCACTCTAAGATTACAATTGTAGACTGCGCATTCTGGAAAAATATGTTTCCCCGTGCAAAGCCGGATCACGCAGCCAGTAATGAAATATAAATGGTATAGTTCTTTCTAGTAACCTATTTAATGTTTTAATTTTGCACCACCCTAGCTAGTATGCGAACTATATTGTATGATCCACAATGCCACATCCAAAATAATAATATAAACACATAATTCGATAAGTAAGGTAAGTAAAGATTAAATGCAAAAAAACATGTACTAATTATATTACTTTGTAAATGGGTGGTTTAACTGTATCTGTGTAAATGATTGTAGTGGTTTGAATATTACAATAAATACACATTTCAAATGGTAGAATCATACAAACAGAATAGCCAGCAAAGAAGTCAATCATTTGGCTTTTGAATAAAGCTGAACACTACTACCGCAGCAGAAGTGACCTATTACCCACACTTCCCTCGTTCTTCCTTATATTAGTTATGGCATGCTGTTATGAGGTCACGAAGCACATCAGATACATACATTGGACATAAACAATAAGAATGTTTTTTTCTGAATAGACATGTTATATGTATGTTTTTTATAATAGTGCACACAAACATCCTATTTTAAAGATTCTCCAATTTAAAACGTGGATTATATCATGTAAAGGTAAGTTCTTATGTAACGCAGTATCCAGTCTTCAGGATTGCTCAAAACGCTTTACACTTTACACCCTGGCAGACCTGTTCAATCGAACACCATCTCGACTTCTCTGGGAAGCTTTTAGCCACGCTGCAATTAATGCACGAAGACTATTCGAACACAAATATCAACCACTGTCTATAGACACTTAAGACAGGTTCTCATTCATACAGCTGAGCGAACTGAAGCAATGAAGAGTAAACGAACTTGCTCAAGGTTCGACACCGCCGCACAAGATTCGAACCCGGGTTCTCTCAGTCGATAGTCCGAAGCTCACCGCTGCGTTACCGCGCTGCACACAAAAGTTGTAGTTGTAGTAGCATACTAATAATTATTATTATGTGGCTAAGTAATTTGTGTGTCTTAATGGGAGTCTCGTCGACTTGTATACTTATATTATTTGTTTCAATTTGTAAATTGACCAAGGGTCAAAATAAATATGTATGACAATCTGGCAATAAGTGTTACTGTCGTTTATTTGTCTAGACTACTAACACGACCAGTATTTATTGAAGATACCCAGTATTTAAGATGGCAGTTTTTCCTGTGTGTAATTGTACAGTGGCACAACGTGTCTGTTAACGGGTCCATAGCTTTCTACCGCGTGTGATGTCAATATGATGACTGTGGTTTCGATCACGGACTTGTCGTCAATTGCTGGCGGTCTACATGGTTCCAAAGTGAATCACAATAATAACGTCATAGTAAGTTGAACGACACAAGAAAACGACGAAGGAATAGCAATATTATTAGTGCTGACAGTAATTATTCAGAATACTGTGGACTTGTGGATGCAATGGGTTTCCAACCTAATTAGGCAAATTGTCAGACGGTAGCAAAGTAAACGCCTGCAGTAGTTTTTGCTTTTATCAATATAACAAATAAAAATCGATATCATATAGCAAGAAAACATTAGAAACAAATAAGAGCAGTTAGGTTGATTTCGGGTCGGATGTACTTTAGTTAATAATAATAATAATAACTTTATTTATACACTAAAATCCAAAGTAGAACTCTCTTCAGTAGTGTCGTTAGAAATTATAAGAAATAAATATAATAGCAATACAAGTAAAACATATAAATACAAAACTGAACTAGAGAAATTAAATCAAAGATAATATTGATGTAAATTATATTATATATCATCAGTAGTAAAAATAAAGTATAATATATACATAAATATATAAAACAACTATATAGTTACCAACAACGTTTGGTGGAGTGTGGTTTGCTGGCAGAATACTGTCGTACTATTACGCGCTTTAGTATGACCTCATTATACTAGAGGTTAGAGTTCAGTTGTTCACGTGTTAGGCTTTGATTAAACATCCATTCCTTCTAACGTGTCTTGTAGTAAACTGTCATACAATGGCTATTATCAGTACATCCAAACAACACAACAACATGGTGGCAGCGACGAGAACAAACTAAGGGCGGCGGTAACGTATTGACACTGAAATCGTGAACTTTGAATCAACTGATGAGTGAAAAATATGTCTTTATTCGCCGTGCGTGAAATTTGTTCAAAAGAATCACGCACAACATGAATGACGTCACTCGACAGCCGCGTCGGGATCAAAGGTCACGTCACATGCAAATGGACAGCTACGTGTAAACAACAGACATTCAGCCTTCTGTAATTTTTGCCGGGACTCATAAAAGCGGTCTGGCTGGCTAGCAATTGAACACTATTGCAGTCTGTTGTTATAGCTAGGCATATAACCCATATTGCCATAATTATAACTGACCGGGGCTCATTAAAGCAGCCTGGCTGGTAGTTTTAAGCTACACAATTTATAAGACACACAGCTAACACGCTACTAGTAGGCGCGAATTGGCCAACAACAACAGCGAACATGGATCACGTACCAAGAATGGATTGGTCAGTGGAAAATCAAGCAGAAACATTCAAGTTATTTAAACAACGACTTGAATTATACTTCAAAGCAAAGCGAATTGAGGAAGGAGAACAAGTAGTACACATTCTACTACAAGTCGGCGATGAAGGACTACGCCGATACAACTCTTGGAGCCTCACAGAAGAGGAAAGGAAAGATCCTACCAAGATATTCGCCAAATTCGTTGAACAACTTGAGCCGTGTGAGAACTATCGCATCAGCCGGTTACGACTTATGCACTACCGTCAAAGGCCAGAAGAAAACTTAAATTGTTTAATAAACAGATGCAAGTTGCTAGCTCTGAAATGCGAGTTTCAAGATAACGAATTCAATGAGCGACTCATTGAACTGATCATAGCTGGTACGCCAATTCCTGATTACCAGAAGGAATTGCTTGGAAAAAACAAGAACTACACACTGGACGAAGCAATTCAGTTGGGACGAGCTTATGAAGCGAGTGCCTCCCACGTCCAGCAGATTCGTGACATGGGAACAGTGGCGACAACTGCGATGCATAGCTTCAGACGTGGTGCAAACTCATCCGCCAAATGTCGCAACTGTGGTCAACAACACCCATTCAAACCGCGTGAAAGCTGTCCAGCGTTTGGAGTCAAGTGCAGAGCGTGCGGCAGAATGAACCACTGGGCGAAATATTGTCTGACTAAGAAAACACAGCATGCCAACAACATCACGCCACATCAGCGCGGACGTTCGAAATCCAGGAACAGGAACGAGCATCGGCAACGACAACATTCGTATGCAAACGAGAAGTCAATTCATCAAATGCGTTCCAATGCACAGAACACTGACACACTTGAACAGTCATTTGATGCACTCAGTTTTCATGATGTGAAGGTGTCAGCAATGTGTCTCGGGCAATATAATCGCGACGAAGCCTATGCGCAGGTGCAAATTAAACTGAGCAATCGTCCTGGCATCCACAATTTGAGCCAGAAAGTGGGCACAGGCGCACAAGACAATACACTTCCACTGCGAACATTTCGACGCATGTATCCGGACAAGTTAAATGCTGAGGGGTTCCCCGTTGATAACATCGTCGCATCAGCAAGAGGCGTACGATTGACGGCGTACAATGGCACGTCCATCACATGCCATGGCGTGGTTAACATTTCATGCAGCTACAACAAGTCGGCATGGGGTGACACTCGGTTCTACATCGTTGATGTAACCGGCCCTGCAGTGATTGGTTTTCAGTCGTGTAAAATGTTGAAGCTGGTGACTCTACATTGCACCATCAAGACGCACTCCTCAACAGAAGATAGACCTGCTACGGGACAATCAGCTGTCACGAGCACAGCCTATATAATCAGCGTTGATGACCTCACTAGAATGTATCCAGAACAGTTTGACAGAATCGGCTGTTTTTCTGGTGAAGTGAAGTTGGTGGTGGATCCCGCAGTTCCTCCTCGCGTGAATACTCCAAGAAATGCACCAATTGCGCTAAAAGATGCTATCAAAAGCAGTCTTGACTCCATGGTGGAAAATGACGCCATACGCAAAGTGCACGAGAATGAGCCAACAGAGTGGGTCTCAAGCCTGGCATATGCAAAGAAGAAAGGTGGGAGCCTAAGAATATGTTTGGACCCCAAGTTCTTGAATCAGACACTGAAGAGACCGCAACACAAAATTCCTACGTTGGAAGAACTTAATCACAAGTTCACAGGAACAAGATATTTCTCCAAACTTGACGCCAAAGCCGGATACTGGGGTGTCCAGCGTCACAAAGACTCTCAACTCCTCACTACGTTTCAATCTCCTTACGGTCGATATGCCTTCCATTCGGCTTGTCTGCACCACAAGACATCGTTCAATCCAGGATGGACATGATTCTCGAGCAGTGTGATGGAGCAGAGGGAATCGCTGACGACGTGGTGGTTTACGGTGCAACAGACGATGAACATGACAGAAATCTTCATCAACTCATGAACATTGCGTCGAGGAACGGGCTTGTCTTCAATTCCAGCAAGTGCCTGATCAAAGAGAGCAGTGTCAGTTTCTTTGGCCTCATCTACGGCATCGATGGAATCAAACCTGATCCGGACAGGATCCGCGATCTGCAAGACATACCACCACCTCGAGACAAGAAAGAACTTCAGCAGTTTCTTGGACTCATGACCTTTTTGAGCCCATTCATACCGAACTTGGCTGACAAGGCTTCAATGCTTCGAGATCTACTGAAAGAAGACAGCATGTTCATGTGGGAACCGCACCATCAAAGTTGCTTCGATGGTCTGAAACATCTTGTCACCTCAAGGTCAAGTCTTCAATACTTCAACGTGTCCAAAACGCCCATACTTCAGACATACGCTAGTCTCCTTGGACTTGGCGCGGCGTTACTTCAAGAGAACGAGTCTGGTGTAATCCAACCGGTGGCATACGCATCGAAGAGTCTATCAAGCGCAGAGAAACGATATGCCTGCATTGAGCGAGAGTTGCTAGCCATTGTTTTTGGCACACAACGGTTCCACACATACCTATACGGACGCAAGTTCAAGGTCGTCACGGACCACAAGCCTCTCGTTTCGATCATCCAGAAAGGTCTTGTCAACTCTCCATCGCGACTACAAAGAATGCTCCTCAAACTGCAAGGGTATGACATGGAAGTTGAATACCAACCAGGAAAGGACATTGTCCTTGCGGACACACTCTCGCGTCTTCCAAGTACGCACAACACAGAAACGATCGACCTTGATGTTCGTGTTGACTTCGTCCGATTCTCTGATGAACGCATCCAAGAGCTGAGGAACAAGACGAAGGCTGATCCAGTTCTCCAAGCACTCTCCGAAACGATCGTGACTGGATGGCCCGAAACAATAAAGGAGTTGCCAACTAGCATCCGTTCGTACTGGTCGTTCCGCGATGAACTCTCCGTGGAAGATAGTATCCTATTGAAAGGAACACGAGTCGTCATTCCTGAGAGCATGCAGACATTCATACTGGAGAAACTACACTACGGTCACCTCGGCATAGATAAGACGAGACTCAGAGCAAAAGACTCTGTGTAATGGATCAACATCAATCGTGACATTGAGACTACAGTCAAGTCGTGTGACATCTGTCAAGAACATCAACCAGCGCAGCAGCACGAGACGCTACAGCCGCACGAAGTACCGAGTAGACCTTGGGAAGTGGTTGGTAAAGACATGTTCTTCTTCAACGACGCAGACTGGCTCATCATTGCGGACTACTATTCAAAATTTCCCATCGTGCGCAAAATGCCGAAGCCATGTCTAAGCTCAACCGTCGTTTCTGTCACAAAGCAGATCTTCAGCGAGACAGGCGTTCCTATGCGTGTCGTGTCGGACAAATGCCCGCATTTCGCCAGTGCATGCTACACAGACCTGTCAAAGAAGATGGCAGTCCAACACGTAACCTCTTCGCCGAGGTATCCACGCTCAAACGGCTTGATCGAACGCCAAATCCAAACCGTGAAGCATGTCATGAAGAAGGCGAGGCAAAGTGGGCAGGATGTCGACTTGGCGCTACTGTGTCTGCGAACAACGCCAATTGACAGCAAACTTCCAAGTCCAGCAGAGCTCCTCAATGGTCGCTAAGTACAGTCAACTCTTCTGACGAAAATCGTTGACACACGCCAAGATCATGACGATATGAGAACGAGGCTACAAGAGCGACAGGACAAGATGACGTTTCAGCACGATCAACACGCAAGAGATCTCCCGCCTCTGCACAACGGTCAAGCAGTTCGCTTCCGTGATCAAGACGGCCGGTGGAGACCTGCGACGGTCCTTGACAAAACAACGAATCCAAGATCGTACATTCTCACGACACCGAGCACAAGCACTATCCGAAGAAACATAAATCAAATCCGAGATAACTCGACTCACCCGATCGTCAGGAGAGTATCGTTTGCCAGTCCGACAACAGTCCAGCCCGCTCCAGCTGTTGTGGATTCAACTACTCCCACGAAGACTACAGACGGCTCGGCTGAGAACATTGTTCAAAATAATACAACTGGACTATATGTGACCCGCTCTGGTCGTCATATTAAGCAGCCTCAGCGCTATGCATGAATAGATACAAAGACTGTAAGCAAGGCATATTGTATAGCTTATAGCACAGTTAAATCTATTGCATGTTGTTATTTTACAAGTTTACAGTTATTTCAGAGACTACTTTGAGTAAGTCATAATCTCTTCTTTTGTAAAAAGGGAGATGTCGTAGTATTACGCGCTTTAGTATGACCTCATTATACTAGAGGTTAGAGTTCAGTTGTTGCTTTGATTAAACATCCATTCCTTCTAACGTTTCTTGTAGTAAACTGTCATATAATGGCTATTATCAGTACATCCAAACAACACAACAACAAATACCAAATAGAACCTTTAGAACGAGTGAGAGTTCAATGTAGCGCCAATGACTTATTGTATACTAGCCATCTGGAACATATCGCTAAAGGCCGAGATACACTGCCATTTTTCACTCGACCACTCCAGACTGCAGTGTATCCACTACACAGACCGGCACTGACTGCGCTATACAGTCTACTGGAAGCCGGCGTAACGTCACAATCGCATAAACTTTAAAAAGTTTCGAATACGTCAGACCGACACCAACTAGCCCCGCATACAATCGAACTGATGGAAAGTTTTCAAATTTACGTGAATAAGACGTCACGTCGGCTTTCAGTAGAGCGGAGTCGGTCGATGTAGTGGATATACTGCATTCTGAGGGACTGATCTGGTCTGGTCTGCTCTGGTCTGGTTTGGTTTGGTTTCGTCTGGCCTAGTTGGGCATAACGTACCAGCATATCCTGGCCTTTAGGGTGACAATCCTTTTCAACGCTTCATGATCTACGAATAGTTGTTGACTGTTGTTTTGGTGCGCCTCTGAGCTTGGTTTCCAAGGATTTAGGCGCAATAGAAGTTATCTTATTATTATTAAAACAGCGGCTACCAGGAAGGAAATACGGAAATTGTATATGCATACATTATTACTACGATCAAATTAACTAATAATCCATGATGCAAATTGAAATATGTGAAGATCTTACGATTGCAGTTCCGTCCTGCATTCCTGGAACTTCTGCATTTGCACGTATAGGCGATGTCACTAATCACCGTACACTTGGCACTGTTGGAACAAGGCTTGCTACGACAGGAATTCAAGACTACAACACAACAAATAATTATGTATTCAATGCGCGCATAGCCGCCTACAGGAACATATCGCTGTCGGCAATTGCTAACCAATGGAGTTACTAAAAAAGTAAACATAAATACCAGATCAATTCACTTAACATATTCACAATTGTGTGGAAAATCATATACACGGTATTCTAATAGTAATAATATTAGTAGTGCTCGTGGTGAATGCAGCACCAGCAGTGACAGTAGTTCAAGAGCCAGGAGGGTTTATTTACGTTTTATTTGCCAAACGGTCTGAGGGTGGTTTCTGGGGTAAACATTACCGTAGAATCCGAATATCCATTTCTTATCAAATTCTACTTGGAATGTTTCTCAGAATGTGCACCGGAAGTGGGACACTCTCAAATAACACCTAAGTTGTTTCGCGTCGCGTCGTATTCAACAGTATTGGTATTATGAATAAAGAGAGCGCGTAGACACAACTGATACATATAAATGAGGTACCAAATGAAAGCCTCATGTATGCGTGTTCTGCAGATGTGCTGGAATTAGTTCTGCCTTCTTCACGTCATGACATACGAAGCTGTATGTGAGCATACCGCAATTGCGCACTTGAAGACATTCGAAAAAAGACAAATCTATGCTTTTCCATTTATGCAGCAAGGATATGGATGCCATTATTGGTACCAGTGACACTGCATTAAAAAGTGGTCTTATTCGGCTAACATTTGGAACAAACGTCATTTTGGTCTGACGTCGTGGAGCCGAGGAATTATCTTTTAAGGAAGGGTTGGTAACCGCGAAAAACGCGAAAACGTGAAAATTGACACACCGTTCATTTATCAATTTGACTGCCTACATATCAAAACATCAATCACCATGTTACAAATCAATATTACTGTGTTCTTATTTAATTGTTCCACAAATCTGAAGTGTTGTGTTGATAATAATAGTAATATTTACAACTGGCTACTCCGTTTAAGCGCAGACCATTGACGTCAATGTTGTGTACAACAGCACAACTTTTGCTGTTCATTCTCACGTCGGCACGAAAATAGATGTTCCAAGTAAGGGCAAATACGTCTATATGTCGAGCACAACTATTTAGTATAGTGGAAAAGTAGTTTTGTAATTTAATACATTTACCTTTCAGAAATACATATTTGGAAAAAACGATGGGTTTAAAATGTACACCGACAATTTGTTCGACATTTTGTAAAGACAGTAGGACTAAATTTGCTTGTATGTAGACAGCCGAGGGCGCAATATGATTGAAACTTAGGGCTAACGTTCTCTCTAGGTAGGCTCTACTCCATAAAACAACTTCCTTGCATAGTTTGCTAGATGCAATTTACCAACAACAACGGACTTTTATATATTGAATACGGCTTACAATGTTACCAAAGCGTTTTGTTAATGCAAATATGTTTTTATATTTTTCAACAATTATATGGAATATGAATTGTACAAAGCCAGCTTGAATTTTACAACTTGGTGATAAAACGACTGATAATGTTAAGCCATGTTACGACAAGCCATGAGGGAAATTAGAGATAGCAACAACACAAGACAGCTTATACAAGACGTTCAAGTATTTTGCCATAAATCTACTAGATCAATAGGACTTAACCAGTCACCCAACAGAAAGCTTCTCTGCACAGCCGACGTATGGATAACATGACAACGGTTGAATGTACACATCCACCCCAAACTTTGTGTGAGAACATTTTGAAACAATATCCTACTCAGTTGAGAAAGTTCAAGTACAGCAACAAGCAGGGACTGATCGTAATGCACCTCTAAATGTAGAACGTGTCCTAAGGCGGGCTTTCGATGAGAGATCTTCGATGCAGCATTTAATCTCAAATCACTTTTTATGGCACTGTAGGGTACACATGCTATAACTCGCTAGGGGAACTTCCGGTGGTGAATTGATTTGAATTTGGTGCAGCAAACTTGCGAAAATATAAGGATATTTGATCAAGATAAGTTATATTATTGAGTGTATAGCATACATAACGTAATTATAGATATATATTAAGCAATATTTTTTATTAAAAGTTAGCTAGAGGGAGTAATCTAGGGTAGATTAAAAGTAGGCGATTTGCGAGCGATAATTGGGGACGTTAATGTAATCGGAACGTTGTTTACAAAGTAGGTCACTGGCGAAGTTAACGTAACGTGAACGACAATAGAATAGCGTTATTTGAGATAATCAATGTAGTTAGATGAGTAATTAAAACCTGAAATAACAACCTTTTAAAGTGTATATTGGTACACAGGAAACAGTCTTTGTAAAGACTACCTTGTATCTAAGCCTAACTTGAATACATTGTCATCGACATCGTAACTAGGTAAGGCACGGTGTGTCATTGTGTGTTAACAAATATAACTAACTATAACCTAAACAATCTGGTGTAAATTGTACACAGAAAAGTCTTTTCAAAGACTATATAAAACTATTTTGAACATAAATAAATTCTGATATGGCACCTTGCAAGCGGCAGCTCAGGGCAAAACGACACTTAGTTTGCAACGACTGCCAGAGCTGGGTGGATTTTGCGTTGTCTGGCTGTCCAAAATCATGGGCAGAGACCAAAGATGATGGATTCACCTTTCAGTGTATGGGGTGTTTGAGGGTGGAATGTCTGATGAAGGAGGTGTGTAAGTTGACGGATATAGTGAAGGAGATGGAGATGAGACTCAACATAGAAATAGATGGAGCAGAGAGGGATGACGCAGAGGGAGTTGAGAATTCTACAACACAGAAGGAGCCGAGTTGTGACAAAGAGACTGAAGAAAGGAGACTGAGAGGAGGGAAGGTGACCGGTGTGAAGGAACAAGAAATTGAGAAGACAGAGGGACGGAGGAAAAGTGTTCGGCAGAGGAAAAGAAAACGGGTCAGTGGGGATAGATCAACAGGTAGTCAGACTGTAGAGAACGATGGGAGACGCGACAGCGATACAGGTGGTGAAGAGGTAGATACCAGAGAGGCAGTTAGTAAGACTGATGGAAGAAGACAGAGTGTTCAGCAAAAAAACAGAAAACATGACAGGCGTGAAGGTGACAGGGGAAACAGTGACCGTAGTGAAGAAGGTAGCCGGGGAAAAGGGATGGGAGAGGAGAGAAGAAAATGTGATGGGAGGAAAGATGAAGGGACGAAAGGAAGTGAGAGTAAATGTGCTAGAAGAGAAGATGACAGGAGGAAAGGGGACAAGAGAAAACGCGACAGGAAAGAAGGGAATGGAAGAGAATGTGACAGGAGAGAAGATGGCAAGAGGAAAAGACAACAACCAGACATATGCAAACAGGAGGAGCTACTCCGAGGCAGTGATTGATGGGGCTAGGAGAAAAGAGAGAGTGTTTATGGGCGATTCAATTCTGAGAAAAACAGACAAGACTATATGCGAGGGGAAGGACGTTGTTGTATGTCTACCGGGGGCTAGAATAGAGCATGTGACTGAAAGGGTAGAGAAGGTATTGGGACATGGCAAGGGAGGTTCTATACTAGTACACGTTGGGACAAACAATGCAGACAAGGAGGGAACAACTGGGATAGTTCAGAAGTACAGACATCTAGTAAGGAAGCTAAAGAAGACAAGAGTGGAACAGGTTGTTCTCTCAGGAATTTTGCCAGTAATGGGAGGAAGGGGGGCATCATACAGAAACTGTAAGAGGATGGCGATCAACGCACTAGTTGAGCAGATGTGTGAAGAAGAGGGCGTGGGATTCATAGATTTATGGGGGTACTTTGTTGGGAGAGAAGATATGTACATGAGAGATGGCCTCCATCTAAGTGGAAAGGGGGCAGCAGTATTCTCAGAGAATCTGCTGAGATCTTTTGACAGTGGGACAGGTTGCATCTATTTAAACTAAATTCGCAGGGGGGACTCGCAGAGAAGCCTGAAACTGGAGGCATAGATAAAGACAGCAAAAATAATTCAGCAAAGAACAATCTGGAAAACTGTTCTGAAGCTGGATATAAAAGTGTTTATTTAAATGCAAGGAGTATAGTAAACAAAAGAAATGAACTAAACATTATGGTAGAAGATGTTGACCCTCACATAATAGGTATAACCGAATCATGGGCAACCACCGAGGTATCAGATGCCGAATTGGGACTGACAGGATATGTAATGTTTAGGAAAGATAGAATAGGAAGAAGGGGAGGTGGAGTTATTTTATATATTAAAGAATCTATCCAGGCTAATGAAATAAAATTAGACAGAGAAGCAGATTGCGAAGAAGCTGTTTGGTGTAACATAGTTACAGGAAAGTCAACGTTAACGGTTGGATTAGTTTATCGAAGTCAAAACATAAGCTTAGAAGAGAATGACAAAATACAAAACGCTATAAGGGAAGTGAGCAAACGGGACTGTGTTATTATGGGGGATTTCAACCATGGGCATATAAAATGGAAATCTCTACAGAGAATGGGTAGTGAGGACCACAAGTTTTAGTTTTAGTACAAGATAGTTTCCTTTCCCAACATGTGCTAGAACCAACCAGGGGGGAGAATGTGTTAGACATAGTTTTGTCCTCACAAAATGAATTAGTTGACAATGGTATGTGAGCCACTGGGGAATAGTGATCACAACCAGATACATTTTACCATCAAAGTAAAATCAGAAAGGAATATTAAAAAGCAGTATAGGAGAAATTTCCACAAAGGAAAATATAAGGACATAAGGAAATATTTAGCAAAGATAGACTGGAATAACACACTAAAGAATAAGACAGCAACAAAATGCTGGAATATCTTAAAGAGTGAAATTGAATGCATCATTGTCAAATTTGTTCCCTTAAAAAAACACGGGAAACGGTCCAAAAAGAAACACTTATCGAAAGAAGCCATTATAAAAATTAAGTATAAAGAAATGATGTGGAAGTCATATAGACGTACTGGAAATGACGAAGACTACAACATTTATAAAGAAGCACTAAACCAAGCTACAGCTGAAATTAGAAATTCAAAGAGAAGCTATGAACATAAATTAGCTTGTAATATAAAACATGACAGCAAGAGTTTTTATGCGTATGTTCGAAGCAAACAGAAAGTTCAGGATAAGGTCGGTCCTCTAGAAGATAGTGCTGGAAATATAATATCAGAAGGATTCTTAATGGCAGAAGACCTGAATGAGTATTTTAGTTCAGTGTTTACCAGAGAAGACACTAGTTCACTGCCAGTACCAGAGGCTAAGTTCAAGGGGGCAGAATCAGACTATTTAAGACAGTTAATTGTAACCCCAGAAATGGTAGCTAAGAAAATCAGGGCTATGAAGGATAATAAATCACCTGGAGTGGATGGTATTCCACCCAAACTACTATTGGAAATTGTAGAACAAATTAGCATACCGCTTGCAACAGTTTTCAACTTGTCATTAGAAGAGGGAGTGGTTCCTTTAGAATGGAAAGAAGCAAACATTATACCGTTATTCAAAAAAGGTTCGAGAAACAAGTCAAATAATTATAGACCAGTTAGTTTAACATCGGTGATTTGTAAATTATTAGAAAGACTAATTAAAGATCACATGGTGGATTTTCTTGTTAAACATAACTTGATAAACCCATCTCAACATGGGTTTCTAAAAGCGAGGTCATGCTTAACAAATATGTTATGTTTTTTGGAAGATATCACTAAGTGGGTAGATGATGGATCATCAGTAGATATCATCTACTTAGATTTTCAAAAAGCTTTCGACAAAGTGCCACATCAGAGATTACTGCTTAAACTAAAGGCCCATGGCATAGGAAATGGTATAATTAACTGGATAGAAAAATGGCTGATTGACAGAAGACAACGGGTAGTTGTTGATGGGGAGGCTTCAAACTGGAAATCAGTTTTGAGTGGGGTTCCACAGGGATCAGTACTGGGACCTATATTATTCTTAATATATATAAACGATTTGGACGATGATATAGCTAGCAAGGTGTTGAAATTTGCAGATGATACAAAAGTGTTTAGAAGGATTAAAAGTGATGGAGATAGACAGCATTTACAGGATGATCTTGACAGGTTGATCAAATGGTCTGAAAAGTGGCAAATGTTGTTCAATTTTGGGAAATGTAAATGCCTTCACACAGGACATGGGAACGAATATGTAGAATATACAATGGGGGGAACTGTACTAAATACTACTGTAAAAGAAAAAGACTTAGGGCTGACAATTAGTGCTGACATGAAGGTTTCAGAGCAGTGTGGAATTGCAGCTTCAAAAGGAAATCAAATCCTTGGATTGATTAGGCGAAATATAGCATATAAAGAAAAAGAACTAATAATACCGCTGTACAAAACAATAGTTAGGCCTCATTTAGAATATTGTATACAAGCGTGGAGGCCATACCGCAAGAAGGACATAGATATGCTAGAAAGAGTACAGAGGAGAGCGACTAAAATGATACCAAAACTGAGGGATCTTAGTTATGAAAAACGCCTAAAAGAATGTGGTTTAACAACACTAGAGACCAGGAGATTGAGAGGAGATCAGATAGAAGTGTTTAAAATATTGAATGGTTATGAAAATATTGATAGAAATATGTTTTTTTCAGTTAAGAAAGATAGAAAGACTAGAGGACATGAAGTTACATTAGTAAAGGAGCAGTGTAGATTAGACGTGAGAAAGTTCTCATTTTCACAAAGGACTGTGAATGAATGGAACAGATTATCTGATGATTGTGTGGGTGCTAGTAGTGTGAATATGTTTAAAAATAAAATCGACACATACCTCAGAAGGGCTGGATATATGTAGATAAAAGGGTTGGACTCTCGATAAGCCAAAGGGCTTCCTTGTCCACCTGCCATCTAGAGTTAATTCTCTGGATGGCAATCTTGTTAAATCTTGTTAAACAGCATAGGCCTTGATATTTTATCTTGGATTTCTTGAAATTGTTATACTTCGGTTCCCCTGGGTCGTCGTCTATGTGACGAATTGAAGGACTTGTGATATCAACGTCAGATGATATCGTGTTCGCAATTACAAGTGTTCGAACAAAAGCCTCCAAACACCTATACATGTATCGGACTGGGAATTAGGAATGTTACAGGCAGCAGAACATTACTGGAATTCTTCAACCGTTTCGGCCATTTCACCAGATATAACATAGAAGCATTTGAAACTGATTTGGCCACAAATATATCAGACAAGAATAATTATTGTACTACACCAGATGGTATACACAAAGTCGTTGGTATGTGCACATAATTACCGTGGTATAGCTACGAAGACAGTAACGAGACACTGACTGGCCTGGCACTCCTCGTGATACTGTAGGCATATCTTACCAAAACATCGTAGACGAAACCTATTTTCAATCCAAAGATTTGATGGAGACACAAATGTTAATCCTTCTCCCACAGACTCTGCTACCCAACAGAAAAGAAACCACTTTGATGGAAGAAATCAAATATTCCAGAATGACGTTCTAGATATGGCAAGATCATTACAAATCACCAATGTGGAGTATCGGGGTATATTATGGTTGGGGTGTGTTAACAGTTGCTCCTGGTGAAAAGCCTATGTGAGCGGGTTGGAACTCGTCGGTATCGAATGATCTACTGCCAACACAGAAAATGGCCTACATGGACTATCTCAACCTACCCCCGTCCCCGACTAGGCTGGATATTGTGGCAGAATTTCACAAAAGTTAGCACATGAACACTTGTAGACATGACGTTGGAACAGACTGTCAACGCCAATATTCCTTCCCGGTTGAAAGGATCGCATCATGCAACCAGATGTACACAGCCATAAGTCCTTGGGTGATTCGTAGGTCCATTGCCTAGTAGCTAGTCTCTTATACAAGGCAGTGGTGAAGTCTCTTATACGAGGCAGTGATGAAGAGTAATGACGATGTTTAAAAGTATATCAAACAATAACGAATCACCAAATACAACTACATACCTCAAGGGTGTCAAGGGGAACATGAAAACCCTCAGCGGGTTAACATTCTCTACAGTGTGTGAGAGGAAACGGAAAGGCACTGATTTGTCTTTTTGAACGACTTCTCGTGGGCAATGTCGGTATGATCACACACAGCTTCGTAGGTCATGGTATAATGTAGACAAACCTAATTCATGCACTCCTGCAGAACTAGCATATATATATATAGGCTTTCGTGTGATTTATGAAACGTCGATGAGACTGTGCGATTGGTTTTGAAAACGTACGAAGACCATCTTCCCCAGGATTTTGTGGGGTGACTATGTGGTAACCCGTGGCTAAATCATACTGATCTGGTAGTTTTATGGGGAAAACTTGAGCATATTGTAAAAACTATCTCGTATTGTTACTATCTCAAACTTCCCCATGACGTGTCGTCAAATGGATTAACATTATCAGTTGTTTTACCTCCTTGTTGTAAAATTCTAGCTCGCTTTGTACAATTCATATCCTATATAATTATTGAAAAAAACAAAAAAAACATGCTTGTATTAACACAACGCTTTGGGTACGTAGTATGCAGCATTCAGTAGATAAAAGTCCGTTAATGTGGTATAAAACATATCTAGCAAGCTATGCAAACAAGTATCCCAAGGAGCAGAGCCTACGTAGACAGAACATTAGGCCTACAGTTCAGTCATGTTGCGCCTTCGGGTGTCTACATATAAGCACATGTAGGCCTACTGTCTTTTCAAAATGTCGCCTACGTTGTCGGCGTACATTTTAAACTCGGCGTGCTTTCCATGAGTGTATTTATGAAAGGTTAATGTATTATATTACAAAACTAATTTTCCACTATACTAAATAGTTGTGCACGAAATATAGATGCATTTGTACTTACGTACCGACTTGAGAATGAACCGCAAAGGTTGTACTGTTGCACAACACTGTCGTCAATTGTCTGCGCTTAAACCAGCCAGTCGTATATATTACTATTATTACCGGTACGAAACTTTAGATTAATGGCACAATTAAATAAGAACATAATAATAGTGACTTGTAACATGGTGATTGATGTTTCGATGTGTAGGAGTCAAATTAGTGAACGAACGGTGTGTCAATTTTCACGTTTTCTCGATTTTTGCAGTTACCAACCCTTTCTTAAAACATAATTTCTCGGCTCCATGATGTCAGACCAAAATGAAGTTGGTTCCAAATGTTAGCGGAATAAAATAGTTTTTAGGTATCAAGTGTACCAGTAATTGCATCCATATTCTTGCCACATAAATGGAAAAGCATTAATATTTTGTTAACATCTTCTCGTTTGCGTTTTGGGTACGGCCACGTAATGCTTTGTAGGTCATGACGTGTTGGTGATAGAACTAATTCTAGCATTCCTCCAGAACGAGCATATATCAGGCTTTCACGTGGTACCTCAGTTACATGTATCAGTTGTGTCAACGCGGTCTTTTACTCATAATGTTAAAACGGTTGAATACAGTTGAGTATAAGAATTTTGTAAGAAATGCATGTTCGGATTCTTCGCTAATTTTTACCACAGAAACCAAACTCAGACCTTTCGACAAATAAATCGTAAATTAAACCCTCCTGGCTCTTGGACTACAGTGACAGAGACAGTAGTACTAGCAAATTGTACAAAAAAATAATAGCAGTTCTCACATTCGCAGCGTTTGCCGGCGTACCTCGATGTGCAGGTGCACACAGGCAAATTGTCAACGGTCTTGCAAGAGCCACCATTCTGACAAGGATTTACACGACATGCATTATATTCTACAATATAAACCAAGTGAGGATATGTTTACACGAATGACACTCGCACTACGAAAGTACGCTAAAGTGTATTGTCACAGGTACGAACATAGTAAAGTACACATTGAGTGTTTTTGCCATTCAAATACATATATCCATATTAGTTTGTTACATATATATGTATTTATGTGGTATTTTAGTTCATTTACACATTCGCCGTAATATATATATATATATATATATATACATATATATACATACATACATACGTTAATTCACAACAAATTAATATGGATATATATTTGAATAGCAATATATATATATATATATACATACGTTAATTCACAACAAATTAATATGGATATATATTTGAATAGCAATATATATATATATATATATATATATATTGCTATTCAAATATATATCCATATTAATTTGTTGTGAATTAACGTATGCAATATATATATATATATGTATGTATATATATATATATATATATATATATATTATGACGAATGTGTACATGAATTAAAGTTATGATATTATAAACAAATGCGAAGATACAACCTCAAATAACACAACATATCTTGTGAAAATGTTTAACTTTAATAATCTAACAATGATCGAGCTAATAAGGTTACTCGTATTTTCTCAGGTTGTCCTAGGTCCAACAATTTTTATCCAAGTAATCCATACATTAAAATGCACTGCTCACTGTTACAAGAACGACTTTCTAGCTTCGCTCATGTAGTTCAACTCTACATTCTGCTTGAGTGTATAAATACACAGTAGGCCAATCAATAGACGGCTTGGCCTAGACAAAATTGCAACAGAAACAATGCCTCTGGGCTAAACAAAACGAGGTGTATTAAAGTCACGCAGTATCAGTGTCAATAAATACCAGTAGGTGGTTTCGTTGACCGACAGCATATAAAAAATGCTGAATAGATGATAATTTATTTGTTAGCATGTATATGATCATATTCCAAACCAAATCAACGGACCATTCATGTTCGAGCTCAACAGTTCATTAAATGCACTGATATAGTTAACATAGACCAGGACACGTGAGCTTAGTATTTGTTTTAGCAGTAATATACAAAAAGTAAGAGGGAACCTGTGAACAGACATTTCTATATTTCCGTTCATTCGCAGACTAAGATTTAGTAGTTTGTTTTCTTTATGACAGCTTCACCCCTTGTTAGTAGCTCACAAGTCAGCGGAGTTGCACCAAGTTTACATCCCAAATGTAAAGTTTCGATTGATATTTTGTTAAAGAATACATTGTGAGCCTTTCATTACATTACTTTGGTTTTACAAATATGACATCTATTGTCATGTTGGTTGGTCAATTGAGCCAACTTTCTACCAGATATTGATTTCCTGGCTGAACCATTTCCCCACTTTGTAAATTCGTGAGTTCCGTTGTTGTCTTACAAATTGGTATCACGATAACAGTCTAACCATAACTTACCATTACAATCGTTGTTTTTCTATTGCTTCACCCATTGGCTATCCCCCTGGACATTATGAGTCATGTTTTACCTTCCCATTGGTGAAAACATTGATCCACCTTGTTTGGTCTCATGTGATTTTCTTGGCCGAAAATACACATTAACATAACATTATGAACATTTATCAAAACTAAATTAAATGTTTTGCTGTCGTGATATCTAGTGACATTACTCGTGATAATTTGGAGTAATTTTATTAGCTGTGTGAAGGTGCAAGTATTGATTGTTTGTGCAAAACGTAACTACATTTTGTAAAGTCGCGACTGCCTAATTTGTATTCATCAAATATATTGATGTAATTATTGCAACTTGTCATTCATATTAAATTTGGAGTTTTGCTATTGTTGCACCCATTTACTTTACTCCTGGTCTTTTTTGCCAAATCGGTATCTCACTGTGGGTGCATGCATTGATTACCTGACAAAAACATTCCTCCACCCATAAAGGCAGAAGTGCCGTTTTGATATATATATATATATATATATATATACGTACATATATTATTAAGAAACAATATAGTAACTATATATCTAAACAGAAGGTGTTTGCTATTCGTCCACTTGTTGATATTATGTCTGGTTATAGAGAGCTAATGTGCACATGCACTTTTCTTGTTAAACATAACTTGAACTTGATAAATACAACTTAACATGGGTTTCTGAAAGCGACGTCATTAAACAAAAATTGTATGTTTTATGGAAGATATCACTAAATGGGTAGACGAGGGATCACTAGTAGATATCAGATTTTCAGAAAGCTTTCGACAAAGTGCCACATCAAAGATTACTGCTTAAACTAAAGGCCTATGGCATAGGAAATTATGTAATTAACTGGCTAGAAAAATGGCTGTTTGACAGAAGACAAGGGGTAGTAGTTGATGGGGAGGTTTCAAACCAGAAATCAGTTTTCAGTGGGGTAGTACAAGGATCAGTACCGGGACCTATATTATTCTTAATATATATAAACTATTTGGACGATTGTACAACAAGCAAGATGTTGAAATTTGCTGATGATACAAAAGTGTTTAAAAGGATCAAACGTGATGTAGATAGACAGCCAGCATTTATAAGAATCTGATGAACTTGACAGGTTGATCAAATGGTCTGCAAAATGCCAAACGTTGTTCAATTTTCGGAAATATAAATAGCTCCACACAGGACATGGGAACGAAGGTGTACAATATACAACTGGAGTGCTGTACTAAGTACCACTGTAGAAAAGAACTTCCGGTTAACCAATAGTGATGACATGAAGGTTTCAGAGCAGTACGGGATTGCAGCTTCACAGGGAAATCAAATACTTGGAATAATTAGAAGACATATAACGTATAAGGAAAACTAACTAACTAATAATACCCCTGTACAAAACAATAGTTAGGCCTCATTTAGAATATTGTATACAGGGGTGGAGGTTATATCGCAATTAGGACATAGCTATATTGGAAAGAGTACAGAGGAGAGCGACTAAAAGGGGGGATTTTAATTACGAAATACGCCTAAAAGAATGTTGTTTAACATGAAAGACATGAAGTTACATTAGTAAAGGAGCAGTGTAAATTAGACATAAGAACGTTATCATTTTCACAAAGGACTGCAAATGAATGGAACAGATTATCTGCTGATTGTGTGGTTGTTAGTAGCGTGAATATGCTTAAAAATAAAATGGACACATATTTCAGAAGGGCGTGATACAGGTATATAAAACTCTCGATATGTCAAAAGGCTTCCTTGTCCACCTGCCATCTAGAGTTGACTCTCTGCGTGGGAATCTCTTTAAATCTTGTTACCTGAATCAACATTTGTGTAAATTCCACAGCCACTATTTTTGTGTAGGTGCTGGAAATATACTTTGAAAATGAATGCACATATAAATGAAGTCCCATTTGGAGAACAACCTGGAAATCATCAATATTAAATTGATGTGCTGCTAATTTTGTTGCATTATCAAAAAAGTAGTATGGGAAGCTATAGCGTCATCATTCTGGATTATATTGAACTAGCCAACAGCATAGACAATAAATTGTACACGCATAAATATTGTATAGTAGAATCATAATACTGGTGGAATAATAAAGAAACAAAACCGCCATAGGGTATAGAAAAGGTTGAATCGGAATCGGGTTGAAAACCCTGCATTGGAATCGGAATCACGATTGGAATCAGCAAGGGTGGATTAAATTATAATCGGATTCAACAAAAATGTGTTTTAATCGGAATCGAAAATGGAATAAGCAAAGTTAGTTGGAATTGGAATCAGAATCGGAATCGCTTATGTTGCATCAACCCCAAATCTGATTTAGTTTGCCTAAAGCGTTAAACCTTTCTATTAAGGGCTAGTGTTTTGAACAGAAAAATGCAATCACATCTTTCTGTACCAAAAGAGACGTTGAGCATTTAAAACTAAGCAAAACGTACCATTTTGTTTTGATAAATGGTTCTTCACATTACAAGATTTTTCGTGGCTCTTATTCCTAACAACTTTGTCCACAAAATAATTATTAGTTCCTGTAGGGACGTGAATAAGAGTTTACCAGACGCTCCGTGTAACAGGAAGTCAATTTTTGTTTTGCGCATGCGCAGTATAACATAATCGCAGCTAAATATTGAGCTTGCAGTCAAGGTTATAGTGATTTGTAATTATTCGAAGTAGGCTCATATATCTATTCGTGTTTTGATGGTGGATATTGAAGGACCACTTGGAGGCCATCTTGAAAATGGCAGCCATCTTGGATTTCCAGTCGTGTGTGGTCACATCAGTGTGACCACGTGCATTGTATGTTTATATCATATTTACTTCATTTGATCAGTTCTTTCTTAAATATGGAGTCATATTAACATAACATATTTGTTTGTGCGGCCATTTTAAATTTATACAAATTCAATATTTTCCCCATTTCGATTTTTAATATGTTGTTCATTATGTGTTTGGGGTTTGTTTCCCACAATAATTGTTATTGCACAATTTTGTCTAGGTTAGGCGCCTTTTGGACCTAAATTGACTGGACTATAGGCACAGAGAAGATAAGTAATCATCTATGTAAGTAAACAAGTAATTACGCAATATTTGTTTTGTGAACAATGACCTTCGTGAACTCACCAGTGCTTGGTAGGTCCGTCACTTACC